>CM056056.1:103555502-104755502 GCA_029574335.1 Rana kukunoris | reverse complement strand
AGTCGCTTGAATCGCGAAGATAATGCGAGTACCAGTCGGCTACCGAGTTGGAGACACCCGGAATGTATTCCGCAATGGGGGTTATGTTGTGGGTTAAACAGAAATGCCAAAAGTCCTTCGCGATATTCGCCAGGATCTTGGACTTGGTGCCCCCCAGACGGTTGACGTACTGTACCGCCGCTACATTGTCCATGCGAAGCAGGAGACAGCAGGTGGAAGAGTGCGGTATGAAGCTTTTGACTGCAAAAAGGGCTGCCAAGAGTTCTAGCGCGTTGATGTGGAGTGTGGCCTCCGCGGTGGACCACGTCCCTCCTGTGGAGGACGTGCCGCACCGGGCTCCCCAGCCCTGGCGACTGGCGTCTGATTCTATGATAATGTCTGGGTTGGGGTTGAAGATGGTTTTGCCGTTCCACTCTACAGCGTGGTGAAGCCACCACTTCAGTTCCTCGGTAGTTTCCTGGCAGAGGGGAACCTCGTCTGAATATTTGAGGCCCTGTCTCAGATGCATAATCTTGAGTCTTTGGAGAGCTCTGTAATGTAATGGAGCCGGGAAGATGGCTTGAATGGAAGCTGCCAGGAGACCCACCAGGCGTGCTAGTGTGCGAAGTGACAGATAGCCTCTTAGTAGCGTTGTCCGTATCTCTTTGCGGATCAAAGCAAGCTTGGGTTTGGGGAGACTCAGGGTGGATTGTACGGTGTTGACCGTAAAGCCCAAAAACTCCAGTTGTTGAGAGGGGGTGAAGATCGATTTTTCTCGATTGATTATAAAGCCCAGTCTTTGCAGTAAAGACATTGCCCAGGACATGTGAAGGTGGGCCTGATTCATGGAATAGGCCATGATGAGGATGTCGTCCAGATATATGATCAGACGTACCCCTCTGCTCCTTAGTGCCGCTACTACTGGCTTCATGAGTTTGGTGAAACACCAAGGAGCGGACGATAGGCCGAATGGTAGGCAGGTAAATTGCCACATCCTGCCTTTCCATAGAAATCGAAGTAGGTGTTGTGATTCTGAGTGTATCGGTACCGTGAGGTAGGCATCTTTTAGATCTAGCTTCACGAGCCAATCCCCAGGGTGGAGGAGGTCTCGGAGGAAGTGAATTCCCTCCATCTTGAAGTGTCGATACTCGACATATTGATTTAGTTCTTTGAGGTTTATTACTGGGCGGTAGCCTCCTCCCTTCTTGTGTACTAGGAACAGGTTGCTTACAAAACCTGGAGAACATGGGTCTACCTCTGTAACTGCTTGTTTGGCCAGCAAGTCCCGTAGTTCGTTGTCTATGAGGACAACTTTTTGGTTTGCAAACCGGATTGGGGGGGGGATAATGTTGAGTGTCGGTAGAGAGTGTAGTTCTATGGCAAACCCTGTGACTGTGTGTAGAATCCAGGCGTCTGCCGTAATCGCAGACCAGGCGTGGATAAAATACCTCAGTCGTCCCCCCACATGAATGTGAATGCGTGGAGTGTAGGGTATACTCACTGGTAGGAGGTCGAGATCGAGGGTAGCCACGTCCACCACGTCCGTGCCAGGGTCTGCCTCGGGGGGGAAAGAATGGTGCAGGTTGCGCCATCGGGGGGACATAGGATGGAGCCTGTTGGTACTGGTATTGATTAGGGGTTCTACCCTGTGGCCTGTAGGAGGGAGTACGGCCGGCAGAACGGCCCTTATTTCTGCCGGCCCTGGTAAAAACTCTATTGGCCCCAGATCTTCTCAGTGAATTTTGGGCCTTATCAAGGCTGGTAAAGAGGCCCACAAATTTGTTGATATCCTTTATCAACGAATCGCCAAACAGCATACCGTCGGCCGACGGTCCAGGCTCCGACTCCGCCAAATGAGACAATTGGGGGTCTAG
This sequence comes from Rana kukunoris, assembly GCA_029574335.1. Taxonomy (NCBI): domain Eukaryota; kingdom Metazoa; phylum Chordata; class Amphibia; order Anura; family Ranidae; genus Rana; species Rana kukunoris. Next base: position 104,753,649 of record CM056056.1, on the reverse strand, counting down.
GCGCATTAGTATGGAACGGCGCCTCTCTACCGAGCAAGCCGTGTTAGCGGTGCCTGCTAAGCATATCGCCCGTTGTGCCCAACCTCTGAGTTGTTGGAGGTCCACTGGTTGTTGAGCTGCCGCGGCTTGCTCAGACAAATTCAGGATTTTGGTTAGGGGTCCGATCAGGTCTAGAATGCGATCTTGTATGGATCGAAAAAAGCGTTCTATGCCCTTCTTCTGGAATTTACCAGATCTCAGCAGATACTTTGTCAGGACGGGGTCCACCTCCGGGGTAGCCACAACCTTCTTGGGGATGAAGGGTCTGGGACATTCTGCCCTCAGTTTATTACGACTAGTCCTGTCCAGTGATTTTCTAGCCCATACCTCCACGTATTGGGAAACGTGAGGAAGTGGGGTCCACTCTCCAGAACGCGGATGGGTAATGGCGTCTGGGTGGAAGAATGGTTCTCCTAGAGCGTCTAGGAGAACTTCGCCCTGTGAGGTAGGGGTGGCGGCTGTGTCGGGCGCCGTATCCCCAGCATCGTCAATGTATGACTCTGACTCCGATAAGTCTGATTCGACAGAAGGACCGACCGAGTCCTCCTCTGAGGAGTCCACATAAGAGTCAGGTTTGGCCCTTCTAATGGCCTTATACCCCCTGTGGTGTATCTCCCTGGGGTCCAGGGGTCGAGATTTGACTGTGGGATGCTGGGTCTGGTAGCCCGTGTTAGGGGCTGCCTGGAGCACATTATTTTCTTCCCCTGCCGGGGAGTCATGTACCGCCGGGGTATGCTTCCTCTTGTGTGAGGCTTTCCCCTTCTTAACGTGCGGTTCCTCGCACTGAGGCGGTGGAATTGGTGGAGCCATAGTTTGCTGGGTCCTGGAGGATGAGGCAGAGGCCAGGGCCGCTTGGATGGACAACTGTATGATGTCCTGTAATTTAGATGCACTCAAGGTGTGTGCAAAGTCTGAGGGGGGGTAATCCCCTCTGGGGGGTGTTGAGGCAGGTATATCTGACATATCAGGCTGTTATGCAGCGTTCTGAGCAGTGTCGGGAAAACGGACCGTTTTAAAAAGGGGGAGTGGGAAGGCAGAATACCTAAGTAGCTGCTCGGTGTGTATGCCTGAGCGATGGGGCTGTGGCTGGTAAACGAGGCAAGTGGACCTTACAGGGACAGGCTCCTCTCCTATTCTCCTTACCCGTCGGAACTGCGGCGGAGGGAAAATGGAGCTCGGGATCCTTCGTGACCTGAGGGCGAAGTCTCGCGAGACTACGTCACCAGGAGCTGATTGGGCGAGCGGCGAAAAAGTCGCCCCCCCGCTCGCGCGCGAAGGAGAGTTTGTGAGGAGAAAGGAGGGAGGCAGATGGCGGCGCCCGGAGACGGCGTCTGGCGAGGGAAAAAGGAGCGGTATAGGCACCGTAAGGCACAGCACTCCGGTTTCGGGGGGGGAGGAGGGGGAGAGAAAACTCCCCGACTGGAAAAGTAGCCAAAACAATTGAAGGCTGCAGGAGCACGCGAGGGTACCGGTGAAAACAGGACACATATGAATAGAATTGACAAAAAAGTGTAAAAACAAAGAAAAATGACAATAATAATAATAAGTTGTCAAGGAATCAGGGGGTAAAAACTCCCTTCATCCTTCCCGGATGCCGTACATTGTCAATAAATATATAAATATGGGAAGTACTTATCTCAGCCATGAGCAGAAAGAAAGAGGAGGAACCATTGGAAGCAGTCCATTATATAGAGGTCATTACCTGGGCGTGGCCTAGGCTCTCGGGACTGCTGGGAGTTGTAGTCTGTATAAAAGTTTTTTCTTTTTTCTTCTTTTTTACATTAAATTGTTTGAAGAAAGTTAAATATGTCTGCTATGGGCATTAATAAAGAAAGTTAATGCATAAGATATGAGCCTCCTGTCTGATATATAATTATAAGTTATATATTCAGAAAACATTAGTCAAATATCACACAGGGTAGAAGATGGCTGTAGTTGACCTTGACCTTCCTAACTGTGGAGATCTTTGGCCTCTAGCCTCTGGAGTGCTTTATTGTGTCTGCCAAAACATTAACCCAATAAACCTTCCAAAGTGTTTCCAATTATCTTATGAGCCCCCTAAACAAAATGTAGAAGAACGTGTTACATCTCTTTTTTTTAATTTATAATCTTGCTTGTAAGGAAAATAAAATGTCACAGCACACAAAGCCTACTTGTGAGTCTATTACATAAGGGTATTCATGTTGTATGTTTACTGTCCTTGGCAGCACACTGACAATAAGGACCACTTTTTTATATAGAATCCGATATTGGAGGGTTATGTGTAATATAGAATGGAGTCCTGATGTATATGACAATCCTTTTGATAGAATGGTGCTCGCCCCTTGACTATCGGTTGCCTGACCATGTTTCTTTTTTCTGTGTGTCACTGTTTAGTCTTTTCATGGCAAGGGCCAGGCAAACAGCAGTGAGCGTTTGTGCTCATGTCATGTGTGCAAAAATTTTCAAATCTGACAAGCTATCAGTGCTTCAGGGAGGCAGAAGCTGTGACCAGCTGATTTTTACTGCTAAATTCCCACATTTCGATGAGCATATTTACAGCTCGGAGTATACAGTTGAAGCTTGGCAGTGCTTGCTTATTTGCACTGGAATACCAGGAACTTAATCAGCTTCCTGCCCAAGCCAATTTTCGGCTTTCAGAGCTGTCGCACTTTGAATGACAAAGCACCATACAAAAAAAAAACAGGCACCTTCCTCCTGCCAGTAAATGCCGGTAATAGGAAAAGGTTGCCAGTAAAGAATATGGCTGTGATACTTGGCTCGGAACTGGGCATGCACAGCTCGAGTCTGGAGCCAGCTAGGACCATCCAAATTCCTGCTACATTGTGTTCGGGTTCGGGGAGTGGGTCTAGCAGAGACAGTGCCTGAGCATGTCATGTGATGCCATGATGCAAGTGAGCCGAGCGGAGCGGCCAGAGCCTCGTGTGCGGGTCTGTAGGACGTGAGCAAGGCAAGCCAGGAGCAGGACTGTCAGTGCCCTTTGGACTGGAGGAGACTGAGAGGACCACTTGGTATGGAGAGAGAGACTGTCACTGTGACTCAGGAAGGGACGTTTCAGTGATCTGTGCTGCTGCACAGTCCTGTCCTTCAGTGGCGTTGCTAGTGGGGGACAGGGGGTGCAGGTTGCAACCGGGTGACACCAAGGCCAGGACGGGGTGGAGCGTGAAGAGATGACAGTGCGGGCAGTGCAGGCTAAACGGTGCGTGATAGTAGAAGAACATGCACATCAGAACACAGTAACAGATTACTGCACAGTGCCTTTGCAGAGCAGAGTGAAGTGCTTGAACAATCCATGAGCTCCTACACTCAGCATTAGTAGATATCCATTACACTGCCACTTCACCTGACAGATTATTTCTAGTCCTCGCCTATGACATGATGTCATTCAGAGGCCGGGACAGGAAGAGAGAGAGAGGCACCGCAAGGGAATGTGCATGTTGCTGGGATTAGGTAAGTTAGCAATGGCTCAAAGGGGTAATTAACACAGACCACTAATATAGCACAAAGGGGTTAATTAACACAGCCGCTGGCCACTACTGCATTAGTGATCAATGACAATGTTAATTAACTCCTTGTGCTGCATGGCTTTAAAATAGCATTAATGCCACTGACCATCAATGCCAGGGGGTATTATTGCATCTACTGCACCGATGCTTGAAATCGTTGCAGAAGCTGACACCAATGCTGGCGATCGTTGCAGAAGCTGACACCAATGCTGGCGATCGTTGCAGAAGCTGACACCAATGCTGGCGATTGTTGCAGAAGCTGACACCAATGCTGGCGATCGTTGCAGAAGCTGACACCAATGCTGGCGATCGTTGCAGAAGCTGACACCAATGCTGGCGATCGTTGCAGAAGCTGACACCAATGCTGGCGATCGTTGCAGAAGCTGACACCAATGCTGGCGATCGTTGCAGAAGCTGACACCAATGCTGGCGATCGTTGCAGAAGCTGACACCAATGCTGGCGATCATTGCAGAAGCTGACACCAATGCTGGCGATCATTGCAGAAGCTGACACCAATGCTGGCGATCGTTGCAGAAGCTGACACCAATGCTGGCGATCATTGCAGAAGCTGACACCAATAATGGTGATCGTTGCAAAAACTGACACATAGGCAGTTATTATTGCTGACATGGGCACTGATCCAGGGGAGGGGGGGGGGGGGGTTGTTATTTCCTGGTGAGTTCTAGTGTTATATGGGAGACAATTAAATATTGAGGGGGGAGGGGACTGGCTGTACCAGTACATTTTGGGTGTTGTGCCAGTAAATTTTAATCTGGTAGATTGGCAACACTGAATACAAGTGTTCTCAATGGGTAGTATAGTACAGAAAGTTAAAAGTATGGTATTCTAATTACAATCTTAAGAACTGCATGCAAATTGTTTGCAGCAGATCAGCCACCAAAAACAGGTTTGATAAAGAAAATTATAGAGAAATATCGAGAGCCCAGAGCACTTACCACACTCTGCTGGGTAGATGAGCTTAGCAATGATTAAATTCCATTCAGCTGTTGTCCAAGGTTTTCACCTTACTTTGCATGATAGCAGGAATATCTTTTGATCAATCTTTTTCTCCTGTAAGAAGCCAGTTTCCTGTGGCTTAATGCTGACAGACAGTGTGAGAGCTTTACTCACACATAGTTCATCCAATTCATCTTATTCTTCTCTAAGGTGTTCCTGTGGTTTTATTCAAGTTCTAAAACCTCCACCCAGCTTGGCTAATGCACCTGAATCAAACTTGATTTACGAACCCCCTGCAGCGTCAGTGTCAGGACTGCTGTGTGTTGTGAATTGTATCAGCAGAAATCCTATCAGATAAATCCACTTTCACTTGTATGGTCAAAACTTGATGAGAGATGCCTCTAAATAGGGTACATATTTTCTTACATTTCACCACATTTTCTGGATTGTCACTACTTTCAAGTAGTGTTACAAGTTGATTACTGCAAAGGATAGCGATTGTTCTTTGTACTTTATATAATGACCAGGGGCAGACTGACCATTGAGTCATTAGGGCACTGCTCGAGGGCCCCATGCCACTAGGGGGCCCCATCAGGGTTGACAGGCTCAGTAAAACCAGGGACAGTATGTAAAAATCTGTGTTTTTTTTTTACATCTGTCCCTCATATGTCCGAAACTGACATGCTTTTGATATGAAAATCCTGAGATTTTAGCTGCCCCGCCTCTGCACTGCCTCCTGGTGTGGTAGCCATCTGTAAGCCCGGGGGCCATATAATTTTCTATTGCCCAGGGGCCCCATGAGTTGTCAGTCCGCCTCTGATAATGACAAAGTTGTGTCACCTTGTGCTGCACATTTTACTTTTACATTTAAAAACAAAATCTCTTAAGAAGGAGAAGTTTGTGGTAACATAAAACAAAAACATTCTCACCTCTGTGCTGCAGCATAGGTATGATGCTGCAGCTGTCCCACATTGGCTCCAAGCCTGAGAACTTAGCAATCACATGACCTCTGATCACTCTTGACTGTCAGTAGCTCGACTCTGTCCCTCCAGTGGTCACTGGAATACTGGGCTAGGGAGGGGGCGGGCGCAGCTAGCTTTAGTTCTTAGCCGTGCACTGAGGCTCCATTCACACTAATGCTTTTTTTAAAGCATTTTGCAGAAATGCAGGAAAACTTTTTAACGTGGTTTCCTATGGAACATGTTCACATCAGTGCTTTTTTAATCCTCTGCATTTTTGTAAAGGGTCAGGGACTTTTTTTCCCTGCAAAAAGCAGCGTTTTGCATGTAATAGAATTCAATGGACCCGCATCTAAAACGCAAGTACCGCGTTTTTACTGCGATTTTGCGTTTTTTTAACCTGTTTAAAGCTGGTTATTAAAGTAAATGTAAAAAAATAAAAATTGCTGGCTAAAAAATGCAAAAAGCACTGCAAAAACGCTCAAAAGCAACATGCATAGGTGTGAATCGCTGGAGCCAGCTTTCAATAAAGCAGCTAGGTGGATCTTGACAATATGGTCAGGATCCTATCAGAGCCTGGAGCGGCTTTAAAACGTCAATTGATAGCAGACAATGGCCTGCTATAAGCTGACTCTGGGTATCAGGAGAGCAAAAATAAGTGCACTCCTGTGACTCACATCAGAGGTATGGCCAAAAAAGCTTTGGCCATACTTATCATTTAAAAGCTTGTCTTTACTAAGCTTATCTTGATTACATTTTTATCAATTAAAGGCTGGAGAATCTGAAGCCCCTTCCCACATTTCTTATATTGTTTAATTTCTTGTGAAACAAAGTTTTACTCACCTGTACTCATCTTGGCTTCTGGGTACTTCGCTGGCACCGGTTATGGGTGTGGGGAACCAGTAATCAAGAGTAGAAGAAGTGCCATGTCCTCCAGTCCCTTGCAGTGCCCTTTTTTTTTATATCAACATTACTACTGAAACTCCTATCTTTGATCCTGAGAGGACCCCTTCACTGGACAGCCAGGGTGACCATGGGGCACCCGAAGAATGACCTCCCCTCAGTAGATAATGGGAAAAAGGAGTGTGGGCAGAGCAGGTGGCAGGCTAGAGTAAGGCTTTAAAGAAAATGTGAAACTACCAAACTGAATGGCATCTAGTTTTCTAAAGCACTGTGTATCATTAGTAATTGCCTTAAAAATAAAAATACTTATATTCACCTTTTTCATCCTTTGTTGCATCTCAGTGCTGTTGATCATCTCCAGCCGTTTCCTGTCTACAGCTGTTAGGAACCCAAATTCTGAAGTCAGATATGAGCAGATACAAGAGAAATACATCAAAGTACACTGCTATCAGATACCGTGAAATATAACAGGTAACATAAAACCAACAACCCAATACAGGGCGAAACAGAAAAACAAAATCTAATTTTATACAAACATATGAACGGGAGAGTAATGTATATGGGCACCAGGGATGGCTGCATGGCATCTCTCATGGTGGGTTTCTTAATTGGTGACAACAGTGGACCCTACTTGCATATTGTGTATAAACATAGCTACTTGTAGTCCCCTTAGGAAGCCAATGTGACAACATAGTTAAACAGTTAGAAAGCAGGGACAGAGCGTTTCCACAGAGCCTTTGTGGCAATAGGTATGCTTTTCATAAAAGCCGAAGATTTAAAGAGTTTGAAAATAACTTCAGAAAATTCATCAACTTGTTATATGAGGTCTTAGTGATTGGGTTTGCATCTGCTTTAAGAGAAATTGTGGTTATAAAACCAACACATCTTCTTTATTGCCTAGTTTGTGTTCAGTGCAATAATATACCCTGTGACGCATTCTGCTGCAAAAAAAAAATATGTTTTTGTCTTTGGATAAAAGAAGAAGCATACAAAGCTGATCCCTTAAATGCTTGGGTTAGCCATGTCAGCGAGCAGGGCTCTTTTTCAGTTATGTAACCCTCAAGGCCATTTTTGTGTAAACCTCTTAATTGACATTGAAACTCTAAAACAAAATACAAAAAGGTGTAATACAAAAAAAAAAACAGGGAGAATAAAACATGTACACTTTACGAATTCATATCAATTCCAACACAGTTCTGTCTTTTAACACATTACTGTCAGTGGTGGAAGGTGTCTTGTAAACACTGTAACAGTAGGGACTTAAAGGGGTTGTAAAGGTTTGTTTTTTATTTTCTAAATAGGTTCCTTTAAGCTAGTGCATTTTTGGCCCACTTACCCTTTCCTTCGATTTCCCTTCTAAATGTTTTTTTCTGTGTCTGATTTTCTCACTCCCTGTTCCTCCTCAGTAAGCTTGCCTCATCATCCGAGTCGTTCTGGCTGGGGGTTAGTCAGCGTGCTCGAACCCTCCCTTGGGACTACATCCCTAAGGGGAGTCGCTGTGAACAAACCATCTCCCCGCAGGAATGAAGTCTCAAGGGAGGGGGCGAGCACGCTGACTAACCCCCAGCCAGAACAAACAAAGCACCCCCCCGCAGGGATGTAGTCACAAGGGAGGGGGAAGGGACACGGCTCGGATAATGGGGGCAAGATGAGAAGAAACAGGAATTGAGAAATTCAGACAAAGAAAAAAACATTTAGAAGGAAAATCGAAGGAAAAGGTAAGTGAACCAACAATGCACTAGCTTAAAGGAACCTATTTAGAAAATAAAAAACTAACCTTTACAACCCCTTTAAAGTTCCTTTTTTCAAAGATCGTATTTTCTAAATAACGGTCAAAGTAGAGGGAGCAAAACACCTTATAGCTTTTATGTTGCTTTGAGGAATAGAGAGATAGCTTATACCTAGTGTTTATTACCCCCACAATGTTATGAGAATTGTAAAGGCAAGAAAGGGAACCAAATTGGACCAGTTTAAGAGTTAAGCTTTAAGGTATCTGCTTAAAAAATTCACATAACATTTTAGAAAATCTCCAATTGTCCTCAGGTGACTTAATTTTTCCATAATTATTCCATGTGGTGGGCATGAAAATCCAATCTGCTAATGTATCATGCATCTGTTTGGGAGGTATCTATGAGAGTTATTACCTGGGTAAGATTTCTACTGTATTAAATATTTTATAGTACTCCACACTTGATTGACAAAAGAAAAAAAAAAAACCTGACTGAGCTCAACCTCAATGTGAAAAAATTGGCAATGTATCCCTACATAGTTGTGTATTGTATGAGGGGACCTGGCAAAGAAGTCTCACACATGTAAAAAGAAAGAAAATTGCTTTATTAAACACTTATAATCTGGAAAATACAAAACCCGCTATCCAACTAATAAAATGGAATAATACTTGGCCAATGATTTCCTTTTTCTTGATCAACTTGTTTTTGCAAGCAGCATAAAGTGACTGAAGGTCCTCTATGGTAGAAATGTTTGCATGAAATCAGTTGATTAGGATACACCATTGGTCACTAGAAGAAGCCCAAACGTGTTTTGTATGTCAGGATAAGCTACTATTAAACTTCCCCATTTATTACAGATGAGGAACTTGGAGGATAATTAGAATGGACATTCTATAAAATATAACTCATCTTCAACAAAGCTTCAGTAATAACTCTGGCCCAGTTCACACATACTGCAGTGACCTGCATTTTCCTGACACAGCATGACAGCATATACGTATGGGAAGGCTCTGCCTCCCTGCCCAACCAGGACCGGTTATACTATAAAAGTAGGTCTCCTCCCTACCACAGCATTCTCTGTTTTTTCCTCACTGCTACAGGCGATTATGCTACCGCTAAAGAAGCAGGAATTTTTTGTTTTTCCCTCACCTTGCTGGACACTTCCCGCCAAGCCGCACAGGTTCATGCCTCTCCTGTGTCGAAGCTCCCCGCTGTACAGGCAGACTTGAACGCCTAATGGGGGAGGCCTCACCCCCAGAAAAAAGCCATAAAACTGGGGTGCAGGTTTCTGGTCTAGGAGAGCTATCCCATCAAACACGAAAGGCTGCCCACTCGCAAAATGGCAGTGGTACGACTTGCGGGTACAGCAAGATGGCGGAAACAGGACTTCCGGTGACAAACAAGTCTGTGGATGGCCAGCCGGGTGAAGCAAGATGGCGGCCAAAGAACTTCCAGTCAGGTGAAACGTTGGGGACGGCTCAGCTAAGGAGTACACAAGATATAACTTGGGAAACAGCCTGTACACAGAGCGCAAGGTTAGTGAACCAGCAATGTTACCTGGCGTTACAACACGCGAATCGGGGTCCAGGTAGGAAACATACATGTTGAAAGTTTCATGAAACCATGTGATGACAAGTAACTAAGTGGGACTATCTATGAATTTCAGAATCATGAGCTCTCCTAGGGACCAGCCACGTATCTTAAGGTGAGGGCAGGTAGGTATGTATGTCTACATGACATACCCTTTAAAAGAGTGCATTTACTGATTGGCTGTAAATCTGTTTCAGCCCACAGTTACCACATCATTCCTCCAAGAGCAAGGAGACACAGCACAGACATGCCTCAAGCTCTGTGAGATCAGCATCACACTCAAAAACCTGCGATAAAAGCCGGCATAGAGTGGAACATACTCAGCAGGATGAGGATAGAGATGATCTCTGTGTGGGATGTGGAAGAGTGGCCCTCAGAGGGCCTCAAAGGGAAGATCTTGTGTAAAGCCTTTGTGTAAAGGACGGTTAAGGAATCTATACACGATTAAAAACCTACAACAAGTAAACCCAGAGGGTCAAGCAGGGGTCAAACGGCGGCCCAAAGACCTAGAGACCCATCCCTAGAGTGGGATTCCGGGGAGGATTCCCAAATGGATGACACAAAGCTAAGTTTTAGATACTCAGCCGTATAACCATTGATAAAAGCTGTAAGAGAAGCACTTCAGTGGGAAGAAGTGACTCATCCTGCAAAAGCGAGAAAGTTTTATTCACAATTGAAAAAGTCAACGCTGTCATTCCCTCTCATAGAGGAGGTAAAGGAGGTAATTAAGGAGGAGTGGGAAAAGGTGGACAGAAGAGCGTCACCTGTCAATAGATTTATGCAGATGTATCCCTTTAAAACAGAGGACATGCATAATCTAGAAACTCCCCTGTTAGTGGATACCGCTATTATGAGGTTGTCACGTCACGTAACACTTCTGATGGACGACGCAGTGTCCTTCAAGGACCCCTTAGACAGAAGAATGGACGCAGACTTGAAGAGAACCTAGCTGCAGCAAAAGCCATCACAGCGTGGGCTCATTTTTCCTTTATATGATTGAAGCTCTATGAGGGATAGATGAGTACAAATGACTTTTTGAGCCTATAGGCTGTGATATCTTAGGCTGCGTACACACGATCGAATCTATCTGCTATAACGACGGACCATTTCAGCAGACAAATTCGATTGTGTGTACGGGCGGACAGACGGGTTTTTCCAGCAGACAGATTTTAAAGCATGCTTTAAAATCTGTCTGCTGGGAACCCGTCCGTCCGACCTGTCTGCTGGTTAGTACGCTAACCAGCAGACATATCTGTTTTACTTTCTGGTGACGGTGACGTGGTGGCATCAACGTCACCGCCACGTCACCGCGCTGTCTGCCGGAGGGGATTTTGGTTTGATCGTGTGTACACGATCAAACCAATACATCCCAGCAGACAAATCCGATCAAATCGGTCTGTCAGACCGATTTGATCGGATTTATTTGGTCGTGTGTACGCGGCCTTAGTGTACTGGTTGTTGTTACGTGTCCCCTTTTTTTCTCTGCTTGCATATTCCCTTATGTAATTCCAAGCCCATATAGCAGGGCTATTATATATTGTTTATCAATAATCTCCAAACCCTTTGTTTACGGTACATTGTATGTCCATATTACCTTTAAGACTTTTTTTTTTTTTCTCAAACAAAGGTTTTTATTGAGCAAATTTAAGAGAGACAACAGCTTACAAAACTCCAGAGCATAATCATAATTGACTTTCCATGGGAGAGTACACACATAGCATAGCATGGCACTTCATCAAAAGCCACTCAGTGTGGTAAATAGCCCTACAACCCTCCACCCCCTTCTGTGAACACATTCGAGTATCCAGGAGCCAGTCTACTGCAGATCTAAAATAGCCTGTCATACACAAGATCTATCGGGGCTAGCCCCGGAACATCAAGCCACTGGGCCCATAACTTTTCATATTTACCGCTAGACCCTCTTCTCTGATAAACCACCTTCTCCAACCTCAAAGTGACTCCCATCTGCTTGATCCATTCCTGCACCGTGGGTGGTTCAGTGTCCTTCCAGTGCCTCAATATCACTAAGCGGGCCTGAAACAGGGCCCGGCCTATTGCCCGTCTGGGGATATTCTCCACTGGGAGGTCCCCGGTAATCCCCAGCAAACAAACCTTGGGTTCCAAAGGAACTTGTACCTGGAAGGCCCCGTTAATAGTGTCAACCACCCCTGCCCAATACCGATGGAGCTTCGGGCATCTCCACAAAAGGTGGATGAGATCGCCATGATCCCTGCAGCACCTAGTGCAGCAGGGGTCTACTCCCAGTCCCATTTGCGCAAGCCTAGCTGGTGTATAATGGACCCGTAAGAGGATGTAAAGCTGCGACAGCCTGTGTGCCACATTCAGGGAGCACATGGGAACCGCCTGCAGGGCCTCCTCCCACTGTTCATCTTTGAACGCTCCCACGTCCCTCTCCCACCGAGCCACCACCTTGAGAGGGGCACTCGGTAGGAAGAGGTTTAATAACATAGAATAGCAGCTGGATATGAACCCCTTGCAGGTGGACACCTCGGACAGGAAGTTAAAGACTGGTGCCGGGTCCAAGGACCATATATCCGCCTCCCTCTGAGCATCAAATGCGTGTTTGAGTTGCAGGTAGTAAAAGTGCATGGATGCTGGAAGTTGAAAGTCTGCCCTGAGCTCAGTGAAGGACCTCAACTGGCCTGCCCTAACTATGTGCGACATGAGGGATACCCCATACTGTTTCCACTTCAGGCCGTACGGTAGTTTAGCTATTTCCCGGTAGTAAAGGTAATCCCATATGGGGCTGAATTTAGTGAACCCTGACACCCCCTGCAGCATCCTAACTTTATTCCAAATCTTCTGCATAAGTGCATATGTGGGGAACCGTCTATTAGATTTCGCATACTGCAAGGCCTCCAATCCCACCATCACCTCCCCCCTGTCGTGAATCTGAGCAACCGACCCGAGGGGTCCCTCAGGTTTAGCTGCAGATCCTGTTGAGGGCCCGCTACCCTCGCGATGTGCTGCACCTGAGAGGCCAAATAGTAGAGCCAAGGATTGGGCAATGCCAATCCACCGGCCTCCTTCTGGCGCTGCAGTTGCTCAAGTTTAACCCTAGGGGGCTTTGTGAGCCAAATCAGTGAGCAGAAAAAAAGAATTAATGAATCTAAACTGTTTCAGGGGGATGACCATTGGGGAGTTGTGCAGTATGTATAGCAATTGTGGCATAAGGATCATCTTTATCAGGTTGACCCTCCCGACTGGTGACAGTTTTAATTTACTCCAAACCTTGACCCGATCCCAACACCGATTAAGTAAGGGGGTAAGATTGAGGCGGACATAGTCCAGCGGGCATGCGGTAACCTGGATACCCAGATAGCGGAAAGAGACAGAGACTGGGATGTCCTGTATTGTACTTATGGGCTGAGGAGGCCGTCTAACAAGCAGAAGGAGGGAGGACTACAGTCATGGCCTCAGCGAGCGACCCGGCGGTATCCCCCAGAAGCAACATGGTATCGTCCGCATATAACATGATCTTCTCGCGCAGGTCCTCATATTGGAAGCCCCGCACCAAAGGATCCGTCCGAATCATGGCTGCCAGAGGCTCAATGGCCAGGGCAAAGAGGAGGGGAGAGAGTGGGCAACCCTGCTGGGTACCCCTGTATAGGTTAAAAGTTCGAGACACCCTCCCTCCCTCTCTTATCGCCGCTACCGGGGATGAGTATAGGAGCTGGACCCAAGTAATGAAACCATCTCCAAACCCAAACCCCCGCATTACCGCCCAGAGAAAGTCCCACTCGACGCTGTCAAACGCCTTGTGGGCGTCGAGAGACAGCAAGGCTCTTTCCCCCATGTTATCCGCCCACGATTGCATATTGAGATAGAGTCTCCTCAAGTTTATTGCCGTCGACTTTTGTGGCATAAATCCCGATTGGTCAGAATGTATGATAGTGGAGATGGCCCCATTCAGTCTGACCGCCAGGACCTTGGCAAGAATCTTTACATCATTTTGTAAAAGGGAAATCGGTCTGTAGGACCCCGGGTCGAGCGGATCCTTGTCTGGTTTCAGAATCAGGACAATGTTTGCCCTGGTCATGGATATGGGAAGAGTGCCCTCCTCCCTCGCAGCATTAAACACCTTCAGCAAGTGCGGGAGTATCTGTTCCCCATATTGCTTGTATATTTCCACAGGGAGGCCGTCGTCCCGGGAGCCTTTGAGTTAGGGAACAGGCTGGTCGCCATCTGTAATTCGCCCAGGGTCAAAGGGGCATCTAGCATCTCCCTATTGGAGGCCGACAGCTTTGGTAACTGCACCGGGTCTAGATATTCTCTCAGAGAGTCCAACGAGTGTGTGCTCCTGGATTCGTACAGAGAGGAGTAAAACCCGACTAGTTCATCCAGGACTTGGTCGGGGGAGTTCGTCACCCTCCCTCCCGTAGTGCGCAGCGCCCCTATGGAGGGAGACATCTGCTGGGCGTGGGCAATAGTTGCTAGCATGCGACCAGTGTGTTCACCCTCCTCATAAAATGCCGCCTTTTGGAAAAAGCGTTTCCTCTCCGCCCCCGAGGTCGTGATTCGGTACAGAGCATCCTGAGCCGAAAGCCACGCCTCCCTATTTGTGTCAGATGGGTCTACAATGAATGTGTCCTCCAGCCTCTCTGCCATCCGCTCCACCCCCTCTCTTTGTGCATTCGTCCGTGCCTTGATGGCCTGAATCTCTGTGATAAACATGCCCCGCAGGACGGCCTTAAAGGCCTCCCAAGTGATCGCTATGTTGTCAGTGCCGGTGTGTATACGCCAGTATTCCTCAATGCGGGCCTCTATATGCTCGTGGGACGGGAAAAGGCTCAGCCAGAAGGCGTTCATCTTCCACGGGGCCTTGGCCACCGCGGAAGAGGGACGCACCCCCAGGGTTACAAGCAGTGGAGAATGATCCGAAACAGTTCTCAGACCATACACCACCTCTAAAACATATCTCTCAGCAGCATGCGAACACAAGCACAGATCTATCCTAGACAGGGATGAGTAGCTCTTAGAAAAACATGAAAATTGTTTGTCCCCAGGATTCCTAGCCCTCCAGGGGTCCCTCCACCCCACTTCCTCTGCCAGTTTTCTCAGGGGCGTCCGGCGTGTCCCCCTCCCTCCCCCTCCCGGAGGATGCTTATCCAAGAGAGGGTCCATGTAACAGTTGAAGTCCCCGAAGGCAAACAATGGCACCTCCGGGAACCGCAACTGGAACTGAACCAATGCCCTCAGTACCTCATTGTTGTACGGGGGGGGGGCACATATACAAAAGCAAGTATACATTTAAAGGCAAACAGCTTGCATAGCAGAAAAACATATCTCCCATCAACATCCACATCAACATCAACATTCAGTTCCTCGTAATCTAATGAACTGTGCACCATCACACTCACCCCCCTTGAATACGAGGTGTGAGTGGAATGATACGCCTTACCCACCCACCGATATCCCAAACAAGGCACAGAGTCAGGGGTCAAATGAGTCTCCTGAAGAGCACAGATAGCGGGCAGTTGCTTCCTCATCAGGGACGACACCATAGTCTGCTTCAGCGGGTCCTGTAGTCCCCGAACATTCCATGATAACACAGTGACCGCCGCCATCAGTGAAGTTGAGGTATATCACTGAAGTGGGAAAAAACTCCTCCACCCCATCCACCCGCCACCCCCTCAGTTGAAGTGTCCGAAGCGGCCGGATGGGCATGTAATAGGTACAGGGCCGTAAACCAAATGCTGGTGAAAAAGTATAGACTCCCACAGTGGAAAAAAGAAAAAAAAGAAAAATTGTAAAAAGCTCTGGAGTGAACTAAAATTGGGTAACCAACTGAGATACACAGCCGTGTATCAATAAAAGCCGCGGATCTCTTTCGTTGCAGGCCTTTCGTCTGTAAGGGGTGTGCGCCCGACATCCCGCAGGCCCACCGGACGCTCAAACTTTGGGGCGCCAACGGGCAGCCGTGGGACAACAGGTCCCTGAACTCTTCCAGGTGATCGACACCTACGGTAACAGCTTCAGCAGTCATCTTTGCTGGGTGCGCTAATAACAGCATTTCCGAACTCGCATTGCAGAGCAAAAAGATAGGGTGTTGTATGTTTCCGGCAGTTCCCTCGGCCGAGGGGTCAACTTAGGCAGGGCCAGTGATATTGAACCAGGATTTCAGTCCTCTTCCATCGGAGGTCTCCTAACCTGTCGGAGGGCACCTTCATTAGCATCCAGCCAGTCCGAGGCATCAGCAGGGTGTTCAAAAAAGTGGGCCTGGCCATTCAAAATAACCCGAAGTCTCGCAGGATACAGCATGGCATATGGGGCCTGCACCTTCTGCAGGCGTTTCTTAATCTCTGTAAATCTAGCTCGGCTCTTCTGTACTGCAGCAGAGAAGTCCGGATAAAATGACACCCGGGTGCCGTTGTATTGGACATTCGTTTTTTCCCTGGCCAGCCTCAGTATTATTTCTCTGTCTCTGTAGTTTAATAGGCGGGCCAGAATCGGGCGGGGGGCGGGGGGGTTGCCCGGCGGGAGAGGCCTAGTTGGCACTCTGTGGGCCCGCTCAACCGCATATAGATGTGTAAGAGCGTCTTTGCCAAACACGTCGGCCATCCACTGCTCCACAAACTGTGTGGGGTCCCTGCCCTCCACCTTCTCTGGTAGTCCAACTATGCGGACGTTATTGCGCCTAAGACGGTTCTCAAAATCTTCTGCGCGCATATCAACCGCCCTGGCAAGCCTTGAGGTGGTCTGGGCCTCTCTAATCAGTGGGGGTAGCTTGTCTTCCAGGTCACTAATCCTCCCCTCCGCAGCCGTGGTCCTCTCCCTCATTTTCTGTATGTCATGCCTGATCAGGCACACCTCCTCCTCCAAACTTCCAAATCTGAGCCGTAGGCCATTCACAGAGGCTGTGCATTTATTCACTGCCTTCAGTATGGCAGCAAGTGTGGGCTGATCTCCTCCTCTGGGTCATTAGCCTCCCACTGCAGGCTGGAGCTGCTCCCAGCCTGTTCCAATATGGCCCCCGCTCCCTGCACATTCTCCCCCTCCTCTTTTTCAATGTCACTGAGGGAAGGCACAGTCATCCATTGGCTGCGCGCCTGTTACACTGGGTTTCTCTGTCAGCTTCTGGGCATAGTACCTCATGTCCTTGGGGGGGTCTCTGGAGCCCTCTTTGGCCTTTTTCAGGGTTTTACTCACCCCCTCCTTCCCTTTATCCCCGCCTTCTGAGCTGATGGTGGGGCGGCGCCATCTTGGAATTCCGGCCTCGAGCCGTCTTGCTTCTGTCCCCGGGTCATCATGCCCTCCCGCAGCGTGTAAATTGCAGCCGAGTGACGAGGGAACGTTCCCCTGCCTGCAGAGACAAAAATCCGGGTGTTCTGGGTGCCGGAAACCGGGTAAGATCAGGATCACTGCGGAGCTCTGTGAACCTGCGTCTGTTCACATGCCGCGCTGGCCACGCCCCCACCTTTAAGACTTTAATAAATCTCTTTACAGCATTCCGTGGCATGCATTCTTATTTAAATGTTTGTCGTTTAACTTTTTTGTTTGACACTGTGAATTCCTATGCAAATCCTGCCTTGGGTGCAGTACCCTTCCTTCACCACATCACCATGCGCTGCTTAGTAGGGAGTAGGTGCGGCCACATCAGCCATTGGGATGCTCTGTCATGCAGCCCAGTTCATCATGGGCTGCTGGACTTGGAGCCCCTCGATGGCGCGGGATACTGTGTCCCCCCATTCTTTATTTTTCCCCGGGGGACCTTCCCCCACATGTTTAGCAATCTCCTATTGCTATAGAAGCCGTTTGCGGCTCTCATGCGCATGCGTGGTGCACGCGCATGCGCGATACATGTCTTTCGGCCGGCCGGACAGACGTCAGCACCTCTGACGTCACCCGAGCGGGGTATTTAAACGCTGGCCAAGCCAGATCACTCTCCAGTGCGGTCTGGAAGGTGCACAGGCTGGTTATCCTACCAGTGTGGTGGCGTTCTGTGAATTCGTCCTTTTTATTCTTGGGATCCCCAGAGGTTTGTTGCTTTATAGCCTTTCCCTAACCTGCTGATGCCTTCTTACCCTTGTCAGGATATTTCCTTATTTTATAAATGGTTTCTCTTTTGTTTTCATCAGCTTACTGGTGATGGTTTGGAAGCACTCTGGTTAACATCTACTGCCATCTAGTGGCTCATTTTGAGTTGACCCTTCAAGTCAAAATTACCATATTGGTCCTGTTTGAATACACCCTTTAAGGTAAAATTGCTGAATTAATGCTTGGTGTTTATGTGGGCTCACCCAATGTTTCACATCCACCATTATCTGACTAACCTTTGTTATCAATGCCATATAAATATCTATTATAGATTTTTGGCTATCCTTATTTTGGGGATTCCATTGTGGGAATTTTTGAGGATGTCTTCCATTCGCTTCGGTCTATTTAAATCTGGTTTTCTTACTTGCAAAGGTATTTAGTATAAGCTGGTGTAGTCTTATGAAGATAGAGAGCCTTTCGCTCTCCCATTATTCTATGAGGTGCGTCCATTTAATTATTGCAATCTTTGTATCTTTTTTTCATTATTACTAGATCTACCCCAACTTGCCCCCATACTTTGTGGCATATGGTGATAGTGGAAGTGATACGCATTGTTACCCACCTCCATCCCCCTCCCCACCACATGCCTCACCACATGCCTGTGGGGTTGGGTGTGGTTGACTACCAGCAGGCCTTTGCTATTGGTATACACAGTGTTAACCTTCTCTTTTACAAACAAGCACCGTTTATCGGTGAGTATAGATAATTACAGGTACTAAGGGCTCTTTCACACGTCCGTTCAGTTTTTTAGATCAGTTTTTTCCCCCTTCAGTTGATCCGTTTTTTCGTCCATTTTCCGTCCGTTTACATCCGTTTCCGATCCGTTTTCCGTCCGTTTTTCATCAGTTTTTTTCATCCGTTTTTTCATCTGTTTTTTTTTTTTTTTTTAGAACTTTTTTTTTTTTTTACATATTTTGATGAAAAACTGACGTTAGCGGATCGGATGGTAAACGGATCATCCGCTAACGTCCGTTTTTCGTCCGTTCCGTTTTTTTGACGGAAGAAAAATAGGGTTTTCTTCCGTCCAAAAAAACGGAGCTTACCGCAGACGGATGTTAATGGACGTTAGCGGATGCTCATCCGCTAACGGACGCTAACCCATAGGGAAGCATTGAGGTCCGTTAACGGACGTCCAAAAAACGGACGAACTGAACGGACGTGTGAAAGAGCCCTTATACTATTAGTCAATGTTACACCTACGTTGTAGGTTTATCAGTAGTATTTTTCTATTGATTGTATCATGTTTTTCTAATGGCAATATTATATGTTTTTAATGTCTAGAAGCTCCCGAGGAAGCGACATATACTACGTCGCGAAACATGTCGAGCTGAATTTTAATCTTTCAAGGATCCAACGACCCCAACCTCTGATATCATCACTCCACCCAGCGCTATATCTGTATAAATTACATCTTTTAACCTTGTGGCTATCGAGTGTCCATCTCAGAGCTATGTGTATGGGGTCTTCTGGGTGTTCTTGTTTTTGCCTTTATTTATTTCATTTTTGCCCTATTGTTTTCTATAGTGCAATTGTGATGTATTCTGTATTTTTCTATTAAAAGTATCACATTTTATTGGGTTGTGCCTACAAAGTCCATTTTGTCTCGTTTAAAACATGTTCTCATGTTTTTTTCACAAACCTCAGGAAAGGAAAATTACCATTTAGGTAAGTATAACATTTTCCCTTTTACTGCACTGGAAGGACACATACATTTTTTTCTAGGTGTCCTGTTCACACCACAATGCTGGTGTCATGTGTAGTGTGTTGCATTGCGTTAAAAGGCTACACGTATTAATTTTAACACAACAACATGCACGTAAACACAATGCAAATCTATTGAAAAGAAAAACAAAGCTTTCTAGCACTTTGTCCCTTACAAGGGCATATAGGGGGTTATTTACGAAAGGCAAATCCACTTTGCACTACAAGTGCACTGGGAGATCATACAAGGAAAATAACAAACGACATTTTAGCTTGCACATGATTGGATGATAAAATCACCCCCTCATTTCAGATATTCCCCTCAGATCTACAGCAACTGAACTTCCAAGTACACTTGTAGTGCAAAGTGGCTTTGCCTTTTGTAAATAACCCTCATAGTGGGAAAAATGCATCAAAATGCAAGTCAATGCACATGCAATTAAATGTCAATGGAAAACAATGCACATCCATTTTTTAAGCATTTTAATGCAGGTTTATGTGTGCACAGGCCCTATGTTTTCAGACGTACTACAGTTTGATCCAGCTTTGCTTTTAGAGCTGAGGAAATATGTACAATTCCTGCAATCTTAATCCTAAACAAGGGTGATTTATTTTTTAGTAGTTCAAAATTTCCATTAATGCTGAAAACCTGTTACTGCAGGAGAGTAGTGAATGATCGATTGATTGAATAATGACTTCCTATGGTCTAAGCTGCACAGTAGCATGTAATTCTGATTAATCGCACTTAACTACATGGCATGTACGTTACACCTCAGAGAGCCATTTGTCCCTTTGGTTATTTGATTGCTGCTTGGCTTCAGTTCATTTTAGTCTGTTTAGAGCAAACTAGCTACTTAAACTTCCAGTGTAGCTTAGTCCTTCACCTTTCTGGTTGTGGAAACAGGACATGACTGTACTTTCTCCCCTTTACTCCTATTTCAGCCATTGTTTTTGCGGTTTTCTTCAAGTAGGATGTTATTTTTTTTAAATTGTCATCTAATCTAAACATTTTGAAAACTGGGATAACATTAGAGTCAGGACATCTGCTCAAACTAAATCCTGTTTCTCAGTGGTTAAAAAAACACTTCTATATGTTTCATAACACTTCCTAGTGGAGAGTATTTTAGAGCAGTGTTTTCAAACCAGGGTGCCACAAATACAGGAACCTGTTTGCCCGGGATTAGCATCATAAGTTGCATAATAATCAGTGATTGCACAATGTAATTTGTTGCTATGGTGTTGGTAGCCAGTAGACATGTGCACAGAAAATGTTTTCGTTTTTTTTTTTGTTCAGTTTCGTATGGCCCTGTCTGTTCGTTTCCGTTCGTTTTTCGTAAGACGCCCGTTTTCCCGTTCGTTCCCATTCGTTTGTAGTACAACGCGATTTTTTCGTATTCCGATCGTTTCGTATTTCCGTTACCGTTTTATTTTCGTACATGCGGGATGATTCGTTATTCTGTTTAATTCATGTTCGTTTCTTGTTAGACAATAATTATCGTGAATTTTCGTCAATTTGCATTCTGTGTATCTTGAATGCTTTTCTTTTGTTAGTGTCAGTTGTATGTTCATTGTTCAATGACATCTATAACAAAAGAATTTCATTATGTATATTGAATGAATTCCTTTTTCTGTTTTCTGTGTATTCAAAATACTGAAGGCAAATCTTTTGTTACAGGTGTCATACAAACATACGAAAATAACAAAAGAAATGTGTTCAAATGCAAATCTTTTGTTTATGTTTTTTTTGAATGGCCAGAGAGTTAGGCTGGCCATACATGATACAATTTTCTGTGCAATTTTCTTTAGATTTACCTTCAACTATGTAGTGCAAGGGCCTGCCTGATTGCATACAATTGAAAGTGTTGTTTAGTTTGACCTCATATTATATGGTTTTTGGTAAATCTAAAAGAAAATTGTACAAGAAAATTGAACATGTATGGCCAGCCTCAGTGACTGAAAGCAGCTTCTCTTTTGTGCTGAGTACTAGAGTAGTGAGTACACTTGTACAGTAAAGCCTAATAAACTTTTCTGTGGATTTTCATCAGAAGGGAGATCAGTTGGCCAGACTTTTGAACCCAAAAATGGTTTTCTGATGCAGTTTAAAAACAAACGAATTTTCTGAGAACGATCGGAAAACGATCGTTTTTATGTTTGTTGTTAAAATAGTCTGACCAAGTGTATGGGGCTTTACTGTACAAGTGTGCTCACTACTACTCAGCACAAAAGAGAAGCTGCTTTCAGTCACTGAGGTTGGCCATACATGTTCAATTTTCTTGTACAATTTTCTTTTAGATTTACCAAAAACCATATAATATGAGGTCAAACTAAACAACACTTTCAATTGTATGCAATCAGGCAGGCCCTTGCTAACTACATAGTTGAAGATAAATCTAAAGAAAATTGTACAGAAAATTGCACAGAAAATTGTATCATGTATGGCCAGACTAACTCTCTGGCCATTCAAAAAAAACATAAACAAAAGATTTGCATTTGAACCCGTTTCTTTTGTTATTTTCGTATGTTGATATGACACCTGTAACAAAAGATTTGCCTTCAGTATTTTGAATACACAGAAAACAGAAAAAAAACACAGAAAAAAATCGTTATGCAGCTCATCCGTTATCCTGTCGTTTTCGTATTTTGGTGCTTTACCGTTTTCGTATGTACACATTATCCCGCGGGTACGAAAATTAACATTTTCGTACGAAAATAACATTCGTACGAACGGGAATGCACATATCTAGTAGCCAGCCCACCTGCACCATGGCAACACATGACACAGGCAGAATGCAAGGCCACCACCAGACCTTCTCCACATCAGAGACATCTTTTGGAAGAGGGCAGGAAGTGAAGAAGAGACTGTGTGATCGTGGGGGATTTGTAATGGTGGGGCTCCGATGCAATGGAAGCTTCCTGTATGAAGTTAATTTCATGAATTGTATGCATTGTCCCAGGTTTAGGTTTCCCATTGATGAGTATCATTTAAGTTTTTCACATTTTATATAGAGTGCATTGACATTTGTCTTGCTTTTAAAGAGTGTAATGACTGAAAAAGGTTGGTAACGTTGTTTTAGATGCATACGCATGCACCTATAAACACTGCTCAAAAAATTAAAGGAACACTTTGAAAACACATCAGATCTCAATGAGGAAAAATATTGTGCTGGATATATATACTATAATGGACTGGGTAATGTGTTAGAAATTAAAAGATGTCACACCGTTTGCTGGAAATCAAACTGATCAACCCACAGATGGCTGAATTCAAAGACACCCCGAAAACCAAAAGTGAAAAAATTATGCAGCAGGCTAGTCCATTTTGATGAAATGTCATTGCAGCAACTCAAAATGGTACTTAGCAGTTTGTATGGCCCCCAGGTGCTTGTATGCATGCCCAACAACATCAGGGCATGCTCCTAATAAGACAACGGATGGTGTCCTGGAGTATTACCTCCCAGATCTGGACCAGAGCATCACTGAGCTCCTGAGTAGAGTGAGGTGGAACCTGGCGGCACCGGATGGACGACACACTGTCCTAGAGGTGTTCTATTGGATTTAGGTCAGGTGAGAATGGGGCCCATTCAATAAAATAAATTCCTTCATCCTCCAGGAACTGGCTGCTTACTCTTGCCACATGAGGCCGGGCATTGTCGTGCACCAGGAGGAACTCCGAACCCACTACACCAGCGTAGGGTCTGACAATGGGTCCAAGGATTTCATCCCGATACCTAATGGCAGTTAGGGTGCCATTGTGTAACCTGTAGAGGTCTGTGTATCCCTCCATGGATACGCCTTCTCAGACCATCACTGACCCACCACCAAATCGGTCATGCTGAACAATGTTACAGGCACCATAACGCTCTCCACAGCTTCTCCAGACCTTTTCACATCTGTCACATGTGCTCAGGTTGAATCTACTCTCATCTTTGAAAAGCACAGGGCACCAGTGGCGGACCTGCCAATTCCGGTGTTCAATGGCAAATGCCAATCGAGCTCCACGGTTCTGGGCAATATGCACAGGGTCCACTAGAGGACGTGGGACCCTCAGGCCACTCTCATGAAGTCTGTGTCTATTTGTTTGGTCAGAGACATTCACACCAGTGGCTGGCTGGAGGTCATTTTGTAGAGCTCTGGCAGTGCTCATCCTGTTCCTCCTTACTCAAAGGAGAAGATACTGGTCATACTGATGTGTTAAGGACCTTCTACTGCCCTGTCCAGCTCTCCTAGAGTAACTGGTTGTCTCCTGGAATTTCCTCCATGCTCTTGAGACTGTGCTGGGAAACATGGCAAACCTTCTGTTAGCAGTACATATTGATGGGCCATCCTGGATAAGTTGGACTGCCTGTGCAGCCTCTATAGGGTCCAGGTATCGCCTCGTGCTACCAGTAGTGACACTGACCTTTGCCAAATACCATAAAAAAATTCCTGTTTTTGAGGTTGCCTCATTGTTGCCCATCTAGTGCACCTGTTGTTAATTAACATGAAAGCAGCTGAAACTGATTAACAACCCCCTCTGTATACACCCCTCCTCCTCTGCTACTTAACTGACCAGATCAATAGCCCAAAAGTTTAAATGACTTGATGCTATGCCCTGATTAAAAAGTGTTCCTTAAATTATTCTGAGCAGTGTACATACTGCATATTTGTACATGTATCAGTGGGAACCCATATTCCTTTTTTAGACAGTTTATTCATTATTTTAGCATTAGATTTGAATATTATGGGTAAAGTCAACTTCATTACACCAGGATAATTTAATATGCAATTATCTTATTAGATGTTGCTTCCTAGAATAACCTACTTATTAGAATTCTCCTTTCACTCCTGATGATAACAGTTCTTCTTCAGCAGTTCTCATTATTCTTTATTCTTCCTTTGACCTTATTTGCAATTTCTTCTTGTTCCAATCTCCTTTCTTGAAGTTTTGCTTCTTGGGAGTTAGTCATTCATCAAACACTCACTAACAATGTCCCTGTGGCCTTTGTAGAAAGATGCCTGAGGAACTGCAAACACTAGCAGGCCAGGTAAATGAGCCATTCCATCTCTATGCAGCCCAGAAAATGTCAGAGGACTTCTTTGTATGTAAATGCCTTTGGCTAAGCTCAGATGAAAATATATTTGTATTGGTCTTCAAATTTTACTGTATTGAAGTACATCACATTCGTTTTCAGCTTAGTGTACAAGTATAGGGAACAGTTCACGAAAACCGAGATGTCATACAAGCACTGTCTGCTGCGCATCCTTTCGATTAAAGTGGTTGTGAACATTAGACATTAAATATGAAAAAAAGCATATCCTTCTTTAGTGTGTACTTGTATCAATTAAGAGCACTAATGCCACGTAAACACGGTCGGAATTTCTGACAACAAATGTTCGATGCAAGCTTTTTGTCTTAACGCGCCATCTTCCGCGTTTTTCGGAAGATGGTACACGATGAAATCCAAAAACTACCCACTTCCCAGACTGGGTCCAATGCCAAATTCAAACAAGGCATCAAATCCATAGAAAAGAACAAACAAATAGTTGTCAGACCAGCTGACAAGGGAGGTGGATTAGTGATCTTGAATCGAGAATATTATTACAATGAAATGTAACAACAACTTGAAGATCAAAACACATATTTACGTATGATGGAAGATCCCACTTCCAGGCTAAAAGAAGAGCTCACTGATTGGGTGACTGAGGGAGTCACCACAAAAATTCTTACCTCCAATGAAGCGGAATACTTGATCCCAAATGCTCCTAGAGTTCCAGTAATGTACACAGTACCCAAGATCCACAAAAACATAGTCAACCCGCCTGGAGGACCCATCATAAGTGGGATTGGATCATTGTTCTCAAGGCTAGGAGAATACCTGGATAGTTTTTTTAAACCCCTGTGTCCCAAAGCCCCTCCTTTCTGAAAGCCTCAGAAAACACATTAACCACTTCAGACCCGCGCTATAGCCGAATGACTGCTACAGCGCGGGTCTGAATATCCAACATGCCGTCAAAAGAGCGTGCTGCGGGGAAGCCCTGTGTTGGCCGTGTCCCTTGGACACAGCCAATCAAAGATCGCGGCGAACGGCCAATCAGAGTGGCCGTTTGCGATGCGATCTGTGCGGCGAATGAGAGATGATCTCACAGATCATCTCTCATTGCCGTTTTTACACAGAGACAGCGTCTTGTCTCTGGAGAGGAGGAGACGATCTGTGTTCCTTGTACATAGGGACACAGATCGGTCACTCCCCCCACAGTTAGAACACACCTAGGATACATTCAACCCCTTCCTCACCCCTTAGTGTTAATCCCTTCAATGCCAGTCACATTTATACAGTAATTAGTGCATATTTATAGCACTGATCGCAGTATAAATGTGAATGGCGCCAAAAATGTGTCAAAAGTGTCCGATGTGTCTGCCATAACGTCGCAGAACCAATAAAAATCGCAGATCGCCGCCATTTCTAGTAAAAAAAAATAATAAAAAATAATAATTCTGTCCCCTATTTTGTAAGCGCTATAACTTTTGCCATACCAGTCGCTTATTGCGATTTTTTTTTTTTTACCAAAAATTTGTAGAAGAATACGTATCGCCCTAAACTGAGAAAAAAAAGTTATTTTTTTTTTTTAAATTGGGATATTTATTATAGCAACAAGTAAAAAATATTGTATTTTTTTTCAAAATTGTTGCACTTTTTTGTTTATAGCGCAAAAAATAAAAACCGCACAGGCGATCAAATACCACCAAAAGAAAGCTCTACTTGTGGGGAAAAAGGACGTAAATTTTGTTTGGGAGCAACATCGCACGACCGCGCAATTGTCAGTTAAAGCGACGCAGTGCCGGAAGCTGAAATTTCCCCTGGGCAGGATGGGGGTATATGTGCCCAGTAAGCAAGTGGTTAATAGCTACAGTGGATATTGAATCCTTGTACACAAACATACGGCATCAAGATGCGATTGAAGCACTATGGTGGGCTATGATTCAAGACACCAAACTGCAAAACAGAACAAATTAGTTATTTGCTCAAATGGCTGCAAATGGCCATGAGTAACAACTACTTTTGGGCAAATGACCAGTACTACAGACAAATAGGGGGTGTAGCTATGGGGGCACGTTATGCACCCAGTGTGGGAGGGGACCGAAAGTGATTTACATTTGTACATTGCCCACATGAATCAAAATAACTATGGATTGAAGTTTTTGGCGGAAGTCGGCATATCCATTAACTATCTGGATCTGACTATCAGAAAAAATGGGGCAGAGTTTGAAACACTCACCTTTTTCAAACCCATTGATCGAAATGGGTTTGTACCAACATCCAGCTGTCATCATCCCCAGTGGCTTGGAGCAATACCGAAGGGACAGTATATGAGACTTAAAAGGAACTGTGCTACAGATAGAGATTATCTCACGCAAGCAGAACATCTTACCACCAAATTTATTGAGTTACTGGACAAAGTTAAAGAACAAGTCTACAAGATGGAAAGACATACTCTTTTAGTTAGCAAACCAAAAAAAGAATACCGAGGGGAAGTAGCACTCATTTCGGGATTCAAAAGGCAATATAAACAGGTTGAGGCTATCTTCAAAAAGTACTGGCCAATCCTGTTGAAAGACAAAGACCTACAGACATGAATTTCAGCTACCCCCAAGTTCATTGTCGGAGAGCGCCTGGGTTAAGAAACCAAATAGTCCGGATTTGTAACAGATCCTCCTGAAAAACCTTTAACCTTTCTCGACATACCAGGCTTTCATCACTGCACGAGGTGTAAAGCCTGTAAAACCACCCGCCCATCAGGGGCCCCCAAAAAACGTGTACAATTCAAAACAGTTTCAGATCAAGCCCCTAATCACATGCGATTCGGACCATGTCACGTACGTATTGGAGTGCCCATGCCTGCTCCAATACGTAGGCAGGACAACACGCAAGTTAAGAATCAGGATCAATGAGAACCTGGCTAATATTAGGAAAAAGTTTCCGAATCACAGTGTGTCCCAGCATTTTACCAGTCACCACAATAGCGATCCTAGTCTGTGCACTTTCTATGGGATTGACAACATTTCAAAACACTGGAGGGGGACACACATGACATGTAGTGTATCACAAAATGAAACCAGGTGGGTGCACAGACTGAAGACAATGCATCCACATGGACTCAATATAGAATTGGATCTCAATTGCTTTCTAGCCAATGATTAGTTGAGACCTTTTTCCCCATATCTATTTTCCCCTGACCCCTGTTCCATTTATGGCATAGGAATGTCTATCCCAATACGAAGCACTGCTTCATTTCTGTTGGCGGAGGCCATCATATGGTTCCCAGACTTTGATGACTACTGCAAGCAGTGTGAAAGGCAATTCCCTTTTAAAGATCCGTGAATATTCAGCGGACTCAGTCCATAGACACAATACCCCCCTTTTTTTCACTGATTCTACATATCTTTTCCCCTAATATTTTAAATGATTTTTAATTATTTATCCTATCTTGCCTGGCACTAGCAGAGTTTTTAACAACACTTCTAGGTGTATCTGCGGCCATGATTGCCACTGAGAAATGTAACAACGAGTCTCTGTTACCAAACACTGGCCATAGACACTTATTTGCACAGCTGCCTTCTGAAGGGAAATCTAGGCTGTTGTGTAAATTTAGCAAACAAGCTACCAAGCATGTAATCACTAAAAGGTATATGTTATCATGCCGCTCTGATGTTTTATTATTTTTATATTCTGTTATCCTGACATTCTGTTTGTCCAATGACAATTCAAAAGTACACTTTTGGCTGTAAGAGGTTAACCTCCGGTTCCTTCCCACACACGCCATTGCATCTAATTAGCCTGAATCACATTACTACAAATACCATGATTCCTAGCGACCAGACACGCCCCCTGATGACGTGCTAGACACGAAACATACGTCGGCGGCTATCTGGTCACACCAATGCCCCAGCTGATCCCTGCATTCGACAAGCTAGCTAAGCCAGCTGAACGTCATACGAGTGAGACTGCCGCATAGGAACTTGTCACGCTTACAGCTCCAGTGCTGAACAGGCACCTTCCAAGTAAGAGGCCAATCGGCATTACTGATTTTTATGTTTTTAATAAATGGAATTATGCTATGAGATCCCCTTTGTTTTTCTTGGGTTGACCATACTTTGCATATGAGGGTGGCGCTCCAGATCCAGTCCACGTCAAGCAGTGTGCAGGCACTAATCCTGCTCAGTGGTATATGACTATATTTTTCACTAAAGTAGTCCATATGGTGTCGTAAGCGCATTATAAATACTGAGGACTTTGGGTGAAGCTGGTTTACATGGTGAAGGCATTACTATCACGCTGAACTCAGATTGCATGACAAGTCTCGGAAGAACTCACCTTCATTTGATACCTCTACTGCCTTGGCTGTTAGATTTAACCCTATTTCGTTTTGGGACATTCACATATATGTATTTTTATTGTTCACAGTACCTTTATGCCTTTGTGTTCAACCATCTTTATCTGTGGTCACTTTCATAGGTGACCCACCTTCTACACGGTATTATACAAATTATAATCACCTATTGGTCCAATTAGGAACCACTAGCGCCCTCCATATTTTTTCTTTTGAAACAAATGTTTGAGAGCTGGTTCTCAATTTACCGACAACAAAAGTTCTTGTCGGAAATTCCGATCATCTGTAGACAATTACGACGCACAAACATCCTACGCATGCTCGGATTCATTGTACTTAATTTTTCTTGACTCGTCATAGTATTGTACGTGACCGCGTTCTTGACAGTCAGAATTTCCTACAATATTTGTGTCACCGTGTGTATGCAAGACAAGTTTGAGTGAACAATCCATCGGAAAAAAATCCATGGTTTTGATGTCGGAATGTCCGATTGTGTGTACGCGGCATAAGTGTAATTTCTGTCTGCTGTTTCATTCCTCTGTAATCAGCATGAATTATTTCTGACAAATTTTCCTGATGCCAAGAAGACAAAAAAAAGTTACAGGAGAGGGACCTCCAGCTGATTGACAGCCTCAGCTCTGTTCCCGTGTGAAGGGGGGGGGGGTCCCCTTCACACTGTCCCTTCCCTTCAGTCGGCTGCTCACAAGGCTCTGCAGAGTGTCATTTCGGCTCTATTCCTTTTTTCTCAACTGTCAGACAAGCTTTATAAATTCTGGCCTTTGAACGGATGTAGAGAAATGAAGACTGCAGATAAACAGGTTCAACATATGTAGGAGCATTTGTTTCATCTGTGTATCACCTGAGGCTATAACTTCAATTAGTATATGTAAGGGTTTACAACCACTTTAAAGTAGCTGTAAATCAGGGGTATCCAACCAGGGGCCCGCGGAGCCCTCTGATGTGGCCTGCGACCTCCTGCTCTGGAGTAGAATGAAATACTGTTATTAAACGTCTGTTTATTACTAAAATAACAGTGTATGTATGGGGATATCTGTTCTGCATTGGTTACTGGACTGCTTTCAAACTAATCCACAGATGCAGAGCAGTGCACCTGCGTGTTACCTGCACTGAGCCATAGACTTCTGTTTTTACCTGCGAGTTTGGTGAGCTTTCTGAAAGTGCACCAAACCTACAGAATATAATAGAAGTCTATTGCAAAGTGCAGAAAAGCCAAAGGTACACAAAGGTGCATCAGTGTGAAAGCAGCCATGGGTCCCTTTCATGGGTCCCTTTCACTCTAAGGAGTGGCAGATGTAAACCGACTTGTGTCTTACCTCCATACAATCAGGCTGTGTCTGTGCCTGCTCTGCATATGCCGAGCAGACTCAGACCAGCTATCCGCCCACCCGCTCTGCTGATTGTGGCCCATGAACAGTTACCAAGTTAGGCCTCTTTCACACAGAGCGGTCCGTTTTTCGGTCCGATCCGTGTGTGTCCGTCGGCGTCGGCTCAGCGGGGGGTCCCGCCATTGTGCCAATACAACAATGGGGGTGTTTCAGTTATCACATAAGACATAGTAGGTGTGACTAACTAAACTGTAGAGTGCAAAATCTGGTGCAGCTCTGCATAGAAACCAATCGGATTCCATTTTTTTTGGTCAAAGCTTAACTGAACAAGCTGAAGTTAGAAGCTGATTGGCTACCATGCACAGCTGCACCAGATTTTGCACTCTCCAGTTTTAATAAATCAACCCCAGTGTGTATTACATAGCAATACAAATTACTAGGGCTGTTACTGATTAAAAAAAATGTAATCGACTAATTTCGATTAATTATAACGCACATACAGATCCAACTACTTATAGCTGATCTCCTTGTATTGCAACTCTGCATTACTGGTAAATGTGGTATACACTATATACAATCACCCGACACTAGTTAGTTTCCACAATCCATGACTTAACTTCACAGTTCACACAAATACGTTTTAAATTCAAACTGTAGCATTGACGCAAGTAATTTCTTCTTATTAAACTTTAAGAAACTTTAATTAAAAAATGTATCTAGTATATTGACTGTCAGTCACTTTATAGTAGGCAAGTAGGCATCACTTTTTTGTTTACATTTTCTGAAAGCAGACATGATCGCATTTTATTGACAATATACCCTAAAGAACTGAACAGTCTTTTGCACGGAACAGATACACAAAGAATTGTCTGCACAAAACTGCTTAGGACAGGAAAACAATGGTTATTTTTGCCCCCTTCCCCTGATGGAGCCTAATGCATCCTCCTGCTCCACAAATGCAAAGGTACCTCAATACAATGGGTGCAGTTTGCTCACATCCAGCAGGGTAAGTCTCGCTGTCCGGTGACGTCAAGAATTTTGAACGATCAAAAAAATTTTGATCGATCAAAAAAATTTTGATCGATCAAAAAAATTAAAGATTGAATGAATGAATGAATGAATGAATTAAGACTTATATAGCGCGGCACATGCAAACTGAATCGCCTCTGGGCGCTTCAGTTTAAGAAATGAATCTTTAATTTCCCCAGCCCTACAAATTACCACAATACATTTAAAAAAAAAGGGTTGTGACCTTGCAACAATGGACTTTAAAGGGCTATGCCATCTGAGCCACCATTTAAGAAGAACTGGTTATGGCTGGGTTAAGGGTCGTTGTGACATAGAACAACTTCACTCTCGATTATTTCTAGTGGATTGCAGCAACAAGGTGTCAGCAATGTAAGTTAGAAAGAGAAGTAGATGGAATAGGGTCAGGTTAAGGTGGATTGTGCGTGATCAGAGCTAAAAGGTGGGAAGAAAATAGGGGGGGGGGAAACAAATGGGGGAGGAGTTACTGTATGTGGGGAAAGGTAAGGAGCTAAAGGGAAAAACATGTTGCTGGGTAGGTGGAGCACAGGGTGGCAAAGGTAATCTAGATCACGTTGATTAGGTCAAGATAGCCAATTAGTAAAGGAATACGTTGGCCTCTGAAATTCACTTGAAGGATGCCGATAGTCCCTGTATTCTATTAGTGAAATTTAGCCTGTATTACCAGGTCTTAAAAAAACTAGGTCCTAAAAAAAACTTTTGGATATTTTGGGGATCATTGGAAATTGTGCAATTAAACTGTGCTAAAAGCAGCAACTAACTGTGAGATACTTGACACAGTACAATAAGATATACATTTTAGAGCTGGGCTGTTAAAAATGTAATTATTAAGGGCATCTGTGTGTGTTTGTCAATTAATATGAATTCCACAGTGACGACTAGGGATGAGCCAAACACCCCCGCGTTCGGTTCACACCAGAACGTTCGAACAGACCGACCGTTCGCGCGAATATTTAGAACCCCATTGAAGTCTATGGGACTCGAACGTTCGAATTCAAAAGTGCTCATTTGAAAGCCCAATTTTCAAGTTATTGTTGGAAAATGTCTTTGAGAACCCGGGTCTTGCCCCAGGGAACATGTATCAATGGAAACCATTTTTTTTAAAACTGTAGTTTTTTCTGGAGCAGCGATTTTAACCACTTAAGGACCGCCTACTGCACATTTACGTCGGCAGAATGGCACGGCTGGGCACATCAACGTATATATACGTTGATTTTAGTACCCAGCCGTGGGTCGTGGGCGCGCGCCCGCGACCCGGTCCGAAGCTCCAGGACCGGGACCGCGGGATTCGCGGACCCGATCGCCGCTGCAGTGCGGCGATCCGTCCCTGGAGCGGAAGAATGGGGAGAGCCGTGTGTACACACGGCTTCCCCGTGCTTCTCTGTGGCCGCAGCATCGATCGCGTCATCCCTGTAATAGGGGGACGCGATCAATGACGTCACACCTACAGCCACACCCCCCTACAGTTGTAAACACACACATTAGGTCACACATCCCCTACAGCGCCACCTGTGGTTAACTCCCAAACTGCAACTGTCATTTCCACAGTAAACAATGCAATTTAAATGCATTTTTTGCTGTGAAAATGACAATTGTCCCAAAAATGTGTCAAAATTGTCCGAAGTGTCCGCCATATTGTCGCAGTCACGAAAAAAATCGCTGATCGCCGCTATTAGTAGTAAAAAAATAAATAAATAATAAAAATGCAATAAAACTATCCCTTATTTTGTAAACGCTATAAATTTTGCGAAAACCAACCGATAAACGATTATTGCGATTTTTTTACCAAAAATACGTAGAAGAATACGTATCGGCCTAAACTGAGGAAAAAAAACGTTTTTTTATATATTTTTGGGGGATATTTATTATAGCAAAAAGTAAAAAATATTGCATTTTTTTTTAAATTGTCGCTCTATTTTTGTTAATAGCGCAAAAAATAAAAACCGCAGAGGTGATCAAATACCACCAAAAGAAAGCTCTATTTGTGGGGAAAAAAGGACGCCAATTTTGTTTGGGAGCCACGTCGCACGACCGCGCAATTGTCAGTTAAAACGAAGCAGTGCCGAATCGCAAAAAGGGGCAAGGTCCTTTACCTGCATTTTGGTCCCGGTCTTAAGTGGTTAATGATGCTTAAAGTGAAAAAAAATAAATGAAACATTTCTTTAAATACCATACCTGCTGGGTGTCTATAGTAGTGGCACATGTTTAGAACTGTCCCTGCACAAAATGAGATTACTCTCAGAATTGTAATACTGCTTGCAGCTTTAATGTAATGTTTGGTCCCTGCAATATGGATAAAAATCATTGAAAAAAATAGCATGGGTTTCCCCCGCCACCACTCCCCCCAGGTCATTACAAGACCCAGTGCCGATGCTAACCTCCCTGGCCGCCCTAAGCAAAATGACATGGCACATTAAAAATTAGATGCGGGGGCGCTGACGACAGTGACATGTCACATTAAAGAAAGTTGAGAAGCGGGGGGAGGGGATGTTCTGCTGTCGGAAATGACTCAGCAAGCGAGTTTAGATGCGGGGTGAGGAGGCGAAAATGACTTCTCACCAGGTGGGGCCTCTACTGAGGGGGCGAAAATGACTTCTTACCAGGCGGGGCCTCTAGTAATTTGGGGGGCCCTTCACATTTTTGCGGGGCCCTAAGCAGCTTAGGATTGGCCCTGACAAGACCCTTTGGCCCTATATACTTTGAACAGCAGTATACAGGCGGTGCAAACAAAGCAAGGACTGTAGGTTTGTTAAGTAGATTCTGAACCATGTCATACTTTGCTGCTGCATATTGCACAATTTCCTAAAGAGACCCTCAACAAACGACATGACACTTGTGCCTGATGAGGCCACTGAGGCAGCGTTTAGGTGCTATTAAACAGCACACGTGCAGTAACAGCAACTGCGTTTAGGTGCTATTAAACAGCACACGTGCAGTAACAGCAACTGCGTTTAGTTTCAAATAAACAGGACAAGTGCAGTTACACCGAGTACGTTTAGGTGTAAACTAAACAGCACACAGGCAATACAACAGGTTAGAACACTGCAGCTAGCACAATCTACTGCCTGACAAATAGGAATAGCTGATCTAGCTAAGCTATACAGTGCATAAATATATGTACAACTCCTGGGATGTATATATATCCTCTACACACTGTAAATTTAACTAAACTGACTAGCCTGCCTGCTCTATCTATCTGGTAGAAAAGACACTGTCTCTCTATCTCTCTCTATAGGACTTCTCTCATTAACAACGCCGCAACACACTACACGCAGCTGCCTTGCAGGCAGCCTTTTATAGTGTGGGACGTGTGCTAAAGCCCTGAGCCATAATTGGCCAAAGCCACCCAGGATTTGGCCAATTAAGGCTATTTTTTGCGCGCTGTGATTGGCCAAGCATGCGGGACATACAGCATGCTTGGCCAATCATCAGCGCGCAATGCCGCAGTGAATTATGGGCCATTCGTCGAACGTACGAACAGACAATGTTCGAGTCGAACATTGGTTCGACTCAAACATGAAGCTCATCCCTAGTGACGACACCAAAAAGAAAAATACAAGAAGTCCACAAAATGTTCCTTAAAAAATACATAAATATAGTGAGTATCCATCACAGTTTCCCATCCTTGAGAAAAACGGTAAAAATGCATGCTTACCGCTGTGGGTGACCCTCTATCTCTAGAGAGATCTACAAGGCTCAAATCTTAATTCTCCAAGAGTAAATCATTAAAAGTGGCCCCAAGATCTCTTATCTTACATTCTGTATTATGGACTTAAAATTGGAGTTTAAATTGACAGTGAAAAGTACAAGAAAGTTTCTGAATTAGTTACAAAGTGTGGCCATTGTACAATGTGCTATGTACATCAAGGGAGGGTGGAGATTTGTGGCAGAAAATTGCACTTTTATGATCTGTGGTGAAGGAGGAAGAAAACTCAGTCAATAGGTACCAGTTTATTAGTGAATATCTATGCGACTTTTCCAGTATTTTCAGGATTACCACATTTCATTCTAAACCTAATAATTCTGTAATATCGACTTTTGCATATATAAACAGTCTTACTTATAGCACTCAAATATTAAGATTCATGTTCTAATGTGTGCTAGAATAATGGATCCTAAACCTAATTTAATTGATTGCTATGAGCAGTAAAAACACTTTTCTTTCCTATAGTAACTTACTGCATAGGCTGCATTTGCTAGAAGTGTTAATAAATTTATATTTAGAAGCCACTTTGTAAGAGTGATTAAATCATGTTTCTTCTCCTCTCTAGCTAATATGAACAGGCTTTATTTCACTGTAGCTTCTTAGAGAGATGTCAGTAGTACCCAGCAGGGCTGGCTGCTTTTCCAACTCTGAATGTAATTAAAGAAATGGCTCAGAAAATTACAGTGTATAAATATCTGGCAAAGGCAGCACTGAATTTCCTATGACAGCATCTTGTATCTACTAACTTGATTGGTGTAAGGCCACCAGAACTTGGGACTATTAACAGATGGGGTCATATTATGTTGTTTTATTCTATGTTAAATTCAGACTTGGGGCAAGGGAATAAGATATATACAGTATTATATTTATATCTCGGTGCTGTCAACTATCAGTACTGTTTTAATTGTAGTTATAAACAATTTCCTGGCGGACTCCATGGCAGACTACGTGCGGGTTAACCCCGTCTCCTCTCCAAAGCTATAGGACCCCATACCCATAAGTTTAAGCTCACCGCTAGGGACTGTGTTTTTTTTGTCCTCCTCCATTGACCCTTCATTTCGTTGTGCATGTACGATGTCCAGTGAGGATGATTCCTGCTCCTGGTGCCAGCTGTGTGGTGCAACCCATGGCCCAGCTATGAGCTGGCGAGCGGTTCTTGGGCCTTAAAACCCCTATGGTGGAAGGGAAATGGCCTCTGTGTACCAGGATGGACGTCGGCAGAAGCTTCGGCTGGCAAGGCCTGATTTCTTAAATCCATGGCAGTAGTTTGTGTATGTCGTGGGTCTTAAACCTCCTTTTTTGCTTATCTTTGGGCTTCATGGTGCCTGAAGCGCTTCTGTGTCCCAAGACGCTGCATCCCTTCTGGACACCTGGAGCTTCTGCGCATGCGCGAGGCCTCGGTGAAACCGATGCTTGGTTTTCGCTCCTGCGCGGAACAGCGAGGGGACCCGTGGCCGCACAGGTGCCGGTATCCACAGCGCAGGCGTGACATGGACCAGCAATGATGTCAGTCCAGCAGGGGATTTAAAATGCTGACAGCTCCTGGCAGTTTGGGATACCTGTGGGCAGCCAGCGACAGCGTCCAGGAGTCCAGTGCCACCAAAAGGCAAGGTAATCACTTTGTTTGTTCTTATGATTGGTGAATAGTCTTCTCCCTCTTAAAGGGGAAGTAATAAAAGTCTATAAGTATATTAATCAGGTTCTCTGGTGCTCAGGTTCCTAGCCCAGGTGGTGTCTGAGTTCTTACTGCTGTGTGTCTTTGATTGGTTATCTAAGCATCATGGACAAGTCTCCGCCTTCATGCGGCCAGCCCTCTCGCACAAGGTATGTGCGGATGAGGGGAGGGGGATAGATTGCGTATGGTTTTATAATCAGTAGAAGGCACTAACTGCTGGTTTTGGCCCCTCATTTTTCTTTCTATCGTTTTTTCTTACAGCCCTGTCAGATCAGATCAATTATTGGCTCTAGTCCATAGGGACCTTGTCAGGCTGCATCAACATTCTTCATCCTGGTCCAGATGGGAATCTCTGTCTGGGACCCATCATCAGGGGAAATGTTCCCATTCCTCCTCCTCTAAGCAAAGAAGATGTTCACATTCCTCCTCCAGTCACCACCACTACCACCGCCATGACAGCTGCTCTGATCCTAGAGCCTGCTGGGGATGTGGTACCCTTTTTATGCCCACGCAGTCTGTGAAAAAAATGGAAGATCAGCATGTAGGGTTTATTGTCAAACGTGTGGTACAACAGTCCCTAAAGGATTTTGGTACGTCCCACATATGAAGCTAGTCCACCACCTTATCTGGCCCGTTGGCTGACAAGGCCCAGGAGGATCCAGGCCAATTCCAGCCCTGATTCCTCACACAGCAAGATGGAGGGAGATGAGTTAACTGGGGCTTTGACTATTTCTTAATTTCCCCATTAATTAAAGCAGAAATAAGGTGGGGGCAATGGAATAGTTGCTGAGGCTAGACCCAAAGCTTCCCATGTGATTGAATAAGGGGACTATTAAAACAATATAAACAGAATTGTAAAACACAAGTAAAAGGTAAAGAAACAGATAGTTGTACATCTCAATGAATGGTCAAGGTCAACAATTTTTGCGGAAGTTCACCGCTTCATCAGGACAAACCAACCTGTAGAATACACAATAGGAATAAAAACATGTAGTATAGTTCAGCGTTTGAGTATGTAGTGCATAAGAAAAATATTAATAACTTACCCTATGAGTGAATTGATACAGCACTAGGCTGGGCCGCCCAAATAGTTTCCCCCACGGCGGACATGGGGGTATGGTCGTGGATATCTAAAAAGTAGGCATAATAGAGATTTTTTTTATATATATATATATATACAGTTCGGAAAATAAGTATTTGAACACCCTGCTATTTTGCAAGTTCTCCCACTTGGAAATCATGGAGGGGTCTGAAATTGTCATCGTAGGTGCATGTCCACTGTGAGAGACATAATCCAAAAAAAAATATTCCAGAAATCACAATTTATGATTTTTTTTAACTATTTATTTGTATGATACAGCTGCAAAGAAGTATTTGAACACCTGTCTATCAGCTAGAATTCTGACCCTCAAAGACCTGTTAGTCTGCCTTTAAAATGTCCACCTCCACTCCATTTATTATCCTAAATTAGATGCACCTGTTTGAGGTCATTAGCTGCATAAAGACACCTGTCCACCCCATACAATCAGTAAGAATCCAACTACTAACATGGCCAAGACCAAAGAGCTGTCCAAAGACACTAGAGACAAAATTGTACACCTCCACAAGGCTGGAAAGGGCTACGGGGAAATTGCCAAGCAGCTTGGTGAAAAAAGGTCCACTGTTGGAGCAATCATTAGAAAATGGAAGAAGCTAAACATGACTGTCAATCTCCCTCGGACTGGGGCTCCATGCAAAATCTCACCTCGTGGGGTCTCAATGATCCTAAGAAAGGTGAGAAATCAGCCCAGGACTACACGGGAGGAGCTGGTCAATGACCTGAAAAGAGCTGGGACCACCGTTTCCAAGGTTACTGTTGGTAATACACTAAGACGTCATGGTTTGAAATCATGCATGGCACGGAAGGTTCCCCTGCTCAAACCAGCACATGTCAAGGCCCGTCTTAATTTTGCCAATGACCATTTGGATGATCCAGAGGAGTCATGGGAGAAAGTCATGTGGTCAGATGAGACCAAAATAGAACTTTTTGGTCATAATTCCACTAACCGTGTTTGGAGGAAGAAGAATGATGAGTACCATCCCAAGAACACCATCCCTACTGTGAAGCATGGGGGTGGTAGCATCATGCTTTGGGGGGGTTTTTCTGCACATGGGACAGGGCGACTGCACTGTATTAAGGAGAGGATGACCGGGGCCATGTATTGCAAGATTTTGGGCAACAACCTCCTTCCCTCAGTTAGAGCTTTGAAGATGGGTCGAGGCTGGGTCTTCCAACATGACAATGACCCGAAGCACACAGCCAAGATAACCAAGGAGTGGCTCTGTAAGAAGCATATCAAGGTTCTGGCGTGGCCTAGCCAGTCTCCAGACCTAAACCCAATAGAGAATCTTTGGAGGGAGCTCAAACTCTGTGTTTCTCAGCGACAGCCCAGAAACCTGACTGATCTAGAGAAGATCTGTGTGGAGGAGTGGGCCAAAATCCCTCCTCCAGTGTGTGCAAACCTGGTGAAAAACTACAAGAAACGTTTGACCTCTGTAATTGCAAACAAAGGCTACTGTACCAAATATTAACATTGATTTTCTCAGGTGTTCAAATACTTATTTGCAGCTGTATCATACAAATAAATAGTTAAAAAAATCATACATTGTGATTTCTGGAATTTATTTATTTTTGATTATGTCTCTCACAGTGGACATGCACCTACGATAACAATTTCAGACCCCTCCATGATTTCCAAGTGGGAGAACTTGCAAAATAGCAGGGTGTTCAAATACTTATTTTCCGCACTGTATATATATATATATATATATATATATATATATATATATATATATATATATATACACACAGATATGCATACATGCATATACTGCACGCATAAACGACCCAAAGCATGGTTGGGGGGGGGCGCGAGGGAAGGAAAGGGGGGAGAAGGGGAGGAGGGGAGAAGGGGGGAAAAAGGGGGGAAGAAGGGCAAGGGAGAAAACGAGGGGAGAGAGGAGGAGTAAAGGGAAAGGACTAGAGAAGGGAAAAAGGAGAAAAGGAGAGGGGAATTGTATTTAATTTAAAATTATTTATTTTATTTTGTCGTTATCAAACTTTTTATTTCTTGTCAATTAACTCCCCCTGAGTGTTTTGTGTGCGGTCCTTGGGTACCTATGCTTTCCTTTTGCGGCGGACATGCGTTGCCCCTGGCGGGGGTGTCTATCCATCCACCCCCTCTTTGTTTTCCCCAGCTGGTGGCTCCCGTCCGCCGGCTCGGTTTTACGTACATGTGCAATAGCGCTGCTCGCGCACCTGTGCAGTGCGGGGAAACTGACCCACTGACGTCATGGCGCGCTGTTTCGGTGGCGTCATTGGCGTCTCCGGATTGGGGTAGCTCATTTAAGGGCCTACAGGCCCCTGGACAAGCTGCGTGGTTCCTGCCATCTGTGGCCCCTGAGTCCAGGCAGTGCTAGGTCAGGACTTGATCGGCAGCTCCTTGGGGATCCCTATGGGTGTTGGTGCAGTTTCACTTAATTCCCTGTCCATGCATTACCGTACATTCTGGGATTTCAGGAAGAGTTGGAGAAGAGGACAGGCACCCTTCCAGAAGTCTGCCAAGAGACAAGTGCCCAGTGGTCGCAAGCCAGCTAAGTCCTTTTGAGATTGGGCCCGCCCAGGCGGGTCGGGTGGGAGCTCGTCTGTTTCTCTTCCGGCACGTCTGGGCGGTCTCGATCTCGGACTACTGGACCATCAAGGTGGTCTCCATAGGCCACTCATGGCTCTTCACCAGTATTTCTCCCTGCAGATCAATCCCACCCCTTTGCCAAGGTCAGAAGTACAGAAACAAGTGCTGCTATCCTATGTAGATTCGCTAAAAGTACAAGCAGGCGATTGGTTAATCTCCAACGATTTAAAAGATGCTTTCTTCCATATACCAGTGGCAGAGGCCAGAGGGATTCTGAAAATACCTCCGGTTCTAGGTTGGGAAAGAACACCTACAATTCACCTGCCTCCCGTTCGGGTTGACATCACCCAGAGTCTTCTCGAAGACCCTTCTGGCCGTAGTGGCCCTTATCAGAACTCAAGGAGTACGGCTGTACCATTATATCAACGATCTCCTGTTACTATCCCAGGACAGACAGCAGCTGTTAGCTCACAGGGAACACGTTACCTTTACTCTGACCAAATTTGGGGGGCTCCTAAACCAGGAGTCATTTAGAGCCAGTGCAGTGCCTGGTTTATCTAGGGGCCCAGTTCAATATTGTGGAGAATACCATCTCCTTTCCAGAGGAGAAAATTCCGGTCATTCGAGAGAGAATCTCCTGGGCTATAGGCTCCTCAGGCCCGAGGGCCTCGCAGTGCCTAAAAATTGAGAAAGGGATATCACCGCTCCAGGCAGGTCAAATGAAGGTAAAAGCCTCTCCTCTAGATTAGAAGCCCCAGATGCTGGCAATGCATGTAACAATGCAAATGGGAAGAAATTCTGGACAGCCGCACTCCAAAAAAGGTTTTTGCCTTAATCCACTTTTTGAATAAAAGGCAAAAACTTTTTTTGGAGTGCGGTTGTCTAGAATTTCTTCCCATTTGCAGTGCCTAAAAAATGTCAGCACATGGATTGCCACGACCCTCATGGTCAAGTGGGTGATGTGGAGGTTATGTCCCTTTCAAACAGTGCTTCTTCAGCAATGGAGATCAGGAGACATCAATCAAATTATTTATGTAACTACGTTAATGAGGAACCGCCTCTTCTGGTGGCTTCAGCGCAAAAAATTGCTCACATGCCATTCCCTTGCCCCTATTCATTGGGTGACAGTCACGTCTGATGCCAGCAATACTGGTAGGGGGGCCCACTGCGGGTCATAACTTGCACAAGGCAAATGGGATGCCTGTCTCTGTAACCCGGGCTCTAATGTCCTGGAACTTTGGGCAGCATGGTCCTTCTCTGACCTCCTGAGACGGAAATATGCATTAGTGAAAATGGACAACACCACAGCGGTCTCCTATGTGAAAAAGTAAGGGGGCACCCAGAGCCCCACCCTTCTCCAAGAAGTCGAGCCCATCATGTTTTGGGCCCAGAAGAATCTGATCAATATTTTGGCAGTCTTTATTCCAGGGACTCAGGTCGTCCAAGCAGGCTTTCTGTCCTGCAAGCAGTTGGACAACGAGTGGTCCCTTCATGCGCAGACGTTCGAGTGGATCCTATCTCTGGGAGTCGATCCCGAAGTAAATCTTTTTGCATCCCCCTGCAACTTCAAAATCAGGAAGCATTACACTCGGGGCCGCTACAGCCAAGCCCTCGGATTGGATGACTTAACAGATCAATGGAATTTCAACAGGGCATATGCCTTTTCTCTACTTCCGATCATCCTCAAATTCTTGCAGAGACTCCAGGCGGAAGTGGTCAAGATGGTAATGATAGCACCTTACTGGCCGAACAGGCCATGGTTTCCCCTCCTGACCCAGCTGAGCTTCCGGAATCTGGAGCCTCTTGCTCTCAGGCCAGACCTTCTCTTTCTCAAGGGGCAGTTCTGCACTCTTGTCCTGCAGTACTGAGACTGATGGTCTGGTTCTTGAGAGGTAGATGTTAAAATCTCTTGGGTGCACCTCAGGTGTAATCTCCAC
Source organism: Rana kukunoris (assembly GCA_029574335.1). Taxonomy (NCBI): domain Eukaryota; kingdom Metazoa; phylum Chordata; class Amphibia; order Anura; family Ranidae; genus Rana; species Rana kukunoris. The sequence goes on along the minus strand of CM056056.1, from coordinate 104,711,454 downwards.
CCTTAAAAGTTCAAGAAAACTAGGCAAAAATAAGGTCTATCGGAGAATATGGACTAAGTTAGTTGAATTCTCTTCCTCTGCTGGCAGGTCAACATGTAAACACCCTGGAATCCAGGATATACTCAGCTTCCTTCAGTCCAGCCTAGATCTATCATTATCCATCAGCTCCCTTAGGGTTCAAGTATCGGCTCTATCGGCCTTCTCCAGAACGTCATGGGCAGTTCAACCACTAATCCGGCAGTTTTTTCATGGGGCAATGAGACTCAGGCCCCAAAGAAAATCAAGGTTCCCCAAATGGGATTTTCCTCTTGTTCTTGACTCGCTCACGGCTCTCAGTTACATGGGATTGACTTTACTCTCTATCAAAAATGGGTCTGCAAAGCTGGCTTTCCTAGTCGCCATCACATCGGCCAAAAGAGTTTCTGAGATTAGTTCTCTTGGCTGTCAAGAGCCTTTTCTGAGGTTCTTCCCAGACTGGGTGGTCCTCATTCCTATGTTTGGCTTAAATCCGAAAGTCACCTCGGTATTTCACGAAAAAACAGGAAATTGTCTTACCCACGTTTATATCCCCAGAGTCCACAGAAGTACATCCCCTAGATGTGGGTAAAATACTGAAGGAATACCTGCGTTCTGATGACTTGTTCATTCTGCACTCCGGCATTAACAGAAGGGAACGAGCTTCATCCAGAACAATTGCGGCCTGGATTGTCCATTCCATCCAACAGACCTACAGGGCGAAGGGCTTGGCTCCTGATGTCATCTGCAAGGCGGCCTCGTGGGCCTCAATTAATACCTTTTATGTCACATTTTTGCATAGAACCTGCTTCGCTTTCCTCTGTAAACTTTGGCATAAGAATCCTGTCCCCTGTGGCCTGGCTAGTCCATCAGGAAAATGGAGTCCATCAGGAAAATGGAAAATGTATTATCAAATACTTACCATAATTTTCTTTTCCTGATGGACTCCATGGCAGACGGAGTTCCCAACCATGGGTCCAATGAGTCAGGTAGTTACGGAACACGGTCCCTAGTGGTGAGCTCAAACTTATGGGTATGGGGTCCTATAGCATTGAAGAGGAGGCGGGGTATATCCAGAGGTTTTTGTTGGAAAATAGAGTGCTGCCAGCATTGCTGCAGGTGGTGGGGTGGTCAGCCTGTCAGTGCTCAGACCATACGCCGCACTGCATCAAATTGGTCTGCATGGCTGTCATCCTAGAAGGAGGCCTCTTCTAAAGATGATGCACAAGAAAGCCTGCAAACAGTTTGCTGGAACCATGTCCTGTGGTGTGATGAGACCGAGATAAACGTATTTGGTTCAGATGGTGTTGAGCATGTGTGACGTCAACGAGGTGAGAAGTACAAAGACAAGTCTGTCTTGCCTACAGTCAAGCATGGTGGTGGGAGTGTCATGGTCTGGGGCTGCATAAGTGCTGCTGGCACTGGGAAGCTACAGGTCATTGAGGGAACCATGAATGTCAACATGTACTGTAACATACTGAAGCAGAGCATGATCCCCTCTCTTCGAAGACTGGGACGCAGGGCAGCATTCCAACATGATAACAACCCCAAACACACCTCCAAAACGAGCACTGCCTTGCTAAAGATGCTGAGGGTAAAGGTGATGGACTGGCCAAGCAGGTCTCCAGACCTAAATCCTATTGAGCATCTGTGGGGCATCCTCAAATGGAAAGTAGAGGAGCGCAAGGTCTCTAACATCCACCAGCTCTGCGTTGTCGTCGTGGAGGAGTGGAAGAGGACTCCAGTGGCAACTTGTGAAGTTCTGGTGAACTCCATACCCAAGAGGGTTAAGGCAGTGCTGGACAATAATGGTGGCCACACAAAATATTGACACTTTGGGCCCAATTTGGACATTTTCACTTAGGGGTTTACTCACTTTTATTGCCAGTGGTTTAGACATTGATGGCTGTGTTGAGTTATTTTGAGGGGACAGCAAATTTACACTGTTATACAAGCTGCACACTCACTACTTTACATTTTAGTGTAATTTCTTCAGTGTTTTCATATGAAAATATATGATAATACATTTACAAAAATGTGAGGGGTGTACATTATATATATAAAATTACAATACTCAAAATTGTAAGTCCTGAGCTACTAGCCAGGCCTTAAGAGTTGTCACACCTAACCTCTGCCCTACCCTAATTCTGTCAATAAATACAAATTAAAATTACCCTCCAGCATAGATGCCAGTGGATGCAATAATAACCTCAAACACAGATATCAGAGGATGTGTTAATAACCCCCGAAGCATTGATAATCCCCAGCATTGGTGGCAGAAGCCATAATAACCCCCAACACAGGTATCATAGGACACATTACCCCCAAAACTTGTTTCAGAGGACACATTAGTAACTCCCAGTGATTAAGTCAGTGGACGCATTAATAATCCCCAGCATTGATGTCAGTGGACGTATTAATAACCGCTAGCACAGGTTTCAGTATTATTAACCCCAACACTTACATTGCCGGTCAGTGGCATTGAAATGTAACCCCTCCCATGAATCTCAATGTGGGAGGAGGGTGTTAACTTTCACTGACATTACCACAAATGCAGAAGGGGTGAGGGGGCTAACTTTCACTGCCTTTAAGACCAATGCATGTGGGGGGGTTAACTTTCACTATCACTGACCCCCCCCCCCTTGCATTGGTGGACATGGCAATGTTAACCCCTTTTTCAATTCCAGCCTGATCCAGTCCCATTCCCCTAGCACTATGGTGCTGGACCGGGAGCAGGAGCTATTTTTTATTTATTGTTTTGCTTAGTTTAGCTCATTAGGTCAGAGAGGTTTCTCTCAATAATGTCGTCAAAGATTTGTGAGCTTTTGTGTTTTTTGGTCTTTTTTTGTGGTGGTTCATGTTTTTTTGTTTTTCTGTCTTTGTTTAGTAGGGGAAATCTCCTTTCATTCCCTCTATCAGAACAGGAAGAAAGTCTTTGCAAAGTTAGGGAACATCTCAAGTTGTCAGTGGAGCAGGTGCTCCTATTGAATGATTTCTACTTCTCCTGTCCCAGTAACAGCCATAACATTTTGGATTTTTCATTACTTTTATTATATTGTGTTTATTATGATTTTCTCCAAGAAAAAAGAGATGGAGAATTTTCCGCAGTGGGGACACAATAATAAAAATTTGAGAGAGGTCCTAATCTCTGTACCTAAAATGTCTGAATTTTCTGACCATCAGAGTCCCCCTTTACATCAGGTGCCCCCCCTCGTACTCACAGCTGATAGTGACACATGATGTAAAGGGGGACTTGAGTCCTCCTTTACATCAGATGTCCCCCATACTCGCAGCTCTCCCAGCAAGTCGACTTTCAGCCACTGACAAAGATTTACAATGGAGCGGGATATTCCAAATGAATTATGTAGTAAAAAAAGTAGGGATGTGTACTCATCACCAAGATGATTGTAGATGGCTGGTGGCCGGTACAGGTATTGGGTGGCACTGTCAAGGACCTGGCTTTAACCACTTAAGCCCCGAGCCTGTTTTTCAGATTCGGTGTTTACGAGACTAAAACATTTGTTTTTGCTATAAAATTACTTAAAACCCCCAAACATTATAAATATATTTTTTTCTTGTCCTTAAGTTGCTCTGTTGTACTTTTGCACTGTACTATTTTGTATGTTGTTTGCAGACCATGTTCAATGTGCACATCACTTCTGTTTGTGTATGCATGTTTCTTTTTCTTTTCTTAATAAAAACAGATTATACAAAAAAAAAAAAAAAAAAAGAATCATGTCTTAAAGTTGAGCTTCTCGCCATAAGTGGGAGTGTCTGGACTGCCCCTCGGTGCAATGCCTCCCGGTCCAAGTTCCTGTCCCCCCCCCCTTATTGCACCCTTTACCACCAAATGGTGCTTAATCTGGTGGTTACGACTTGCATCTACGTTACCCCTTTTACTGTACTTTACCCCTATTAATGTACCTGTTATGTCTTTTGCTACTCCTTCTGATATTTTTAGTGATTATTGGTGACTGTTATATATGTGCTTACTGTAATGTCATGTCATGTTCAGCAAATTTGCCATATTTCTTTGTTCTGTGATTTATCCCTTAATAAAGAACAAAAAAAACAAAAACAAAACAAAAAAAATATTTTTTTTTCTAACACCCTAGAGAATAAAATGGCAGTCATTGCAATACTTTTTGTCACACCGTATTTGCGCAGTGGTCTTACAAGTGCAACAATAAATTTGGCCCAATTTTTTTACATATTGTGAAAGATAATTTTACGCCGAGTAAAATGATACCCAACATGTCACGCTTAAAAATTGCGCCCGCTCGTCAAACTTTTACCCTTAAAAATCTCGATAGGCGACGTTTAAAAAATTCTATAGGTTGCATTTTTTGAGTTACAGAGGAGGTCTAGGGCCAGAATTATTGCTCTCGCTCTAATGATCGCGGCAATACCTCACTTGTGTGGTTTGAACACCGTTTTCATATGTGGGCGCTACTCACGTATGTGTTTTCGCTTCTGCATGCGAGCTCGTCAGGACGGGGCGCTTTAAAAAAAATAATTTTGTTTTCGGATTTATTTTTATTTATTTTACAATTTTTAACACTGAAATAAAAAAATAAATACAAAATTATCACTTTTATTCCTATTACAAGGAATGTAAACATCCCTTGTAATAGAAAAAAGCATGACAGGTCCTCTTAAATATGAGATCTGGGGTCAAAAAGACCTCAGATCTCATATTTAGGCTTAAATGAAAAAAAAAAAAAGAGAAATTTTACCTTTTGAAAAAAGGTAAACAAAAAAATTGTCTCTTTCAGGCCCCGTACAGGCACCGTTTTCATCGGACATGTCTCCTGGGAGATTTTGGTTTGATCTGTATACACACGATCAAACCAAAATCCCCGCGGACAGACAGCGCGGTGACGTGGCGGTGACGCAGACGCCGCCACGTCACTGAACCAGGAAGTAAAATACTTCTACGCATGCGTCGAATACATTAGACGCATGCAGGAGATTTCGGTCCGCTGGTTAGGCGTACTAACCAGCGGACGTATACGACAGACGGCTTTCCAGCAGACAAGTTTTAAAGCATGCTTTAAAACTTTTGTCTGCTGGAAACCTGTCTGCTAGCCTGTACACACGATCAAATCTGTCCACTGAAACTGGTCTGCGGGCCAGTTTCAGCACATATATTCAATCCTGTGTACGCGGCCTAAGGCGCTGGGCGGGACTGAGGTTTTGACGTCACTTCCACCCAGCAGAGCTATGGGGATGGGTGGGTGCCATTTTGGCCTCACTCGCATCCCCACACAGCAGCCGAGCGGACCCGATGCCTCCGCCGCCAACGACGGCTACGGCAAGCGGCGGAGGGCACGGGAGAGCGGCGGGAGGGGGCCCCTCTCCCACCACCGATAACGGCGATCTCGCGGCGAATACGCTACGGAGACCGCTATTATCGTTGACAGGACCGCCCACTGAAGAGATGGATATCTCGGTTGTGGCAGCAGCTGCTGCCGTTACCAAGATATCCATCTTTAAAGTACCGACATATAACGATGGTGGGCGGTCTGTAATTGTATCATAATTCTTGTATGTTTTTGAAAAAACTGGTGTCTAAATCATGTTATTGTTATTATCTTGTTTTTTAATAAAAGCTGTTGCCATATTACTCCAATTAACATAATTTGTGTCATATTGTATTATTTATGATTTAATGTGTTTGCTTTTATTGTTCAATATTACTCCGCCCCTCAGTCCTACCGGCGTCATGGTATGTTTCTGGCCTGCTATACCACATTAGGAGTTTTTATTTAACATAAAAGGCATACTGTATTTATTGGCGTATAACACTCACTTTTTTACCCTGAAAATAGAGGGTAAACTGTACCTGCGTGTTATACGCAGGAGGCTGTGGAAAGTTATTTTCCTAAAAATTCCCTCTTAAAGTTAGGGTGCGTGTTATACGACTGTGCGTGATATACGCCGATAAATACGGTAGTTAAATTGGCTTATAACCATGCTGTAAATACAACGGCTCTTTACAAGTCACCCACAGCGAAAAGATGGTATCCCTCCAGCAGCTGCAAAACCATTGCAACATAAGACAAAACCATAAACAAACAACATAAAACATAAACAAAAACCAACGTAGGACAAAACCACACAAACATAGGACAAGTGAAGGGAAGAAGGGAAGTGATGCATAGGATAGTTCTTCTACCTCCAACTGGGTTTCCAAAGAGTACCCTAATGGCACACAGAGGCGTTGCTAGGGGGGTGCGGGGGGTGTGGCCCGCACCCGAGTGACACCCGCTAAGGGGTGACACCAAATTTTCGTTTTTTTTTTTTTTCGTTTTTTTTTTTTTTTAGGTGACATGCCCAGCCTGGCCAGCCATTGCCCAGCGCCGAGTCCGACTGACTGGACTTTTTATCCTTTGTCTGCTCCTCCCGGCTGAGGGCTCCCCTAGGACTGAGCGGCTGAGCCAGCTCCAGTCCAGCCACCAGCGAGCCGCGAGGAGAGAGAGGTGAACTCAGCTCAGCAGAGCTCAGCGTCCTCAGCCTGTGTCTGCCTGTCACAGTTTGCGCTGTGTGATGATCATGTGGCGTCAGTCACATCACGCACGGCACAGTGCTTTCAGTATCTCCGCCCGGGCGGGCGGCGCGGTGGCTGCAACGGACAAGTGACAACGGCTGCACGTGTGTGACCTCCTCCCTCCCTGGCACCTGCTGTGATGATTGCTGCTGCCCACACACCAGTCCTCTGTCTCCAGACTTGGGCTGGCGCTGGCCGCGGCTTGTAACAGGTGCGTGGGGGGGTGCTTTGGAGCGATAATAGGAACGGGGGGGGGGTTGTGAACTTGTGTTGTGCCCACAGAGTCAGTCCGCCGCAGCAGGGCCTAATAGGAACAGGTGGGGGGGGGGGTGTTCTTTGATCCAAAAAGATGAAATCAATGGTAACAATTGATCTGGCACAGTGGCGACAATTGATGGCATGGCACAGTGGTGGCAATTGATCAGATCTGGCACAGTGGTGTGAATTGATGGCACAGTGGCTGCATTTGATGGCACAGTGGTGACAATTGATTTGGCACAGTGGCTGGGTTTGGCATGGCACAGTGGCGACAATTTTTTTTTTTGGGGAGGGGGGGGTGTCACCATGTTATACCGCACCAGGTGACACCAACCCTAGTGACGCCACTGATGGCGCATACACACGAGCGGATTTTCCGTTGTAAAAAAATCTCATGTTTTTTTCGACGGAATTCCGCTTGCATACACACGGTCACACCAAATTCCGACTGTCAAGAACACGTGACATACAACACGTACAACACGTACAATGAGCCGAGATCAATGAAGTTCAATAGGCAGTTTGGCTCTTCTGCTTTTTTTGCATATCGGAATTCCATACAGACAAAATTTTTATTTCCGCTAGGGATTTTTTCTGTCGGGAAAAAAGAAAACATGCTCTCCATCTTTTTTCGGCAGTTTTTCCATTGGAAAAAGTCCGATGGAGCATACACACGGTCGGGATTCCCGACCAAAAGCTCTCATCTGCCTTTTTTCAGATGGGAAAACCGATCGTGTGTACGGGGCATTAGACAATCTGTCTTAAGTATTGTCATGTGTACAAATCTTATTAATATTTTTTGTTCCTGAAGTTGAATACATATAATACGATCTAGAATACAGCATACTGTGTTAATGAATTGCTGGACTGAAATGTACAATATGTGTTGAATTATTAATATTGTGTTTATCGTTATTAGGTATATTTGTCTTCTTTTATTACCCAAATGCATAACATTTTCTGGTGCAAGGAAAAGCCAAATTAATGCATGTAATAAAACCATAGCTAAAGTAGAATGTGGTTGTAACTGAAACATGACTTTTGATAGTAGGGGTCTTTATTTTGCTGCAGTGTATGCTTTGCAACTTAACCACTTAAGACCCGGACCAAAATGCAGGTAAATGACCAGGCCCCTTTTTGCGATTCGGCACTGCGTCGCTTTAACTGACAATTGCGCGATCTTGCGATGTGGCTCCCAAACAAAATTTGCGACCTTTTCTTGCAACAATAAGAGCTTTCTTTTGGTGGTATTTGATCGCCTCTGCGATTTTTATTTTTTGCGCTATATACAAAAATAGAGCGACGTTTTTGAAAAAAAAACAATATTTTTTTTTAAAAAATCAATATTTTTTACTTTTTGTTATAAGAAAAATCAAATAAACTAAATTTTAGTCAAAAATTTAGGCCAAAATTTATTTAGCCACGTGTCTTTAGTAAAAAAAAAATCGCAATAAAAAAAAATTAGCTACCTAGCGGGAACAGCGACAATAATACAGCGATCAGAAAAATTATCGCTTAGTGACGCTGGCAATAGGGAGTGAAAGGGTTAACTAGGGCGGTGATCAAGGGGTTAAAACTTTATTAGGGGGGGGTACGGGGGCTACCCTGAACCTAACACTGACTGCCTGTCACACTGACACTAACTGCAGTGATCATACATATAATCACTGCATTCAGTGACACTGTGACAGGGGGGGGGGTGATCGCAAGGGGTTAATGTGCCTACATGTCCTGGTGTCAGTGTAGTGTTGTGTACACTTACTGTGAGATGTGATCTCTCCTCAGCGGTGGTTGAAAAAACCGCCGAGGGAGAGATCACATCACTTCCTCCTTCCTGTGTTTACACAGGAGGAGGAAGTGCAGAGCGGGGGGGGGCACGCGCATTGGCTGGGAGCGATCGTGAGGGGGCAGACAAAAACGAATAGCCGCCCCCTCATCCTGGATCGCATGTACCAGGGGGGGGGTCCCAATCGGACCCCCGACCCGCGTCAAGGCAGGGACGTACAGGTAAGCCAATGTGCCTGTACATGCCATTCTGCCGACGTAAATGTACATGCGGCGGTCCGCAAGCGGTTAAAGCTGGACTCAAGCCTTACCTTCTGTGTTGCACAATTTCACTGGCTCCACTTCTGTACTGAAATTGCTTTCTCTGACAGGGCTGTCTTAATGAGAGGGCACACCTGGGCACTGCCCAGGGGCCCAAGCTGCATGGGGCCCCTGTATTTTCCCCAAAGCAGCTGGTCCCTGGGCTGCCCCTCTACATCCCAGATATCCCCCCAGCACTCTGACCCTTCTACATCCTAGATATCCCCTACCGCCTACCTACTTGATTTATGTTTACCTGCACTGTCTCCATTGTAGGGGCCCCAGAGCATTACTTTGCCCAGAGGCCCATGATGCTATTAGGATGGCCCTGTTCTCTGATTTTATTGCACAATGTGAGCATTACACAGTGTCTATTAGAAAGTAAAGCAGGTTAGATAGAGATCGATTAATTTGCTGACTGGAGGAGGTCCAGCGTCATCTAGCTTATGACTTCCCAGGCTAACTGTTCCTGGTCTACCCCTTTCAATTATTGAATTTTAGTTCTTTCAATCACAGAGGTTCAGCATCACAGACTGACATCCACCCATCAAGCCATTTTGATATTTAAATAACACCTCCCAGGGACCATGTGAAAGAAGTTTGTTTGAAATCTTTGTAAGCGTATTAAAAATAAAAAGAATTAAAATCACATGTACATAAGTATTCACAGACTTTGTCATAACACTCAAAATTTAGCTCAGGTGCATCCTGTTTCCGCTGATCATCCTTGAGATGTTTCTACAAATTGATTTAGATACGAATAGTATTTCCCCTGTGGTAAATTTAGTTGATTAGACATGGAGTTGATTTGGAAAGGCACACATCTGTCTATATAAGGTCCCACAGTTAACAGGGCATGTCAGAGCACAAACACAGCCATAAAGTCCAAGAAATTGTCTGTAGACCTCTGAGGCGGCGTACACACGATCGGATATATCCGATGAAAACGGTCCGCGGACCATTTCCATCGGATATGTCCGATCGGGAGTTTGATCCGATGGCGTGTACACACCATCGGATCAAATTCCCCGCCGCCGGACGGCGCGGTGACGTAGTGGTGACGCGGCGGTGACGTTGACGCCGCCGCGTCACCGCCACGTCACCGCACCAGGAAGTAAAACACTTCCGCGCATGCGCCGAATCCATTCGGCAGCGGCGCGGCGGCGGTGGTGGGGGCCGACATGTCTGCTGGTAAGTGTACTAACCAGCAGACATGTCGGGCGGACAGATTCCCACCGGATAGATTTCAAAGCATGCTTTGAAATCTGTCGGGTGGAGAAATCTGTCCGCTAGCCCATACACACGAGCGGAGATGTCTGCTGAAACGGTCCATCGGACTGTTTTCAGCGGACATATCCCCTCGTGTGTACGCGGCCTGAGACAGGATTGTATCGAGGCACAGATCTAGGGAAGGGTACAGAATAACTTCTGCATCATTGAAGGTTCCAATGAGCATAGTGGCTTCCATTATCTGTAAAATGAAGAAGTTTGGAACCACCAGGACTCTTCCTAGAGTGAGCTGCCCAGCCAAACTGAGCAATCAGTGGAGAAGGGTCTTAGTCAGGGAGGTGACCAAGAAACTAATGGTCACTCTGACAGAGCTCCACGTTTCTCTGTAGAGAGAGGAGAACCTTCCAGAAGAACAACCATCTCTGCAGCACTCCACCAATCAGGCTTGTATGGTAGAGTTGCCAGACAGAAGTCACTTCTTAGTAAAAGGCACATGACAGCCCGCCTGGAGTTTGCCAAAAGGTACCTGAAGGACCCTCAGGCCATGAGAAACAAAATTCTCTGGTCTGACGAAACAAAGATTGAACTCTGGCTTGAATGGTAAGCGTCATATATGGAGGAAACCAGGCACCGCTTGTCACCTGGCCAATATTATCCCTACAGCAAAGCATGGTGGTAGCAGCATCCTGCTGTAGTGGAACTGGTGGCAGGAACTGGGAGACTAGTCAGGATCAAGGAAAAGATGAATGCAGCAATGTACAGAGATGTCCTTGAATAAAAACCTACTCTGGACCTCAGACTGAGGTGAAGGTTCACCTTCCAGCAGGACAATGGCCCTAAGCACACAGTCAAGATAACAAAAGGAGTGGCTATGGGACAACTCTGTGAATGTCCTTGAGTGGTCAAGCCAGAGCCCAGACTTGAAACCGAATGAACATCTCTGGAGAGGTCTGAAAATGGTTGTGCACCAACACTCCCCATCCAACATGATGGAGCTTGAGAGATCCTGCAAAAGAAGAATGGGAGAAACCATGCCCAAAAATAGGTTTGACAAGTCTGTAGCATCATACTCAAAAAGATTTGAGGCTGTAATTAGTGGCAAAAGGGCTTTAACAAAGCATTGAGCAAAGGCTGTGAATACTTATGTACTGTACATGTGTTTTTATTTTATTTAAACTTTTTAAATAAATTTGCAAAGATTTCAAACTTCTTTCATGTTGTCATTACGGGGTATTTGTAGAGTTTTTGAGGAAAATAATGAATTTAAACCATTTTGGAATAAACCTGTAACATAACAAAATGTGGAAAAAGTGAAACGCTGTGGATGCACTGTAAATACACGATCAGCTACAACATTATGACCACACATCATATCAAACTGTGATGCACTGTGTGTTCTGATATCTGATTGTTTTCTATTGGAACAAGCATGAACTTTTTCAGCAATTTGAACTACAATAGCTGTTCTATTGGATCAGACTATACAGGCCAGCCTTTACTCCCCATGTCCATCAATGAGCCTTTGCTGCCCAAACCCTGTTTTTCCTTCCTTGGACCACTTTGGGTAAGCCCTGACCACTGCAGACCCGGTGCATCCTACAAGGGTTGAGGTTTTGGAGATGGTGTGACCCAGTTGACTAGCCGTTACAATTTGACCCTTGTCAAAGTTGCTTAACCACTTTGGGGCCGCATCATCGTCGAAAGACGTGAACAGCGCAAACCTGAGGCGCCGGGTTGACGTCTTTGGACGTGACTGTCTTTCGCCGCTCCCCGCGCATCCCCGCGAGCGAGCATCGGCGAAAAACTGTGTTGGCCGTGCCCCTTGGACACAGCCAATCACAGATCGTGCTGAATGGCCAATCCCAGAGGCCATTCAGCATTCGATCCTGCGGTCCAATGAGAGATGATCTCAATTGTAAACAAATGAGATCATCTCTCATCGCCGGCTTTCTCTCCTCACACACAGCGTGTGAGGAGAGAAAGAAACAGCATCGAGTGAAAAAAAAGTAAAGTACACAGTGCCACAGTCTCTGCCAGTGCCACCTGCCAGTGCAAATAGCCAGTGCCACCTGCCAGTGCCACCTGTCCCTGCCATCAGTGCCACCTGCCCCCAGTGCCACCTGCCCCTGCCATCAGTGCCACCTGCCCCTGCCATCAGTGCCACCTGCCCCTGCCATCTGCCGTAAGTGCCATTTGCCATCAGTGCAATCTGCCATCAGTGCCACCTGCCAGTGCAATCTACCATCAGTGCCACCTGCCAGTGCAATCTACCATCAGTGCCACCTGCCTGTACCATCTGCCTGTGCCACGTGCCATCAGTGCTAACTGCCTGTGCCAACTGCCTGTGCCACCTGCCCGTGCCATCTGCCATCAGTGCCATCTGCCATCAGTGCTATCTGGTTGGCTGGAAACCAAACATCAGACCCACTAGTAATTAGCAGATAGGTTTCCCTACCTACTGCATTTACGATATGTCTCTACCAGATATTAGACTTCTATGCGGATGGATGACTTTGTTGTTTTCTGCCACAAAATTTTATTAAAGAAGTTCTTATGAACCTATTTTAAAACTTATCACGCTATGAAGTTTTTCTTCCTTCAATTACATTGATTGATCTCTTCACTCCTGGGACCCTTTGGAGAACGTTTGGAGCTGAGCAGAATGCTAATGAGCTTAAAGTGAGAACAAGCCTTGGGATGTCTGAAGACTGAAGGATTCCCTCCCCTGCACTCCTTGGCTTTCAAAGACCCTTACCACATGCCTGTTTGATCTCTGTCATAGGGATCCATCTTTTCTGGTAAGGGGGCACTTCGCCCAAACTTTTTCATCCATTGTTTCCTGCACACTCAAGTTTTACCAATGTATGGAAGAATTGATTCTACTATTTCCTGAAAATTGTTTGCATCTTAGAAAGATGGACTGCATATTTTCACCTTTATGAACTTGTTCAGTGAACTCTGAATTTATTAGTTTTTCTTGGTATATATATTTTTTGGAGGTTGCGCTTTTATTTTTGCATTTATATTCGTTCACGGCTGTATATTCCAGCCTTTTTATTGCAGCACCTTTTCAGGGATTTTTCCTTGTCCTTATATATTTTTTTCACTCATATATATATATATATATATATACACTTTTCTTTGTTTATCACTGTGTGATTTGAGGGCAACCAGCTGGTGTCATCCCGCTGGTCCTTAACCCTCCTATTTTTACATTTGGTAGGTTTTATTGATTTATCACCTGTGTTGGGGATGCGCAAATAGACCACTGCTTTACATCAGTGCTATATGCCCCTGCCATCTGCCCGTGCCATCTGTGCCATCTGCCCGTGCCAGCTGCCATTAGTGCTACCTGCCATTAGTGCTACCTGCCATCAGTCCATGCCATTTGCCGTCAGTGCCACCTGTCAGTGTCATCAGTGCCAACAATGGCTAAAAGATCATTTTCACTTGAGGAGGCGTATGAAATTATTGCGGCTGACGAGAGCAACGGGGAGCTCTGCGATTCGTATTCCCCTTAAAATTCAGACAACGAATCTGACGTCACCTATGAGCCGATAGTCAGCAGTGGAGCAGAGACATCCTCGGAGGAGGAGGAGGAAGAAGAGGAGGAAGAGGAAGAAGAGGAAGAAGAAGAGGAGGAGGGTCCACCCGCCAGAAGAAGGCGTATTGCTAAGGAGGCAGTGCCATCCACCAGCACTGCTGTTCCATCCACCAGAACCGATGTGCTATCCACCAGAACCGCAATACCTCAGCAAGCAAGGTCACGTACCAGTGGGGTGTCACCTCAGTCCCAAAGGGTCAGGTCCCATGCCAGCCTTCCCTATTCCCTTCAGAACCCCCTGTGGCTTCCTTCTAATTCAGGAGAAGCCAACATTCCCCCTTTCACTGCCCAGCCAGGAGTCCAGGTGGACACAGAAATTTTTGCCCCGGTTAACTTTTTTAATTTAATTTTCACCGACAACATGCTTGCCTCAATTGTGACCCAGTGCAATCTTTATGCACAACAATTTATTTCCAGTAACCCCACATCCCATTATGCCCGTCCCTTTGAGTGGAGAGCCCTAACAGTGGAAGAGTTTAAAACATTTTTGGGCCTCGTATTCTGTATGGGACTACACCATAAAAACCAATTACGTTCCTATTGGTCAAACTGCCCCATCTACCACATGCCCATCTTTTCCTCAAAAATGCCCAGGTCCAGATATCAATTGATCATGAGATTCCTACACTACAATGACAATACCCAGTGCCCTCCCCGAAATGACCCAAATTTTGATAAACTTTATAAAATTCGGCCACTACTTAATTATTTTTCCGAAATTTTCCCCCAGTTGTTTACCCCTGACCAACATATATGTGTAGATGAGTCCCTTATAAAATTTTCTGGCAGGCTGGGCATAAAACAATTCATTCCCAGCAAAAGGGCCCGCTATGGGGTGAAGCTCTATAAGTTGTGTGACCGAGCCACAGGTTATACGTATGCCTTCAACGTATACGAAGCAAAGGACAGCCAGCTACACCCCCCTAATTGTCCAGACTACATAGGAACCAGCGGGAAAATTGTTTGGCAACTCCTGAACCCACTCATGGAGAAAGGATACCACTTGTATGTGGACAATTTTTACACAAGTTTGCCCCTGTTCCGAAACCTTTTCCAAAAAAACACCCCAGCATGCGGCATCGTGCGATCGAACCGGAAGGGCTTTCCTCAAAGTCTTGTCACCAAAAAATTAGAAAAAGGGGAGACGGCGAGTTTACGCACAGAGGAAGTTCTGGCTGTGAAATGGAGGGACAAAAGGGATGTGTACGTGCTTTCTACCATCCACAACAACACATTCGTTGAGACCAGAACGAGGAATGGGCTAATCCAGAAACCTAAATGTATTCATGACTACAATAAGTTCATGGAGGGTGTCAATTTGAACGACCAGATGCTGGAACCCTACCTTTCCACAAGAAGATCATACCAGTGGTATAAAAAAGTTTCGATTTATTTGTTCAATTTGGCCGCGTACAATACTTATGTAATATATCGGAAATCCACTCCAAGACCCAAATCCTATCTTTTCTACCTGGAGGAAATCACCACTGCCCTTTTATATCCCAGCAACCCACCAGGAAACATTCGATCCGATGTGGTTAGCCGACTCAACGAGCGCCACTTTCCAGATAAATTCCCTCCCAGACCAACAGGCCAAAAACGCCAAAAAAGATGCCAGGTGTGCTCCAAAGCAGGAGTGAGAAGAGACACCACTTTTTATTGTCCTAAATGCCCTTCCCAACCAGGCCTCTGCGTAGTTGGTTGTTTCGCCCGTTACCATACCTCACTAAATTATTAGTCACTTCCTGCCATTTACCTTCACACCCCTTATACCTCTGCTTATGACCCCGGCTTGTTATTTGACCACGATTCTGCCTACCCATTCTGTTTATACCTCTGCCTGATCTGGAACTGACCCTGGACTGTTATTTGACCACGCTTATGCCTACCGATTCTGTTTATACCTCTGCCTGATCTGGAACTGACCCTGGACTGTTTGACCATTCTTTTTGCCTGCCTCTTGGACTGATCTTTTACCCTGCCAGTGGACTAGTGGGATTCATAGCACAGGGGTCTCACATATGTGAGGGGCTCCAGAATTGTTTTTCTGGATGAAGAAAACAATTGTTTTTGTTTTCTCATTCTAGATTAGGGTCTGGTTGCCCGGAGGCTTCAAAGAGATTTGGGTGGGAGAAGCCTCTACCCCTGTCCCCATTCTGTCCTGAACGAGGCCCTACTTCTGCCTGTAGGACCTATGCCATCATGCCTCTGCCTGTTGCATGAACTGACCACCTGCACTAATACTGACGGGACAGTATCCCTGCCTGGACAATTGTGTATGCCGTTGCTGACCAAGTCCCTGCCTGCTGCCTGGACCAGTGCTATCCTGCTGTGTAGAACTGTGCTACTATTACCACAGGTAATCTTTTGTTTACGCTTTGCTCAGCATAATGTATTTTGGGGTGTAACTCTTGGTATGTGCATGCTATGTGTCTCTGGAACACCTGACCGTGTTCCTTGCATGTTTGATCTCTGTATGTGGTCAGGCTGTGTAGAAGTCTCACACATGGGGTATCGTTTTACTCAGGAGGAGTAGCAGAATGTATTTTGGGGTGTCATTTTTGCTATCTAAATGCTATGTGTTGGAAATATCTTAGAAACTGACAACTTTGTGTAAAAAAAATGCGTTTTCATTTTTTTTCCACGTGTTCCAAAAACTTCTGGAAAAAAATGAACCGTTCAAAAAACTCATTATGCATCATAGATTATACGTTGGGGTGTTAGCTTTCCAAAATTGGGTAATTTTGTGGGTAATTTCATTGTCCTGGTGTTCCAGGGCCTTCAAACTTGTAATAGGTAGTCAACTAGTTAGATGTGCAATTTATGCTCCTAAAACCCCTGATGGCGCTTCCTGCATGTTGGGCCTCCGTATGTGGCCAGGCAGTGAAAACGTCTCACACATGGGGTATCGTTTTACTCAGGAGGAGTAGCAGAATGTATTTTGGGGTGTCATTTTTGCTATCTAAATGCTATGTGTTGGAAATATCTTAGAAACGGACAACTTTGTGTAAAAAAAAATGCGTTTTCATTTTTTTTCCACGTGTTCCAAAAACTTCTGGAAAAAAATGAACCGTTCAAAAGACTCATTATGCCTCATAGATTATACGTTGGGGTGTTAGCTTTCCAAAATGGGGTCATTTTGTGGGCAATTCCATTGTCCTGGTGTTCCAGGGCCTTCAAAAGTGTAAGGCCTCGTACACACGAGGCAATCTATTTGTTCAAATCGGTCGGACCGACCGATTTGAACAAATCTGTCTGATAGGATTTTGGTTTGCTCGCGTGTACACACGAGCAAGCCAAAATCCCCGCCAGCAGACGGCGCACTGACGTGTCGGTGACGTTGACGCCGCCACGTCACCGCACCAGGAAGTTAAAACACTTCCACGCATGCGCCGAATCCATTCGGCGGCAGTGCGGGACGACATGTCTGCTGGTAAGTGTACTAACCAGCAGATATGTCGGGCGGACGGATTCCCACCCGATAGATTTCAAAGCATGCTTTGAAATCTGTCGGGTGGCCAAATCCGTCGGCTCGGCCGTACACACGATCGAATCTGTCTGCTGGGACGGTCTAGCAGACCGTTTCCAGCAGACAGATTTGATCGTGTGTACGAGGCCTAATAGGTAGTCAACTAGTTGGCTGTGCAATTTATGCTCCTAAAACCCCTGATGGCGCTTCCTGCATTTTGGGCCTCCGTATGTGGCCAGGCAGTGAAAAAGTCTCACACATGGGGTATCGTTTTACTCAGGAGGAGTAGCAGAATGTATTTTGGGGTGTAATTTTTGGTATGCACATGCCATGTGAGAGAAATAAGCTATTACAATTACAATTTTGAGAACATTTTTAAATAAAAAATAAAAATCTTAATTTTGCAAAGTATTGTGGGAAAAAATTACAACTTTAAATACCTCACCATGCCTCTTAATAAATACCTTGGAATGTTTACTTTCCAAAATGGGGTTATTTGGGGGGCATTTGTACTTTCCTGGCTTGTTGGGGTCTCAAGAAATGAGATAGGCCTTCAGTACATCAGGTGTAATCCGATGTGATAATTTTTTATGATTTGCACTATAGCTTGTAGACTCTAAAACTTTCACACAGACCAAATAATTTCGAAAAATGTTGGGTTATTTTTATCAAAGACATGTAGCAGTATAAATTGTGGCCAACATTTATGAAGAAAAATTAATAATTTGCAAAATTGTATCACAGAAACTAAGAAAAAATCATTTTTTTTCAAAACTTTCGGTCTTTTTTTATTAATAGCGCAAAAGGTGATCAAATACCACCAAATACCACCAAGGTGATCAAATACCACCAAAAGAAAGCTCTATTTGTGGGAAGAAAAGGACAAAAAAATAATTTAGGTATAGTGTTGCATGACTGAGTAATTGTCATTCAAAGTGTGAGAGTGCTGAAAGCTGAAAATTGCTCTGGGCAGGAAGGGTGTTTAAGTGCCCAGTAAGCAAGTGGTTAAATCCTTGCGCTTGCCCATTTTTTCTGCTTTCAACACATCAAATTGCTGCCTAAAAATACCCCACCGACATTCATTGTAACCAGACAGGGGACCCAAGAAGTGAAGGATATGGGCTGCTGTGTGCAAAACCACTGCACAGAGCAGGTAAGTATAACATGTTTGTTTTGATTTTTTTAAAGCCAAACCTTTCATACCACTTTAAGGCCTTGTACACACGGCTGAATATATCCGCTGTGAAAGGTCCCCGGACCGTTTACAGCGTATATTTACGCCGGGGTGTTTTAAACCTGACGGCTGTACACACCATCGGATGAAATTCCCCGCCGGCGGACAGCGCGGTGACGCGTCGGTGACGTTGACGCCGCCACGTCACCGCACCAGGAAGTAAACACTTCCGCGCGCATGTGTCGGATCCATTCACAGGATACGACGCATGTGCAGCAAGATATGTCCGCTGGTTTGCCGTACTAACCAGCGGACATATCTGACGGCCAGCTATCCGGCGGAATTATTTCAAAGCATGCTTTGAAATTTTTCCGCCGGATGAATCTGGCAAAAAGCGTCCGTTTGCCCCTACAGACGAGGGGATTTTTCAGCTGAAATGGTCCGTCGGACCATGTTCAGCGGAAATATCCCCTCGTGTGTACAAGGCCTAAGTGAATAACACTGATTATCCTGTTACAATGGCATTTGAAAGTCAGTAAGATACAGTGCCTTGAAAAATTCTCATACCCCTTGAAATTTTCCAAATTTTGTCAATGTGATATACCAACACAAAGTAGTACATAATTGTGAAGTGGAAGGAAAATTATAAATTGTTTTCAATTTTCTTTACAAATATCTGAAGTGTGGTGTGCATTTGTATTCAGCCCCTTTTACTCTCCCTAACTAAAATCTAGTGGAGCCTTCACAAGTCATCTAATTAGTAAATAGAGTCCACCTGTGCGTTTTTAATCTCAGTATAAGTACAAATGTTCTGTGAAGCCCTTAGAGGTTTGTTAGAGAACCTTAGTGAACAAACAGCATCATGAAGGCCTAGGAACACACCAAACAGGGAAAAAATTGTGGAGAAGTTTAAAGCAGAGTTAGGGTATAAAAAAATATCCCAAGCTTTGAACAACTCACGGAGCACTGTTCAATCCATCATCCGGAAATGGAAGGAGTATGGTACAATTGCACACTTACCAAGACATGGCTGTCAGCCTAAACTGACAGGCTGGACAAGGAGAGAATTAATCAAAGAAGCAGCCACGAGGCCCATGGTAACACTGGAGGAGCTGCAGAAATCCACAGCTCAGGTGGGAGAATCTGTCCACAGGACAACTATTCTTTGTGCACTCCACTTCCTTATGAAACAGTGGCAAGAAGACATTGTTGAAAGAAAGCCATCAGTTTTTAAAGTCATGTGGGAGACACAGCAAATGCGTGGAAGAAGGTGCTCTGAACAGATAAGACCAAAATTTTACTTTCTGGCTTAAATGCAAATCACCCTGAACACATCATCCCCACTGTGAAAAATGGTGGTGGCAGCATTATGTCGGGGGAATGAGTTTCTTCAGCAGGGACAGGGGAGCTAGTCAGAGTCAACTGGAAGATGAATGGAGCCAAATACAGGGTAATCCTAGACGAAAAACTGTTTGCAAAAAACTTAAGACTGGGGAGGAGGTTCACCTTCCAGCAGTACAACAACCCTAAACAGCCAGACCTACAATGGAATGGTTTAGAACAAAGTGTATTCATGTTAGAATGGCCCAGTCAAAGTCCAGACCTAAATCCAATTGAGAATCTGTGGCAAAACTTGAAAATTGCTATTCACGGACGCTCTCCATCCAATCTGACAGAGCTTGAGCTATTTTGCAAAGAAGAATGGGCAAAAATTTCACTTTCTAGATGTACAATGCTGGTAGAGACATCCCCAAAAAGGCAAATTATTTACTCAGTGGGGCTGAATACAAATGCAAGCCACAATTGTATTTATTTATTCATAAAATATTTTGAAAACCATTTATCCTTTTTCTTCCACTTCACAATTATGTGCCACTTTGTGTTGGTCTATCATATAAAATCACAATAAAATACATTTTCTGACAGACTCCTGGGCAGCCTATGTGTGGGTTAATCCTGCAATCTCATATCTCATAGAACACCTCTCCCACAAATCTTTGCTCGAGGACAGAGGCTGTGTTACTCTGAGCAAGATGAAGTCTTATCTTTTTTATGAAGTTCTCCGTAATCCAGGCCTGGCGGTGTGCATGATGATACTGTGGTTTCTACCGGTCATCCTCTCTAGATTCAAGCAATCCTAGCTATTAGCATATGGACATGGGCGATAATAATCCATGCCATGAAGCGCTTACTAATCTGGCCATTAGCAGGCAAGTGGCAATATGGCCAAACATCCCAGCTATTAGCGAGAGGCCTTGTAAACACCCTGGTTGTGCGGTGGGTCGAGCAGCACCTCCCACTCCCAGGTCTGATCAGGATCGTGCCGTGGTGGTGATGTACAAAAATATTCCATTTCTTTATCGTACATCACGGGACACAGAGCAGCATAGTAAATACTATGTGGGTTATATAGCCTACCTTCAGGTGATGGACACTGGCACTCTTCAGACAGGAAGTCCCTCCCTATATAACCCCTCCCCTAACGGGAGTACCTCAGTTTTTTAGGCAGTGTCTAGGTGTTGGTCACGTTACAAAGCTATGCTCTTGGTCCATTGTGGCTGGGCTAAGCGATCTACCGGATCCGTCCAAGGTGCCTCAGAGCCAAAGTGGACGGTACCTGGGCCCCGCATGGAAGAGTGGGGTTTTGCCTATAATGATTCTCCTTGGAGAGCTGGATCCTGGGTTCCAGGGCATTGGTCAATTTCAAAGGCCAAATGCTTCTCTGCTTGCCAGGATGCTGTATAGGTCCAGGGGAGAGGTGACCTGCTATGGACCCCAGTCCCTGAAGGTCTGTGACAATGCCCACAGTGAGGGGTGGAGGCTGGGCCTCTTGCTTTTAGCAACACCCTGCAGCATGGACAGGTAAGTGGAGGCCTGCAGGACGTGGTCTGTTGGCAGTTCCTCCTTAATGGGGAAAATGGGCTAGCCTATATTATGCTGCTATGCATGGGCACCTCACCACTATGTCTGCTGAAACAGGATGGTTTCTAACCCATATAACTCCCCTGGCTGTTGCTAGTGTCTGTTAGACTAAAAAATATGGTGTGGCTTTTTATTATTAAGCAGTTGTAAGAGCTTACTGGTCTAGTCTCCATCTCTGGTTGACCGGAGTGTCCTTAGGTCCCCCTGCAGCATGTGGTCTCCCCCTCCGGTCGGCATGTTGTTTCCTCCTTGCGACTGCCGACGATCGCAGCATCCTCATGCACGTTCACGACACGCGTGGGTGCGTATCTGGAAATAGGTTGTCGGCACGGCTGGGGGCGGCGTGACGCGGCGGACCGAAGGGGCGGAGCGGCATTTTTGACGGCAGTAAACAGATAACAGCCAGGTAAGTACTGTGTAGGGTGTGGAGACACAGAGCGCGGGCTGGGTACTGCCTTACAGGGGGATCCTGGGACTCGAGCACACACCAGTTCAGGGGCTGAGAGCCCAAGTCTGAACACGCTGTGCTGCAGCAAGTACCTCTCTTTAGTCTCTCCCCCCGATCAACAGACTTAATACTAGTACCAGCAAGGCGGTAGTTCTGACTAAAAAAGAGCAGTTCTACCAGGGATCCTAGTGTTTTTTTTGTGTTTTGGACCATCTAAAGAATACCGGTCTTATGGAGACAAGTTTAACCCTATACTGCCTGTTTTTGTTAAGGTAGAAAAAGGGGGTACCTCTGGGTTGTATAAATGGCTTCCAAGGGGTCGGGCTCTGCCAAGGGGACAAAGGCTGCAAAGAAGCCTAAGGGATCCCCGTCTGGCTCAGAGGACTTGGGCCAGGCCTCAGCTACACCACCCTCCCCCAAAAGATCAGAGTTGGGCCCCCAGGGTGAGCCTTTGGAATTAGCTGGTACCAGAGGGAGCTGTGGTGGCTCAACGTGATTGGCACTGCGCTGACAAGCCATTCACCTCTGCAGCCAAGGGTTCAGATCCCGGTCTCGGCTACATGTGAATTGAGTTTGGTGGTCTCAGCCCGGCTCCCGGTGGGTGTGCTATGCAAGGTACGCCTGTGCTTAGTATGCCCACCCCCCCCCCCCTCACAAAAACCACCACACTTGCACGCACACGAAATTGGTTTAAAACACACGCACTTTGGCCATGCGGTCTCCTAAAATAAAGAGAGGCGAAGGACCTACGGGGCTGGCTGGGTGGGCTAGGCCCCCTCACTCCCTCATAGGGGGAGTCCCTCTGCCCCATTGGGGTCCCGTTGGGCCCCAGTTGGGCTCCCAAGAGGAGCAGGTAGGGCGGGGTGAGTGGGAGGCCCCCCTTCACACCCGCCATTGCCACCAGGGGCATGGAGAAGGATGGCGATTGCCTCCGGGGGGAGGGTCTGCCTACTCCCAACTCCTGCAGTCCGGCTCCTCTCTCTCGAGTTCACGCACAAAAATACACTTTAAAAAATTGCGGCTTCCTTACCGGGGAAAAAGCGATCTAGATCTCTATCTCCGGCTTTACAGTCCCCAGATTTAGACAATCTCTCTTCAGATGAGATAGAATTTCTGGAAAACCTGGGGGAGGATCTGGAAGACAGGGATTCTGAGGAATCTACCATTGAGGAACCCTTTTCAGCCTCACGGGCGGAGAAATTATGGATCTAGTTCTTAACTTAGATGGTCCGATCTGCCTTTAAGGTACCCATACCAGTATCTCCGGTGGGTGCTATATCCTCTTTAGGATCTTTGAAGGCTCCTCAAACTAATACCTTCTTTCCAATACATCCTCTCCTAGTCTAATGTAGGGGTCCTCAAACTTTTTAAACAGGGGGCCGGTTCACTGTCTCCCATCATCATTCCCTCATTGCAAGCCCCCCTCGCCATCATCATTGTAAGCCCCTCATTGCAAGCCCCCACCATCATCACCATTTCATCCCCCCACCATCATCATTATTTCATCATCATCATCCCCCCCCACCATCATCATTACATCATCATTTCATCATCATCAGCCCCCCACCATCATTATTACATCATCAGCCCCCCCGCCATCATCATCATCATCACCAGCCCCCCCACCATCATCATCACATCATCAGCCCCCCCATCACCATCATTACATCACCATCAGCCCCCCTCACCATCACCATCAACCCTCCCACCACCATCATCATCATCATCATTACATCATCATTATCATCATCATCATCATCATCAGCCCCCCCACCATCATCATCATTACATCATCAGCCTCACCATTACCATCATTACATCACCATCAGCCCCCCTCACCATCATCAGACCCCCCACCATCATCATTACATTATCATCATTCCATCATCATCAGCCCCCCCACCATTATCATCATTCCATCATCATCAGCCCCCCCATCATCATTCCATCATCATCAGCCCCCCTCACCACGCAAGCCCCCGCCCCCTCACTCACCATTGTAAGCCCCTCACAGCCTTCTCACTGTGCCAGACTGCTGTCACGATCGCGCTATGTCATGGCCCCGCTCTGTCACGATGCTCACAGTGTTGGTAACAGTTCGGGCACGCTGTGATAAATGTCCCGCCCTCCTCCTCCTAGACCAGCTTGTGTGATAGACAGAGCACTGGCTCTATCACACAAGCTAGTCTAGGAGGAGGAGGGCGGGACATTTATCACAGCGCGCCCAAACTGTTAACACTGTGATCTCCGTGACACAGCGGGATCGCTGTGTTACAACCTGCCGTGTAACTGGCGTTGCCTGTCAGGGTAAGGTGGGCCGGTTAAAAGTCTGTAGTTTGAGGACCCCTGATCTAATGTATAGGGAGTGGGCTAGACCAGATAGAGGGCCAGATTCTCAAAGACGTTACGCTGGTGTAAATGGATATGCGCGGCGTAATTGTAAATGTGCGCCGTCGTATCTATGCCCTGTAACCACAGAACCATATACGCCTGAAAATCGGCTTTTCGTGAGCGGCGTAAATGTTTTAAGCTAGCGCGGCGTAGGCGCATAGTTACGCAGTGCGCATCTTGCGCTCCCATTGAATTATCATGAAAATATGCAAATGAGGGAGATGCGCGATTCCCGAAACTACGCGCGTTCGGCGTAGGCTACGCGTGGTGCGCGTAACATGAAAGCCTGGCCTAAACTTATCCCTCATAAAAGCAGGGGTAACTTTGCTCCAGACGTGTGCAAGTCAGCTGGAGAGCAACTTCAGCAGCACCATACCGGACGAGCTGAGCAATCACACTTACAGGACAACACATTCGTATGCCAACATGCCAGGGGCAGGCATGGTCTTAGCACTACTATTGTATGCAGAGGGGGATAGAAGGAGGAGGAGGAGGGCACGTGAGAGGATATACCAAACGCGCATTAGCCTCTTTGGCATGGGTGATAAGGAGGTGTATCGCATCTTCAGATTCAGCCCTGCTGCCATCCTGGAATTAGCAACAGCCCTGCAGGATGACATCACCAGCCAGACACACCGCTCACATGCACTGCAGCCACTGGGTACTGGCAACACTCCATTTCCTTGCCAGTGGATCATTCCAGCGTACATGGGATGTCACAAACCAGCATGAGCAGATGTCTGTACCAGGTTGTCCCCGCAATCCTCAGACGCATGTCCCACCACATCATCAGACCCACCACTGAGCATCTGCGGCAGAAGGCAATGCTGGATTTCTACAGAATTGACGGTTTCCCACGCACCATCGGGGCCATTGATTGCACACATGTGGCACTACAGCCCTCCCCGTGCCACAGAGCATATATATCGCAATCGGAAGCATTGGCATTCCATCAACGTACAGGTGATAGCTGATGCCAAATACCTCATATGGCACGTCTGTGCCAAGCACCCCAGGTCCAGCCATGACAGCTACATATACTGTCAAAGCACCATCCCAACAGAATTCGAACAGAACGTGTATGGGAACAGCTGGCTGGTTGGTGAGTGACATGGGAGTCAGGCATGACTGTCCGAACCCATGATGCAGACATCATGAGGGGCACGTGCACGGCTAACATCCTCTTGTCTTTTCCCTTCCAGGATCCCCAAACCAGAGGAGAGAGAAAATTCAATGAAGCACACATAAAAACCCGTGCAGTGGTGGAGCGAACCTTTGGCCTCCTGAAGTCCCGTTTCCGATGCCTGGATAAGTCTGGGGGGGCCTTGTTGTATTCCCCAAACTTTGTGTGCCAGATAATCGGGGCATGTTGCATTCTGCACAACTTTGCCATGAGAAAGGGCCTTCAGATTGACCTACGTGATTACCTGACCCCCCAACCAGACAGCCCCCCCCTGCCAGGAGAGACCCCATCTGCTGATGGAAGGGCAGTCAGGAGGGTCCTTGTGTTACGTATCTTTGACCGTTAAACACACACATTGATCATGGCACACAGACAATGCATGCATGCACACCAGTGTGGTCCCTAGCACACATACCACATCCACATCACATTGGATTAGCCCAAGTCCACCATGCAGGACTTGGGAGCAGCAACGCCGCGTCAAGGCCCCAATGGTGTCGCTGTCCATTTACACGTCATTCACACAGCCGTGGGGATAACTTCTCCCCAATGGCCGAGGGTGACACCCCTTACTGGCAGGAGTGCCACCCCCACATTCACACACCATTCACACTGTTCCCTGCACTACTGACCGTGTGCAGTAAAGGAAAAAAACGCTCTTCACCAGAGCAATAAAAAACAAAAACGCTCTTCACCAGAGCAATAACAAAGTTAACAAAAAATCACTTGGCCTGGCGTGGGCTCCACCTGGTGCCAAGGCGCATGGCCCGCAGTTGCCTGGGGGCAGCCTCAGGTGGGGGGTGGGGTATCAGGTGGAGGAGTAGCATCCCCACGTCCCTCCATGGCTGCCTGCATGCCCTCCAAGGCAACACGCAGGGACTTGACCTCTCCCTCACAAGGTCTGAGGTGGTCACCTGCAGCTCCCCCAGGCTGGTCACTGTTGCTGCGCTGTTCACAGCAACGTCCTGAATAGCGTCCGTTAACGGACCAGAGGAGGCCAGGCTGTCGGCCAGGCGCCTCATCTCCCCAACGACCTCTAACAGGTGGCGATTTTGCTGGTCCTGCTGCCTGGCCAGCTGTTCCGGCAGGAAATGGGGAACACCCCTCATCTTCCGTGTCGCCTTCCTAGGAGTTGCTGGGGCCCTTGCATATGGGGAGGATGTTGAGGGGCTAGAGATGAGGGGGATGGAATCGGAGGGACTGGAGAGGTTGGGGGTGGACACTGAGGGGCTGGAGATGAATGGGGTGGTTGCTTGGGATGGTCCGGGCAACCCATGCCCCTCTTCCAAAATGAGGTACACCTCCTGGTCATGCTGGACAACCTCCTCCTCAACCACCTCCTCCGTTGAGGTGTGCCCACTTCCCTCCAACAAGGCCTCTCCCAGGGGGGCAGCCAGAGGGACTGGATGCTCTGGGGATTTTACGGGATGGCCCCTGGCAGCAACGGATGGCCCGGCTCCCTCCTGCACATCTGTGGATGACACAAAAGATGCCCATGTTGGTGGACCCACACACTTGTCACATGTTCCCTTTCACCCCCTCACATGCTACACAACAGATAGTATATAAAACACACTTACCTGTCCTCATGGCTGGCTTAACAGAGTCGTAGCCCCTGACTCCCTCCACCTGCTCCCTCTGAAGGCAACGGGCGACCACCTTCTCCTCCTCAGTAAGGCGGATGGTACAGGGTGGGCCCCCTCCAGTGCCCCTGGCATGTCGACTCATTGCAGCCAGCTTGCCCTTCACCAGACGCCGCAGGTCGTTCATTTTTTTACTGATGTCCTGGGGTGTCCGGACCTCATGTGAAAGGGCATTCACTTGGGAAGCTATCCTCATAAGGATCTCATCCCTCCGCGACTTGCTGGTTTTGGCACTCTCTGCACCATGGAGCCGCGAATCATACTTCTCCATGGCAGCAATCACTATAGCCCTCTCCTCTGGGGAGAATTTTTTTTCCTCCTCTTCTTCCCTGTAGCAGACATGGTCCTGCAAAAAGTATTCCCAGGCCAAACAAAAAATGGGAGACTCTTGCGCTGGACGGGCGCATTTATTTATGCGATGGGCCGGCGAATCGTAGGGAGTTGCACCCTGCGTGGTTTTGCGCATGCGCAGAGGGGCATCCACGTCACGGCGCATGCTCCGTTCATCCCAGCGTTCATTTGCATGGGGTCACGCTTCATTTGAATGGATCACGCCCACTTCCCTCCTACTTTGGAATTACGCCGGCTTACGCCGATGAATTTCCGTTACGCCGGCGCATCTTGGAACGCATTTGCTCCGAGAATACGGTACTTGCCTCTCCGCGTTACATCGGCGTAGTGCATCTGAGATGCGCTACGCCTGCATAAATATGCGCGGATCTACGAGAATCTGGCCCAGAGTCTTTATCCCTCTTAAAAGATTTGCAGTGCTGTATCCTATGGAAGAGAAATTTACAAAGAAATGGTCGGTTCCGGCGGTAGATGTCGCTATATCTTGCGTCAATAAGACACTTACCTGTCCTGTCGACAACGTCCAGATGTTTAAGGACCTGGTCGATAAACTTTTGGAGACTTTGTTAAAGTCCTCATTTGCCACCACAGGGGCAGTAGTACAGCCGGCTATTGCCGCCATAGGCGTGTGCCAGGCTCTAAAGGACCAGGCTAAACAGGTCCTTAAGGACATTCCAGCCCAGCAGGCTCGGGAATTGGCGGATCTGCCTAGAGCTCTTTGTTTTGCGGTTGACGCAATCAAGGATTCTATTCAACAGGCATCTCGCCTCTCTATGTTTCTCGTGCATATGCGCAGGCTTATATGGCTGAAAAATTGGTCAGCTGAGACTCCCTGCAAGAGGCTCCTAACAGGTTTCCCCTTCCATGAGGAGAGATTGTTTGGAGAAGATCTGGATGCGTATATACAGAATATTTCCAGTGGGAAAAGATCTCTTTCCGATGAAAAAGAAGTTTAGAGGCCCCACATTCAAACGTCCAGCTTCTCCAATGCCAGGGCATTCTAACGCTAGGCAGTATCGACGGCCATCAGGACGACCTACCAATGATAATAAATCACAGTGTCGGTTCTCAGGAAGAGAGGCCTTGAACTCGTAAGCCAGGTAAGGCCACTCCAAAGGCATCCTCACGGGTGGGGGGAAGGCTCCAGCTTTTTGCAAGCGTCTGGGAGTCGGAGGTCTCCGACAGATGTGCCCTCTCTACAGTTGCTTCGGGGTATCGGCTGGAGTTTTTAGATATTCCTCCACCTCAGTTCCTGAGGTCAAACGTGCCAAAGGACCCAAGGAAAGAGGCGGCACTGTTGGCATCCCTAGACTGCCTTGGCTCAGGGGGTAATCATACGAGTTCCTGTTCAGGAAAGGGGTCTAGGATTTTATTCAAATCTATTCATCATCCCGAAACCCAATGGCGATGTAGGGCCTATCTTGGACCTAAAACGCCTAAACAGGTACCTATCTGTACAAACCTTTCAGATGGAATCCGTTCGTTCCGCCGCGGCTGCCCTGCATGAGGGAAACTTCCTAGCGTCCATAGATGTAAAGGACGCGTATCTTCACATCCCAATATTCCCAGGCCACCACAAATTTCTTCGGTTCGCGATAGGGCAGCACCATTTTCAATTCGTGGCCCTCCCCTTTGGGTTGGCCACGGCCCCAGGGTGTTCACAAAGATCCTGGCGCCCTTGTTGGCAAATCTAAGGACCTACGGAATCCTAATTCTGGCATACTTGGACGACCTCCTCCTGATTGATCAATCGGCCCCCGGCCTAAGGCAGTCAGTCCGAACCACCGTTCTCTATTTAGAAGCCTTAGGTTGGATTATAAACAGGGACAAATCGGCAATGCAGCCAACCAGGAGCTTAGAGTATCTGGGTATGCTTCTCGACACAAGCCAGCAGAGGATTTTTTTTGCCACAGGCAAAGATAAATGCCTTAAGAGGGGTAATTCAGTCAGTACTGAGGAAAAAGAGACCGACCATACAACTCTGCATGCAATTGTTAGGAAAAATGGTGGCAACCTTCGAAGCAGTACCCTATGCTCAACTTCACTCAAGAAGGTTGCAGTGGGCAATTCTATCGATATGGAACAGGCAGGGTCAGGCCTTGGATGTGCCCATGACACTCTCCCCAGTGCGGGGGAGCCTCAGCTGGTGGTTGACACCCAGGAACCTAAAAAAGGGGAGATCATTCAGCCCGGGGTCTTGGAAAATAGTCACGACAGACGCCAGCCTAACGGGTTGGGGGGCAGTCCTAGGAGACTTATCCCAGCAGGGGAAGTGGTCAAGCACAGAACAGCTTCTTCCTATCAATCTCTTGGAGATCCGGCAGTCTGGTTGGCCCTGAGGGCTTGGACGACCAGACTGTAGGGAGCCCCTGTCAGAATACAATCAGACAATGCCACAGCAGTGGCTTATATAAACCACCAGGGGGGCACAAGGAGTTGGGCTGCCCAGAAAGAGATTGATCAAATATTTGTTTGGGCAGAAGCCCACATCCCATGCCTGTCGGCAGTATTTATACCGGGAGTGGAGAATTGGAGGGCAGATTATCTCAGCTGGAGACAATTGTTTCCAGGAGAATGGTCTCTCCATCCAGAGGTATTTCAGGACATCTGTCGAAGATAGGGTACTCCGGATGTGGACCTCATGGCATCAAGACTGAATGCGAAGCTGCCCGGGTTTGTGTCCAGGACAAGGGACCCATTGGCCTGTGGTACGGACGCCCTGATATGCCCATGGAGCGAGTATTCTCTAATATACGCCTTCCCGCCGTTACAGTTACTACCCCAACTCCTGCGCCGAATCAGGATAGAGGGCAAACCCGTGATCCTAGTGGCTCCGGCGTGGCCTCGAAGGTCATGGTTTTCCCTGATTGTCAAATTATTGTCAATTATTCCTGTCGGCATGTGTGCAGGCACAATCCTGCCTAAGCTATTTTGACTAACTTTTTCAGTAAAGTAGTCAATATATTCTGGTAAGCGCATCCATTTTTATCAGTACACTTTGGGTGCAAAGAAGACTCAAGTTTGGTGGTGGTATTTTACGTTCACTTAAATAAGATACAGCAAAATATGAAGACTCTAAAATCATTGTTGTTGTCACACTTCAATGTTGGGACTTTATGTCATGACACAGAGACATTAATTTATTTTAATTATTTTTTGATATTAATTTATTTTATTTCCACATTTTTATGATCACGGTTATTTAATGAATCTTTTGATTTGTGGTCTAGCGCCCTCTATCTTTTTCCTATATACATTACAGAGTATGGAAGGCCTACATCTCTTGGTGTAAGGCTAGGAGATGGCATCCCCGTAAGTTTGTCATCGGTAGAATTTTGGAGTTTGTACAGCTTGGGGTACAGATGAAACTGGCCATCAGCACCATTAAGGGCCAGGTGTCGGCATTATCCATCCTCTTCCAGAGACCATTAGCCACCCACTTTCTAGTCAAGACATTTTTGCAGGGTGCATTACGAATTAATCCTCCTCTCAAGCTCCCGTTGTGTCCTTGGGACTTGAATTTGGCCCTGTCAGCCCTACAGAGGCAGCCCTTTGAGCCCTTGGGTCAGATTCCTCTGATCCTACTGTCTAGGAAATTAATATTCCTGGTAGCTATGACTTCGGCCAGAAGGGTCTCAGAGCTGGCGGCCCTCTCTTGTAAGGAACCGTATTAGATTTTCCATAAAGACAAGGTTGTTTTACGGCCTGTACCTATTTTTTTGCCTAAGAAGGTCTCAAGTTTTCATTTGAACCAGGATCTGGTTCTCCCGTCCTTCTTTCCTAACCCGAGTCAGGGGAAAGAAAAATTACTACATTCTTTAGATGTAGTAAGGGCTATTCGTGTCTATTTACGGGCCGCAGCCCAGGTCAGGAAGACGGACGCATTATTTATTCTGCCAGAAGGACCCAGGAAGGGTCAGGCAGCGTCGAAGGCCACATTAGCCAGGTGGATTCGGCAGGTTATTGCTCAGGCTTATGGCCTGAAAGGTAAAGAACCTCCGGCTTCCATTAAAGCTCATTCTACTAGGGCTTTAGGGACTTCTTGGGCGGTTCAGCACCAGGTTTCCATGGCCCAGGTCTGTAGGGCAGCAACCTGGTCATCAGTCCACACGTTCACAAAATTTTATCAGTTGGACGCGAGGAGGCGCGGGGACCTGGCCTTTGGGCAGGCGGTCTTAAAGGCCGCTCTTTAGGATCCCTGCGCCCGATGGCATCTTTTGGTCCTTCTTTTTGGCCTCCCTCCCCTCAGTTGGCATTGCTGTTGGACATCCCACATAGAAATTACTATGCTGCTCTGTGTCCTGTGATGTACGATAAAGAAAAAGGGATTTTTATAAACAGCTTACCTGTAAAATCCTTTTCTTGTAGTACATCACGGGACACAGAGCTCCCACCCCTCTTGTTGGGGAAATTTTGGGACTAATATTGCTTGCTACAAAACTGAGGTACTCCCGTTAGGGGAGGGGGTTATATAGGGAGGGACTTCATGTCTGAAGAGTGCCAGTGTCCATCACCTGAAGGTAGGCTATATAACCCACATAGTAATTACTACGCTGCTCTGTGTCCCGTGATGTACTACAAGAAAAGGATTTTACAGGTAAGCTGTTTATGAAAATCCCTTTATTATTGACAGCCGTACCTCTGTGTTTGTGTGTCTCCTCATTGCTCTCAGGCCACTTCAGGAAGTTGCCAGGACATCTGCAAGCCTCAAGTGAAACGGAGGCATGGTTCATGCATGCGCGGTTCCATCAAGATGGCAGCGCAGGTGTGCTGCAGGGAGCAATGACAACATCAGCGGCGGCTATTTTTGAGAGGCATCTAAATATGCTGTTAATTTGTGGCCGATTGATTTTTCAGTAGGCTCACTCATTCTGATGGTGTCTTTGCAGTTGCTTTGTTTCTGTCTTGCTCTGCTATGAACATGTCATCGCCCCCTGTGGTTGACCCTTACGCTGCAGGTAGGATTAAGTTCTCTTCTTCCTGTGATGTTTGAGTTCACTCATTTAGGAGCTCATAACTCTCTCTTTTTTATTCAGTCCTTTTAGGTCTGAACTTTAAAATGCGGCATGCAAAGTTAAAGACCGTTCTAGGTCTCAATGTCATCACTCCTCTTCAAGCTCCAGAAGTCATAAATTGTCCTCCATATTTATGCACCACAGAGCGGAACCTAAAACCCTCCAGTCCGCCACTCCAGTTGCTCTGAGAGGAAAGCCTACTGGGGATGTGGGGCCCAGGTCCCAAAAGGCAAGTCGCTTTGCAAAAAATGCTTTTCTAGAGCCGCAAGAGAAAAAGAGGATGGAGACAAAAAAGTGGAAGCACTGGTCAGAAAGGTTGTCTGTGAATCCTTAAGTGGATTCCGACCATACCTACAACCCTGCTGGCAACACAGTTTCAGTCCCTACTGGGGATGATCTTGAGGCTCCAGGCCCTTCATAGCAGAGCCATTCCTCAATTGAAGCCTTAGGCGGTGAGGCGGAGGTAGAAGGCCCCCGACACAGGTTTTTAATATGCCTTAGTACCACAGCTAGTTAAAGCAGTCAAAGAAGCTTTGAGATGGGAAGAGCCAGTGGAGGCACCCTCCAGAGGTAATATTTTAAACATCTCAAAAAAGAAAGCCCTAATTTCCCCTCCTTGGGTGAACTCTGCAAAATAATTACAGATGAACGGGTGGTGTCAAAAGGAAGAATTCCCTGCTAACAAAGGTATCAAAGATGTATCAGTTTAAAAGTGAGGATGTGAAACATCTGGAGTTGGCTTCTCTCATTGAGCCAGCCCTAATGAGATAGTGGAGGCATGTCAAACTTCCACTGGAGGATACTGTATACTTTAGGGATGGCTTGGAAAGGAAAATTGATACCGGCATCAAGCAGATCTACATTACAGCAGGTATGACCTGCAAACTAGCTGTGGCTCTTGCAGCCCTATCCAAAGCGATGGAGGCTTGGATGGATGACATAGATGCATCCCTGAGAAGCATCTCGGAAGAAATGGCCAGGAGTTCATCTATACATTAACTAAGGTTGGTGGGCGGCTTTTCTGGATGAAGTTTCCCTGGACATAATTCGCCCTGGTGGCTCAGATCATGCTGTCTGTCACATCTAAGCATTCCTTGTGGCTGCACCCATGGGTAGCCAACCCTGCCTCCTAGCAGGCATGGTGCAGGATTCCCTTTCAGGGTTCATCCCTCTTTGGGAACCAATTGGACAGAGCCATCACCCATGCCACAGGGGACAACTCAGGATTCCTTCCCCAGGATTGTCGCCTGCTAAACCAGAAGAGAACACAGCCCAGGCAAGGATTAGATTGGGTGAGGACCTTAGCTGTCTAAGCAGGGCCATCTCCAAGTTATTGAATGCCAGAAGAGCAGTCACCAACAGGTCCTACCAGAAAATTTGTAAAAAAATTGCAAACTACACCTCCTCCACTGCAGGGTCCTTCAATAATCCAAAAATACATGATATTCTGGGCTTCCTACAATCAAGCTTGGATCTCTCCTTGTCAGTCAGCTCGTTGCGAGTTCAAGTCTCTGCAATTTCTGCCTTCACTGGTGTTTCCAGGGCTAGGACATTCTCTTACATGGCAGTTCTTCAGAGGAGCAATAAGGCTCAGACCTCAGAAAAAGCCAAGATTTTCTAAATGGGATCTTCCCCTTGTCCTGGATTTCTTCTCAGGAAGAAATATGGAACACACAGAAAAGTTGCCTTCCACATCAGCCAAGAGGATCTCCGAAATCAGCCCTCTGGGATGCAACGAGACATTTCTAACTTTATTTCCTGATCGGGTAGTTTTGATTCCTATGTTGGGTTCAAACCCCAAAGTATCATCTGTTTTTCACGATAATTAGGAGCTTGCTCTTCCAACGTTTAGATCAACCAGAGTTTCCAATGTTAATGCCTTCGTTCTTTTTCATGGAAAGAATAAGGCATTGTGTGCCTCTTTCAGATCTATTGCAGCATGGATTATTCAGGCCATTCAGTGGGCTTACAAAGCTAAGGACTTGGCGCTTCAAGAAGCAAAATTGCGGTGGCTTAAGTGGAGTAAGTATGCCAAATAATGTGTTTTGTTTTCACAAGGTAACGCCATTCCACTAAGTATTAACCCTTTGAATGCTGGGTTTCCCATTACAGATAATACTGTGAATACTATTATTCCTCCTGTTATAGCTAATTCTTCAATACTGTTAAAACCTTTTTGTTTCTGAGTCTTGTCTTAAAGAGGCGCTCCCCTGTGAGCTTTCCCCTCTGGGATTCCATCTATCCAGTACTGTTAAAGAAAAAATATGGTGAGGGGAATTTATAGATATATATCCTTGCTTCCATCATCCCAAGAATTTTTGTTGAAATCTGACAAAAGATTGAATGATAGGTCGGAAGAAGATAGGAGGAGGGCAATTCCATAAACTGGCTTTAGGCCTTTTGTATATTTTTATCGGTAATGGGCGAACGTTTTCCTGAAAAATGTTCAGGATTGTTTCAACATCTAGGTATAGTGGCTGAAGCATATCGCCATTTTGGTAGCGTTTCTTGGTTCAGTTATAATGAGAGCTTTAGACAAAAGCTTTTAGTGTATCCTTCCCTCCGCTGGGGGGTGAAGGATGTGGGATTATGGTTGAACCTGATGCTGCCACAGAGGCAGCAATATATTCAGAGACCTCAAACAGCTATTAGTGCACAGCCTACTTTTCGTAGGGGAGTATGCTTAGCATTTAATGATTCCCAATGTAGATTCTTATCTGATTGTAGGTACAGTATAAGCATGAATGCTCATTCTGCGCAGGTACACACCCTGCATCCCGCTGTTTCAAGAAATCAGCTACACCAGCCGAATCAAGGGACACTAATGCAAAGAGCATGGACGTCAGTGAAACTGTCAGAAATGCAGTTGTGGCTAGATCAATATCCAGACCGCAGGACATGGTCCTGCAGCGGTCCTGCTGTATGAAGGCTTTAAGTTTGTTTTTTTGGTGCCTTCTTTTGAGGGTCAAGGTTGTTTGCCTGTAAAAAAAATTGCGTTCTGTTCTGGCACATCCTGATATTGTTAGGGAAAAGATTTTGAAGGAAATAAAAGAGGGTAGGATAGCTGGCCCTTTTTTTGCCCCCCCTTTTTGAATTTCCGATTATCCCCATTAGGCCTGGTCCCTAAAAAAGAACAAGGCTCTTTTCGTTTGATTCATCATTTATCCTTTCCTCATGGGAATTCGTTGTATGATAAAATATCAGATTTTGAGTCATCTTCCTATTCTTCCTTTGAGGAAGCTTTGTGTTTGTTAAAATGTTTTGGCAAAGCAGCATTCATGGCTAAATCTGATATTAAATCCACATTTCGCCTTTTACCAGTCAACCCAATAGGTGTTAATTCACTTGGTTTTTTCTTTGATGAGCAATTTTACTTTGATAGGTGCTTGCCCATGGGTTTTTCAATCTCTAGTAGTTATTTTGAAGCCTTTTCGACCTTTTTACAGTGGGCTTTTTTACAGAAGTCCCCTAAGGGTGGCACAATACATTATTTAGATGATTTTTTGTTTATTGGCTCAGAAGTTCAAGTTTGTTCAGATATGCTAGATTAATTTTTCAACATCTGTACATCACAATGGGCCCAGTTACAGTGATCAAATTCCTGGGCATTACAATCGATTCTGTTGCCATGGAATTCCGATTGCCAGTGTCAACATTTTTAAAAATGAGGTTACTCATTTCTAACTTTTTGTCCTGAAGAAGGGTTATGTTGCGTGAGGTTCATTCCTTACTAGGTCTATTTGCATTTGCGCCTTGAGTAATTCCAGTGGCTAGGGTCTTTTCGCTGAGATTCGCCATGGCCACTAGAGGGCTTACAAATCCTTATTCACATGTCCATCACGTGTCCCATTAAAGAGGATTTAAGGGTTTCGGACCAATTCTTGATATATTTTAACTGCAGTACAGTATGGCAAGATGATTTTGTCAATGATTGGGAGATCAGGCTATTTACAGATGCATCATGTTTGGTTGGTTTTGGTGCTTTCCTGGACGGCCATTGGTGTTCAGACAGTTGGGCTGAGTCTTGGAGGTCACTGGATATTATCCGTAACCTTGTCCTATTAGAATTATTCCTGGTGGTCGCTATTACTATTTGGCATAATAAGTTTGAGAATAAGTGTGTCCTTCTCCACACGGATAACAAAGGGGTGTTTTTCGCCATAAATGGTTTATCATCAAAATCTGAGTTAGTACTAAAATTGCTCCATTTTTTGGTATTGCAATGTATGAATTTTAACATTTGGTTAAAATCGAAACATGTCCCTGGTTTTACTAATGAGAATGCCGATTCATTATCTCGTTCGCAGTTCCAGAAGTTTCGGGAACTCGTTCTGGAGGAGGATCAAGTGGGATTCTCATGCCCAGTTTTTTTCTGGGGTCTGATTTGGGACTAATTAAAGCAAACCTGAGGAATTCCATCGCTCCTAAGACTTGGGAGGAATATTCTCAAGCCTGGTTTAAGTGGTGTAATTTTTGCATAGAGTCTAAATTTGCTTTTCATTCCGTGATTGCTTTCTCAGCTTTGCATTTTCTGTCCTCCTTAAGGCAGGATGATCTGAGTCCAGCATCAGTAACCAAAGTTTTAGCTGGGGTTTCATTCTTTCTTAAAATACATGTTCTTCCTGGTCATTCTTCTTTCTTCACGGTTAGACAAGTGATGAAAGGTTTTAGAAGATCTGTCTTGGCGGTTGATAAAAGACAGACGACTTCCTCTGACTTGTTGTCTAAACTTTTGGATGTGTTGGAATCATTTTTTTTTTCATTTAAAACATATCTGTTCAGAGCGGTTTTTCTTATTTATTTCTTCAGGGCTTTTAGAATAGGGGAACTTACAGCTCCAAATAAATCTTCTGCATCCTTTTTAATGTTCTCGGATATCTCTATTAATGAAGATTCAATTCAAATTTTTCTATGGAGATCAAAAACGGACCAAGTGGGAAAGGGTCGCTGGATCACTCTTTATAGGGCTCCTGTTTTTCACATTTGTCCAGTATTTAGAGTCACTCAGTATCTCTCTGTTCGACCTTCTTTTTCAGGTTCTTTTTTCATTCATGATAACTTGTCTCCTTTAACAAGATCTCAGTATTCATCTGTCCTTTCTTCTTGCCAGAAAAAGCTTAACCTCTCTGGCTTTCCCTTTTCTTCACATTCTTTTCAGAATAAGTGCAGCCACTGAGGCCAGCCTTCTTGGTTTTTCTAATGATGGGCTTTAAAAAATTGGGGCATTGGGATAGTAATAGATTTAAATTGTATGTTCGTCCTGACCTTGTCATGGTTTGATTTTTCTTAAGTGTTTCCAAGAGTGTCATTCCTTTATTTTTTGGACCAAAAGGAGAATTTGCATCAAGAATTTCGAAGCCAATCTTGGTTTGGATGAAGGACGTTTTCAGGTTGGGGGTAAGGGGCTTGAGATGGAGAAATTTAAAGGATCACCTAATCTTCTTGCTAGGGCAGTGGCCTTCGCCTGATGTACTGATCATTCATGCTGGGGCTAATGACCTGGGCAGAGTTAAGACTTGGGATTTGATTTGCGATATGAGGGATTTTTCTTCTTTCAAGTTATTTCCTTTCACAGTTATAGTATTTTCAGAAATGATACTAGACTCCTTTGGGCAACTGGAAGTAATCTGCATTATTTATCTAGGATTAGGAAACATTAGGAAACATATTAATAGAACTATACGCAATTTAGTACTGTTGCAAGGTGGTTTTTCCTACCGCCATACAGATTTGGAGTGTTTCCTTCCTGGTCTGTACAGACTTGACTTTGTACATCAGATGTTGATATAGATATTTTTGTCGTAGAAATACAAAACATGATTGAGCAGGCCACGGCGTTTGGGCGGCTTTAGCCGCTCAGTTCCTGAGTGGCTTTCAGCTGGTGAGGTTTGTCATCCAGTTCCGTTCTGGATGGACTACGTGATAATATTAATATAGTAATAAGTTATGGAATTTTAAGTTTAAAGATTTTCCGGTATGGCTTTATTGTTTATCTTTGGGTAACCCCTTAATAAACGTTGTGGCCATTATTAGCCAAAATAAATTATGGTGTGTTGTTTGTATTATTTATTTAGTAATTAAGTCCTTTGTGCTGTCCCATGAATAAGCCCCTAGAGTTTATGCGGGGCTTCATGGGACAGTCCAAAGGGCTGCCTTTTTTACTGTTTTCCCCCCTCCTCTGTATTCTCTTTAGGTTGCCCCAGATGATGGAAGATATGGGCCAGCATGGCAACAGGTCCCGATTGGCTGGATCGGGCGGGATGGAGCCAGGCAGAGTTTATAAAGCCAACGGTCTTTCCCGCTCCATTCAGAGCCTGAGGGGACCCCGCAGAGCAAAGAGCCTGTGCTGCTCCCACCCTCCCTTTGAAATAAAACGTTATCTTCTATCATGACGTTTGTTAGTGGGGTTTGTCATCCAGTTCAGTTCTGGGTGGACTACGTGATAATATTAATAAAGTAATAAGTTATGGTTATGGAATTTTAAGTTTAAAGATTTTCCGGTATGGATTTATTGTTTATCTTTGGGTAACACCTTAATAAACGGCCATTGTGGCCATTATTAGCCAAAATAAATTATGGTGTGTTGTTTGTTATTTATTTAGTAATTAAGTCCTTTGTGCTGTCCCATTGGGCGGCTTCATGTCACGTGGCTCCAGAAGTGATTTGCAAAGAGGCCTCGTGGTCTTCAATTAACATGTTTATGGCGCACTTACTGCATAGAGCCAGCCTCTTTGTCTTCTGTTAGATTTCAGTTTTACGTTTTTGGTTGTAACATGACAACATTTGGAAAATTTCAAGGGGGATGAATACTTTTTCAAGGCACTGTATATGTACACACACATATTATGTGTTTGATTGCTATTCTTAACCAACCAGATATTCCCATTCCTTCTGCGCTTGGAGATAAAACATGGGTGGTATGGACAAATAGACTAGGTTTTATTTTCAGCATGTTTTCAAACAGGGCACAGTGTTGTATCTGTCAGGTTATACCAGATCAGTGTATTGTAGGGGAAAGTTACACAGCAGTGTACAATCCCTGAGGGATTTAGGCATAGCTCGACTGTGCATTCAAGTATTGTCTTTGTTACCTGAAATTCTGCTCAATTATGTAGGTTTAATGAATCACTTGTTTCATCAGTATATAGTATATAATGCAGGAGTATGTTCATTAAGCATCATGTAAATATCCTAAATGTATTGCTGAGCAGTGCTTCACCCACATATTGTAGCTGGCCATCATGGGTATGGGCTCCAAAAAAATGTATGGTTTTTCTATTTCAGCAGACAGAACTATTGTATTTAAAAACAAGTTGTATTCTTTTTGTTTTGTAAATGTTGTTTTGCAAAGTTTTTTTATGGTGTGAGCAAATATTTCATAAATATGTGTTGATCCTGACAGTTTTTGTTCTCCCTCTGAAGCCTGGTACACACGACCAGTTTTCCTGCCAGAAAAACTGCCTAGAGAGTATTTGGCCGGGAAAACCAGCCGCGTGTACAGGAAAACTGCCGGGAATCCCGGCGGGAAAATAGAGAACCCGGCAGTTTTTCTATGGGGAAACACTGCGAGGGAGCATACACACGGCCGGGATTCCCGGCCAAAGCTCTCCCCGCAGTTTTCTAGACAGGAACCTCTCGTGTGTACACGGGGAAACTTACTGAGCAGGTTCTCGGTTTTCCTGCCGGGATTCCCGGTCGTGTGTACATGGCTTGAGGCTTTTTTAATAGGACAACCACCAGCTCCCAAATCTACAGGACGGTGGTCTCCCTGTGCTTTCATCCAAACCCCGTTCTGGTTAACTGACAGCTGCTCAGATGATTTAGCAGCTAAAACAAATGTAACTGTTCTTTTTGATGGACAGCTCAGCCTGTTACAGTTAGTGGAAAAAAATCTGAACTACTGGAAGGATCAATGGCTAATAAAAGTATGTTGCTGGGGGAATTCAGAAAAACAGAAAAACAAAAGCTGGTCTTACACAGAGCAAATTTTGGCCAGTTCATGGGGAAATTCGCAATGTAGGTGGCCCTGTTAGCACCTTCCCAACATCCTTGCATTGAAAAGTCAAAGGAGCTTTGTGGAAAATTGTCAACCAAACAGCACCTGATGCAGCCACTGTTCGGGAATACAATGGTCGCAGGGGGCAATTCATCCTTTTACTGTGTTTACTGTGGATGGAGGACTCAGGCCTGCAGGGTAAAACAAAAAAAAAATGTGTGTATGGCCAACTAAACACTGCTGTCTTATGGCTAGTGACCATCTGCATCGTTTTTTTTATATACTGTAGTTATACTTTTAGGTCCCATTCACACTTGTGCAACGTGTCATGCAACTTTGGACCCCAAAGTCACATGACAGGTCACACCCCATGTTTCCCAATAAGAACCATTTATATCTGTGCAACATCAAGTGCACTACTTTGGTCCGACTTTCATGGGACTTGAGGTTCACAGGTCTCAATGTAAATCCGCAAAAGTCGCACTCGCAGGATACCAATGTGATTTTGTAGAGACTCGAGTGCGACTCGAATGTCCGCGATGAAAAAAAACAGCGTGGGGTCCCCCCAATATGGATTTTAATGGGAATCCCACTGAAAAAAAAGGCATGGAATCACCCCCCAAAATCCATACCAAACCCTTTTCCAAGCATGCAGCCAGGAAAGGGGGGGGGGGGGGGGCAAGTGAGTGCCTTTCTGAACCATATCAGGCCACATGACCTCAACATGGGGGGTGCTCCGGGGCAGGGGGCTCTGCCCCTCCCCAAAGCATCTTGTCCCCATGTTGATGGTGACAAGCACCTCTTCCCCACAACCCTGGCCAGTGTTTTTTTTTCTATTAAAATTTTATTGTTTGCTTATGCTTAAATAAAGACATCGTTTTCCGAGGAGTGCTTCGATCCAGGATTTTTTTCTTCATCCCATGCTAATTGTGCACAGCCAAGCACCCTCTTGGTTTGTTTGGGACGGAAGCAACGGGGATTATTTGTTTTATGGAGCGGTACACTTCTCCTGGCCAGTGGTTGTGAGGCTTATTGGAATCTGAAAGTCCCCTTTAATAAGAGGGCCCCCAGATCCGCCCCCCCCATGTGAATGAATGAGTATGGGGTTCATAGTACGCCTACCTATTCACCAAAAAAGTTTAAACAGTGAGTAAAGACAACAAGTTTTTGACAGGTCCTTTATTAAAAAATACAAAAAATGTCCCCCCGTTGTAGATCCATAATTAATCACACTGCCCAGAAGATTTTGGAGTGGGATTCCCCTTTAAAATCTGTTTCCGACCCGAAGGACCTGTTATGCATTGGAGGGGGACCCTATGCCATTTTTCTAATTTTATTTTTCATTGCATTCTTTTTTTTACATTTAGACATCAAGAGGAAACCTGCTGACCGCTGATGAGTCATCGGTTGTTAAGGACGCGGCGGCCAGCTTCCTGGCCTACTCCTTAACATCCAGCACAGAATTTGAATCGGTCGATTAATTTTTGTACGGTTCGAATTTGAATTGTTCTGAAACTTTGAAATTTGTTAGAAAATAAAGAAGCCAAACTAAAGTAAAACACATTTTTCGGTTCTGCACATGTCTAATGACATTGTGGAACACAAACAAAACGATCACATTGGTCAAAGCCAAAATCGATACAAAGTCGTACACATTCAAAGTCGAATCAAGTTAAGTAAAGTTGCAATGAAAATATCAAAATTTTTAAGCCGCACAAGTGTGAATGGACTTTTAATGCTCATTCATTTTTTACTCAAGTAAAAAAAAAAATCAAACAAATAACCAAAACACACTAAGCCTTTTTAAATTATTTTTTAATTATTTTTTAAAAATATGTTTCAACCTTTTGCGTGTATATTGTTTCACTTTATCATAAGTAATAGGCAGTTATAGACACTGTGAGGGTCACCCAGACTGAGATGAAATATATTGGCGAGCACGAATCATTAAACATTTGAACTTGGCGCCCTATTAGTACATTTACATTCTAACACTGTTTTTATTTTTTTACATCTAAAGTTACCGAGAGATACAATGTCAGCACGTAATAAATATACAAACTGAAGTTCTAGCACTTGCACGTGGTTTGTCATCTAATTTCAAAAGGTATTGCACATGAGAAGACATTATGTTTTTTTAGACTAGCAGTTAGCAGTTTGTGTTTTTATTACCTTTCAAGACTTGATTTAAAAGCACAGACTTTAAGAAAAAAAAATGAACACCTTCAAGATACACATGTATATTAAAGGCTTATATGGATACATGCATGTGATTGTTCTGCAACCTTTATAGACATACCTTCTATGCCAACAGGTCAGTATATTGAAATATGGAGGATCAAGCACACATGACAACCATATCACACGTTTGTTTTTGTAAGTCAAATCATTGATGCTTGCTTAATAGAATAGGGATTTATTTAATATTACTATGCCAGAGCAGTGCTGGGCAGAGGGATACTTCCAATAGTGTGATAACTGCTAACTGCACATCCCTGCTCTTTGCATGCCACGGACAGATCCATATCATTTAACTAGGAGAAATATGATGCACTATATTAAATGCAATTTAACTGCATTCTTGGAACTTCTAAACTTTAAACAAAAAGGGAACATTGGTAGGCACGATAACCAATCAGGTTGGTAGTTAAACATGTTTGAGGGCAAATCAAATTTTTTATATTAGCCTGGCATGATTTACTGTAACTTTTGTTACTCATTGTCATTAAA
Source organism: Rana kukunoris (assembly GCA_029574335.1). Classification (NCBI taxonomy): domain Eukaryota; kingdom Metazoa; phylum Chordata; class Amphibia; order Anura; family Ranidae; genus Rana; species Rana kukunoris. Next base: position 104,668,390 of record CM056056.1, on the reverse strand, counting down.
GTGGAACTTTAGTTAGAAAATTAAGTCCTACTAAATCACAAAAGGCTAGCCCCTTTTGCAGATATTGCTATGTAAAACATTAAAAATAAGTGCCTATACTGTTTACAATCCAGTAATAAACGGCCACATCCTCCTTTGACATACTTAATTGCTCTCTATTTTTCAGCACTTTTCTAAAAATCTAGAGGCCGATCTGCTGCCAACCTAAAGATTTTCTGATGCTCAGGGGTACTGGGCTTCGGCAAAATGGCAGCCTCCAGCAAGAAGAAAAATGAGCCATGCTGGATGCACTTCACAGCACACACTAATTTTGGCAGCTTAATGTGGAATGCAGGTTTCTTGCTAAAGAGCATTATTTTTTATTAAATTGTTGTGGGTTAAATTCCACTTTTTAAGTAGTTGTAAACCATAATCATGAAATCTGAACAAAGCATATATAGCTATAGTGTTTACTTATCTCTCTCCAAAGCTTTAAGTGTTGTTGCTCTCCGGTGCTTCGTTCCTCTGTTACACACACACACACACACACACACACACACACTCTAATTGCAGCTCTCTGCCCCATCCTTTGTAATAATAACAAATGGAGGAGGATTTTAACATTATTTTGGCCTTTTGAAGGGGTATAGGGAAGAGAAGACTGCAGATAAACCTACCTAGAAGGATTTGTTGCATCTCTGTGTATAATCTACAGCCAGTCATTTCACTGGGTATATGAGTTGGTTCACAACCACTTTAAGTACAATACAATTGATTAGAAGTTAAAGTATAGGTTCAGCCAAAACTTTTTTCCTAGTTTTTGGACGGAGTAGGGAAGTATTAGAACCCACATCAGTTTTTAAGGCCATCTAGGCCCGTTATAAAGACTTTCCCTTCCTTTGTGTCCTACCAGACCGGAAGCGTGGGGAACTCTCCAGCAGCAACACAGACAGAAATAAAAATGATTTTCTTAAGTAGAGATGGGGAAGGCTGGAACCACCGTTACATTTCTGTCTGTGTCCCTGTTAAAGATGTTTATAGAAAAAATAAATTTGTGGCGCACAATCAGTTTGAGCAAGCAACCTAGTCTAAAATTGAAGTTGAAATAAACATCAATCAGTATAAGTCCATATGGTAACAAAATACTCCGGACAGTCCAGTTTCAACAGTTGGATAAATGAAGGAACTTAGCGGCAGCACCTGAAGCAGAAGCAAGCCTCTAGAAGAGTCAAAAGATACAAGAGAGAGATGCGCCAAACTAAGTGCAGTATGTCGTTTTTAATCAGAAATAAATCGATACAATAAAGTAACTACTTACAAACATGGAGTAATATAGGCATTGGTGTGGCTAAGAGGCCGGGGTCATCATAAGAAATTCCTCCGAATAAGGTTTCTTCGTCCCAGGCTTGTGAGCCGCAAGTGTGGTATAGTGGACGCAGGAAACCAGGAAGAGCCGTCTGATGTGGCGTGCGTTCCACCATGGAGCGCGGCGTATCGTCGTCGCCCCGGAAGTGACGCGAGGTACCCGGCCAGCCAATCGGATTACGCGTTTCACAGACGCTGTGAAACGCGTAATCCGATTGGCTGGCCGGTTACCCCGCGTCACTTCCATGTTTGTGAGTAGTGACGCGGGGTACCCGGCGTAGTTACTTTATTGTATTGATTTATTTCTGATTAAAAACGACATACTGCACTTAGTTTGGCGCATCTCTCTCTTGTACCTGTTAAAGATGTTCCCTCTGGTGAAACCATTGTCAGCAAGACAGGAAGAGAGGGGAACCCAGGCAGTAAAAACCCAACAGAATTTATAATCCTTGCTCACTATACCGAGAACTAGAAATCCATTTTGGCTGGACATACACTTTAAGAACATATATCCTGCACCTCCACCCTCACTACAAGCTGTCTTGTGTGACCAGAATGAACCAGATGTTTAAGTTAGAGCCACTAAAGTCAAGTATTAATACTTAGGGATATCTATGCCATGTTCAGTTGGCTGGTTCTTGCTTTATATAACATGTACGGTATTATGTCCTATTAAATAAGCATCAATTTATTTTTTAGTTAGTTCCCAGAACATTAGAGCTTTCTGTGATAGCTACCTGCAGCATCCCAAGTTTGGTGTAGAAAACAAATGCTATCTTTTTGCCGATCAAACCTTAAAGAGTTTCTAAATACATGTATATTGCAGACTATTGTAAAAGCTGCCCCCATATTAAAAATTTACATAAATATTACAATTCTTTAAAGGAAAAAAGAGACTAATTTCAAGCATTTAGCAACAATGATAATTTAAGAAAATGCATGATGAATAGAGTTCAGTCTGCCAGTGGATGGATAAGACTAAAACATCATGGTTTAACTTGCTCTTAAAGACCCAGTGAGCACTTTATGGTGCGCATAATAAGCCTCATACACACGGTCAGACTTCAAACAAACTTTTCTGTGGATTTTTGTTTGAAGGGCATTGGCAGTGAACTTGGGATGCATACACACGACAGGACTTTTTCAGCAAACTTTCCCCAAATCATGTGGCTTTTCTGCTCTTTACCGCCACCCTTTGGTCAACTTCTGCTATTGTTGGTTGATTTTAACATTGGTTCTGAGCATGCGTGTTTGTACTTCGGACTAAAGTCCGATGGATTTCTGTACACACGTCAGGACTTTTGTTGCCGAAAAGTTTGTCCGTTTGCAGAACGAATTTTTGTCCGATAAAAAACGAAAATCTTTGTCCGATGGAGCGTACACACGGTCAGATTTTTTTGAAAACCTGCTCATTTTGAAGTTTGCTATCAAAAAGTCAGATCGTGTGTATGGGCCTATACACACGTGCTGGTGCTTTATTACAACACATCACAGTGTTTAAATAAAAAAGTAAAAAGTCGCTTCATTTCATTCTATGCAAAACAGCGCATTGAGATGCAGTGATATATGCTGTAACAGGTTTTTCTTTGTTGAATTGTGCAAAAACACAGATATTCATTTTATCTGCACCACAAACCAGCGCATCTGTATGGTGTGAAATGGGAACATAGAGAAGATTTGTTTTCTCAGTGTCCTTGTGCTGATTCTGCTTTGATTTGTGCAGCTCAATGCACTTGCTCTGAACAAACCATAACACTTTTGAGAAGCTTGTCCCGAGCCACTGTGATCATTTGCGTAGACGTATGTTTGTAGTGTATATACAAAGCTATATGCTCTAGTTATTGGGAATCCTTCAGTCGCTAATTTAATGAACAACTGTGCAACAGTGCGAGTCTGTTGGGGGCAAAGTCATTTTGTCCACAAGGAATATGGATATGGAAAACATCAATCCCATATCTTTCCAAAATTCTTACTTACGGAAATATTTTTGGAGACTTCCTGCTAGGCGCTAACATCAATTAAATGACACAGTATGAAGTCACAAGTCTAAACAGATCCCTTTGTTAATATGCCTGAATGATAATTATAGAACAGAACTCCCAAAGAAATCAATTAATTTATATACAGGTTAACAGATCCCCAGGGTTTGCTCTAGTTCAAAGACTATGATAAATAACGCTCTATTTTGATGAGAATCTTCGTACGCTGGCTGTCTTTTCACTGTAGGAATATATTTAGTGTAAAACACCATGTAACTGCATCATATAAAACAAAGATCATACAGTAGAAGCAACACTCTGTATAAGCATAATAGCATGGGATTAGAAGGGAACATTGATCCATTTAATGCTTTTATTTGCCATGCCTCTAAAACCAATGATGTGATGCGTTTTGAGAAAGACAAGCTTTTTTCCAGGCTATTTGTACATTTGATATACAAATCCTTAATGGCCAATGACAATTGAATGCTGAAGTTTGTCAAGTGGTCTTTGCAATGCATAGTATAGGGGTTGCTATTTTAAAAAGTCCTTTACAGGCAGACCTCCAGCAATGGACATACTGTTCTCAATGTTGTATCTGGGGAATACCTTACAGATAGGTCTATTAGAGGAAACCTATTACAGGCAGGGCAAACAAGCGCGTTTCCAGTGTGTAGAAGAAATACACTTGTTTTTCTTTACAACCTCAAATGGTAGGACATAATGGCATGAATGTAAAAAAATATTTCCACAAGAACTAGTAGCTTATGTAATACCTTCACAAAGGAGGGAGGGTTTTATTAAAATGCATTAGATATCAATTTTTTATATAATTTATTAATATGTATTATCCCAAACACATACAAGTAAATTATAGTACACACACCTGTGGCTTGCAACATGTAAACATAACTGACCTGTCCATATCCTGCAAAAGTCTTATAAACGCACATCTCTTGTTTAAGCTGTTTCTTATTTTTTATTTTTTTATTTCAGTCAAGAAGATGCAAGTTTCAAATGTCTTTTGTTCTCAAAAAGAAATAACACAATACTTCCCAGTTTATATACTTTAAAGGCCAGTTTGTATACTTTAAAGGATGTAATTGGAAAAAAAAAAACATATATTAATTATTTGCCATTTCGACTTAAACTAGAGAATGTCAAACTCTTACAATATATCTACATGAAGAACTCCATAACGCTGAGCACATGCTGTACATGGAGGTGTAAAGTGTTGTGTGGGAGCAGAATGTCATTTTATCTAACGCTACACCAGCTAACAGCAGAGCATCAGCCATACAGTGAGGGAAGGTTGCAGTCACTCAGCAATACTCAGGAAGGTGGAAATCCAGTTACAGTTTATTTACCAAATTCAGATTAAGTTGGCCCATTAGCATTGGGGTAATGCACACCTCGCCATTTGTGAAAGATGTCTTCACTGCAGCAGTATTCAGACATGATATAATGGCCAGATGATGTGAAAAAAAATAATAATAGTAACACAAAAGTACATTTCAGCTGGCACACTAATCATGCACAGTTGCCACACAAAGACTAAAGCCCCATACACACGATAGGACTTCAAACAAACTTTTCCGTGGATTTTTGTTTGAAGGGCGTTAGCTGGGAACACCCATAGCATACACACCGCAGGACTTTTTCTGCAAACTTTCCCAAAATCACGTGATTTTTCTGCCCTTTACCGCCACCCTTTGGTCGACTTCTGCTATTGTTGGTTGATTTTAACATTGGTTTTGGGCATGCGTGTTTGTACTTTAAAATAAAGTCCGATGGATTTCTGTACACACAATAGGACTTTGCACCGTAGGAATTTTGTTGACAAAAAGTTTGTCCGTTTGCAGAGCGAACTTCTGTCTGATGAAAACCGAAAAAGTTTGTCCGATGGAGCGTACACAAGGTCGGATTTTATTTTTAAAACCTGCTCATTATGAAGTTTGTTGTCAAAAAGTTAGATCGTGTGTATGGGGCTTAATATGTTTGATCTCCCTAATTATTATACAAGAAGGCATGTACTCTTAGGCGGCGTACAGACGATCGGACATATCCGATGAAAACGGTCCGCGGACCATTTCCATCGGATATGTCCGATCGGGAGTTTGATCCGATGGCGTGTACACACCATCGGATCAAATTCCCCGCCGCCGGACGGCGCGGTGACACGGCGGTGACGTTGACGCCGCCGCGTCACCGCCACGTCACCGCACCAGGAAGTAAAACACTTCCGCGCATGCGCCGAATCCATTCGGCAGCGGCGCGGCGGCGGTGGGGGCCGACATGTCTGCTGGTAAGTGTACTAACCAGCAGACATGTCGGGCGGACAGATTCCCACCGGATAGATTTCAAAGCATGCTTTGAAATCTGTCGGGTGGAGAAATCTGTCCGCTAGCCCATACACACGAGCGGAGATGTCTGCTGAAACGGTCCATCGGACCGTTTTCAGCGGACATATCCCCTCGTGTGTACGCGGCCTAAGCCAGCCCGATATTTTAATGACAACATATATGTTTGATATGTGTTTTTACACCAAAAAAGAACCATTAATCATCTACATAACTCCACCCACTCTGGATTGTAATATAAACACTGTTAACATGTACTCAGCGTGTTTTACTATTAATGTGTATATATGGTGTTTTATTTTGTGGCTAAAAGTAGCTGATCATCAGGAGAGATAAAGTGTGTCCCAGACATGTGTGCTTGATTCACGAATAAAGAATGGAATGGTCCAGTGCTAGAGTATATGCAAACATCCTCATGACTTTAAAGGAAATTAAGAAATGGGTTTCTTTCGTCTGCAGTAGAAAAGCTCCTCTATAGTATGGGGAGGAAATGAGCTGCAATCTCAAAGCAGTCAGTCGACAGGCACACTTGCATGCGCACACACACAATTTCTGTTGAATTATAATGTACATTCAGCTGTGTTTCCTGATCACTGTGGCATCTCTTTACTATTTACTGCAGTCTTCCAAACTTGGCTGCAAGGCCCAGACAGGACTGTGCTGCTGAGGTTCTACCATATGTATCCTCCGTCATCTGCCTCTCCTGTTTCACCCTCTTCTTCTTCAGCCTCTTCCCCAGCATCTTCAGTTTCTTTCTCTTCTTCATCTTCCCAACCGACACCACTGCCAAAATCCCCCGAGAATCCAACCACATCATCTGTTAGACAAAGTCAACAAGATTATATATCCATTTGAAAAAAAAAAATATTAGATGTGTAGGCTACAGATTATGCAAGCAACTTACAGTAGTAAACTTTTACCTCACAAGGAAGTGTTGAAAGTGTTAACCAATATTTTGGTTTAACCACTTCAATACAGGGCACCCCCTTCCTGTCCAGGCCAATTTTCAGCACTGGCACACTTCGACTGACATCATTTTTTTGAGACGGATAGAGCTTTCTTTTGGTGGTAATCATGATTTTTTTTTCTTTTTTGCTAAACAAATGAAAAAAATACCAAAACTTTAAATTTTTTCTTTGTTTCTGTTATAAAAGTTTGTAAGTAATTTATCTCCTTCACTGATAAGCGCTGATGAGGCTGCACTGATGGGCACTGATGAGGTGGCACTAATATGCAGCCTTTATGGGCATAGATAGGTGGCACTGATGGACACTACTGATGGGGACTGATAGGCAGCACTGATGAGGAGACACTGACAGGCATCATTGATGGGTAGTAGGCAGTAGTGGGTACCACTGATGGAGTTGTACTAATAGTCATTGCACTGATTATGAGTGCAGATCCCCCCCGTCAGTAAAGCCTGTAATCTGTTTTCCTTACGTGCTGTCAGTCTGAGTAAAGGAATGCGGATAACTGGCTCTTCCCAGTTACACTCTGATTAGTTGTGATTGGACATGGTAAAGAGCCTATGTCATACATGTGAATTGAGTTAGGTGGTCTCAGCCCGGCTCCCGGTGGGTGTGCTCTGCAAGGTACGCCTGTGCTTAGTACACCCACCCCCCCCCACAAAAAACACCACACTTGCACGCACATGAAATTGGTTTAACACGCACGCACTTTGGCCATGCGGTCTCCTAAAAAAGAGAGGCAAGGACCTGCGGGGCTGGCTGAGCGGGCTAGACCCCCTCACTTCCTCATAGGGGGAGTCCCTCTGCCCCGTTGGGCTCCCAAGCAGAGCAGGTAGGGCGGGGTGAGTGTGAGTCCCTCCCTCACACCCGCCATTGCCACCCGGGGGCATGGAGAAGGATGGCAGATTGCCTCTGGGGGGAGGGTCTGCCTACTCCCAACTCCAGCAGTCCGGCTCCTCTCTCTCTTCACACACAAAATACACTTAAAAAAAAAAGAAAAAAAGAAAACAGCACACACAAGCTATGGCACTACATTCTCTTGAACAAGTGTAGTACCTAGCTTGTGCCGTTGTCAGCTTGTGTTTTTGTGCATGAAGACACTCTTCTCTTTCTGCAATCATTCACAACAAAACAAGCTGACAGTTTCTAATCTCTCTGCCCTGTATAGCTGCTAGGTTGGGGCCAAGTCTACACTAAGGCCCCATACACACGATCGGACATATCCGATGAAAACGGTCCGCTGACCATTTCCATCGGATATGTCCGATCGGGAGTTTGATCCGATGGCGTGTACACACCATCGGATCAAATTCCCCGCCGCCGGACGGCGCGGTGACGCGGCGGTGACGTTGACGCCGCCGCGTCACCGCCACGTCACCGCACCAGGAAGTAAAACACTTCCGCGCATGCGCCGAATCCATTTGGCGGCGGCGCGGCGGCGGTGGGGGACGACATGTCTGCTGGTAAGTGTACTAACCAGCAGACATGTCGGGCGGACAGATTCCACCGGATGGATTTCAAAGCATGCTTTGAAATCTGTCGGGTGGAGAAATCTGTCCGCTAGCCCATACACACGAGCGGAGATGTCTGCTGAAACGGTCCATCGGACCGTTTTCAGCGGACATATCCCCTCGTGTGTACGAGGCCTTAGAAGCATTCAGAGAGGAATGGCACTCAGTGTTGGCTGTACCTTAAAGAGGAAGTCACAGGATTCGCCAGTCTCAGCATTACCTTCCTTTTAAAATGGCATGATCATCATTTCTAAAGGGCGCAAGCGACGCAGACATCGGCACTCGCCTCTATTGTAAATATCTCCTAAACCGTGGACGGTTTAGAGATATTTCCAGCACCTACAGGAAAGCCTTAATCTAGGCTTACCTGTAGGTAAAAGTGGTTGTACATTGTGTACAACCACTTTATGAACAACCATATTTTTGTCTTCAAGGACATGGAACTAAAGCCAACACCAACAGAAATAAAATAATCATTTAAAATCCAAAGAATGGATTTGAATGGTGACCAATGCTGCACAGCATCCCTTGGGGATTTTCAAATGTTTTTTTTTTTTGTCTGCTGCTACTTCTTTAAACTAAGTCAACTGATGGTCATTTTTATGAGAAATATATCACAGACCATTTATATGTAGCGAAAGTCCTGAGTCAACCTTTTCTCTTCCTCCTTTCAGCAAGTATGCCATTATTAATGCATCTCTCTTTGCAAAGTGCAGCAGACCTTGCTCAAAGTGTTATATTCATTCTTATAGCACGCTAGATATAACAATGAAATGTCCAAGAGCGATACATATATTGGTGTTCCAAAACAGGACGTGATGTGCTCACAGATTTTCTTTCTGTTACATGTGAAGGTTATCTTCTAATGCTGCATTTAGGTACATAGCAGCAGTCAGTTATAGTGAACAGACATTGTTACCGTCCAATTTGCTGGGCAGATAAAGTCGAAGTACTGCTTGGGTGGTGTGGGAGTTATTTCCCACAATCTCCATTATCCAGAAGGTGCAGTAAACAGTGATAATAATGCTATCAATAATGTCATCATACACACAGGCAATGAGGTAGATTTTGTAAAGGAATAAAGACTGTTCATTTAGGGATTTCATTATAAAAAGTTGCAAAGCTATTTTTTACAGCAAATTGCATGTACATTTCTTTCCATGCAAACTTGGCAAAAACAAATGTTCTTTAGGTTATTTTTTTCTTGGGAATGTTCTTTTTTATGGGCAGTAATAAAATACAGGCAGTCCCCGAGCTACAATCATCTGACTTACAAACGGAGGGTGACAACAGGAAGTGAGAGGAAATTCACTCCTGTAGGAATTATCAGTGGACAAAGGTGTCTCCACTGAAGCTTTATCACCAATTATTATTTTCACAACAACCCAACATTTTCAAAATCCAATTGTCATTGGAACAGAAAGGGTGGTAAAATCTTCTGTACAGGGGCACAGACAGCCAAACAAAAACTTTACAAGGGTGAAAACCCTTAAAAAATTACCTGTTTCAACTTACATTCAAATTCAACTTAAGAACAAATCTACAGAATCTTGTTTGTAACCCAAGGACTGCCTGTACTGCATTATGGCCACTAGCTGGAACAAAGGAGATTAGATTCTAGAGAACGCTAAACGGGAATTGGCAAATAAATGTAACCATGTTATCTATCCCTTCAGGGTGTTCCACTTTCTCATGTTCTAAAGTTGGGAGGTATGACACAATGGGGCTGATTTACTAATGAATCTGCGCTGCGCCGGTACATGCCTTAATTAGTGCGCTGGATGAATCCCTAATTAGGCGCATGAACCGGCGGCAGCAGCAGCGCGATGTGATTGATAACTAAAGCCGCCGCCGAACTCCCTGTATAAGTCTATGGGGGAAATCTTAATAGTGAATTTTAAAGGCTAATCTGCAAGTTTTGTCCTAAAAAGTGTTTGGGGACCTCAGTCCTGCCCCAGGGGACATGTACCAATGCTTTTTTTATTTTTTAAAACGGCCGTTTTTTCGGGAGCAGTGATTTTAATAATGCTAAAAGTGCAATAATAAAAGTGTAATTTTCCTTTAAATTTCGTACTATGGGGGTCTCTAATGTCAGCATGTGAAAAAGCGCATGTTTCCCGTGGTTAGAACTGTCTCTGCACAAAATGTCATTTTTCAAAGGAAAAAAGCCATTTAAAACTGACTCGCGGCTATAATGAATTGTCGGCTCCCGGCAATTGCAGGAGAATTCATTCATTAAAAAAAGGAAAAAAAAAGCGTGGGGGTCCCCCCAAATTCAATAACCAGACCCTTTAGGTCTGGTATGGATATTAAGGGGAACCCCGCCGTCAATTTAAAAAAAAAAATGACGTGGGGTTCCCCCCAAATATCCATAACCAGACCCTTCGGGTCTGGTGTGGAATTTAAGGGGAACTCCACTCCAAATTAAAAAAAAAATGGCGTGGAGTCCCCCCCTAAAATCCACACCAGACCCCTTATCCGAGCACGTTGACCTGGCCGGCCGCAGAAAAGAGGGGGGGACAGAGCGCGGCCCCCCCCCTCTCCTGAACCGCACCAGGCCACATGCCCTCAACATTGGGAGGGTGTTTTGGGGTGCCCCCCAAAACACCTTGTCCCCATGTTGATGAGGACAAGGGTCTCTTCCCCACAACCCTTGCCCGGTGGTTGTGGGGGTCTGCGGGCAGGAGGCTTATCGAAATCTGGAAGACCCCTTTAACAAAGGGGCCCCCCAGATCCCGGCCCCCCCCCTGTGTGAAATGGTAATGGGGTACCTTGTACCTCTACCATTTCACGAGAAAAAAAATGTAAAGGGTTAAAAAAGACAAGAGCCGGTTTTTGACAAGTCCTTTATTATCTTCTTTCTTCTTTTCTTCGGGTTTCTTCTTCCTCCTCCTTCTTCTTCCTCTGCTTCTGTCTTGGGTCTTCTATTCCCGCATCTTGCCCGGCGTGTTCTTCCATCTTCTTCCGCTGTCCTTCTCGTCCGCATCTTCTTCTCCTTCTTCTTCTTCGCCGGAGGCGCCGCTTCCAATTGAAATCCCCGCTGTCTGCCGGACCACGCCCCCCCCTCTGACGCCACGGGCAAGCTCTTAGGAGTGTGCTGCAAGTGCGTCCGAGGGGGGCGTGGTCACATGTCAGAGGGCGGGCAATTCAATTTGAAGCTCGTGCGCGGCTTTTTCTTTGCCAGAGTCGCCGCTTCCAATTGAATTGCCCGCTTTCTGGAACATGTGACCACGCCCCCCTCTGACGCACTGGCACCACACGGGGACTTTCCTAAGAGCTTGCCCGTGGCGTCAGAGGGGGGGCGTGGTCCGGCAGAAAGCGGGGATTTCAATTGGAAGCGGCCGCTCCGGCGAAGAAGAAGAAGAAGGAGAAGATGCGGACGAGAAGGACAGCGGAGGAACAGAAGATGGAAGAACACGCCGGGCAAGATGCGGGAATAGAAGACCCAAGACAGAAGCAGAGGAAGAAGAAGGAGGAGGAAGAAGAAACCCGAAGAAAAGAAGAAAGAAGATAATAAAGGACTTGTCAAAAACCGGCTCTTGTCTTTTTTAACCCTTTACATTTTTTTTCTCGTGAAATGGTAGAGGTACAAGGTACCCCATTACCATTTCACACAGGGGGGGGGCCGGGATCTGGGGGGCCCCTTTGTTAAAGGGGTCTTCCAGATTTCGATAAGCCTTCCGCCCGCAGACCCCCACAACCACCGGGCAAGGGTTGTGGGGAAGAGACCCTTGTCCTCATCAACATGGGGACAAGGTGTTTTGGGGGGCACCCCAAAACACCCTCCCAATGTTGAGGGCATGTGGCCTGGTGCGGTTCAGGAGAGGGGGGGGGCCGCGCTCTGTCCCCCCCTCTTTTCTGCGGCCGGCCAGGTCAACGTGCTCGGATAAGGGGTCTGGTGTGGATTTTAGGGGGGACTCCACGCCATTTATTTTTTACATTTGGGGTGGAGTTCCCCTTAAATTCCACACCAGACCCGAAGGGTCTGGTTATGGATATTTGGGGGGAACCCCACGTCATTTTTTTAATAAATTGACGGCGGGGTTCCCCTTAATATCCATACCAGACCTAAAGGGTCTGGTTATTGAATTTGGGGGGACACCCACGCTTTTTTTTTTCCCTTTTTTTAATGAATGAATTCTCCTGCAATTGCCGGGAGCCGACAATTCATTATAGCCGCGAGTCAGTTTTAAATGGCTTTTTTTTTTTTTTTTTTTTTTTCAGAATGTCATTTTGTGCAAAGACATATTTCTAACCGCAGGAAAAGTGCATTTTATTCACCTGCTGACATTCCCCCCCCCCCCCATGGTACGAAATTTAAAATAATTATTCAAATGACGTGGGGGTCCCCCCAAATTCAATAACCAGACCCTTTAGGTCTGGTATGGATATTAAGGGGAACCCGCCGTCAATTTAAAAAAAAAATGGCGTGGAGTCCCCCCTAAAATCCACACCAGACCCCTTATCCGAGCACGTTGACCTGGCCGGCCGCAGAAAAGAGGGGGGGACAGAGCGCGGCCCCCCCCCTCTCCTGAACCGCACCAGGCCACATGCCCTCAACATTGGGAGGGTGTTTTGGGGTGCCCCCCAAAACACCTTGTCCCCATGTTGATGAGGACAAGGGTCTCTTCCCCACAACCCTTGCCCGGTGGTTGTGGGGGTCTGCGGGCAGGAGGCTTATCGAAATCTGGAAGACCCCTTTAACAAAGGGGCCCCCCAGATCCCGGCCCCCCCCCTGTGTGAAATGGTAATGGGGTACCTTGTACCTCTACCATTTCACGAGAAAAAAAATGTAAAGGGTTAAAAAAGACAAGAGCCGGTTTTTGACAAGTCCTTTATTATCTTCTTTCTTCTTTTCTTCGGGTTTCTTCTTCCTCCTCCTTCTTCTTCCTCTGCTTCTGTCTTGGGTCTTCTATTCCCGCATCTTGCCCGGCGTGTTCTTCCATCTTCTGTTCCTCCCGCTGTCCTTCTCGTCCGCATCTTCTCCTTCTTCTTCTTCGCCGGAGCGGCCGCTTCCAATTGAAATCCCCGCTGTCTGCCGGACCACGCCCCCCCCTCTGACGCCACGGGCAAGCTCTTAGGAAAGTCCCCGTGTGGTGCCAGTGCGTCAGAGGGGGGCGTGGTCACATGTCCAGAAAGCGGGCAATTCAATTGGAAGCGGCGACTCTGGCAAAGAAAAAGCCGCGCACGAGCTTCAAATTGAATTGGCCGCCCTCTGGAACATGTGACCACGCCCCCCTCTGACGCACTGGCACCACACACTTTCCTAAGAGCTTGCCCGTGGCGTCAGAGGGGGGGGCGTGGTCCGGCAGACAGCGGGGATTTCAATTGGAAGCGGCCGCTCCGGCGAAGAAGAAGAAGAAGGAGAAGATGCGGACGAGAAGGACAGCGGGAGGAAGAAGATGGAAGAACACGCCGGGCAAGATGCGGGAATAGAAGACCCAAGACAGAAGCAGAGGAAGAAGAAGGAGGAGGAAGAAGAAACCCGAAGGAAAGAAGAAAGAAGATAATAAAGGACTTGTCAAAAACCGGCTCTTGTCTTTTTTTACACTTGACACTTTTTTTTACTCGTGAAATGGTAGAGGTACAAGGTACCCCATTACCATTTCACACAGGGGGGGGGCGGGATCTGGGGGGCCCCTTTGTTAAAGGGGTCTTCCAGATTTCGATAAGCCTCCTGCCCGCAGACCCCCACAACCACCGGGCAAGGGTTGTGGGGAAGAGACCCTTGTCCTCATCAACATGGGGACAAGGTGTTTTGGGGGGCACCCCAAAACACCCTCCCAATGTTGAGGGCATGTGGCCTGGTGCGGTTCAGGAGAGGGGGGGGGCCGCGCTCTGTCCCCCCCTCTTTTCTGCGGCCGGCCAGGTCAACGTGCTCGGATAAGGGGTCTGGTGTGGATTTTAGGGGGGACTCCACGCCATTTTTTTTTTAATTTGGGGTGGAGTTCCCCTTAAATTCCACACCAGACCCGAAGGGTCTGGTTATGGATATTTGGGGGGACCCCCACGTCATTTTGAATATTTTTTTTTTAATTTCGTACCATGGGGGGGGGGGGAATGTCAGCAGGTGAATAAAGCGCACTTTTCCTGCGGTTAGAAATATGTCTTTGCACAAAATGACATTCTGAAAAAAAACAAATAAAAAAAAAAAAGCCATTTAAAACTGACTCGCGGCAATAATGAATTGTCAGCTCCTGGAAATTGCAGGAGAATTCATTCATAAAAAAACAAAATCAAAAAGCGTGGGGGTCCCCCCAAATTCAATAACCAGACCCTTTAGGTCTGGATATGGATATTAAGGGGAACCCCGCCGTCAATTTATTAAAAAAAATGACGTGGGGTTCCCCCCAAATATCCATAACCAGACCCTTCGGGTCTGGTGTGGAATTTAAGGGGAACTCCACCCCAAAAAAAAAAAAATGGCGTGGAGTCCCCCCTAAAATCCACACCAGACCCCTTATCCGAGCACGTTGACCTGGCCGGCCGCAGAAAAGAGGGGGGGACAGAGCGCGGCCCCCCCCCTCTCCTGAACCGCACCAGGCCACATGCCCTCAACATTGGGAGGGTGTTTTGGGGTGCCCCCCAAAACACCTTGTCCCCATGTTGATGAGGACAAGGGTCTCTTCCCCACAACCCTTGCCCGGTGGTTGTGGGGGTCTGCGGGCAGGAGGCTTATCGAAATCTGGAAGACCCCTTTAACAAAGGGGCCCCCCAGATCCCGGCCCCCCCCCTGTGTGAAATGGTAATGGGGTACCTTGTACCTCTACCATTTCACGAGAAAAAAAATGTAAAGGGTTAAAAAAGACAAGAGCCGGTTTTTGACAAGTCCTTTATTATCTTCTTTCTTCTTTCCTTCGGGTTTCTTCTTCCTCCTCTTCTTCTTCCTCTGCTTCTGTCTTGGGTCTTCTATTCCCGCATCTTGCCCGGCGTGTTCTTCCATCTTCTTCCGCTGTCCTTCTCGTCCGCATCTTCTCCTTCTTCTTCTTCTTCGCCGGAGCGGCCGCTTCCAATTGAAATCCCCGCTGTCTGCCGGACCACGCCCCCCCTCTGACGCCACGGGCAAGCTCTTAGGAAAGTCCCCGTGTGGTGCCAGTGCGTCAGAGGGGGGCGTGGTCACATGTTCCAGAAAGCGGGCAATTCAATTGGAAGCGGCGACTCTGGCAAAGAAAAAGCCGCGCACGAGCTTCAAATTGAATTGGCCGCCCTCTGACATGTGACCACGCCCCCCTCTGACGCACTTGCAGCACACTCCTAAGAGCTTGCCCGTGGCGTCAGAGGGGGGGGGCGTGGTCCGGCAGACAGCGGGGATTTCAATTGGAAGCGGCGCCTCCGGCGAAGAAGAAGGAGAAGAAGATGCGGACGAGAAGGACAGCGGAAGAAGATGGAAGAACACGCCGGGCAAGATGCGGGAATAGAAGACCCAAGACAGAAGCAGAGGAAGAAGAAGGAGGAGGAAGAAGAAACCCGAAGGAAAGAAGAAAGAAGATAATAAAGGACTTGTCAAAAACCGGCTCTTGTCTTTTTTAACCCTTTACATTTTTTTTTCTCGTGAAATGGTAGAGGTACAAGGTACCCCATTACCATTTCACACAGGGGGGGGGCCGGGATCTGGGGGGCCCCTTTGTTAAAGGGGTCTTCCAGATTTCGATAAGCCTCCTGCCCGCAGACCCCCACAACCACCGGGCAAGGGTTGTGGGGAAGAGACCCTTGTCCTCATCAACATGGGGACAAGGTGTTTTGGGGGGCACCCCAAAACACCCTCCCAATGTTGAGGGCATGTGGCCTGGTGCGGTTCAGGAGAGGGGGGGGGCCGCGCTCTGTCCCCCCCTCTTTTCTGCGGCCGGCCAGGTCAACGTGCTCGGATAAGGGGTCTGGTGTGGATTTTAGGGGGGACTCCACGCCATTTTTTTTTTTTATTTGGAGTGGAGTTCCCCTTAAATTCCACACCAGACCTGAAGGGTCTGGTTATGGATATTTGGGGGGAACCCCACGTCATTTTTTTAAAAATTGATGGCGGGGTTCCCCTTAATATCCATACCAGACCTAAAGGGTCTGGTTATTGAATTTGGGGGGACCCCCACGCTTTTTTTTTGGTGTTTTTAATGAATGAATTCTCCTGCAAATTCCAAGAGCTGACAATTCATTATAGCCGCGAGTCAGTTTTAAATGGCTTTTTTCCTTCAGAATGTCATTTTTCACATGCTGACATTACACCCAGGGCCGCCATCAGGGGGGTACAGGCAGTACACCTGCAGGGCCGCCATTAGGGGGGTACAGGCATTACACCGCCCGGGGGTCCCCAGGGGCCCCCAGGGGCCCGGATGGGAACCACCCTAAAACAAAAAAAACTATTTTTTTTTTTTTTTTTTGTTTAAGGGCTCCGAAGGTCCCCAGGGGCCCGGAGGCCACTAAGGGCCCCAGATGGCAAGCCCTTTTTTTTAAATAAAATATATATATTTAAAAAAAAATATATATTTTTTAAATATATTTGTTTTTTTTTTTTTTTAAGGAAAGGGCCCAGAGGTCCCCAGGGCCCTGGAAGGCTACCCCCTTGTTTTTTTACTTTTTTTCGATAAATGTTATATTTAAAAAATATATATATATGTATTTTCTCTCTTTTGTATTTTTATTTGATAAAGAGCACAGAGGTCCCCAGGGCCCCGGATGGCTACCCCCCTTTTTTATATATATTTTTCTTTATTTCTTATTTCTGTCAAAATTTTTGTAAAGGGCCCCCCCGCTCCTCAATTTGCGGCACCACCCCCCCCCCCCCCCGCTTCTCAATTTCATGCGGCAGCACCCCCCCCCCCCGGTTCTCTGCTCCAGGGGGCCCATGCCTGAAGCTGTGTAAGGGGCCCCAAAATTCATGATGGCGGCCCTGTACACCTGTAAGGGGCCCGGGGGTCCGGAGGTGCCCAGATGCCTGGAGGCCCCCCAGCGCCCCAGATGGTAACCCCCCTCTTTTTTTTTTTGTATATATATTTGTTAGTTGGTTTTTGTAGGATTTTTTATTAAAGGGCCAATTTTTGGAATTTAATATTTTTTTGCAGTCTGGAGGTCCCCAGGGCCCCGGGTGGCAACCCCCCAAATTTTTTGTTATTAAAGGGCCAATGTTTTGGTTTAGGGGTCTGGAGGTCCCCAGTGGCCTGGTCCCCAGTGGCCCGGAGATCCCCAGGGCTCCAGATGACAACCCCCCACCTTTACAAAAAAAAAAAAAAAAAAACATATGATATATTTTTTGGTTATTTTTTAAACATATATATATATAATATAATTTTGAAAGCTCCCAGAGGGCCCCAGATGACAACCTTTTTGCTTCTAAAAATGTTATAAACATTTTCCCCAGGTTTGTTACTTTTTACTTTAATTTCTTTTTTAAAGTGTATTTTGTGCGTGAAGTCGAGAGAGAGGAGCTGGACTTGCAATCGCCATCCTTCTCCATGCCCCCGGTGGCAATGGTGGGTGTGAGGGGGGCCTCCCACTCACCCCACCTGCTACACTTGGGAGCCCGATGGGACAGAGGGACTCCCCCTATGAAGGAGTGTAGCCCACCCAGCCAGCCCTGTAGGTCCTTCGCCTCCCTTTATTTTAGGAGACCTCATGGCCAAAGTGTGTGCAAGTGTGGTGTTTTTTTTGGGGGGGGGGGGTGGGCATACTAAGCACAGGCGTACCTTGCATAGCACACCCACCGGGAGCCGGGCTGACACCACCAAACTCAATTCATATGTAGCCGAGACCGGGATCCGAACCCTTGGCTGCAGAGGTGAACGGCTTGTCAGCGCAGTGCCATTCACGTTGAGCCACCACAGCTCCCACCCAATGTTATTTTTTTTTTAGATTTTTGGTAGTTATTTTTTATTAAAGGGCCCAGAGCTCCCAAGGCAACCCCCTTTTTTATTATTTTATATATGTAGATATTGTAATTTATTTTTCATTAAAGAGCCCAGAAGTTTCTTTTTATTAAAGGGCCCAGTGGTCCCCAGGGCCCCCGGATGGCTACCACCCTTTTTAATATATATTTTTCTATATGTATTTTTTAGTAAAGGAACCCCCCGCTTATCAAATTGCGGCAGCCCCCCCCCCCTTCTTAATATCAGGCGGCACCCCCCCCCCCTATTCTCTGCTCCAGGGGGCCCATGCCTGAAGCTGTGTAAGGGGCCCCATAATTCCTGATGGCGCCCCTAA
The DNA here is from genome assembly GCA_029574335.1 of Rana kukunoris. NCBI lineage: Eukaryota > Metazoa > Chordata > Amphibia > Anura > Ranidae > Rana > Rana kukunoris. Next base: position 104,650,040 of record CM056056.1, on the reverse strand, counting down.
TTGCCTCCCCCCCCCCCATGGTACGAAATTTCAAGGAATTTTTCACTTTTATTGGTGCACTTTAACCACTTCCATACCGCGCCTATTCTGGCACTTCTCTCCTTCATGTAACAATTATATTTTCTTCCTTGAAACTTACTCAGGACCCCCAAACATTATATATATTTTATTAACAAACACCCTAGGGAATAAAGTGGCGGCCATTTTTTCGGACACATTTCCAACAGTATTTGTGCCAAAAATTTTCTAACGTTTTTTTTTTTTTTTGGCTTTCCAAAAAAAAACCTGTTTCATGAATGACAAAATAAGAAAGCAGTAAAGCTAGGCCAATTTTTAGGGATAAGGTAAAAGATGATGTTACACCGAGTAAATAGATACCTAACTTGTCACGCTTTCATATTGCGCACACTCATGGAATGGCGCTAAACTTCGTTATTAAAAATCTCCATAGGCAACGCTTGACTTTTTTTCTCAGGTTACCACTTTTGAGTTACAGAGGAGGTCTAGTGCTAACATTATTGCTCTCGCTCTAACGCACGCTATGATACCTCACATGTGGGGTTTGAAGGATGTTTACATATGTGGGTGGGACTTGCATGCGTGTTCGCTTCTGAGTGCGAGCTACTAGGGACAGGAGCATTTAAATTCCTTTGTTATTTTATTTTTTTACTTAATATTTTATTTTTTGCACTTGTTTGTCCCTTTGTTTGTATTATTTTTCACTTTTCTTCCTATTACAAGGAATGTAAACATCCCTTGTAATAGGACTAGTGTGTGACAGGTCCTCTTTATAGAGAAAGGCGGGGTCAATTAGACCCCACATCTGTCCTCCAGGCTGGAAATCATGGAATTGGTAAAAAAAAAACATCTCATGCTTTCAGCTGCAATCATGTTCGTTCAGCACAGTAGCGTAGTGTGTAGCATGTTCACCTAGCAGCAAAAGGGTTGCTGGTTCGAATCCCGCCCGTGACACTATCTGCCTGGAGTTTGCATGTTCTCCCTGTGCGGGTTTCCTCCCACAATCTAAAAACATGCTGTAAATTGGATCCTGTCTAAATAAGCCCTAATGTGCAGTAGGATATTTAGGTTTTGTGCTTCCCTAGGCCTGACCAAATTTTGGCACCCCCCTAATAGAAAAATGACCCACCCTTCCTGTCAAGGCCACACCCTGTTTTTTTATGACCCACCCAGGAATTTTCAGGGGACACACACAAGTTCTGTGGGGGGGGACTTGGGGGGGCCCTTAATTTGCCTACTTTTTCGATCACTTCCTGTTTGGCTATGGGGCAGGAAGTGAAGGCCAATCTCCCCAAACGGACAGGGATAATACAAAATAAACTGACAGAGCTTCTAACCCCCCCCCCCCCCCCACCAACTCTATCCAAAATGAAAGAAATCCAAAAAATAAAAGTGATGATTATTGTTCCAGTTTAACCCCAAATTTCAGATCATTTTATTGAGAGGCTTAAGAAAATATAACCATGCCAATAGGCCAGGATCCAGCGTTGCTAATATGTATGAATGTGTGTTAGGGACCCCCACAAACACCACCCAATGTTAAATCAACTATTTTCATGTTTGTTTTGGGGATGCCTGCACCCCTGATAGGGTAAAGACACCTCACAAATGTTGTCACTTTCTACTTAATTCATTCACTTCCTGCCACACAGCCAAACAGGAAGTGAGGGAAACACCTGAGTAATGTTTTGTTGGGGACACACAGATCAATATAAATAGTTTCCCATTTTGGAAATGGCATTTTGCTGTGTACACCCCAAATTAGTAGGAATCTTGGACTTTGGGGTCCATTTACTAAAGGCAAATCCACTTTGCACTACAAGTGGACAAGCAAGGAAGAAAACTCAAAACTTGGCGGGATTGGAAGTAAAAACCATCAGTGCTTCCCTTCTGATTTTCATTGCCTACGCTTCTACTGCAGAGCGGCTTTGCCTTTACTAAACCCCAAAGTAACTAATCATTTGGGGTGTACACTGCAGTGCAATTTGCTTAATGGTGACACTAGTTAGATTGACCTGTGCCCCGAAGAAAAGACCATTGGTAGGGTTTTAACCTCACTTCCTGTTCAGCTGTGTGACAGGAAGTGAAGCCAATTTTAGGAAAAGGGACACAAAGCCCAACCTAAAAACACTAGCAGGGGTTCTAACACTCAATTGGCTTCCCTCAAACAACCCACAATTAGAATAGGATTGTCTTGTGCTAGTTTCAAGCACAGCGCTGTAAATCAGCACTTCAAGCCTGTCCAAAAAAAACACACCACCCCCCCCCCCCCCCTCCAACAGGCCCTGTTTGCAGCTTTTCCTACATCTTGCACATGTGCTTTAAAAAGTCAGTCTGGACATCAGTTCTAGGAAACAATACTTACCGCTTTGTCCTTCCTTTTCTGGTGACTAAACATTTCATGCATACACACCAGGAAAGAGCTTAGAGACAAATCACACTTGATGGTTTAGGCCCAAACTAGTTCAGCTGCAGCGGTTGAAATCCATAGCATGAAAAAAATATCACAAAACAAACTTCAAAATTTGAAAGTAATTTTATTGGTCCACAAAACAAGGAAAGCAAAAAAAAAAATTACAAATAAACACACCAAAAATATATACAAACACCTAAAAACAAAAAAGACCAACGTTTATTTCACAGTCATTGGAAAATAAATCATGCTTTTGAAATAACAGGATAGACCCACAGGATTAAAACATTAGTCATTAACATCTTGAGAAACATTTAGCAAAATTATGTAGCAGAGAAAACATCAAAAAATACAAAACTTGCTCCAAAACATCTCTGTTTCACTCCGCCATTCCTTCCAGCCAGCAAATCTGCCCCCTCTGAGGGGCAGCTGACACGTGCAGTATCCACGCTTTTTATAACATGTGTGCTAATGAACCAATTGGAAACACATGAAGAAATGTCAGCCTCTAGTTTGTGTGCACTTGGAACTGCTTACACCTGTTAAGGATGTCCTTAAATTACTAAGCCAAAAAAAGAGCTTTCTGAGCATGCTCAGAAAGATGCAAGTCATTTTCAGGATGAAACTTCCAACTTCTTTTTCTAACTGTTCGAGCATGCCCAGTTCACTCGAAATGCAGTACCAGAATCAAATCTGCAATGGCGGATGAAAGCATTAGAGGTGTTAAATTTTTTTTTGGTCCCCATGAAGTGATGCTTTACAAGCTGAACGGGAGGTCTTATAGAATTTTTACGTAACAAACCTAAATAGTAATAATTTAAACGCCCCTGTCCCTAGTAGCTCGCAGTCAGAAGGGAACAAGCAGCATTTTTATTGTTTCCGGTTACCAGTTTAGATTTACAGATGAGGTCTAGTGCTATAAATATTCCTCTTGCTGTTACGCACGCTATGATACCTCACATGTGTGGTTTGAAGAATGTTTCCATATATGGGGGCGGGCCTTAAATGTGTAAGCCCCGCCCACATATTGAACCCCCGTTCAAACCCCACATGTGAGGTATCATAGCGTACGTTAGAGCGAGAGCAATACTTTTAGCACTAGACCTCCTCTGTAAATCTAAACTGGTAACCTGAAACACATAAAAAAGCGTTGCCTATGGGTTTTTTCAAGTACTGAAGTTTGGCGCCATTCCATGAGTGTGTGCAATATTAAAGTGTAACATGTTGGGTATCTATTTACTCGGTGTAACATCATCTTTCACATTATGGCCATAAATTGGGCTAACTTTAGTGTATTCTTAATTTGTAACCACTTGAGCCCCAGAGCATATTACTGGTCACTGACGGGGCCATTTTTTGCATTTCAACACTGCGTCATTTTGACTGACAATTGCGTGGTTGTGCGACGTGGCCCCCCAAAAAATTGGGCGTCCTCATCCTCCCCCCCCCCCCCTAAAAAATTTTTTTTTTTTTTGTTGGTGGTATTTGATCACCTCTGCGTTTTTTTCTTATTTTTGCTTGACCCAAAAATATAGCGACAATTTGGTAACTAAAAAAACATCTTTTTTACGGTTTGCTATAATAAATCTCCCCCAAAATATATTCAAAAAATGTTTGCCCTCAGTTTAGGCCGATAAGTATTCTTGGACATCTTTTTGGTTGCAAAAAATCACAATAAGCGTTTGATTGGTTTGGGCAAAAGTTCTAAGTAGGGGTTGGTCTTATGGGTTTTTTTTGAATAATTTTTTGTTTTACTAGTAATGGTGGCTATCATTTGTTTTTTCTGTCTAATGCGACATTGTGGCGGACACATTTTTGTGAGATTTGGCATTTTTGTAGCGAGCAATGGTATATCAATGCATTGCTTACTATAAAAATGACACTGGCAGGGAAGGGGTTAACACTAGGGGCGCGGAAGGGGTTGAATATGTTACCTGGGTGTGTTCTAACTGTAAAGGGGGTGGGACTGTGTAGGGGAAATGACAGATCGCTGTTCATACATTGTAGGGACAGACGAGCAGGCATTCCCCCCCCCCCCCTGACAGGACCGGGATAAAGGGGAACTCCACCCCAAATTACAAAAAAAAAACGGCGTGGGGGTCCCCCTTCTGGTGCACAACAGGCTCTTAGATTTGATCTGGAACATAAGGGGTTAAACCCACGCCAAAAAACGGCGTGGGGTTCCCCCTCAGATCCAGACCAAACCCTTCTCCCAGGCACGCAGTCTGGCCGGACAGGAATGGGGGTGGGGACGAGCGAGCGCCCCCCCCCCTCCTGAGCCGTACCAGACCACATGCCCTCGACATGGGGGAGTGTGTGCTGTGGGGGAGGGGGGCACTGCCCCCCCACCCCAAAGCACTCTTGTCCCCATGTCGAAAGGGACAAGAGCCTCTTCCCGACAACCCTGGCCGTTGGTTGTCGGGGTATGCGGGCGGGGGGCTTATCAGAATCTGAGAGCCCCCTATATTAAGGGGGCCCCCAGATTCTGGCCCCCCACCCTATGTGAATGAGTATGGGGTACATCGTACCCCTACCCATTCACCGGGTGGAAAAGTGTAAACAAAAAAAAACACACAGAAAAAAATAATTTATTAGTCAGCTCCGGGGGTCTTCTGCCGGGACCCCCCACCACCAGCCCATTGGGCCCCGGGCTTCGCCGTCTTCTGCCGGGGGGGGACACCCACCGATGATCTCCGCCATGTCCAGCCAGGCCCCCACCCCAAAATAAGCTCTTTCAGATCCGGGGGGGGCCGGCCGAAAGAAGCAGAGAACAACGGGGGCGGAGCCCCTCGGTCTTCCAGACGTTTTCTGCCGGGGGGGCTCCAGCCCCGCACCGGTCTTCGCCGCCGCCTTCCGCCGGGGGGGTACACCTACCCCCCCCCGGTCTTCGCCGCCGCCTTCCGCCGGGGAGAGAGACCCCACCGATGCTCTCCGCCATGGTCGGCCAGGCCCCCTACCCCAAACAAAGCTCTTTTACATCCGGGGGGGGGCGGCGGGAATGGCGGAGAACAACGGGGGCGTCGCCACTCCTCGGTCTTCTAGCCGTCTTCTGCCGGGGGGGGGAAACACCCACCCATGCTCTCCGCCATGCTCGACTGTGCCCCCACCCCAAAATGAAGCTCTTTTACATCCGGGGGGGGGCCGGCCGAAAACAGCGGAGAACAACGGGGGTGTCGCCCCACCTCGGGCTCCTCCGCTTCTGCCTGGCTCCGCACGAGGCCAGGGCTTCTTTCGCCGTCTTCCGCCGGAGGGCGCCACTCTCCGGGCTTCTCGACGTTGTCTTCCGCCGCGGGGGTACACCTACCCCCCCCCCGGTCTTCGCCGCCGCCTTCCGCCGGGAGAGAGACCCCCACCGATGCTCTCCGCCATGTTCGGCCAGGCCCCCTACCCCAAACAAAGCTCTTTTACATCCGGGGGGGGCCGGCGGGAAATGGCGGAGAACAACGGGGGCGTCGCCACTCCTCGGTCTTCTAGCCGTCTTCTGCCGGGGGGGGGAAACACCCACCCATGCTCTCCGCCATGCTCGACTGTGCCCCCACCCCAAAATGAAGCTCTTTTACATCCGGGGGGGGCCGGCCGAAAACAGCGGAGAACAACGGGGGTGTCGCCCCACCTCGGGCTCCTCCGCTTCTGCCTGGCTCCTCCCGAGGCCAGGGCTTCTTTTGCCGTCTTCCGCCGGAGGGCGCCACTCTCCGGGCTTCTCGACGTTGTCTTCCGCCGCGGGGGCCAGGCCTTCTTCTTTGCCGCCCCCTTCGATTTTTTCGGCCTGGACGGGGGTCGCACATCCCATCCAGGACTTGGACGTGGCGGGCTTCTCGTCGCCGTTTTCTGCCGCTGCCCCCTTCACCACGAAGCTCCGTGCTTGTTTGATGAGGGCAGCGGGCTTCCGTCGTCTTCTCCGGGGCGAGGGTCGTACATCCCACCCCGGATTTCGTCGCCGTCTTCTGCCGCTGCCCCCTTCACCACGAAGCTCCGTGCTTGTTTGATGAGGGCAGCGGGCTTCCGTCGCAGTCTTCCGCCGCGGGGTGACACTCGCGGGCTTCTTCTTCCATTCGATGTTGACACGGCGAGGTCCGGCGCTGAAATGCCTTCTGAGCGGCGGGCAAGGACTTATATTGGCATTGGGCGTGGGCGTGGTTATGCCAACATGTGACCTTAACCCATGTGACAGTGATGTGACGTGACATCACTGTCACATGGGTTAAGGTCACATGTTGGCATAACCACGCCCACGCCCAATGCCAATATAAGTCCTTGCCCGCCGCTCAGAAGGCATTTCAGCGCCGGACCTCGCCGTGTCAACATCGAATGGAAGAAGAAGCCCGCGAGTGTCACCCCGCGGCGGAAGACTGCGACGGAAGCCCGCTGCCCTCATCAAACAAGCACGGAGCTTCGTGGTGAAGGGGGCAGCGGCAGAAGACGGCGACGAAATCCGGGGTGGGATGTACGACCCTCGCCCCGGAGAAGACGACGGAAGCCCGCTGCCCTCATCAAACAAGCACGGAGCTTCGTGGTGAAGGGGGCAGCGGCAGAAGACGGCGACGAGAAGCCCGCCACGTCCAAGTCCTGGATGGGATGTGCGACCCCCGTCCAGGCCGAAAAAATCGAAGGGGGCGGCAAAGAAGAAGGCCTGGCCCCCGCGGCGGAAGACAACGTCGAGAAGCCCGGAGAGTGGCGCCCTCCGGCGGAAGACGGCAAAAGAAGGCCTGGCCCCCAGTAGGAGCCAGGCAGAAGCCGGCGAGGAAATCCGGGGTGGGATGTACGACCCTCGCCCCGGAGAAGACGACGGAAGCCCGCTGCCCTCATCAAACAAGCACGGAGCTTCGTGGTGAAGGGGGCAGCGGCAGAAGACAGCGACGAGAAGCCCGCCACGTCCAAGTCCTGGATGGGATGTGCGACCCCCGTCCAGGCCGAAAAATTCGAAGGGGGCGGCGGCAGAAGACCCTCAAAGTTCAAACCACCTTCACCAGGTGAATGGGTAGGGGTACGATGTACCCCATACTCATTCACATAGGGTGGGGGCCCGAAATCTGGGGGCCACATTATTAAACGGGGCTCCCAGATTCTGATTGGCTCCCGCCCGCATACCCCGACAACCAATGGCTAGGGTTGTCGGGAAGAGGCTCTTGTCCCGATCGACATGGGGACAAGAGTGCTTTGGGGTGGGGGGGCAGCGCCCCCCTCCCCCAAAGCACACACTCCCCCATGTCGAGGGCATGTGGTCTGGTACGGCTCAGGAGGGGGGGGGCCGCTCGCTCGTCCCCACCCCCATTCCTGTCCGGCCAGACTGCATGCCTGGGATGAGGGCTTGGTACGGATCTGGGGGGGAACCCCACGCCGATTTTGGCGTGGGTTAACCCCTCACGTTCCGGACCAAGCCGGAGAGCCTATTGTACCCCTGGGGGGGAAGCCGCGCCGGTTTCACATTTGAAATTTGGCGCGGAGTTCCCCTTCAGTGTCAGCGCAGCCCGAGAACAGCTCGGAGCTTGCCGTACGCCGCTCCAGGCAGTGCAAACACTGCTACGCCGCCTGGTATTTACCAAGGATTTCCCGGCGTTCTGAAGAGGCGCGCGGTGAGCTCCGATTTTTCCCTCTGCGCATGCCCAGTATGCAAGTGAACCTTCCGAGGTTCTAGCGTACTTTGCAAGCGCCCGGGGATCGGGTCCCAAAAGTCACTTTCCCTTTCAAATCGGCCCGCCACACAAGTTGAAACACATGTCACCAGTGTTGTAAGTAACGGCGTTTAAATAAACGCCGTTACGTAACGATTGCCCGGCAAGGGGTAACTAGTAATCTACCTGATTACTTTTACCCCAGCGATGAGCGCCGTTTGCCGTTACATTTGCTCCGTTACCTCGTTACTTACACCTCAGGGCCGGCGGGGATGGCATTGACGGACCGGTTGTGATTGGGTGGGTGAGTGTCGTGACTCAGTGACTGACTGTGTCATCATCAATCATCATCACATGCAAAAAAATTATGATTGGTCGCCGGTGGGCATGTGACTCTCAGTGTGGGTGGCGCTGGCCTGGCACTGCCAGCGCCACCCACACTGAGAGAGTCACATGCCTGCCGGCGACCAATCATTAATTTTTTTGACATCGATGCATGTGATGATGATGATGAGTTGACAGACAGTCACCCACCCAATCACAGTGGCAGAAGTGGCTTCACTTGGCGCATGCGACGCGCCCCCTGGAGTCTCCCGGGTCCCGCCCGCGGCCGTCTGCAGTCTGAGACGGTCAGACCCGCGTGAGGTGTGACACTCGCGTCGTGACTTCACTCGGCAACTGACTGAGCACAGTGAGCAGCAGAGCGTGTGAGCCCGCCGACGATCACACCCGACCCGAGTGACCCATCCCCCGCGGAGGCTCCGCTCCACCACGGACCTGAGTCCGGACCAAGGCCTCAGGCCTGAGGCCTAGCCAGAGTGGAACCGAACCAGGCAGCAAGTGAAGCACTGTGGCCCTGCCAGCAGACAGGAGGAGGTGAGGTGCACCGGGCAGCACCGTAATGCGCTCAGGTGGTCAGCACTCAGCAGTTGGTCACACGGTGTCGGTGTGACACACACATACACTGGTCCTTTTTTATACTTCATGAGCAGTTGTTCAAGTTGAAAAGACTGGGGAACTGTCTGTTGCTTAGACTCCAATTTTAACTGTAGTTAAATATAGGCTTAGTGACACTGACAGTCAGATAATAATTGGAGTAATTAGAGTACTAAGCTTACTTTACTTTACAATTAAAATCAGCAGTAGCCACTAGCCAGCCAGCAAGGCATTGTCAGACAGTCACTCTCAGCTCAGGCAGTAGCACAGTGTTCATATTTTGCCACGCCTTAGGCCTGGTGTGGCAAAATATGAACTTTGTGCTAGCCTACTGGCTGACACTGTGACTGCTGCTGCTGCTTGATTGTAATTGTAAAGCTTAAGGACTCCAATTATCTGTAAGCCTGCTATATATTTATAGACAGATAATTGGAGTATTTTAAGCTTTACAATTAGGCAATGTAATTTTTTTTTGAGGTAATATAATTCACCAATATTAACCTGTGTATCTTTCATGGATTATAGAGTTCCAGGCACAGGCAGTCACCTCACCACTCACCAGGCAACACTGTGGCCCTGCCCCTGCCCTGCGCAAGCCAGCAGACAGCAGCACGGATTCCCGAGATCGGCCGACCGACTGTGGCCCCTGCGCAGCCAGCCACCAGCCAGGTCCCAGGGGTGAGGACGGAGCCGATTGGAACTGGGGGGGCGGCCTAGTCTAAGGCCGCCTTAGGCCTGGTGTGGCAAAATATGAACTTTGTGCTAGCCTACTGGCTGAGCTGACACTGTGGCTGCAGTGCTGCTTGATTGTAATTGTAAAGCTCAAGGACTCCAATTATCTGTCCATAAGCCTGTTATATATTTATAGACAGATAATTGGAGTATTTTAAGCTTTACAATTAGACAATGTAATTTTTTGAGGTGATATCATTCACCAATATTAACCTGTGTGTCTTTCATGAATTATAGGGTTCCAGGCAGTCACCTCACCAGACAACACTGTGGCCCTGCCTGCCCCTGCCCTGCGCAAGCCAGCAGACAGCAGCACCGACCGACCGACTGTGGTCCCTGCCCCCTGCGCAGCCACCAGCCACTCAGCCAGGTCCCAGGTGAGGAGCCGATTGGAACGGGGGGGGCGGCCTAGTCTAAGGCCGCATTAGGCCTGGCTTGTGGCGAAATATGAACTTTGTGCTACTGGCTGAGTCTGACTGATACTATACCAATAATATCATACAAACCAAACCTGGAAATCTAGAAAGGATTTTAAGGTGGACCAGTGGAGGACCAGTGGACCACATACAAAAAATAAAAAAAAAATAAAAAAAAAGATATTGAGTACAGTGCTATGAGGCTCATGCCTTTCTTTTTCTAATGTTTGCTGCTAATTTTAATGCAAGCCTTTGTTAGAAGTTGCAGAATACTTCCATCGATAGGAAAAAATAGGATCCCAGCTGTAAAACAATGCTTAGAATATTGCGGTTTTGTCTTGTATTTATACTGCAACTTCTACCAAAGGCTTGCATTTAAATTAGCAGCAAACATTATTTAAAACAAGAGAGGCATGAGCCTCATAGTAGCACTAGCACTGTACTCAATATTTATTTTTTATTTTTTTGAATGTGGTCCACCTTTAAAATCCTTTCTAAATTTCTAGGTTTAAAAAAAAACATGCCCTGCAGTAGAAAAGTCACCCAAAGAAAAAAAGGCATATGAATGATAAACCTTAAATTCTATATCATAGTTGCCATGTATTTTAAAGAAGACACGCCCATTTTTTTTTTGCTTTTATTTAGGTGCACCCCAACCCCCCCAAAAAAAAAAAATACAAGAGAGGAATCAAGGAGTCAGACTCAGATCACGGTCAGGTACCACCGTACCACACTGCCAGTACCCCCACCAGTGGAGTGCCACACCACCAGCCGTCAGCAACAATGGCGACGAGCTGGGGAAGATCAAAGTTAGCATTCTCAAACTGGAAGTACCGTGACTACTTCTCCTTGATTGAAATTAAAGGCAAGAATGTTTATGTAACATGCACGCTATGCTCAGGAAAAAAGACTTTGTCCACATCTTCTTCAAGCAACTCCAATCTTTTGAAGCACCTCACATCAACACATGCTAACGTGACACTTGTTGCTGCTGCTGCTAACCCAACCCCGAATTCAGCTAGCGGAGTAGCCGGACCGTCTCTCCTAAAACAAGCAACGCTCGATTTTTCTGGTCAACATCAGGTGACCAAGCCCGAGCTGAATACATTGATTGCAAGGTATGTTGTTGAAAACATGCTCCCCCTGTCCACTGTGGTGTCTGAGTCATTCAGAGCTATCCTTTCTAAAATACCACTACGAGGAGGAGGAAAGGGGGTTGCCCCATGCCGAAACACTTTTGCTAAATTCTTGGACAGTGAATACGAAAAAATGATGATTGAGCTCAAAAAAACATTTGAGGAATTACAGTACATTGCAACTACAGCAGACATCTGGACTTGCCACAATAAAAGTTACCTGGGTGGGTGTGACAGCACATTGGATCAATCCACATAACCTGGAAAGAGAGAAAGCAGCTCTTGCCTGCAGACGGTTTAAGGGGCATCATAGTCATGACGCCATAGCAGTTGAGCTTGACAATATACACTCAACATATGGGATAACACACAAAATCACAGCAACAGTGACTGATAATGGCTCAAATTTTGTAAAAGCATTTAAAAGGTACCAGCCACTTGAGGAAAGTGATTCTGAGGAAGACGAAGATGAGGTGACCTTTACAGACATTAATGATGCTCTACATGCAAGAGGTGATGATATTGATGGTGATGTGATCACTTTGCCCCCCCACAAGAGATGTGCATCACACACACTGAACCTGATTTCATGCACAGATGTAGACAAGTGGCTGCTGTCAAAATCTGCAACAAAGGCTGTTTATAGAAGTGCTACTGCCAAATGTACTGCCCTATGGAACAAGACTAGTCGATCAGCTTTGGCTACTGAAACAGTTGATGAGTTGGTGTCAAAAAAGCTGCTTGTACCTTGTACAACACGATGGAATTCCTTCTATGATGCCCTGGCTCGAATCTGTGAAATATCCATGGTAGACCTTAACACCATTTCCTCCAAATTAGGACTGCCAGCAATAACGGAAAGGGAACAACAGTTTTTAAAGGAGTACTGTATTGCGATGAAGCCCCTTACAGTTGCCTTGGATATACTTCAGGGAGAAGAGAATTGTTTTCATGGTACACTCCTACCAACAATTGAGACATTAATGTTAAAGACAGAAGCCCTTCAAAGTGGCCTGCAAATACTGAGGGACCTTCCTGACGCCATAGTCACAGTAAGAACTTAAATTTCATATTTTATTGTTTATTAAGTGAACATTGCTGTAGTACTCATAATACTAAATACAACTGCTACTAATTATGATTATTATTTCAGTCTATCAAAACCAGATTTGCTGATGTCCTGGGAAATGAAGAGGCTATACTTGCTGCCGTAACTCTTCCAAAATTCAAGCTTCGCTGGCTGCGGTCACAGGAGTTAAAGGATAAGGCTAAGGCAAGTTTGCTGGCAGAGTGCCGAAGAATTGTCCTTGAAGAACCACAACAAGGTAACAGCACATCTACACAACAACATCACACAGATTCAGCCAAAGAGAACGATTTCTTTTCCTTTGAAGAGGATGAGGAGGAAACAACCTCTTTAGCAGAAAACCAGGTGGCAGACTATATAAGATCTTCAGCACAAAATGTTGACTCTCTGTGTGGATTTTCTCTTATCAAGAAAATTTCGCTACGTTACAATGCTGCTACTCCATCTAGCGCACCTGTTGAGAGACTGTTCAGCCTGGGCAAGCTTGTCTTCTCTCCAAAGAGGAACAGACTGTCAGACCAAAAATTTGAAAAGCTTCTCCTATTACGTTACAACCACTGGTTTAGTTAGATGATGAGAGGAGTTCAGAGTTGGATAGTGTTCTGTTTATTGTGCACTGCAGTATTATACAGTTAATTGCACACTAATTAATAAAGGCGAGAGTTTCCTTTGTCTCCTATAGTCCTATTAGTATAAGAAACTAAGGAAAATCTGGCCTTTAATTAATGCAATGATTTATCTATATCTGTATAATTGTTTGAAAAGAAACAAAGGAAAATCTGGCCATTAGTACAAATCTCTGTATCTCTGTAGCTGTATATTCAGCCTACTAGTGCACAATAAACAGAAGTTTTGTTAATGTACTGATTGAATAGTTAAGATTTGGATAGTGTTCTCCAACTCTTAACTATTCAGAATCAGTACAGTAACAAAACTTCCGTTTATTGTGCACTAGTAGGCTGAATATACAGCTACAGAGATTTGCACTAATGGCCAGGTTTTTCCTTTGTTTCTTTTAACACTATTATACAGATAATCGCACTAATTAAAGGCCAGATTTTTGTTTCTTTTTACCCTTGTTTACATTTGTGTGTCTTAATTTTGCACTTGAATTCTAGTTTAAATATTTTTTTATTTTTTATGTTTCTGTGCATACCATTCATATGATCTATGGCAGGCTGCGCCGCTGCAATCTATTGAATTGGGTTCAAATAAATACGAAATGTTCTGAAATATATTGTATATATAGTGTTTTTAATCTTCAATCAGTTAATATAAACATCTTTGATATTAAAGATGTTATAGAACGTAATTGTATTGTAGAATATAAAAAAAAAAATAATCAGTTACTTTTCCGAGTAACTAGTTACTTTGCCAATAAAGTAACTGAGTCACTAACTCACTTACTTTTTCGGGCAAGTAACTTGTAATTGTAACTAGTTACTTTTTTAAAGGAAGATGAACAACACTGCATGTCACTACACTTCCCCTGCATCACCCCCCTCCCTCCCCTCATAAACTCCCGCCCGAATCCCCGATGTTTACATAACTAAATGCCGCACGCCAGCTCTGTACTGGCGTGCTGTGCGCCCTCTTCTGGGCGCATTAGGCACTTTAGTAAATGAGGAAACACGCTGCACTAGCAGCGTGTTTCTTTGGTAAATGTCAAAAACAGGTTTACTCCTGCTTGTGCACCATGAGTCTTGGCGCACAGGCTTGGTAAATCAGCCCCAATAAGTTGTTGGTCAATGATTTAGAAAGTATTTAAAGTGTATGTAAACTCAAAGAATGTACTTTTCTTCAGGGCTGGTGCAAGGATTTTTGACACCCTAGGCGAAGCCTCATTTTGCGCCCCCCCCCCTTTCGCTCCTCCCTTCACTGAGATTTTTGCGGTGCCTCTTCGCCTATACTTCAGCCATGGTCCACATGCCTGCACCTGTGCCCCTGGACCTGGCCCAAAGACCACTAGAGGATTGTACCGGTTCACTTCCTCACCCCCACACACACCAGTTCCCCCTCTGTACCCCCCACACACACCAGTTCCATCTGTACCCCTGCACATCTGCCCCACACACACCAGTTCCCCCTCTGTACCCCCCCACCAGTTCCCCCTCTGTATCTCCCCGCACACACACCAGATCCCCTCTCTCTACCCACCCCACCAGTTCCCCCTCTGTACCCCCAGCACACACCAGATCCCCCACTCTACCCCCCCACCAGTTCCCCCTCTGCCCCCCCCCCCCCACACACCAGTTCCCTCTCTGTACCCCTGCACATCTGACACACACACACACACACACACACACACCAGATCCCCCTCTCTACCCCCCCACACACCAGTTCCCTCTCTGTTCCCCTGCACATCTGCCCCACACACACACACACACCAGATCCCCCTCTGTACCCAACCACCAGTTCCCCCTCTGCCCCCCCCACACACCAGTTCCCTCTCTGTTCCCCCGCACATCTGCCCCACACACACACCAGTTCCCCCTGTGTACCCCCCCCCCCCCCCCCCCCGCACACACCAGATCCACCTCTCTACCCCCCCCCACCAGTTCCCCCTCTGTACCCCCAGCACACACCAGATCCCCCCCTCTCTACCCCCATCAGTTCCCTCTCTGTACCCCATCACATCTGCCCCACACACACACACACCAGATCCCCCCTCTCTACCCCCCCACCATTTCCCCCTCTGCCCCCCCCCACACACACACACCAGTTCCCTCTCTGTTCCCCCGCACATCTGCCACACACACCAGATTCCCCTCAGTACCCCACCACCAGTTCCCCCTCTGCCCCCCCCCACACACACCAGTTCCCTCTCTGTACCCCCGCACACCTGCCCCACACACACACACCAGTTCCCCCTCTGTACCCCCCCCCGCACACACCAGATCCCCCCTCTCTACCCCCCCATCAGTTCCCCCTCTGCCCCCCCAACACACCAGTTCCCTCTCTGTTCCCCGCACATCTGCCCCACACACACACACACACCAGTTCCCCTCCCACCAGTTGCCCCTCTATACCCCCCACACACACAGCAGTTCCCCCTCTGTACCCCCCACCAGATCCCCCCTATGTACCCCCACACACACACCAGTTCCCCCTTTGTATCCCCCCCGCACACACACCAGTTCCCCCTTTGAACCTCCCCCACCACCAGTTCCCCTTCTCTACCCCCCCACCAGATCCCCCTCTGTACCCCCGCACACACACCAGTTCCCCCTCTGTACACCCCCCCACACCAGATCCCCTCTGTACCCAGGGCCGGCGCTAGGCATAGGCAAGTCAGGCGGCTGGTGTGTGTGTGTTTGTGTGTGTGTGGGGGGGGGTGGTACAGAGGGGAACTGGTGGTGGGGGGGGGGAGTTCAGAGGGGGAATTGGTATGTGGGGAGGTACAAATTGTACCACCCCCCCCCCCACACACACCAGTTCCCCCTCTGAACCCCTCCCCCCCACCACCAGTTCCCCTCTGTACCACCCCCCCCCCCCCACACACACACACACACACACACACATATATATATATATATATATATATATATATATATATATATATATATATTCCTCCCTGTACACAAGGCAGTAAAACTTGAAAAACTTGACAGCAAAGTCAGTTTTTTATTTCATGTGACTGGGCGCTGGATGCAACACAGATCATGCTGCCTGGCTGTGCTTACACTATGTACCTGAGCCAGCGGCGGTGAAGGCTTTCCTCAAGGAGAGCGGCGCTGCTGCCTGTCCTCTCCTTTCTGCCTGTCCACCGCCGGTTCCATCGACCATGCAGCACTTCCGGCCGGCTGCTACGTAGTCCCAGCTCTCTCCCCTCATCTTCTCACTGCCGCTGCTACGGTGGCACTGTCTGCAGGCTTGGGATAGAGAGTGTGATGTCTTCACCGGCGCAACCGCCCCCCTATATAAAGCATGTTTTAAAAAAAAACGCAGATCCTGGAGGCATTTTACACCGAATCCCCAGCGAGTGGCTGGGGATCCGGATTTTGCCGCTCCCCCTACCCTGGCGCTCTAGGCAGCCGCCTGATTAGCCCATGCCTAGCGCCGGCCCTGCTTTTCTTATGTTGGCGCTATATAAACCCTGAATAACAACAATAATAATATTATTATGTTATATCTGTTTGATAATGGCAAAACAATCTAAGGACTGTAAGCTGCAGTACATTACATTGTTGTTTTTGGCTTTACATCAAAGCTTCAGCATGATAAGTAGCATTTTTATAGCATTTTTCCTAAACAGAACATTAGAAACATGCTGATACTTCCACCTTTTAATAACTGTAACAGAGCATATAATACATGCAAGGAAATATAAGATAAACCCCATACCGGAGAGCTATTTATATTTATATTGTACTTGAATCTGTACACTTTGTCTAATAAAAAACACACCCATTTTAAAGACATAAAGGCCAACCATGTAATCCTGCAATACAGTCTTATTGCTTGTGGCTTACATACGAAGACCAGTGAGCCATTTAACCGTACTGAACACTTACACTGAGGGCAAAAGTGACTGCTCTGCTTCCGTTGTCCATCCAGTTTGATGTATGCAATACCCATAAGTTGCATTTACTGTACATTTAACCTTATTTTAACCTGAAGTTTAAAAAAATATATACACTGTATTCAACTATATACTGTGGCCCAGATTCATAAAGCAATTACGCCTGTCTAACTGGTGTTAGACAGGAGTAATTTCAAATTTCGCGCGCCGTATCACTAGTTTGAATCCTCAAACCATGATACGGCGGCTTCGGGCTTCGATCCGAGAGGCTTACGTCTTCGTAAGCCTTCGGATCTACGCTGCGATATTTTTGCGGCCGCTGGGAGGAGTTTGCGTCGTTTTCATGCGTCGGGATATGCAAATCTGTTTTTACGGCGATCCACGAAGATACGAGCGGTCTTCGCAATCGCTTACGTCTTTTTTTTTTTACGTACTGTTAGACCAGCTTTTTTCTGGTCTAACGGTGCGTAGCCCATGTTAAGTATGGCCGTCGTTCCCGCGTCAAATTAAAATTTTTTTTTTTTTTTGCGTAACTCGTTCGGGAATAGAAATGTCCGTAAACGACGCTACTCAAACAACGAATGACGTAACGTCGTGATTTCGCGCAATGCACGGCGGAAAATTTGCGAACGGAGCATGCGCAGTTCGATCGCCGCGGGAACGCGCCTATTTTAAATGCTTCACGCCCCCTACTCGCGTAGATGGATTGCGACGGGAGAAATACACTACGCCGCCGTCGTTTACTGGACAAAATCTACCTGGATTCCACGTAGAGCCAGGTAAAAAACGGCGGCGTAGTGTATTTCTGATACGCTACGATAATCTAATTCTCTCTGAATCTGGGCCTGTATGTCTAATGCCACGTACACACGATCACTTTTTGTGATGAAAAAAAACGACGTTTTAAAAAACGTCATTTAAAATGATCGTGTGTGGGCAAAACGTCGTTTTATGTCTTCAAAAAAACGGACAAAAAAAAATTCGAACATGCTTGATTTTTTTGTGTCGTTTTTCAAAATGTCATTTTTTGTGTCATAAAAAGTGATTGTGTGTGGGCAAAACAATGTTTAAAACAACGTTTTTAAACCCGCGCATGCTCAGAAGCAAGTTATGAGACGGAGCTTCAATGGAACAGAGTGCCGTCGAACATGGTGTACGCCACTACGCTTTGCTAGAGCTTTTTGGAAAAACGATGGTGTGTATGCAACGTCGTTTTAGAAAATGAAGTTTGAAAAACTTTGTTTTGTTTCGTGAGATAAAATTACGTTTTTTTTTTCATCAAAAGTGATCGTGTGTACGCGGCATAAGTATTATTATTCACAAATCTTACCACAATCTGGATTTCCATGTATCCTTGTGCTAGTTAGCTCAGATCCATGCTGATCTACACACCAGCACTCCCCACTGGACTGATCACACTGCATCTTCCTGTAGTAGCCATCTTCATCACAGCTGGGAATGAAAACCCCTACAAGATATACGATTGTGTAATTATAATTTGTAGAGGAATGCCAAAGGTAAACATAAATGCCTATTTGTTTCAGATCAACATACGTCTTATGTGTCTACCCTTGCATGATGCTAATAAATATATATCACACACACACACAGTGGATAAAAAAAGTTTACACACCCCTGTTAATGTCAGGCTTATGTGACCTATAAACTGTACAACTCAGTTGAACAACAAACTGAAATTTGTTAGGTGAAGGGAAGTAAAGATAAAAAACGTAAATAAATAATATGGTTTCATAAGTGTGCACATACTTAAACTAATACTTTGTTGAAGCATCTTTTGATTTTATTACAGCACTCATTTTGTGTCATCAGTCTTTTGGGGTATGAGTCTATCAGCATGGCACATCTTGACTTAGCAATATTTGCCCACCTTTCTTTGCAAAAGCACTCTAAATCTATCAGATTGCGAGGACATCTCCTGTACACAGCCCTCTTCAGATCACCCCACAGATTTTCAATTGGATTCAGATCTGGGCTCTGGCTGTGCCATTCCAAAACTTTAATCTTCTGGTGAAGCCATTCCTTTGTTGATTTGGATGTATGCTTTGGGTCTTTGTCATGCTGAAAGATGAAGTTCCTATTCATGTTCAGCTTTCAAGCAGAAGCCTGAAGGTTTTGTGGCAATTTTGACTGGTATTTGGAACTGTTCATAATCCCCTCCACCTTGACTAAGGCCCCTGTTCTAGCTGAAGAAAAACAGTCCTAAAGCATGATATGCTGCCACCACCATGCTTCACAGTGGGTATGGTGTACTTCTGGTGATGTGCAATGTTGTTTTTGCGCTAAACATATCTTTTGGAATTATGGCCAAAAAGTTCAACCTTGGTTTCATCAGACCATAACACATTGTCCCACATGCTTTTTTGGGAGACTTCATATGTGTTTTTGCAAAATTTAGCTGGGCTTGGATATTTTTCTTCATAAGAAAAGGCTTCCGTCTTGCCACTCTACCCCATAGCCCAGACATATGAATAATACAGGAGATTGTTGTCACATGTACCACACAGCCAGTACTTGACAGATATTCCTGCAGCTCCTTTAATGTTGCTGTAGGCCTCTTGGTAGCGTCCCTGACCAGTTTTCTTCTTGTCTTTTCATTAATTTTGGAGGGATGTCCAATTCTTTACGATGTCACTGTTGTGCCAGATTTTCTCCACTTGATGATTACTGTCTTCACTGTGTTGCATGTTATATCTAATGCCTTGAAAATTCTTTTGTACCCTTCTCCTGACTGATACCTTTTAACAATGAGATCCCTGTGATGCTTTAGAAGCTCTCTGTGGACCATGGCTTTTGATGTAGGATGAGACTAAGAAAATGTAGGAAAGACCTACTAGAACAGCTGAACTTTATTTGGGGTTAATCAGATGCACTTTAAATGATGACAGGTGTGTACTGACTACTATTTAACATGAGTTTGAATGTGATTACTTAATTCTGAATACAGCTACATCCCCAGTATGCAACTACATTTTTTTTTTTTTATATATTTACTCTCCACCCCAAAAAGATTTTAGTTTGTTTTTCAATTGAGTTGTACAGCTTATAGGTCACATTAAAAGGTGGACAAAGTTCTGAAATTATTTATGCTTGTCTATTTTTTTTTTACATCACAGACACCTGACATTTTAACTGGGGTGTGTAGACTTTTTATATCCACTGTATATTATATACATCAAAAAAAGAAAATAGCATCACAGACACTACTACTCAGCTTGTTCAATGATTAGAAACCATGCTGGGATCTCTGTTATGGTGCACATGGTGCATATAGTCTTCCCATTATTCTTTTTTATCTCCACACATGCTCAGTATAGAGGCACTGTATTTGATCTTGAAATAAAAACACTGTTGCTGCACAAATTAGACACTACCAAAAAACTGTTCTTTGATTGTTTTCTATAACCTGGGTATGCAAAAATGAGCAGAGGCAACAAGAAAACAGTTTGTTCTAAACTGCCTGACACTACTGAGCAGTGCAATATGAGGGGATGGGCTTTGCCAACATTTTCACTATAAGCTCAGCCCATTCACAGTTTTTTGTTTTTGTGCACTGTGTTAACGCACATTGTGTTACTTAATTTTGAATGGCCTAACTGTGTACAAGAGCAGACAAGCAGTATTTTTTCTTATGCAGAGGTAGTGCATTTTTTTGCATTGAGGTGTGCTGCAACACATCTATCTGAGCTGTGTTACCTTAGTGTATTGGGATGTCATTCAAAATGAATGGCAATGGAATTCCCTAATGCATATGACATGGATCACCAAGCACTGCAGTACCACGTATTACTTCAAAGAATTGCATTGTGTATGTTTTGGCCTTTAAATTGTGGTGCATGCTGACATAACTAATTGCATTTGTTTTGCCTACACCTAGGGTTACATGAGCAATTATTCTCTCTGGTACTGAGATATTTAACCACTTGTTGCCTGTATCTTTTTTACACTGATTCAATGTGCTGCAAATGAAATTACTGCCCACAAGCAGTTAAATATGTTTAGTAGAATAGAGATTTGTTTGCAATGGCAAATTTGCACATCTGTGGAATAAATGTTTTTGGTCTTTTTCATATTTACACAATTATTGTTTTAAATATGATTTAATATAATATATTTTATTTACCAATTGTGCTATTCAACAAAACACTTGCCCTGAAAGGACTAAAAGGCAGGACCAGGCCGCTACAGACAAGGAAGTTTGCCACCTGGGGCCAGGGCCGCCATCAGGAATTTTGGGGCCCCTTACACAGCTTCAGGCATGGGCCCCCTGGAGCAGAGAACCGGGGGGGGGGGTGCTGCCGCATGAAATTAAGAAGCGGGGGGGGCTGCTGCCGCGAATTGAGAAGCGGGGGGGCCCTTTACAAAAAGAAGAAATAAAGTAAAATATATATAAAAAAGGGGGGGGGGGTAGCCATCCGGGGCCCTGGGGACCTCTGTGCCCTTTAATAAAAAGAAAAAAAAGAGAGAAAAAAAAAATATATATATATATATAATATATATATTTTTTTTTAAAAAGGGTGGTTGCCAACTTGGGCCCCGGGGACCTAATTTTTTTTTTATAAAAGGAAATTACAAAAAAAGGGGGCTTTCCATTCGGGACCTCTGGGCCCTTTAATAAAAAGAAACCTCTGGGCCCTTTAAAAAAAAAATAAAAAAATATATATATAAAAAAGAAATAAACATTTATATAGAAAAAAACAAGGGGGTTGCCTTTCAGGGCCCTGGGGACCTCTGGGCCCTTTAATAAAAAATAAAAATATAAAAAAAATATATAAACAAAAATAAAAAATACAATTATAAAAAAGGGGGTTTGACACGTGGGGCCCTGGGGACCCTGAGCCCTTTAATAAAAATACATCTATATATTAAAAAAAAAAGAAATAAAATAATATAAAAAAGTAAAAAAAAATTATAAAAAAGCAGGATTGTCATCCGGGGGCCCTTTAATAATAATAATATTATATATATATAAATATAAAAATAAAAGAAATAAAAAAATATATAAAAAATATATATTTGTTTATAAAAAAAAGGGGGGTTGTCATCTGGGGCCCTGGAGATCTCTGGACCTCTAAAAAATAAAAGAAAAAAAATTGGCCCTTTAATAAAAAATAAAATAAAAATATATTAAAAAAATATATTTTTTTATAAAAAAATATGTTTTTTTATAAAAATAAAAAAGAGGGGGTTGTCATCTGGGGCCCTGGTGGCCTACGGGCCCCTAGACCCCTAAAACAAATGGCCCTTTAATAAAAAAATAAAATAAAAATATATTAAAAAATATATATATTTTTTTATAGAAAAAAAAAAAAAAAAAGGGGGGTTGCCATCCGGTGCCCTGGGGGCCTCCGGGCCCCTGTGGACCTCCGGACCTCTAAAAAAAATAAAAGAAAAAAAATTGGCCCTTTAATAAAAAATAAAAGAAAAATATATTAAAAAAATATATATTTTTTTATAAAAAAATATATTTTTTTATAAAAAAATATATTTTTTTATAAAAAAAAAGGGCTTGCCATCTGGGGGCCTGGTGGCCTCCGGGCCCCTAGGGACCTCCGGACCTCTAAAAAAAATAAAAGAAAAAAAATTGTCCCTTTAATAAAAAATAAAATAAAAATATATTAAAAAAATATATATATTTTTTTATAAAAAAATATATATATTTTTTAAAAAAGGGCTTGTCATCTGGGGCCCTTGGTGGCCTCCGGGGCCCTGGGGACCTTTGGACCCCTAAAAAAAAAAAAAAAAAAAAAAAAATTTTTTTTTTTTTAGGGTTGTTCCCATCCGGGCCCCTGGGGACCCCCGGGCCCCTTACAGGTGTAATGCCTGTACCCCCCTGATGGCGGCCCTGCCTGGGGCACAGCTTCGATGGGATCCTTTCTTGATCTTACATTATGCCAGTTGTCTCCTGCACTGTGCAGGACCAGATTGTCAAAGCTGACAAGCCTGTTCACAGCCCTGTCCTGACGTTTACATTGTGAGAGTGGCTAATACCAGAAAGTCAGCAGGGTCTGCTGTCAGTGTCACAGATGAACCAACCCTGTATTAGCGCTGACAATGCATTCTGAATCCACAGAGAGCAATAAATGGAAGTCAAAGTGACAGCATAGATCCACTGATTACACTGAGGAAGCCATTTTTCCAATGTAATTTGCAAAGTTGAGCTTTGACTTTTTCTTACCTCAGTCATTTGCTGCTTTGTGTTTTTTTTTTTTTTTTTAGCAATCATATGTAAACTCTTTAATTGTGCTCTTATGAAAAATAAAAAATAACATAAAAAATAAATGTAGTACCTTTACAAAAAGGACAATTTGAAAAAAAGATTTTGCACCTCCAAGAGTTATAAGCCCCCCCCTAGTTCTTAAATAGAAGACCAACTTTAGGTTATGAGAATTTTAGCATGCTCATAATGACTAAATCATACTGACTTAAATTCATCCCTTTCCCATTCTGTTTTTCATGGACCAATGATCTCTATGTTCAGCTCAGGGAGATGGACTTTGGCATCTTTGCCTTGGGTGCCAGAGGACCTTGTCCTTTGATTGGTTCAAAAGTACTACAGAATAGTAAAGCTAAATGGCAAGCCTGTTTAGGATCTTTGTAGACTCACCAGGTTTTTTCTTAGCAGCCTCTTGGATCTGCACTTTCTCAAGTTCCACAAGACACGGAGGCTCTAAAAGAGAGACATTGTCAGGCATTAATCCAACAAGACTTAACATCATAAATCACATTATTTCTATTAATTGAGAACAACTGAGGAAAAAGAATAAGGGCTCTTTCACACGGGGCGGATCAGTAATGATCCGCCCCGTCCACCTCTATTTGCTCAGCAGGGATAGCTCCGTTGATCCCCGCTGAGCCGGCGGATGACAGGGCAGTCCCCGCACACTGTACAGGGACCGCCCTGTCTTTTCTCCACTCTCCCCTATGGGGGGATCGGATGAACACGGACCGTCTGTCCGTGTTCATCCGATCCGCCAGACGGATGGAAAAGTAGGTTTTTTCCTCCGTCACACTTTGGCACATTGGAGCCGGTCGGATGTCAGTGGGCATGTCACCGCTGACATCAGCGGCTCCATAGGAGGAGCACTGAGCGCCCATTCAGGTCTGCATAAAAAACCGGCAGGCGGATCTGAACGGGCGCTCCGTGTGAAAGAGCCCTAACTGTGTATGCAAGTTACTAATTTGCCTGAATTCTGAATAAATTTCCTCATCACCTAAAGTTATGATTAAGACTACGTTTACATAAGCAGCTGGGGAGAGAGGGTTAGTAAGAACAGGCAGTAAGTACACATTTTTAGTGCCCCTAATAGTCCACCTACAAGCAGACATGGCTGCCATATTTGCTGCCAGGTCTTTTGCCACAGCCATGCTTCTTCCTACCCCACAGGGCTTGTTTATCTCCGAGGACAGCTGTTGCCAATAGCCTACCACTTGATGTATATGAACTTGCCACAGTTTTATATGATCTATTGCTTGTTTTTACATGTGCCCATATGTAGGTTTCGGGTGTTCAAGTACAGTGACTTGATATACTGTATATTATTTATGTGAATGAATTATGGAAATTAACACTCCTCTGTTAAATATTACTTTAAGAATTCCATTGATAATAATCCAACTACTTACTTTCTCTCCAGAAACAGAAGCACCACTCAGCAGTGGACACCCGCCCATCTTTGTAAGTGTCACAGGAGTTGAAGAAGGGCCGGATGCAGATCTCATACTTGTCAAGGTTGATGGCTGCCAGCTCAGCTTGGTCCAAAAAGAGGTCATTGTTGGAGTCCAACTTGGAGAACATCCATCCTATTGAGTCTTTGCAGCTGGCCACTAAGGTCTTGTCTAACACTGTATAAATAACATCCGTAGTTACTAGCATTTTCTAAACAACATGTGGACCTATCAACTCTTTAAATTATAAAGTAGTAGGTCTTTCAAAAAGAGGTTTTGCACATAATTTATTTTTGTGTGCATACTTTTGTCTACTTGTATGTGTGTTTTTTTTTTTAAGTCATTCTAAGCTTTGGTAAAGATTGCAGCTATTATTTGCTTCTGCTCTGATGTAATCTCCTTTGCTAGCAACTTGGAAGTGATTCTTGGCTATTAATTTTCCACCAGCTGCACTGCACTATCTTCACTATATGGAAGTAAAAAAAGTCAGAGCCTAAAACCTTTTGGGTGGACCATTATTTTGGTGACAAGTGCATTTATATGTTTTTTTTTTCTGTTTATTAATTAATTAAGCTGGAGTTGTGGTGGAATATGTTTAAAAGTGAAGATATTATCAGTTTTTTTTTTTTAGGTGTACACTAGTTTTACAGGTGTCATCTTTATAATATATTCCTTTCCATTAAAGAAATATGGGCATACCTTTCCTGACTTCCTTCTAAAAAATGCTAGGATACGCTTCTAAGTCATGCAGAAAATCAGAATCAAGCAAAAGTCAAACTTCTTATTTCTACACTTGTTCAAGATCAGCAGCTTTAGTAACAGCCTTACAGTCATGCAGCTAATGTTTTTTTACAGGTTCTCTTTAAACCAAACCGTTTTTTCAATCCATTATATAATTTATATTTCTCTGAAAAATGGTTTGGATACAAGACCGTGGCATGGTAAAAGGTTATATAGAAAAAAGCAGTGCAGCGCTAAAAAACATTTAAAATACAGTAATAATAATAATAAAAAATATATATATCAAGTCCAAAAAAAATGTATATATATAATGATCAATCGGAATGGTCAAGCTGATTCTTGTGCCTCACTGAGGTGTTCAGATGTAGCAACTCATCAAACACAGCAAACAGGTGTCCTAAATAGAAGTACAAGCCGCTCACCTGAACAAATGGACCTGTGTGTGAGCAGCAGGTCAAATGCGCTGTCCCTCAAAACAGGGGATTAAAGATTCAGCGGTGTCTCCTTAGACGCTCCCTTTCTCCAAACAGCTCCAGGTGATAGATGGATCCGCTGAAGAAGTCCTGTGCCTGTGGACGATACGCGTGCGGGGGGCTTTCATTTGATGTCAGGACAGCCACCTACCTGGTCTTTTATTGTTGTATGCTCATTTCTATGCACTAAGATATAGTGCTTTGCTTGTGAGTATTTTTCTTTTATAATAAATACTACTGTTATTGTGATCATACGGAGAGCACTATGTGTCGTTTCTATACTTTTCCATGACATCATTTCACGGGAGAGAGTGCTTCGGATGACCATCTATCACCTGGAGCTGTTTGGAGAAAGGGAGCGTCTAAGGAGACACCGCTGAATCTTTAATCCCCTGTTTTGAGGGACAGCGCATTTGACCTGCTGCTCACACACAGGTCCATTTGTTCAGGTGAGCGGCTTGTACTTCTATTTAGGACACCTGTTTGCTGTGTTTGATGAGTTGCTACATCTGAACACCTCAGTGAGGCACAAGAATCAGCTTGACCATTCCGATTGATCATTATATATATACATTTTTTTTGGACTTGATATATATATTTTTTATTATTATTATTACTGTATTTTAAATGTTTTTTAGCGCTGCACTGCTTTTTTCTATGTACTTCATTTAAGGATTTCTATTGACCTTCAGTGTTCAGCTGCTTTGCTAATTGTTTGTACCTTTGCGCAGTCTGCTTTTTCTCTTTTATGGTAAAAGGTTAGACAAACAAGGATCAGACTAAAAACTGCCTGAGAAGGTATTTAACTGGTTGATTATGAATAAAACAAAACAGTTCAACATGTACTGTGTACAATCCAATACACTTACAGGGAATCAAAATGTATTCTAGGTTTAGCTACTTGTGCCTAATGAGCATTCATTCTGATTAATCACTTCAGGCTAAATCCACTTATACTAAGATCTGATTCAAAAGAGGGCTATTTTATTTCCAGCAGAGTACATTACCTTGTGCTTAAGGTAAGAGGGGTCAAATGAGTATACGTATTACATAAAATGAAATGACAGAGTACTCATTGTCCTGTTTACTGAACGGCCCCAATCTTTAAAAGATTATCATATTTCCAGGGCTTAGCAGTTCTGCCGACACTTCCCGATTCTCACAACATCTGTGGAATGCCACATTTTGATGGAGCAGACGTGTGCTTAATTTCTGGTCAGCCCTATGTCAAACTGTTTATCAACATCACTCAGTGGTACTATTGTCCCTATGTCATGCCAAGAGATTCTGATAATTAACTTCTAAAATGTTTTGCTTTACTAACGAGATGCTAATTAAGCAATGAATCATTTCTCCAAAGTACCGATCAAGCTCTTTTTGAATATGAAGTGCTCCAATAAATTATTGGCCCAAGTTTCTTTCAAACTGCTCATAGATTCATGACCAGATGCTTCATCTGAATCTTTGGATAGCTAATACACGTGCCTGCTCCGTGTTCATTAATGGAGACTGGAACACTGTATCGTTGTCTCTATGAAGACATAAATGCTATATATAATATCATCCAAGAAACTGGTATAATCACTTGGCTGACATTACATAAAATGCATTTGTGAGTGTAATTGCCATGCACTGCTTGACTCTAATAGAACTTTATGCCACCCAGTTAAAATAACTTTGCTGTTCTATGATGGAAGTGAGTGAGTAACTTGTATAGCTCTACAAATGCAAACTAAAATCGCTTCAAGTACAAAGCATTCATTGGTATTAGCGTTGGCACTGTAATATTATTAGTATATCTCTATGCCATGGCATTTGCATATATACACAATCCATATAACATCAAACAATTCTTGGGACCTTCCCGATCAGTATGCCAGAATCATAGTATTTCATCTTATACAGTTTGCAGTCAAAAAAAGTCATGTTACTCAATCTGCAATCTGTAAATTGCCAATACATTTCTTCACTATTTGTTTTGATAATCTTCACAGACAACACTGATCAGTGCCGAGACAAGGTCATCCAGAGCTCAGGACAAAGATGCATTATTTTTCAGAAAAGATCCCCTCCAAAAAAATTTGACCACCAATTCGGCATGCTTACCCTCAAGCATAAATTCCCATTGCAAACCAAAATTCTCCCCAAACAAAAATTCCCTCTTTTCCAGTACTCCTGCCAGCCTTCAGGTAGGCACTCTCCATGCAATGCCCCCCCACACCTCACAAGATACCACAGCACCCAGGGCAGCCTCTCCTCCTGCCCACCCCTTGTCCCGGCCCGGGCACTTAGAACAAATTACATTTTTTACTGCAAAAAAATGTATTTCTGGCCAAATGCATTTTCTCAGTATTCTGAAATCTGTATTAAGATAGATTTATTGCAATTTCTTTTATTTCATATTTATTTTTAGTAATTGTTTTACATACATTTCGTGATTTGAAGACATTTTGGACCTAAATTCCAGGCAAACAGCACAAAAACACATTTGTAAACTGTCTTATCTACCTAAGGATTTGTAGTTTGTGTCCAGGATTTGTAATGTCTGTGCTAGGAGTGTGACACCAATTTCTCTTTTAGAGATAAGGAACATGTGTCATGGTGTCACTCCCCTGTCCACTGTAACACACTAAAGCCGCGCACACACGATAGGTTAACCAGAGGACAACGGTCTGAAGGACCGTTTTCATCTGTCAAAACCGATCGTGTGTGGAGCCCATAGGTTATTTAACCATCGGTAAGAAAAAAATCAAACTTGCTTTAAAATGTAACCGATGGATTGATAACCGATAGGTCAAAACCGATCGTTAGTATGCAAAACCATTGGTTAAAAACCTGCGCATGCTTGCTTTTTGAAAGGAATAAACAACTGTATTAAATTGTGTTTTTTTTTAATAGGTTGCCTGGAGTACAGCTATAAACCTTTATTAACCATTTTATCATATAGAATTATCCCTTGACTCTGACAAAAATATCTCAACGTGTTCAAATACCACTGATTGAGAAGGCATTAAAGGTATGTTTTGCACAGGCATTTTAACAATAAACAGATACTATCTAATCTGCTCATCCAGTACCTTTGTGATGAAAAAACATTAATTTTGTACAGCTGAACTACAATAACATACTGTTACTGTATATGTATATATATATATATATATATATATATATATATATATATATAAAATAAAAAATCAGTGGTACCTCGGAAAGACTCAGTTCCCGAGGTCAGCCAATTCCGTGCATTGCCGAACAGTGCCGATAGGCGCCGTTCGTCTCTGGCACCCCCCACCTCAGGCCAAATGCGGTACTGCACACCGCTTTGGCCTGAATCATGCTCGTTTTGCAAGGCAACACTCGCAAACCGAGTTACGATTTTTAAAAATACAGTGCTCGTATTGCGAAACGCTCGTTAACCGCGTTACTCGCAATCCAAGGTTCCACTGTGTGTGTATATCTGTGTAAATACACACACACACACACATATATGCATGTGTGTGCTCGTAGATCATTGTGAAATAGACTAATTTCAAATGTTCTCTATAGTAATTATGAATTAAATAAAACAAGCTTTTCAGAGCGAGTAATTACCATTCACTTGTTTCACTCCTGCAGCTGCTGTACTGTTCTGCTTGGAGTTCTCATGAAGTAGCTGAAACCAATCCCGTAAACGGTCTCCAAGGTCTGCCAGGTCCTGACCAGTACATGTCTCTCCTATAAAAAGAACAATATCAATATTTAAAAGGGAACCAAGTGGTCAATTAGCGCCATTATTCTACTATGGCAATGCATCTATTTACAATGCTTACTTTCTAATATTCTTTGCGCCAGTTAGGCTTTCAACCTAGTTTCTGCATTGTTTCTCAGAAAATCTAGGGTCCAACATGTTATACGTACCTTCTCTGTGCAATGGTTTTGCACAGAGCAGCTCTGATCCTCCTCTTTTGCGGTCCCCTGCAGGCACCCCTGGCTCCTCCACCCCCACCGAGTGCTCACCATAGCAAACCTCTTGCTATGGAGGCACTTGTGCTGGCTTACTGTCCATTGACACAGAGCATGGCTCAGCCCCACCCCAGCTCCCTCCTCACAGGCTGTGATTGACATCAGTGGGAGCCAATGACTCCTGCTGCTGTCTCTGAACCATTGAGAAGGCCCATCACTGGATTGAGATTAGGCTCAGATAAGTATACGGGGCGAGCTGCACTCAGAAAGTTTTTTTACCTTAATGCAGAAAATGCATCAAGGTAAAAAAAAACTTCAGCCTGTAGATCCATTTTAATCCCCCTTGTACAGTGTAATACTAACTCCCACAAAAAATTTGAAACTAAAAATGTATTAGGTTTATTAATAGAGGGTCGAAGTTTTACTTAATGGAGAATTAAAAGGACACCTCAGAACTGAGTAATAAATAAAAGCAGCCACCTGCATGTCTCTGAATATTATTTGTCAAAAAAAGAATAATCCATATAAGATTTTGG
The DNA here is from genome assembly GCA_029574335.1 of Rana kukunoris. Taxonomy (NCBI): domain Eukaryota; kingdom Metazoa; phylum Chordata; class Amphibia; order Anura; family Ranidae; genus Rana; species Rana kukunoris. The sequence goes on along the minus strand of CM056056.1, from coordinate 104,619,790 downwards.
CTTTCTATTATCTATAAAAAGGTGTATATTGCTAAATCTATGAGATAACATAATAGTAAACAGAAAATAAAAATTCAAAAAGCCACGCTTATTCAAAATGAACCATAAAAAATGTGTCTAAGGCCTCGTACACACGAGGGGATATGTCCGCTGACATCTCCGCTCATGTGTATGGGCTAGCGGACAGATTTCTCCACCCGACAGATTTCAAAGCATGCTTTGAAATCCATCCGGTGGAATCTGTCCGCCCGACATGTCTGCTGGTTAGTACACTTACCAGCAGACATGTCGTCCCCCACCGCCGCCGCCGAATGGATTTGGCGCATGCGCGGAAGTGTTTAACTTCCTGGTGCGGTGACGTGGCGGCGTCAACGTCACCGCCGCATCACCGCCGCGTCACCGCGCCATCCGGCGGCGGGGAATTTGATCCGATGGTGTGTACACGCCATCGGATCAAACTCCCGATCGGACATATCCGATGGAAATGGTCCGCGGACGGTTTTCATCGGATATGTCCGATCGTGTGTACGAGGCCTAAGTGATAATTCAATGATAATAGGTGAATATTGATTTTTTTTTATTAATAAATAAAAAATATGAAAAATGAATAATACATTGAAAAAATTATAATAAAGAAAGAAAATATTGAGTATATAAATGTCTCTAGTAGAGTAAAGGTGCACTCTTGAATACACAAAAAAAGTTGTAAAGTATAGTAAAAAGTTAGAATGTTCCATAGCCTTTCCACTGCCACCAAGGGATGCGATGACGTCAGCGCAGAGCTCTGTCCTGATGAAGTCAGCTCTGCACTGACGCAATTGCGCCCCCCGGAAGTGCGGGTGATTTGTATTTTATTTTGCCGGCAAATGTTCTTTTAGCTACACAAATTTTTATGCTGTGAGAGTACCGAATTCTGGTTTTACAATAAAGAAACTTTTTAAAGAATAATACGCTATTGGAGCCTCCTATTTTTCATACGCTCCGAGCCATCTGAGCCATCGAGATTTCCAGATGAGATGGGTACTAGCTGGATATCGTTGATGCCTGTCCATGACCCTCAGTGAGCTCCAGAGACGAGACTAATCATCTGACCCTGCAGAGGACTATATCTGCAAGCATTTACGACCTCACTATTACAGGACGTCCACATCTTCTGGTAAGAGTTCCCACCCACAGAGTCATTACACAGATAATTTCTATTCCCTTGGTGGTGGTGGAAAAGCTTTGGAACATTCTATTTTGCTGGAACTTTTTTCTACACTTTAGAACTTTTTTGTTGTTGCTATTCAAGATGGCACCTTTACTCTACTTGAGACATTTATATACTGTACTGAATATTTTCATTGTAACAGTAACGTGCTCCCTTTTAAAAGTGAATCACGGTCTCCCTTTAAAAATTAATCCACAAAGGTCCTAGCAAAAGAAGTGAAAAGCAAAAGGTTTAGTCACCCATAGCAATCAATACATAGAGCTGCAATTTAGTGCAGTCATTCTTTGTCGATTCCTGTTGGCTGCTATTGTTTTCTGCACACCTTTGCTCACTGAACTCTGCTATTAAGCTAAATAATTACTTATTAGAGAAGCTAGTAGTGCACTGCATTACTTTTTAAAAACAACATACCGTTAATATGTATTTCACTATCGTTTATATTTAGTTAAAATTGTACTTGTTTATGATTGTTTGTAGACCCTTGTATTAGGTATTTGACTTCCTCCTCTATAATGTTCTTACTTTATGCAGCATACCCATGGGGTTTTATACATATTACAGAAAACTCGAATTAACGGCTTTCTTTGCCTGAGGTTGATTTGAGGGACATTTCTTGAAACCATCATAAAGTCTGAAATTAGGAACCCCATTGAAGTCTATAGGGGGGACAAATCTTGAAAATATATTCTAAGCATTTCCAACGCTAATAGGAATTAGACTATCAAACAATGTGCATAAGGAGCTGGGCACCAATGCAAAAAAAGTGAAAAACACCATACTGCAAAGAGAAGATTCCCTTTTTTATGCAACTTCAAGTACGACATTGGAAAAACATTAATCCTTATAACTACATGTTCGGGAGATGCCTTTAACCTGTATGTGGTGTTACGGAAAAGTACAATTCTCACGAACAGTGTCAGTGACACCATATTCTGACATCACATATGTAATAAATTATTGTTTATCCACGGCTTATAGACCTGAATTTACCAGTGGAAGTAGCAGCAGCGACAGATCTAAAAGCTATGAAAGTTTAAAAAAGTTTTATAAAGAATAAGGATAAAGCCCTTAATGTGTGAACATTAGCCAGCAACACAACAGTTTAATAGTATAGTTGAATAGTACTGTGAACTTCTTTGTTTGCAGCGGCATAAAGTCTAAAACATTAAAACAGTGCACAAAAACACTTTAAAATCATAACCCCACATAACCCAAGCCCCCTCCCATATCCCCAATTATTCTCAAAACGTTAAAAAAAACTTCACATTTGTGTTTGGTAGAAACTGGTAGAAACTGGCTAAGGTCAAGGCAGTTGGCAAACAATTGAATATGTGCAAAAAAGAAAGAGCTCTCCAGTGTGGGCCTTTATTATTGTAACTGTTGAAACAGTATTGTTGTGGGCTGCAGCATATCGGCTTTGGGAAAAGTGTGAAAGCACCTCAATGAGACAAGTTGTCAAAAGGCACACATTACTGTGGTGCCCTTTCTTTTATAGTGCTGCTAATGCACCCTTTCCTATACCCTCCTCCTCGAGGGCACATAGCAGTCATTTATGTTGGGCATGCTAATGTGTTAATTTCCTCATCCTCTTACTTTTTTTATTTGGCCAAGTTCTTTTTGCTCCGACATCTAAAATCTGACCTCATGAAAAGTTCCTGGCCCTTTTTCTCTTCTTCTGCCTCAAGGGTGAATGACAGCCATTTATTTGTGCCCCTTTCTTCCTCCTTTCAAGCGATCAAATCATAGTTTGCTACAGTAGATGTAAAGCCAAACACTAAGGCAGCGTATACACAATCAGTCCAAACTGATGAAAACGTCCAAACCGACCGTGTGTACGCCCCATCAGTCTGTTGTCCTTCAGTCCAAAAATTTAGAACTTGCTTTAAAATCGGACCGGTGGATGCATACCGATCGGTCAAAACCGATGGTTAGTATGCAAAAGCATCGGTTCAAAACCCGCGCATGCTCAGAATCAAGTCGACGCATGCTTGGAACCATTGAACTTCATTAGTTTCTGCACATCGTCGTGTTTTACGTCACCACGTTCTGACACGATCGGTTTTTGAACTGATGGTGTGTACGCACATCAGACCATCAGTCTGTGAACCGATGAAACTGAACTTCAGTCCGTTTTCATCAGTTTGGACTGATCGTGTGTACAGGGCCTAACATCCCATATAAGCTTTAATGGCTGTTGATAGTGATGGGCACTTTGTGTTATGTGGTGGTGACAATGCTCTGCCCCTGGCTCCTACAATCTCCTGCCTGAAAAGCACCCTGTCACATGCTTTCCCTAAGGAAAAAAGCCGGTTTATGCTGATTCACATTGCCCAGGAATTTACCCCCCCCCCCCTTTTTTTTTTTTTAACAAAAAGACCCATTAAAAAGATTGCAGTCGGCAATAATTAGGGAATTTGTCCTGTAGAAATACACATGCAACCACTTAGCAGTGAAATCCATGTGGGCTCAGGGAAAGCTTGTGAAAAATATGCAAATAACACATGCAAACTGGTGAGATTGTAGAAAGCGCATGTGAAGAGGCAGTAAGGAAGTGGCAGGACACAAGTCAACACACAACCACCACAACTAATCTATCACTTTGCAATTCACTAGCAGCACTCCCTATGCTTTCTCATTCTCAGCTATGCACATTTTCAATATGGCTGCTAGAATCCATGCCTGTTTTATAGTGAGGGGTTGGCAGGAAGCCGGGAAGTGTATTATTGGGCGTTGATTGCTATGGCAGTAAATTGCCACATTAGTTTGGTCCACAAACTAAAAACAAGTTTAACTGCGAACCATGCTTGTCCTGCACCCATAGCTCACCCCTAATATGAGCTACTTTTTGTTATCCTGACTTTTTAAAAGCTGTAAATGTTTTAATATTTTTTTTCATTATCTAAAGCTGGCGTACGTACACACGACCGAGAAACTCGTCGGATGAAACACATCGTTTTCCCTGTCGAGTTCCTTGTTCGGCAGTCAAAAAAGTCGTCGAGCCAAATCTTCCCATTGTCCATCGAGGAAATAAAAAACATGCTCTCTTTTTGGCTCGACGAGTTCCTCGGCGGGTTTCTCGGCGAAAAATGTACACACGACCGGTTTCCTCGGCAGAATACGTCTCCCATCGAGTTTCTTGCTGAATTCTGCCGAGGAAACCGGTCGTGTGTACGCCACCTTAAGGTTAGCTATAGAACTGAAAAAAATACAAAATATTGCATGAAAAGTAGTTGGGCATTTAAAAAGACTGTAAATCAGGTAGTTCTGATTGAGCAATTCTACATACTGTATTTATCGGCGAATAACACGCAAAGGCATATAGCGCGTACCCTAACTTTAAGAGGGAAGTTTCAGGAAAAAAAGCTTTCCACAGCCCCCTGCGTATAACACGCAGGTACAGTTTACCTTCAATTTTCAGGGTGGTAATTGCCATAATAATTTCTAGTGTTTAGTCAAGTAACTATGATCTATTGCATATGAATAGTTTGTAGTTTTATTTTCTACCAGCAGCTGAAGCTTTTCCATATTTTGTGGTTTCCCTACCTCTTTTTTTCAAAAAAAGCCTTTTTACAGAGATCAATAGGTCAATAGGTCATGCTGAAACTTACATACACAGGTAAATGAGAAGCTACTACCCCCCTCAATCCCTCTCCCAGGTGTGTACAGGGTGCTCCTTCTAAATTTCCAGTCAGACAGAGGGTGTCTAAATACAAAATAGCTCCCGCTGTACTTTCTCTTTAGAAAACCCACAGTGTGCTCTGAATCTTGTGTCATTGGTGCTGCCAGGATTAAATATTTATTTGTAAAACAATGATTTTATATTAATAAAAATACATCAATGTATAAATGTATAAAAAAACAAAACAAATGAAACATAGAAAAGTGATGGTAGAAAACAACCGAGTAGTCCATCGAGTCTGTCCATTTTTTTTTTATGTTGTTTTAATTTTCATTAAATTTATCATCTGTGTATAGATGTTTGTCCCAAGGACGGCCGGGTAGCAGAGCGGAGGAAAGCTCCGCTTCCACTTACTCATCCCCTAGAGCAGGGATCTCCAAATTTTTTAAACAAAGTGCCAGTTTACCATCCTTAAGACTTCACAGGGGCTGGATTGTGGCCAGTAAGTGTAGAAAATGTACCGGGCCCAGTATCTATGAGAATCAACATGGTCTTGAACCCCAAGAGGAAGAGTAGTGCCCCATCATTGATATTAGGAGGAATATTACCTCAAATCATTGGCAGAAAGAGTGCACCAAGGGCCAGGTAAAGGCAAAAGTTTGGAGACCCCTACCCTAGAGCATTTAACCCATGTAGTATGCAGGAGTCCCACTGCAAGATTTGTTTTTTGTAATTCTTAGAGTTGGACTTTAAATTAAACAGTTTGAAAGCTTACCCTGTTTGTTGGCATCTGTAGTGGTGGTGGTGGGGGTCGTAGTAGGAGAGTTCTCTGTTGGACATGGACAAGAACCTTGGCACGTCACAGTCAACTGTTTGCTGCTCAGGCAAGCCTGCTGCTCCAGTTTACACTAATAAATGAGAGAAGGAAGATCTGAGCATTGCTTTGCTAATTCCTGGCACACAGCTACGTGTACGTGATGGCAGTAACTCTCACGCAAGCTAATGCGCGACATCCTCTGTTGTTTCAGAACCTGCAATTGCAAACACTCTTTGCTGTTCCCAAGCTGCTTAGACCTACAGAATAATAGCACTTTCTATCGCAGATGTTATCTAACACACTGCTAAGAGTAGACATAGAGGGAAAATTGTAGAAATGCCAACATGACTTTGGCAGTAAACGCATTGTAAGATGGTATTTAGCAGTTGGGTTGACAGATGTGATGTGTTCTTGTGTTCTGTGAAACACTGGGGATGAAAACTTTCTCTTTTAGTAAAAAATTACTGCAATAATCAAATCCACATTTAGTAAAGTAGGAAGGAGTGTGGTAATATGGCAACAGATAAACCGTTTCCAGGAAAACCTTTGCTTGAACTTCGCAGGAAGGCAGACATCACTCCCTTCCATTATTCTGAACCATAGCAGCCCTCTCTCGCAGATCAAGCGCAGACACATCTTACTGCATAAAAGTTATTGTAGTGAGCTGCACTTTGGACTACATGTTTACGGGTCTTCCCCTACATTCAGCTACAAACCTAAACAATGCCAACCGGTGTCCATTTAGCAATTACTGATACTTCAAATAGCAGGTTGGGAGATGGGAACGAGAGAAACCTATTAGCAAAAAAGCAAAAAAGTATGAAGGCATAGAACATGACCCCTTGCCACACCCCCTTAAAGGAGAATTAATCAAAAACTTATTAGTTAAACCCTCTTTTTTTTTTTACCACTATTATTTTTTTTCTACTGACTTGAAATTTATAAATGCAGCAATGTAGAAATTGCCTGAAAGGTTTACCACTAGGAAAATCTTTGTAAAAGGTAAGTAATGCCTTTTATATACAACTATATAGATCAGACCAAAATGAGGCACAATTGAGGAGGAAAGAGGGACAGAGGGACTTTGTTCCAAATCAGGGACAGTTCCAGAAATTAGGGACAGGTGGGGAACTATGTGCACGGGTGTACAAAGTATTTCTTATGAATATATCAAATGCAGTTGTCTCCAATTACTGCAGTCTGTTCTGATCTTAGTGTTTCTGACCTAATGTGACTTGTGTGTTATTTGAAATATCAATTCTTTACAAGATGTATAAAACCATTAAAAGGAAACTTGTCATTGGCGACTTCACTCTGAAAATACTGGCTGTTTGGCTGCCACGATTACTCTAAAGTGACGATGGATCTGAAAATGTTGACTATACTTGTGTCTTATCTTTTCCTTGTCAGTATCTCAGAAAGACGTGTTTCGCAACAGTCTTCAGTTTGTATAAATGCAGTGTAATTAGAAAACTCTGATAAAAGCATTTGCAACCTTTTTTGAAGTTTTTAAAGTACCAGTCAGCTCCAGTTTGTAAATGTGGAACACAGATCCTAATGAGAGTACTGATTGCCACTTAAAACAAGCTGCTAGCAATCTTCAGCACTACTTGAAGCTTTTTAAAAGACTGCTGAAGCCTGCTAGCGGCTTGCTTAAAGTGGCAATCAGCACTCACACTAGGATTTCAACATTTACTAACTTGGGCTGAAGAGTACCTTTTAAAGCTTGAATACATCTTAGTGAAAGCTCTGGAACTGCTTTATCAAAGCTTGCTGTTCACACTGCAGTTATACAAGCTAAAGCCAGTCTGAAACAGGCCACTGTACTGAATCCTAGGTTGCCGCATCAAACTACAACCAGTATTTCATGAGTTCACCAATGGCAGCCTTTCATGAAAGGTTTCCTTAAAAGGCAACATTTGCAGTAAGATAGTGTTACAGTATATGAGCTGCCACTACTGACTTCTTTTAAATCTGCATGCTCCAGGGCTTCTCTGGAAGTGAATCTGACATCAGTGGATGGTCTGTTCTGTTATATACACATCAGTGGACGTTCTGTTACTGTACAATCACCTTGCATGTTTTCAGAGAAGTGGGGGAGCCAATCGGGTGACAGAATTCAGGAGTCGAGGAATGTGTATAAAACCCTCTGCTGTCAGGTCCTGACAGCAGAAGGGTTAATGCATGAATGAAAAACAAACAACCTGGAGAGAAAACAGCCTGATAACATCTGCTTTTGCCCTCATTTGCACAAAATGTACAACATAGCTCTGCAAACTTCATATAAACACACTCCTTAGTAATTTACTGACCGTGAATATTTTTAGCACCTGATATGTACATGCTTGCTTCAGGTCAGTAGCACACCAAGCAGTGAAAGGAAGATAAGCATGGCAGCCCCAGACCAATCACCTTTAAAAACAAATCAGCAATAGCAATTCCCCAGACATGTTTCTTGAGGCAGTTTTGCACTCCAGCAATAGTAATACAACCCATATAACTGTGATCTGTGAAGCTGACACTTTATGTGTTCACTCAGCACAAGTCCCACCCATTTTTAGTATTTTACTGACTCTGTATTAGCCATTATAACAACAACAACAACAACAACTACTTCTTACCACAGAGGTGTACGTGTGGCCATCAGAACCACACACTGATGCAAGCTGAGTCACGTGACAGGGTTTACAGAGATTGTCTTTGCTCCCATGGAGTTTCAAGCTGGGTTGCTTAATTCTGCAAAGAAAAATACAAACAAATATAAAAAAAAAAATGAATAACCTAGAACAGTTTTCAGATGACTAAACTCATTAGTTTAACTATGTACTAGCCAAGTGTGCCCTTTTCCTTGAACAGCTCACTTGGAATGGTGCGTTTTATTTATAAAGTTTGAGCACTTATCCTTTTTGTCCATTTACACTGACTTAACTAACCCACCCTCCACAGGTAAATGTTTACCAAAGGCCGTTGCCTCCAGTATTTGTTTATATGCAGCGCTGAAAATCTCTCCATGCTGGCCAAGCCAAGCATTATAGCCCTTAAAATTTCTATAGGGCTGACTCCTGAAACCGCAAATAAAGAGAGAGGACCCATGTTAGTCTGGGGGGGCTGTAATGTGCAGATGCAGCCAGGATGGAGTCAAAATACACACTACAAAAACCTAAGTGGATAAACATCAAAGGTAAATAGTAAAAAAGCATATGTGCAAAACAGACCATAAATAATATATAATAAAGTCCCAAATGTGGATGTGAACTTCCAAAAATGTGATATGAAGTGTAAAGCAAAGTCCACAAAAATGGTAGAAAGCAAATTTAACTTCTTCCATTTAAAGGCACACTAAATAGTAGAGATGACGGAAAGAGTTGCCTTCACTTCACTTCTATAACTCTTCTGTAATCGACACAAGGTGAAGGATCCCCAGATCTCCGCTGCAGTAAATGCTTGCCCATTTATTGCACCCCACATTGCTTTTTATACTCTTTTTTTATGACCTGCGACCACTTTTTTACCTTGTCATTTGATGTATTACTTGCCTTAATTAAACCATTTTTTTTGGTTGACCTGCACCATTTGGAGCCTCTTTTTCTATATCTTTCAATTGGAGCCCATGAAGAAATATGCTGGTGTGTACTCATTTGATATGACGTTTGCTGTACTTGCCGGACCCAGCAGCTGAGATCTGGGGACCCTTCACCTTGACACATCTGGACCGGACTAAATAGTGGATTCAGACCAACCAGAATCTTAAAGCTTATATGACCCACTGTCAGAAAACATGTGTGTCCACCACAGCCGGTAAGAGTACCTCATTCATTTTCCTCAGAAGAGTCATAAGAGTGACTACAGGCAACTCTTTCCATCATCTCTACTATTTGGTGTCACTTCAATAGGAAGAAGTTTAATTTGCTTTCTGCCGTTTTTTGTGGACTTTGCTTTACACTTCATATCACATTATTGGAAGTTTACATCCACATTTGGGACTTAATAATAATATTATATATTATTTACAGTCTGTTTTACACATATGTTTTTTTATTATTTACCTTTAATGTTTATCCACTGAGGTTTTTGTATTGTGTATTTTGAGTTCTTTTATTACCTAGGAGTAATCCTTTACTCACACTATTAGCGCTACACATTTTTTTTCCACCATTCCCATTAGACTTAGTTTGAGTGTTAGCTGCTTGATTATGGTTCTCACATTTGGGCTAAGTGCAGTTTTCCCCCCATTCTTGCAGCCAGGATGTACAAAACATGCACACCAGAGTCTGAGCAATAATTTTAGGGCCCTTATTCACTGTTAACACTAAACCCATGGCCTGCATGTGGTTTTTAAGCATCACCTAAAGAAAATGTTGGGTACCAAAGTTTGTCACCCCCACAGGCAATTTTAGGACTTGACAGGTAGAGTATCTTTGTACTCGTCATGCCCACATCTTTTGTATTTAACCAAAATATGGATAATATACTGCAATAAAATTAGGCTTACAAGAAAATACAGTATACTGTTTGGGGATTTAAGTAATCTTCTGGACACATAATGATTACTTGTTTGCAAAAAATGGCTCTGACATCAAAGGGTTAAGAGATGGAGATCACTGACCTCAGGTGAAATAAAGGCCACATCATCTGGACCATCATACCACTTTGCCACTGTCTCAATACCAGGTTGCAAATAACAAAATGGGCAGGTGGGGTGAGGCTTTTTACATCAGTTTATTATACAGTGCGTTCCTAAAAAACATTTGCTTCTTGAATGGGCAGTGTTGGTTTGACTGTTGAAAATTTGCAAGGCCCATTTTAAAACTTAAAGTCATAAATAAAGTTATATTAATCACCTGTGTTCCAACTTCTTGCGACTTATACACATAGCTTTCTGGTAGCCATGGGCTATGCAAACCTTATGTCGACTGCATTTCACTTTCTGGCAAGGGTCCTTTGTGGTATCCAGGGCTAGGATAAGGAAAATACTAGTATAATATTATAAAAGCAATAATGATGTATATTACTAGGGCTTTATAAATATTCATTTGGAACAGTGGGTAATTCTAAAAGGAAATCCAACAGTCTGCTCTAAAATGTGAGTTGACATCTTATATTATCTGTAATATATTATGAATATAAATCCCACTTAAATAATACAGATTTCACAGGATTTATTAATGAATATGCTCATTTATTGGATTTCAGAACAGGCTACCTGATTTTGTTTCCCCATGATGGTATTGGCAGAAACCTATAGACTGCTACAAAATACAATATATATGTAGATTTGTTAATTCCCTTGAGTTCATTGAGCTTTAGACCATAACAGGCATGCAACTTCTGTGGACCATAAATGCATTGTAGTACACATTTATTTTTAATTATGCATGTTACATTTTCTGTATGAGTGATATTTTATTATGTGCAAAATGTATTATTTGGAGTTATTTTATTCTATAAAAGCTATACAACCAGAAAAATGACAACCTGCGAAGGCTTAGAACAGTTATGAAAATGGCAAATGGTATCCATACAAATTATAATAAAATAAAAAAAATCTAGTGATTCTAGAGCAACGCACACGTTTCTTTTGCAGGGGGACAATAACGTAACTTTTACCCAATTCAGGTGTCATACCAGAATACAAAACCAACACTGGCTCATTTAAATGTATTCACAATGGTGAGGTGACCATTTTGGCTATTAGCTAGTCAATTTAGAAGCTCGGATACAGGATCATCAAATCATTGCTTTTTTTTGTTAGAAACAGATAAATGAAATGAGACTTCTGAGTTTATAGGCATAACATTCTTATCCTACCCACACTTCCCTTCCACCCCAGTCTACTGTGAAAGTCCCCAGACACTTTCAAAAAAGTTAAAACTTTCAGAGGACTATGACTGCCTCCTGCCTTCACATGACAACACTTGAGGCCTGCTGAATGGCTGCTATAAATGCCTGTTACCGTGCTCATTTTTTAAACCCAACAAAAAAGTACAAGATTATATCTGAGCCCCTACTCTTACCAGGAATGCACTGTGCCTATTTTGAAGCTGTTTAAATTCCAGTTTGTCATGAAATGGTTGATTGATCTACAGCATTATGCCTAAATAATTTAGAATAATATTTACTACCCTAAATAGATCTGAAATTCCACAATTGAGATTAAGGTCCTACTATCTACTTTGGCCATTATTAAGACTTTGCCTAATTTATTTTACATTTAGAAAAATGCAAAAAGAAGCCACTTACTCTTATAAATAATCCAACTGTTAAATATCTGAAGTTAAGAAACAAAATCTAACATGACAACAAAGGGCTAAAAAATACATGAAACAACAAGAATCAATAGTGAGTAAACATTTAGAGAAGTTACTGATCGCTAAAAATATGGAACAAATGTCTTCCTATGGTGTAAGCTTCATAAACAACATGCTCGGAGACACTCGGAAACACCCCATTCCCGAGTGTCTCCGAGCTTCTCCAAGTGTTTCCAAGTGTCTCTGGCATCCCCCACCTCTGGCTACATGCGGTACTGCATAGACAAGCAGTGGCTGCGGAATGAATTATCTGAGTTTCCATTAATTAATATAAGGAAAGTTGCTTTGATATACGAGTGCTTTGGATTACAAGCATTTTTCTGGAATGGAGTATGCTCGTAATCCAAGTTACTACTGTATAATATAGATTCATTACACACGGAATGATATAATGCAAGCCTTTCTTTCTTTTAATTTTGAGGATTACAGCTAGTAAAAACCCAAAATTCAATATCTCTAAAAATTTGAATATTACATAAGACCAATAAAAAAAGGGATTTTTATTACAGACATGTTGGCTTACTGAAAAGTATGTCCATGTACAGTATAGTATGAACTCAAATACTTGGTCAGGGCACCTTTTTGCATGAATTACTGCATCAATGAGTGTGGCATGGAGGCACTGCTGAGGTGTTATGGAAGCCCAGGTTGCTTTCAGTTCGTCTGCATTGCTGGGTCTGGTGTCTCATCTTCCTCTTGACAATACCCTACAGATTCTCTATGGGGTTTAGGTCAGGTGAGATTGCTGGCCAATCAAGCACAGTGATACCATGATTATTAAACCAGGCTTTTGGCAGTGTGGGCAGGTGCCACGTTCTGCTGGAAAATTAAATCAGCATCTCCATAAAGCTGGTCAGCAGAGGGAAGCATGAAGTGCTCTAGATTTTCCTGAGAGAGGGCATTGCTGACTTTGGACTTGATAAAACACAGTGGATCAACACCAGCAGATAACATGGCTCCCCAAGTCATCATTGACTGTGGAAACTTCACACTGGACCTCATGCAAATTGGATTCTGTGCCTCTCCACTCTTCCTCCAAACTCTGGAACCTTGATTTCCAAATGAAATGCTAAATTTACTTCCGAAAAGAGGACTTTGGACCACTAAGCAACAGTCCAGTTCTTATTCTCTTTAGCCCAGGTAAGACACTTCTGATTTTGTCTCTGGTTCAGGAGTGGCTTGACACAGGGAATGCATTAGTTGTAGCCCTTGTTCTGGATACATGTATGTGTTGGTGGCTCTTAAAGTACTAACACCATCTCCCTCAAATACTTGAATGGCCTTTGTTTCACAATCCTTTTAAGGTTGTGTGAATATCCATGTTGCTTGTGCACCTTTTTCTACCACACTTTTTCCTTCTACTCAATGTTCCATTAATATGCTTGGATACAGCATTCTGAACATCCAGTTTCTTTAGCAATGACATATTTTTACTTACTCTTCTTGTGGAAGGTGTCAATGACTGTCTTCTGGACAAATGTCAAGTCAGCAGTCTTGATGATTGTGTAACCTACTGAACCAGACAGAGACCATTTAAAGGTTTAGGAAACCTTTACAGGTGTTTGGGTTAATTAGCTGATTAGAGTGTGACACCATGGCCCAGATTCACGTACATCGGCGTATTATTGGACCGGCGTAGCGCACCACTTTTCCGTTAGACTTGCGCAATCTAGCCGCGTAATCCCGCGATTCACGAAGCTTTTGCGCAAGAGATTGCGCAAGCGTAATGTTTTTTCCTGAGGCGTAAGGAGGAGTAATACAAATTGGGAGGGACGTGGGCGTGTTACATTGAAATGAGCCGTGACCCCATGCAAATGAAGGGCCGGCCGACTCGCGCATGCGCGCGTGAAGGAAACCATGTCAGCTCCGTTGTGCGCATGCTCACAACTCGGGAGCGGCGCAATCAGTGAAATTGGAAATGGACTAGGGCAACGTTGTGAACTACGCAGACAGCATAAATAGACACACACAAACGCACTTCCATTGCAAAAGTACATCCCTTTGTGTCCCTTCCCATTGAATCAAGTGCTTTTGCTCTGTTGTTCGTTGCAGTGTGTTTTGTAGTTGTCAGATTAGTGTTCTGTGTGATCTAGTGCTTGTTGGTATTTTTGTGAAAGTGAGTTTTGATAAGTGTTTGAGACTGTTTGTTTGATTGATAGATTTCTGAGCGTTTGTTTTCTTGCTTTATTTTTTCATCTGATTTTTTTGTGACTGTTTCTTGCTGAGTGCTAGTGTGATTTTTGGGTGTTCTTTTTCTCTTTGTGTGTGTTCTTGTCTGATTGGTTGTGCTTGTATTTGTGACAGATTTTTGGTGACTGCTAGTGAGTTTGTTTGGAAGTATGACAGAGAGAAAAAGAAAGCTTAATTTTACAGTGGGGGAAAAAAGAATTCTTGCCCGGGCCATTAGCGAGTATGGGCGTTTTCTCCACGGCCCGCAGAGTGCCACCACCACCCCGGCCAGGAGGAGGGAGATATTGGATATGATCACGGAGCAGGTCAATTCATCGGGGGAGGGGGAGACACGGACCCGGTCTGGGATTGAAAAGAAAATAAATGACCTCCGGCGTGAGGTGAAAAAAAAAATGGCCGCAATAAATGCCCATGCCAGGGGCACAGGAGGGGGCCCACCATGCCGGATTAGATTTACAGCGACGGAGCGTGTGGTGGCCCTGACCTTTCACCGGCATGAAGTGGAGGGCCTGCCAGGCTTTGACACAAGTCCGGTCCCCGCGGTGCCAGGTAAGGTTTTTATTTCTCTCAGGTGTGTAGCATGTGTGGGGGAGGGGGTGAAAGGGAATATGTGGCAAGTGTGTGGATCCTCCAACCTGTGAATGGTTTGTGTCATCCACAGCTGTGCAGGAGGGTGCAGGGCCATCTGGCCTGACCGCTCCAACGCCAGGACAGCAGCCTAATGAGGCCCCCCCAACAAGGCCAGAGTCCGCGGAGGAGGAACAAGAGGAGGAGGATGATCATGCGGAGGACGATCATGAGGAGGAGGAGAATCATGAGGAGGAGGAGTCCATGGCAGGCACTGGACAATTGGTTTCTGCGGACTCTTCCCCTCTGGCTGCAAGAAGCCTGCCCTCCCTAAGGGGGAGCCCCCCCCCCTCCTCCCCCAACATGGCTCCCCTCACAAGGGCCTCCCCTTCTCCCCGGCCACAACCATCAGCTGGAGCCAGGAGGTCATCCCAGAGCACCAGGGGGGCGCCCAATCTCCTGCCCGCCAGTCTGAGAAGGAACCTGGCCACCCAGACCCGCCTTCTGAGACAGCTCTGCCAGACTATGGGGCGGGTGGATCAGAGCCTGTCCTCCATCAACGATAGGCTGGGTAACCTGGACTCCCACTCCCGGGCCTCCACAACCTGCCTAAATGACCTGCAAACTACAGCAGCAGGCGTTGGGCAGGATGTGAGGGCCCTTACCCAGGCTATCCAGGGCAACAGGGCAACACTTGGTGCTGCCCTGGACAGAATAGCCGTGGCCTTGGAGGGCAGGCCGCCAGGTGGGCAGATCTCAGGGGCTGCTCCTCCTTCCCCGGCTTTTCCCCTCCCCCATGCGTCTCCCCTGAGGGTCCGGGGCCGTGGCCGGGGGCGCCCCAGGCGTGGCTCAGGCAGAGGGCATTAATTTTTTTTCCCCCTTTTTTTGGTTTGAAAGCATTTTTATTTTTGTTCTCTGCCTTTTTTTTTTTCTATGCATTTTTTTTTCTATGCATTTTTTTTTTTTTGCTGACATTTTTGGCATTTTTTGGGTTGTGAATGATGTTTGAATGTGGGGGTGACATTCCTGCTGGAAAAGGGGTGTCATCCTCAATTTGGGTGGAGAAGGGTTCCCCAGGACCAGGGAGAAGTGATTCCCAGGTCCGTGTGAATGGTGTATGAATGTACAGTGACATAATTGGAGCCTTGACGTGGTGTTACTGCTCACCAGTCTTGCATGGTGGACTGGTGCCAATCCAATTTGATGAGGATGTGGGGTGTGTGTGCTAGGGACCATAGTGGTGTGCATGCATGCATTCTCATTGTGCCATGATTAATGTGTGTGTTTAACGTGCAAAGATGCATAATGTGAGCTGGCATGAGATGGGGTCATGAGATGGGGTACCAGTTCATATGCAGAGTCACCTTGAAGGGAAAAGACAGGAGGATGTTAGTCATGCATGTGCCACTTGTGATGTGCATCACGGGAGGGGATAGTCATGCCTGACTCCCATGTCACTCACCAACCAGCCAGCTGTCCCCATACATGTTCTGTTCGAAATCTGTGGGGATGGGGCTCTGATTGTATATGTAGCTGTCATGGGTGTCATGGGTGGTGTCATGTGTTGGGCTGCTGATGTCCTCCTGCAGGGTTGTGGTTAATTCCAGGATGGCATGAGGGGTGAATCTGAAGATGCGAGACACCTCAGAATCACTCATGCCAAAGATGTCTATGCGTGTGTGATATATCAAGTGAAGAGTGAGGGGCTTGTATCAGATAAGAATTGTATTAGATTAATTAAAATTGTAAATTTTATATAAGCAAATAAAAAAAAATAAAAAACATCTCCCGTGCCCTCCTTAGTGCCATCCTCCGTGCCCTCCTCCTTCTTTGTTCATCTAAAGTCAGTAGTATAGCTATGCGCGACGATGCCCCTGGCATGTTGGCATACAGATTGTTGGGCAACACGTGTGACTGCTGAACTCCTCACTAACAGTGTTGCTTTATCTGACAATTAGACTTTTTTTCAAAATTTAGACCAGCTTTTAGGTCCTCTAACTTTAGACAGGACATTTTGCTGTTGCGCACATCGCGTAGCCTGCGCAGCAACTGCGTTTTTTTGTGAATCCCCGTAACTCCCTCATTAGCATATTTGACTAGCAAATCAATGGTGTGTCTAGCGCAGTTTTGCGCGAAGGGAAGCGAAGGTCTAACTCAATTACGCCGGACCAAAAAACGTAGATTTCTGGCGTATATTGTTTTGTGAATCGCGTGCAACTATACGCACGCGCACATTTAGACTTACGCACGCGCAACAGCAGTTGCGCACGCGTAATCGCTTTGTGAATCTGGGCCCATGAGTCTAGAATATTGACATTTTTCACAATATTCTACTTGTCTGAGATACAGAATTTTGGGTTTTCACCAACTAAGCCATAATCCTCAAAATTAAAAGAAAGAAATATATTACTCTGTGTGTAAGGAATCAATTTAATATATGAGTTTCACTTTTTGATTTGAATTACTGAAATATAAGTGATATATTGCAGCTTGCCAGTTTATATATTTTGTGGCTGCAGTATTTATCTGTTTTCCCTGAATATTTGCTTGGTATTCCTACCAGTAACACACTTCCTGACTTATTGTGACAAAGATTACTAACTGTAAATTATTTATGGAGTGTTGTCACTCTAAGGCCTCGTACACACGAGGGGATATGTCCGCTGAAAACGGTCCGATGGACCGTTTCAGCAGACATCTCCGCTCGTGTGTATGGGCTAGCGGACAGATTTCTCCACCCGACAGATTTCAAAGCATGCTTTGAAATCTATCCGGTGGGAATCTGTCTGCCCTTATCAGCAGACATGTCGTCCCCCACCGCCGCCGCGCCGCCGCCGAATGGATTCGGCGCATGCGCGGAAGTGTTTAACTTCCTGGTGCGGTGACGTGGCGGTGACGTGGCGGCGTCAACGTCACCGCCGCGTCACCGCCACGTCACCGCGCCGTCCGGCGGCGGGGAATTTGATCCGATGGTGTGTACACGCCATCGGATCAAACTCCCGATCGGACATATCCGATGGAAATGGTCCGCGGACCGTTTTCATCGGATATGTCCGATCGTGTGTACGAGGCCTAAGATTGGGAGTGTGTTAAGGCTACAGCTTTGCTCCTACTTTTCTCCATAAAATGGGGAGATGTGTTGTGTCCATGGACAGAACCAATGACTTCCATAACAAAATGACACTCTGAACTGTATTGAATTTAGAGTAATCTGACAAAAATTGTTACGGTATATATGAATAATAGTAATGGGAGAAGGAAGGATGAGCATCTGGACTAGGTAGGTGCTGGTGGTACAAAGACCCCATATGGGCTGCTATAAGTATAGCTTATAATGTTTCAGGATCTTATATCAGTGGATGAATTAATGAAAAACGTATATAGCGCGGCACATGCAAACTTAATCGCCTCTGGGCGCTTGTTGTTCCTGTCTCTTTTGATATCAAAAGAGATGAGTCTTGATCTTTCTCCTGAAGGCTAAGTGGTTCTCCTCCAACCGAATGGTGGTTGGTAATGCGTTCCATAGTCTGGGACCTTGGACTGCGAATCTTCTATCTCCTTTGGACTTGTATCTGGCTTTCGGTATCTGGAGGAGATTTTGATTGGTGGATCGCAGAACACGATTGGGGTTATGAGCTTTTATTTTTTCACATAGATAATGGGGAGCATTCCCATGGATACATTTATGCGTTAGACAGAGTGCTTTAAAAGCAATTCTGTCTTTTACTGGTAGCCAGTGAAGGGTTCTCAGTGAAGGTGAGATTGATTCCCAGGGCTTTTTCCCAGTCACAAATCTGGCGGCCGTATTTTGAACGACTTGCAGAAGAGCGATTTGGTACTTAGGGAGTCCGAGGTAAAGGGCATTTGCGTAGTCCAGTCTGGAGTTCACAACTGCTCCCACCACGACCGCAATATCTTCTTTTGGAAGAAAAGGAGTAAGTCTGCGTAGTAGGCGCAGCAGATGGTGAGATCCGCTGACTACTGACCCGATTTGTGCGTCCATTGTCATGTAGGAGTCGAAGAGGACCCCGAGACTTTTGACTTTGGCGCTAGGGATGATGATTTTGCCCAGAATGGGCGGGGGTGTCCACGTTGTTGCGGGTTGATTCATACGCTTGGCGTGAAACAGGAGAAGTTCTGTTTTTTCTCCGTTGAGTTTAAGGTAACTCTTTGTCATCCAGTTCTCTATCAAAGAGAGGCATGTCTCTAGATTGAGGTGGTGATCCTTACTATTGCAGATGCGGAAATATAGTTGCGTGTCATCTGCATATGAGTGATAAAGCAGTTTTTGGCTGCTGATGATTTCAAAAAGAGGACGAAGATAGATGTTGAATAGCACCGGCAACAGAGGGGATCCTTGAGGGACTCCGCATGATACTGTGCGTTTTTCAGAAGTGAAGGGTCCTAACTTCACTGTTTGCGATCGGTTTTCCAAAAAAGAGGAGAACCAAGATAAATCGCCTTCTGCGACTCTGGCTACTTCAGTTACCCGTGTCAATAATAGTTTGTGGTCTACAGTGTCGAAAGCTGCACTTAGGTCCAACAGAACCAGAAGACAAGATTCTCCTTCATCTGCTGCCTTGAGAGCGTCGTCCCATATTTTGAGCAATGCTCCAGCACGAAAACCCGATTGAAATGGATCAAGTAAGTTGTGGGTATCTAGATGCTGTTTCAGCTGTTGTACCACTACTTTCTCCATTACATTTGAGAGTGCATTTAGGCCTGTTATGGGATGGCGGTGGACTGGGTCCTTGGGGTCTAGTGTGGGTTTCTTCAAGATGGGTTGGATTATGCCCTCTTTCAACTTGGAGGGCACTATGCCTTCCTTGAATGACTGGTTTATAAGCTGCGTGATAGGAGGCGCCAGGATGTCGGCACATTCCTTCAGCAGCTTAGTGGGGATGATATCTTTCGGCGCTGTGCCATTACACAAAGTACCGATGATATTCTTTGTGGCATGGATAGAGATGGGTTCCAGTGTGAACTTACCTGATTGTGGTGAATTGCTGTGGGTATTATGTGGATAATTGGGGGGGGGTTGAGGGGGGTATTGTTTTGCTGAATGCTTTCTCGGATTCCCTCGATTTTATTAATGAAGTAATCTGATAATTCTTCAAGGCATTCTGGATTCATGGTCTGAGTGACCAGCTTGAAGAGTTCGCGGGGGCGGTTGAGGGCGCTGTTGATAGCCTCGGAAAAATAATTTTTCTTGGCTTTGAAGATTTCTTTGTGGTATTTTCTTGTTATTGCTTTGTAGATGGAGAGGTTCTCCTCTGACGAGCTTCTTTTCCAGGCGGCTTCCGCCCTTCTGCGCTCTTGCTTCAGTACCGCCAGTTGGTTGTTGAACCATCTGAAGGTATTTTTTCGGATGCAGGTTTTATGTTTCGGCGCTATTAAGTCAGCTGACTGTAATAGTGCTGTGTTTATGGCATCCAGTGTTTCTTCGGCCGTTAGATGCGGCTGAATTGTTTTTATTTTTTCCCTTAAAGTGGTTTTGAAGAGTTCCGAGTGGAGTTTCATCTGACATCTAGTCCAGTGTGTTGTCACTGGTTTTGATGTTTTTGTCAAAGCGAGGGGTTTTGGAAATAATGAATTTAATTGCATGGTGATCTGTCCATGGCAACAGTTCATTTTTCAAGATTTTTATTTCCAGATCGTGTCTGAAAATAAGATCGAGTGTGTGACCTGAAGCATATGTGGGCCCACATACTAGTTGTTGTAGCCCTAATCCTTCCAGGTGGTCGATACAGGCGTCGGCAACAGGGTCTTGTGTGGAATTGGCCCAGAGGTTGAAGTCCCCGAGTAGCAAAAGGTGTTTGCTGTTAAGGGTATAAGTAGAGATGAAGTCCGTCAATGATAGTAAAAGCTGTGATTTTGGACCGGGTGGTCTATAGCAGAGTAGAATCCCGATGGTCTCCTGGGAGTTTGTTTGTAGTTGCAGGGTAAGGGTTTCCATGAATGGAAGAGGGTTTTGAAGGACTGGTTTAGTGATTGCAAGATGAGTCTTGTGGATCACCGCCAGACCTCCTCCTCTTTGCCCTATCCTGTTTTCCGTTATAATACGATAATTTTCTGGCACGAGTTATCCTAGAAAGGTGTTACAGTTGGCTGTGAACCAGCTTTCTGTAATAAAGAGGCAGTCTAAATCGTATTGTAGGATGAAATCATAGATTTCTAGTCGGTGTTTTACAGCTGACCTTGTGTTGATCAAAGCACATGATATGGGCTGCGGTAAACGGCTGAGATTTTTTATAGTCGATCGTCGATCGATACTCAATAGTCGTTCAATTCTTAGGGCTTTTTTGGTGATGGCTGGCAATATTGCGGCGAATCCCCTTAAATCCCAAATGGTTTCTGGGATTGTCAAGGATTAACTGAATCCTCTATCCTGACTTGGTCCAGAGGAAGACAAAAAAAAACCCTGGCCTAGCTACACCAATATGCTGTGACAGGGAAAAAAATTCCTTCCTGACCCCTTGAGAGGCGATCGGACGAACCCTGGATCAAGTTCTAAAATTATTGACAAGGGGGAGAGTGGGGCTGGGTGTAGCAAGATGGCTGCCGATCAGGCAGTAGTATCCAGGCTGGGGGCTATCAGAATAAGTGGATCGGTGCTACTGGGGGGGGACAGGGATCGATAGCCGGGAGAAGAGGTGCTCTTCAGGGGTGGGGGGGCTTTTCTGGGCCGTTTGCTGAGGTTGCTGGGGAGTGGAAGCGGCGCGCCGCTAGGATGAGCTCTATAGTCAAAGGAGCATAATACTTAGTCAGGGTTTACTATATCATGCTGTCTTTAATCATCTTTTGAAACAGCTCATTCCAAAATAATGTGAGTTTGGAGAGGCCTCCCAGAGCTGTGTTTGTTTAGCAAAGACTGGCAATTGAACACAATTTATACAAAGGAGAGCTGTCTTTTTATGTTAGCAGTTCTTCACAAAGCCCACATCCTCCTGCTGTGAATTACTAATTAGTCCTTTAGATAATGCCGGGCTTTTGTGTTCATACCCAAAACGACTAGACCTGCAACACTGTCCCTTCTCTGTCCTCTTCTGCTATTTAGAGATTACATTTATGAGGATGCTATTTACAGTATGCTAATAAAAACGATGCCGGGCAGACATAATCAACATTAATTAGGGAAGCATAAAATATCTTATATTTACTTGACAGATACCTGATGCTGTCAACCACAAAGCAATCTACATTGAGCAAGCTGTAGTTACACTGTTAGGAAGCCTGCCAGTAAAACCTCATAGTTCTTGTATCACCAGGGAGACTAAGGTTAAAATGTTTCCTTACTGATCTGATTTTTTTCCCCCCATTTAAGTTGACTTTGGAACAAATGTAAGCTGTCCCTTGGCAGCCATTTCCATGGAGCAAATATTAAGAGTACTCCTTTCTTTCTTTCTCTGTGTGGTCAGGCAGCTAAGACAAACAATCATACGACTCTATGGTTGGGAGCACATAGGAACAAATGAAATATAGGAGGTCATGTTAATCTTTCCACAAGCAAATTAGCTGAAAGCTAATCTACAACTGAATGCAACTAGTTAAGCCAATTCCTTATCCAAATCATATTTTAATACTATTAATACAAGGACTTTATCACATAGACCATACCTCCCAACCATCCCAATTTCTGCAGGACCTAAACTAAACCCTAGGGTCATACAAACCCAGCCGGTATCAGACCTCAGACCAGAGTGACGCCTGCACAGGAGAATCTATCTCCACTAAGTTTTTCTGGTAATGTGACAAAGTCTCAAACAACACAGAGGCACAAGCGAAGGCTGGAATTAGTCTCCCTCAGCGGCCAAGCTGTTCTGAGGTCTGAAAGGGTTGTACAGGGTGTAAGGAAGGGTGCTAATGATGGGGTCTGTACAGGTCATTAATCTTTAGTTTTGATGAAAAATGTAATCTTTTATTTCGGTATTGCATTTTAAATTTATAGGGTTTTTCATTCTGCATCTATTTCCTAAAGTTGAATAATATAATATTTTTATATTAATATATATTATATAATTATTGTATTCTTATAATATAATCCATTCCCTATATTTATCTTCCTACGTATAAAGCAAGGGAATGACAATAGATCTGGCTTATTACCAATGGGCCTCAACTGGAAGCATTAGCAGGCCAAGCACTTGTTTGTAATAGATGCATGGGAAGTGGTGTCAGTGTAAAATGTCATCACAAAAATTATTAGCAGTGTATGCATCTATTATGTCTTATGTTTGACTAGCCTAACACTGTAATTCTGGAACACCGCAGATTTTACTGCATTCATTAATATCTAGCGAGATGACGTATGAAAATTGTGCACTCCTTACCTGACATCTCCACCTCCAAACACCAATTACTTTTTTGCCCTCAACCTCTGGAACTGGGGCACTTTTTTCTCCTACTCACCACTAAACACCAGGTTATGACATTTAGCCATTTTGTTCATCTTGCTGACCCCATGGCTTTTTTTTCCTGCTGACCAGCAATTTAAGGGTCACTATGACACATACTCCTGATTTCTGCCCATACATATGTTTTATGTTACATTGTCCTGACTGCTGTACTCTATGCATGATATTGTATATTACATAGTGCTACCTCCATGTATTCTGCGTTATACATTACATATCTCTGACCAATGTGTTTATTATCTCAGTAATTGCTGGTTATTCATTTTCATTTGTTTTATTGAAGTCATTCTTTAAGAAATACACAAAGTGCTTGCGCTCTATCTATAATATTTTTAGGTTTATGTACATTACTAATGCTCTCACTCATAGCACAGTAATTATATTTTCAGGATACAAGGACTGTGGGACATGTGTGTACTGTATACTATAAGTAAACTCAGATTCTAATTAATCATGCCTCTTAATGTGGTTGTAAATCTAGTTACACCACTTCTACATACAGGTTAGCCTATAATAAGGCTTACCTGTAGGTACTGTAAATATCTCCTAAACCTGCACGGTTTAGGAGATATTTACCATATACGCTTGCGTCTACATCATCGTCACATGCGCTGTGAAGAAACGGACCTCCATGCCGTTTCTTCACTCGCCATTGCTGTGACAGACGGCCCACACATGCATGTGTGGGTGTGACATCATGCGACTCTGGCATTCATAGAGCCAGAGTCCGTGGCCCCGGAAGGAAGATTGATACGGACACTAGCATCGCGGGCTTTGTTTGCAGGTAAGTGCCACATAGTGGGCTGGAATGCAATGCATACTAGCACATTAATAATTGTTAAAAAGTGCAGCGCTATAAAATAAACTCTAAAATATACATACAGATATAAAGTGTACAATGCTTATTAATAGTGATTGTCTTGCACTCTAGTCAGTCCTTGTTTCCTTCTACTGAGGAAGCCCAATGAGAGGGTGAATGGCAATTAGAGAGGAGAAGCCGAGTCTCATAGAACACATTAGTCACCATGGGTGAGACCTGCACTGAACAAGACAATGTTTTATATGCTTATCTGATGTTTTTATCTGATGGTGTGCACATAGCATTATACTCAAGAAAGAGAGGATCTGCACCGCAGTGTTTGTTTAAGCTTGATTCACACCTATGCATGTTGCTTTTGAGCGTTTTTGCAGTGCTTTTTGCAGTGCTTGCTGCGTTTTTCGACATGTGTTTTTACCGGCAATTTTTTTTTTCTACATTTCCTTTAACAACCAGCTATAAACAGGTAAAAAAAAAAACGCAAACCTCAAATCGCGGTAAAAACGCTGTACTTTCATTTTGGATGCTTTTTTCACTATTATTATTATTATTATTGAATTAATAATTTTGATCTGTCACACAAGGACTGACTAGAGTGTGAGACAGACAATCACTATTAATAAGCATTGTACACGTTATATTTGTATGTATATTTTAGCGTTCATTTCATAGTGCTGCACTATTTAACAATTATTATAGTCTATATTAGGTGTGGTGATTCACTAAGAGTGTCATAGCAGCTGTGGAGATATTGAAATAATAAATTACTATTCACATTTATATTTCGATTTATGCTAGTACAGTATTTGGCAAGGATTGCTTTTTTCAGTTTATACTAGCCCATTATGCTTGTACTTTGCAGTGGAAAAAAGGTTTACTTCCTCTTTAAACCAATGACCAAAATCTGCATGATGTAGCCATTTCCAATTTTTGCCATGGCACATTATACATGTCACACGTTTATGTCCTCCGGGGTGTCCCTCTTTCTCAAGTTCTTATGTTGGGAGGTATGCAAAGACAACTTGCAAGTTTAGCTAAGGTCCCATCTGCATACAACAAACAGTCACACACAAGCTACTGGACAGATTGCAGCCATTAGTGTGTGCAAAATTAAGCTCATTACTTAATAAGATCTGTCACCTAAATTTCCAAAGCCATCCTCTACAGTCATTACTGCCTCATTCAGCTTTGGACTGGAGCTTGCTCCCAGAATCCCCCCAGGAACAAGCACTATATTTGTACATTTTATTAGCTTTGCTAAAAACGTATTCAGGCATTCACTCACAGCCAAACTGATCACTGCTTAAAGCATGATAGAAAAAAAAAATAAGAAATAAAAATTGAAGTCCAGGCCGATATAAAATACAAATTAATCCGATTATGAAAGAAAAATAAAATAAAATACAATTTAATATTCTGGGTTATTGTCTCAAAGTATTTAAATAAAAGGGTCAGCATGACAACCAGGCCATGACTTTTAGCAAAATTAATTTTTCAAGGCAGTTTCCACATTCCTTTTAAGAACAATTGACATGTTCAAACTACACACAATGAGCTCTCCCCTTCTCTTGTGGCTGAGATTGAATGGGTCAGAGCAGCCACAAGGGGGTGAACACTTGTAGTGTTCATCCTGTCTTGCAAATGGCTTGATGGAGGGGGGGTCAAGGGGCCAGCATTTTTTTTGCAGAGGCAATGTTCCCCAACACTTACATAATTAATAGAAAGCAGGAGAGCTGGTATTTAATATTCAGGGGACTTGAAGTAACATAGAGAGCTAAAGGTGAACTTGCATTTAACTGCAGTGGTCCAGGACCAAAGGAATGGCTGAATAAAATGACGAAGCCTGGTGCAACAATAGACATATACTGTATTGTATGTATTTTATTATTATACAGGATTTATATAGTGCCAACAGTTAACGCAGCGCTCTACAACTTGAGGGTAGACAGTACAAATACAATACACTTTAATACAGTGGGAATCAGAGGACTCTGCTCATTAGAGCTTACAATCTAACAGGGAGGGTCAAGAGGTAATAACTGTGGGGTATGTACTGTTGGATAAAATAAATGTACAGTTGTTAGGTGTGGGTAGGATAGACTTTTCTGAAGAGATATGTTTTCAGGGATTGTCTGAAAGTAGTCAAAGTAGGAGATAGTTGGACAGATTGGGGTAGAGCATTCCAGAGAATGGGAGAGGCTCAGAAGGCCTGGAGTCAAGCATGGGATGAGGTGACAAGTGAGCTAGAGAGCAAGAGGACGATGTGGTTGGTATTTTGAGACCAAGTTAGAGATGTAGCTGGGGACCAGATTGTGTATGGCTTTGTAAGTTACTGTTAGTATCTTGAATTTAGTTCGCTGGTTGAATGGCAGCCAATGGAGGGATTGTCAGAGAGGGGTAGCAGATGCAGAGCGGTTCGTAAGGTGGATAAGCCTGGTAGCAGCATTCATGATGGACTGAAGGGGGGGGGGTAGACTATTTTAAAGGTAAGCCCATGAGGAGGGAGTTGCAGTAATCAAGACGAGAGATGACCAGGGAGTGGGTTAGAAGCTTTGTGGTGACATTGGTACTAAGGGGCATATCTTGGAGATGTTGCGGAGGTTAAGGCGGCAAGCTTTGGACAGCGATTGCATGTGGGGCCAAAAGCATACTTCAGAGTCCAGGATTACACCTAGAACTTTGCCATGGGTGGACGGGTTGATATTTGAGCCGTTGATTTTGACAGAGGAATCAGGGGAAGTGGCACGTGGGGGAGAAAATATCATGAGCTCGGTTTTGAATAGGTTGAGTTTGAGGAAGTGGTGCAATATCTGTTTATATATAATATATACAGTTGTGCTCAAAAGTTTGCATACCCTGCCAGATATTGTGAAATTTTTGCATTATCATTAAAAATATGACTGATCATGCCAAAAAAACTGTATTTTATTTAAGGATTGCACATAAAGCCATGATCCTGTTTAAATCATAATGATAACAGAAATCACCCAAATGGCCCTAATAAAAAGTTTACATAGCCTGGAATGTTTGGCCTTGGTACAGACACAGAAGGTGGTACACACAGGTTAAAATGGCAATTAAAGGTTAATTTCCCACATCTGTGGCTTTTTAAATCACAATTAGTGTCTATGTATGAATAGTCAATGGGCCAGATTCAGGTACATCTGCGCATTATTGGACCGGCGTAGCACACCGCCTTTACGTTAGACTTGCGCAATGTAGCCGCGTAATCACCCTATTCTCGTAGCTTTTGCGCAGAAAATTGCGCATGCGTAACGTTATTTCAGAGGCGTAAGGCGGAGTAATACAAATTGGGAAGGACGTGGGCGTGTTACATTGAAATGAGCCGTGACCCCATGCAAATGAAGGGCCGGCCCGGCTCACGAATGCGCGCTTGAAGGAGACCAAGGTCAGCTCCGCTGTGCGCATGCTCACAACTCGGGAGCGGCGCAATCAGTGAAATTGGAAATGGACTAAGGACTACGCAGACAGCATAAATAGACAGACACAACCGCACTTGCATTGCAAAAGTACATCCCTTTGTCCCTTCCCATTTAACCAAGTGCTTTTGTCCCGTTGTTCGTTGCGTTGTGTTTTGTATTTGTCAGATTAGTGTTCTGTGTGATCAAGTGTTTGTTAGTAGATCTTTGAAAGTGTTTTTTGATAAGTGTTTGAGAGACTGTTTGTTTGATATATTTCTGTTCGTTTGTTTTCTTGCTGAATTTTTGCTGTTTGTTTTTGTGACTGTTTTTTGCTGAGTGCTTGTGTGATTTTTTGGGTGTTAGTTTTCTCTTTGTTTGTGTTCTTGCTTGATTGGTTGTGCTTGTTTTTGTGACTGATTTTTGTTGACTGGGAGTGAGTTTTTTTTCAGTATGACAGAGAGAAAGCGAAAACTAAATTTTACTTTGGGGGAAAAAAGAATTCTTGCCCGGGCCATTAGCGATTATGGGTGTTTCCTCCACGGCCCGGACAGTGCCAACACCACCCCGGCCAGGAGGAGGGAGATTTTGGACCTCATCACTGAGCAGGTCAATTCAGCGGGGGAGGGGGAGACACGGACCCGGTCTGGGATTGACAAAAAGATTAATGACCTCCGGCGTCTGGTCAAACAGAAGCTGGCCAAAATGCTTGCCCATGCCAGGGGCACAGGAGGGGGCCCATCATGCCGTATTAGGCTGACAGCGGAGGAGCGTGCGGTGGCCCTGACCTTTCATCGGCATGAAGTGGAGGGCCTGCCCGGCTTTGACTCAAGTCCGGAGCCCGTGGTGCCAGGTACGTTTTTTTTTTAATATCAGGTGTGTAGCATGTGTGGGGGAGGGGGTGAAAGGGAATATGTGGCAAGTGTGTGGATCCTCCAACCTGTGAATGTTTTGTATCATCCACAGATGTGCAGGAGGGTGCAGGGCCATCTGGCCTGACCGCACCATCCCCAGGACAGCAGCCTAATGAGGCCCCCCCCGACAAGGCCGGAGTCCGCGGAGGAGGTTGAAGAGGAGGAGGTTGAGGAGGAGGAGTTTCATGAGGAGGAGGAGTCCATGTCAGGCACTGGACTTTTTGTTTTTGAGGACTCTTCCCCTCTGGCTGGCAGCAGGCAGCCCTCCCTAAGGGGGATCCCCCCCCTCCTCCCCCAACATGGCTCCCCTCCCAAGGGCCTCCCCTTCTCCCCGGCCACAAGCATCAGCTGGAGGCAGGAAGTCGTCCCAGGAGACCAGGGGGGTGGCCGATCTCCTGCCCGGCACTCTGAGAAGGGACCAGTTCCTCCAGACCCGCCATCTGGGACAGGTCAGCCAGACATTGGTGCGGATGGAGGAGAGCCTGTCCTCCATCAAGGATACGCTTGGGAACCTGGACTGCCACTCCCGGGCTTTCACAAACTGCCAAAACGAACTGCAGACTACATCAGCAGGTGTTGGCCAGGATGTGAGGGCCCTTACCCAGGCTATCCAGGCCAACACGGCAACACTTGGTGCTGCCCTGGACAGAATAGCCGTGGCCTTGGAGGGCAGGCCGCCAGGTGGGCAGAGATCAGGGGCTGCTCCTCCTTCCCCGGTTTTCCCCCTCCCCAATGAGTCTCCCCTGAGGAGCCGGGGCCGTGGCCAGGGGCGCCCCAGGCGTGGCTCATGTCAAGGGCGATAATTTTTTTTCCCTTCTTTTTTTTTTTTTGCTGGAAATTTTTTGATTTTGCTGGTCATTTTTTTTTGGGGTTGTGAATGCTGTTTGAATGTGGGGGTGACATTCCTGCCGGAAAAGGGGTGTCACCGTCAATTTAGGTGGAGTAGGGTTCCCCAGGACCAGGGAGAAGTGATCCCCAGGTCCGTGTGAATGGTGTATGAATGTACAGTGACATAATTGGAGCCTTGGCGTGGCGTTGCTGCTCACAAGTCCTGCATGGTGGACTGGTGCCAATCCAATTTGATGTGGATGTGGGGTGTGTGTGCTAGGGACCACAGTGGTGTGCATGCATGCATTCTCATTGTGCCATGATTAATGTGTGTGCTTAACGTGCAAAGATGCCCAATGTGAGCTGTCTCCTGGCTGCTCTTCCCTCAGAAGACGGGGTAGCCTCGGTTAGGGGGGGATTGTCTGGTTCAGGGGTCAGGTCATCACGTAGGTCAATCTGCAGGCCCTTTCTTACTGCGAAGTTGTGCAGCATGCAACATGCACCGATGATCTGGCACACGAAGTTTGGGGAATACAAGAGGGTACCCCCAGACTTATCCAGGCATCGGAAATGTGACTTCAGGAGGCCAAAGGTGCGCTCCACCACTGCACGTGTTTGGGCATGTGCTTGATTGTATCTTTCCTCTCCTGGGGTTTGGGGGTTCCGGATAGGAGTCATGAGATGGGGTCCCAGTGGATATGCAGAGTCACCTGTAAGGGAAAAGACAGGAGGATGTTAGTCATGCATGTGCCCCTTGTGATGTGTGCATCATGAGGGGGGTACAGTCATGCCTGCCACCCATGTCACTCACTAACCAGCCAGGTGGCCCCATACACGTTCTGATCGAATTCCATTCGGATGTGGCATTGATTGTATATGTAGCTGCCATGGCTGGACCCAGGGTGTTTGGCACGGACGTGCCATATGAGGCCTTGGGCATCGACTATCACCTGTACGTTGATGGAATGCCAATGCTTCCGATTGCGGTACATGTGCTCTGTCTCCTGGGGGGGCTGGAGTGCCACATGTGTGCAATCAATGGCCCCCACGGTGCGTGGGAATCTGGCAATTCTGTAGAAATCTGTCATTGCCTTCAGCCGCAGGTCCTCAGTGGTGGGTTTGATGATTTGGTTGGCCATGCGTCTGAGGATTGCAGGGACAACATGGTGCACACATCTGCTCATGGAGGATTGTGACATCCCAGCCACCACTCCACTTGTACGCTGAAAAGAGCCACTGGCAAGGAAATGGAGTGTTGCCATGACCTTGACCAGTGGCTGCACTGCATGTGAGCGTTGTGTTGGGCTGGTGATGTCATCCTGCAGGGTTGTGGTTAATTCCAGGATGGCATGAGGGGTGAATCTGAAGATGCGATACACCTCAGAATCACTCATGCCAAACAGGTCTATGCGGGTGCGGTATATCCTCTCCCGTGCCCCCGCTGGCCCCCGAGTCCCGTGCCCAGCGGGCACGATGGCCGCCGGGCACGCGCGATTGCTCGTTACAGAGCGGGGATCGGGAGCTTTGTGTGTAAACACAAAGGCTCCCGGTCCTGTCAGCGGGGGAAATGCTGGTCTTCTGTTCATACAATGTATGAACGGAAGATTAGTGATTTCCTCTAGTGAGCCCACCCCCCATACAGTTAGAACACACCCAGGAACATACTTAACCCCTTCCCCTAGTGTTAACCCCTTCCCTGCCAATGGCATTTTTATAGTAATCCAATGCATTTTTATAGCACTGATCGCTATAAAAATGCCAATGGTCCCAAAAATGTGTCAAAAGTGTCCGAAGTGTCCGCCATAATGTCGCAGTACTGAAAAAAAACGCTGATCACCGCCATTACTAGTAAAAAAAATATATATTAATAAAAATGCCATAAAACTACCCCCTATTTTGTAAACGCTATAACTTTTGCGCAAACCAATCAATAAACGCTTTTTTTAATGAAATATATGTAGAAGAATACGTATCAGCCTAAACTGAGGAAAAAAAATTTTTTTTATATATTTTTTGGGGATATTTATTATAGCAAAATGTAAAAAATATTGAATTTTTTTCAAAATAGTCACTCTGATTTTGTTTATAGCGCAAAAAAAAAAAAAAAAAACCACAGAGATGATCAAATACCACCAAAAGAAAGCCAATTTTGTTTGGGAGCCACGTCGCACGACCACGCAATTATCAGTTAAAGCGACGCAGTGCCGAATCACAAAAAGTGCTCTGGTCATTGGGCAGCAATATGGTCCAGAGGTTAAGTGGTTAAGGAGCGCAATATGATGATACTTGAACAAAAAAGAGCTGCATGGTTAAGTTGCCAGAAAGAAGCCTTTACTGTACAAGTTCCACAATATGGTTACAATATGCCCAACACCACCCTGACATGCCTCATTGACTTTTTTTGTGGCTTTGGCGCAGTAAAGGCTTTCTCTGTGGCACCTCAACCATGAAGCTCTTTTTTGTTCAAGTAGGCTCAGTGTCTAGCCTTCTTAGTGCATCTATGTGAGAGCTAACAAACTCATTGACTATTTATACACAGACACCAATTGTGATTTAAAAGCCACAATAGTGGGAAATTAAACTTTTATTGGCATTTTAACCTGTGTGTGCGCATTACCTTTTGTGTCTGTACCAAGGCCAAACATTGCAGGGTATGGAATGGGCCATTTGGGTGATTCCTGTTATTATGATTTAAAAAGGATCCAAAACAGCTATGTGATACTAAATAGCTTCCTTAAATAAAATATTTTTTTTTAGCATTATCAGTCATATTTTCAATATTAATGCCAACATTTCACAATTTCTGCCAGGGTATGCACACTTTTGAGCAGAACTGTAAATTACAACTGTGTATTTAGGCTGCTTACTAGGAGTTCAATTTCAAACTTCAAGAAAATGGGGTGAACATACAGTGATCTGGCTGCTTTACAGTGTCACCATGCCATCACAAAGATTTCCATATACCTGTATATAGGAAGGAAAAGATGTGTGATGTTTTGTGGCATTTATATTACCTTCATCTCCTGCTTGGTTGTCCTCCCAACTCTTGATGTAGTCATCCTAACAAAACAAAACAAAAATAGTGGATTGAAGTCAGTGGTAATAAAATTATAGTTACTTGTAATTTGATTTACAGATAGAAGATATTTTGTTTTGGTGAGTTATATTTTTGTCTCTCCAAGCTATATTCTAAAAGGTAATCCCCTATTGATATCTGGCCCATTTTAAGCATGAAGTCAAGCATTAAACCTAAATATAAACCCAGAAATAGTGAAAACTAAAAAGGTACCTGGCTCTCCTACTTCTGTTTTGCAGTTCTGATTGATCAGCCCAGTCATAACGGTGGTGACCAGTCAAAACTGTTCTGCTCTGTTTTGGCAGTCCAAGGAAAAAAATGGAAGAACATCACAGCTTCAAACCCCAAAACAGGTGCATTGGGCTGTGTAGATGATGAAACTGCATCACCCACTGAGATAAGAGCACCAGTGACTTGAGAGGGGGTGTGGTTGTGAATTTTGGAGAGCCGTTAGTTAATTGTTTTGGAAAAGGTGATCTTACACTTTATCTACACATATTTAAATATGTCCCAGAGCAGTTGGCTGCACCAAACCACCATTGTATGTTTTTTTTATGCTGATTCCTGCATGCAGTGCTGCTCTATATAAATGTTTGTTGCCTCAATAATTTATATTATTGATGTTCAGGATAAAACAAAAACAAGCACAGTGAAAAAGTAACTGCATAGCAATCTGGCATATGTGCCTCAACAATGGATGAATTAAATATTTTCTGCAAATCTTGTATGCTTCTACAAGAGTTGTATCTTGAAAAGGG
The DNA here is from genome assembly GCA_029574335.1 of Rana kukunoris. Lineage (NCBI taxonomy): Eukaryota > Metazoa > Chordata > Amphibia > Anura > Ranidae > Rana > Rana kukunoris. Next base: position 104,586,853 of record CM056056.1, on the reverse strand, counting down.
CCTAACCGGTCCCCAACCAACGTTTCCATGGTTTATTTTTTACTTATTCTTTCTTTACCATTATCCACAATATATAATACACAGATATCTTATAACATCACAGGCCACCCTCCATAACAACACATCCCCCTCCCCAAAAGGACACCCCCTCCACATTCCTACTAATAGTCAAAATTTTGCTACATCTAACATTAGACCTATTAAAATTCCACCATGTTATCTATGTTCCAAAAAATACATAAATACATCAGCAGAATCTTTGTGCAAATGTAATAATTATTCAATTAAACATGAATAGTCTACTTTTGTGATCCATTCTTTCATAGTAGGAATATCCTGTGAACGCCCTTTCACTGCCTTAAGAAAATTAGGGATTGATAGTCTCCCAAATCATGCGACCAAAATATCTGTTATGTAAAAGGGATGTCCATGGTTCCACGGGCCTTCTCATTCCTGTTATTTTCTAAATATTTTAAATTATTTCTGTATTCTTGGTCAGTTATACCATATACAGTATGTGCAAATGTTCCCTGAGAATTACATCCCCTCCAACACAAAGGTTATATTTCTGGATGGAGCCTATGGGCACCTATTGGCGTTATATTTCTGGATGGAGCCTATGGGCACCTATTGTTATATACCATCTTGCAAACAAGTTTTTTATGGTTTATAACTCCATCATCAATTTAATGCAATCCTCAATGCAGCCTAAATGTATGTCTTGTTTTATTAAATGTATGTTTAGGTTTTCAAAGTATTTTGCCTCTGTCCACTTGTACTGTTCATTTATTGAGCCCTTATTCTAATATTTAAGTCTAGAGACCTCTCGTGTCCTCATAACCTTCTTCCCGGTGACCTAACTGCATCCGTCTTATCCACCATATATTGCAAAGTAATCTCCCCAGGGAAGGAATGTCTGCTTCTTTACAAATGTAATGCAGAGGACAGTACCCAAACAGGAAGAAAAACAACATCAACTTGGTATGAAATGTTCGCCTTTATCCTGGTATTTCACTTTTTCGATTGAGCGTCTATTCAGACCTGTGCTCATTTGTGTCCTCAGTAAGAAGTGACTTTTAATAAATGTCAGATGCTCAATAAAAAATTGTTCAACTCTGTTAGGAATTATAATGAAAGGCTAGAACATGAGAACATCGGATATGTGATAGAAGCTAGAGGTGACAAAATGTCTACTTATAAATACACACAAGAAATGTAATAGCACTATCACACCGAGATGCAGCAGATGGAACTGACATTGTAATTGTTCCTAAATAACAGTACACTGCTCATTACATTTTTGCAGCAGATCACTGGTGACTTTACATCTGCTTCTATATATTCCAAGTTTCACTTTGATTGGTTATTCTGTATGCAATTGAACTTTATTTCATATGTATTTCCAAAAGAACAGGTAGAAAATGTCTGTGATAAAATAGAATATATGATCAGTAATCCACACAGTGGCACTAACATACTGAATAGGCTGTGATAACCAAAAGCTCGGCTCTATTTCATCTGCTTTTTACAAGTCAGTACCTCATAGCTGTTTAAAATATTAAGGCATAAAGGGAACTCTTGTCTTTTTACAGTTTTTCTACATATATATAAGAGCAAAATTATATTAAAGTAATTAGCATTTGTGTTGTATTTGTAAATCCCAAACCGGTGTATACATGGCAGCATATCAGTGATAGAGCTCCACCATTAATCCCACCCTCAGAACCAGTATAGAAAAAAAGAACAAGGAGCTCTGATATGCTAAAAAAAAAATTCTAATACCGCTTGCTGCCACTAAATTAAAGTACATTCCTACCTCTTCCTCAGTGCAGCGTCTGCATGGGTTTAGTCCCTCCCAGGTGCAGCCCAGTTCTCAGGCCTCTCGAACACAGCAAAAAACGCCAAGTTTTCTAGTGATCTGAACACAGGTGGATTGTTGGAACAATGTGCAAGGATCAGTTTTACAGTAATGACTACAGAGCCGTAAAACAAAAACAGAACATTTTCCATTTGAGTGCAGTCCTCTTTTGGAAGCCGATGTTGCCTCTCTATGTTGCAGTAGTGTGCCTGGCAAAAATGTCACACTTCCATGGAAGATTCAGCCTGTTTTAAGGATGCACCTAATAGAAGAGTTGACCTTGACCTCAAGAAATCTTTCCAGACAGTGGGTAAAGCATGCAGGCCAGCCAACGCCCTTACCTCAGAAGCCAACACTATCCGTGTCTGGACCCAAAATTTTGAAAATGCACTTAATCAAGACATACCCAAAGAAGACATCATTCAATCTCTCAGTGAATTTAAAATTACAACAGGCTTCATTGGAGTGGTGGCAATTGACTCAATCACTACCAAAATGGTACAGTGGCTAAAATAAAATCTTTCTTTGGGAAGAAACTAGAGACAGACATCTCCAAGGTCACAGGTGGACAACTGCAAGACTAAAGATTGAGGTGCACAGTCCTTATCAAGTAGATTTCAACAAGCTAGATGCAGAGATTCCCAAAAATGTTGCCAGAGTAAGGATTTTAAAAGATAACAAAAGAAGCACAAAAGAATCCCATTGAAATCTCAAAAACAAAAATCCCCTACTGTTTGCCAAGATCCTTTGAAATTAGGATTATTCAGGGGTTTTTCCTCTATTCCTGTTCTGATGATAATTCATAATTTGGGATTTTTCTTTGCTATCAATGCACTGTGGTGTGCATGCTACCGTTACATGAATTTGAAGATGTGAATGGGTTTTTACTGTTTTTGTGTATAATATGTAAATATATTTTCAAGCCATATTTGCCTATTACATATGGAGGCTCATCACCTGTATCTATGCAAGACAATAGCAGTCGCCTTAATCACTACAACATCCTTTTTTCTAAACAGGCAAACAACATACTTTTTAAGGCTAACCAAACTCATCCAAAAAAGTCATTAAACAGGAATGCTATTTACATCCCCATGTTAAGATGACCACCAAATGAAGGATTTTTTTTAGACAATATCAAAATATGAAGCAACTAAAAGTCTAAAAACTATAATGAAAGTTACTTTAAACTCAATATATGCTTTGCCTGATAAAGAACAAAGCAACAGGCTTCCTATAATGCCTGATCCCTACCTGTAAATGCCCCAGCCTTCCCACCACCACTACCTATGCATTTGCTGTACAGATTGAGGGGAAACCTCAGCTACTTCAGGATATGCTGCAGGTTAAAGTGAATCTGTTACGATTCCTGCACATAATATCTTAAAATGTATATTAAGTGAAGACAATATCTGACACATTGAGGTTGATTTACTAAAGGCAAATATAGTGTGCACTGCAAGTGCACTTGGATCTGAAGGGAAGATTTGCTGATTTCTATCATCCAATCATGGTCAAGCAAAAATGCTGTTTTTTTTCCCTTGCATGTGATTGAGTGTTTTGTGCAACTTCAAGCTTTACCTCATTTAACCACTTCAGCCCCGGAAGGATTTACCCCCTTCCTGACCAGAGCACTTTTTGTGATTCAGCACTGCGTTGCTTTAACTGACAATTGCGCGGTCGTGCGATGTGGCTCCCAAACAAAATTGGCGTCCTTTTTTCCCCACAAATAGAGCTTTCTTTTGGTGGTATTTGATCATCTCTGCGGTTTTTATTTTTTGCGCTATAAACAAAAATAGAGCGACTATTTTGAAAAGAATGCAATATTTTTTACATTTTGCTATAATAAATATCCCCAAAAAATATCTAAAAAAAACATTTTTTTTCCTCAGTTTAGGCCGATACGTATTCTTCTACATATTTTTCGTTAAAAAAAATCGCAATTAGTGTTTATTGATTGGTTTGCGCAAAATTTATAGCGTTTAAAAAAAAGGGGGTAGTTTTATGGCATTTTTTTTAATATGTTTTTTTTTACTAGTAATGGCGGCGATCAGCGTTTTTTTTTCAGTACTGCGACCTTATGACAGACACATCGGACAATTTTGACACATTTTTGGGACCATTGGCATTTTTATAGCGATCAATGCTATAAAAATGCATTGGATTACTATAAAAATGCCATTGGCAGTGAAGGGGTTAACACTAGGGGGCAGGGAAGGGGTTAAGTGTGTTCCTGGTGTGTTCTAACTGTATGGGGGGGTGGCCTCACTAGGGGGAATCACTGATCTTCTGTTCATACATTGTATGAGCAGAAAATCAGCATTTCCCCCGCTGACAGGAACGAGAGGTATGTGTTTACACACACACCTCCCGTTCCCCGCTCTGTAACGAACGAGCGCGCGTGCCCGGTGGCGATCGCGCCCGCCGGGCACGCGCGCGGGGCGCCGGCGGCGCGCGCCCCCTAGCGGCCGAAAAAGATAGGACATAGAGCTACGTGCTCTCGCCCAGCAGTGCCACCGTCCCGCCGTATAACTGCGGTGGGCGGTCGGCAAGCAGTTAATAAGCTCTGGAGCAAGTGCACTTGCAGTGCACAGTATATTTGCCTTTATTAAATCAACCCCACAGGCTTACTGGAAGCTAATAACCTTTTTGCACATTATCATCTGTTCTCCAGTACAACTAGACCGTCGGTGTGACCACAGAGGTAACCTGAAAGAAATTCAGAAAATGTGGGCTATTTGGATGGCAGAATCTTCTACTTACTGTTCATTAGACACAACTCTGACTTGATTTCAAACAGTGGCTCTTATGTGTTCAAGTCAGGTGTACTCAAACTAAAGGGTCATATACTCATTGTGATCTATTATGTCTAAGGGTACTATTAAGATCCAAATATCTATATTTGAGAGGGCAAGTAACGCTTCTAGTTTAGTTTTTTTTTCCATAGATTCTCAAGCAATTATATTCTAATTATATGGGCTTTGCTAATTATTTTGCACTTATTCTTGCAAACAGTCTGTAATTTCCTTTGTTTTTACCAATATGATAACATTCATATGTCTATATCAATACTAATAAAACTCTTCTATTAAAAAATTGAATATAGGGGCCAAAAAATACTCGACCTCTAAAACAGTAGGAGTTATTATTACAACATGGTTTACTATTATGGTAGGAGTAGGCATCTTTACATGTATGTTATGGAATAGGCCTGTTGATATATTTTCTTTCTGCCTTGTTCTGGGAAAACTAGATTCCAAATTCAGGGTAAGTACACAGGGTGTGTAGCATTTATAGAGCTCACAGAACATAAGATAAAATCATAAAACTGTAACACTGAACGCATGGCAGCGGGTGTGTGATGGGAGGAACAGTGCTGCTGCGCCAATTTTTTTCAAACTTTGTTGAAATTTCACAAGTGACTTTTCATTCCGTTATATTCACTGCAGCTGCATTGCAATGCAGTAGTGTGCATTGCAACATGCTGTTCTCAGTACATACCACTGCAACAAACTGACTTCATAGCAAACAAGGAATGTCGCCTTGTCTTTGTGTTGGCACTGCACTGGGCAAGCCCAACATGAATGGTGAAAAGGGCCCTAAGAAATGTATGTAGATGTTCCAGTTTTGTTTATTAGGGGCTGTTAACACCAGAACCGTACAGTCAGTGCACATGCAGTATTCTCGTGTGATTCTTGTGCACTGCAATTTTGCAGCCCATTCATTTGAATGGACTGCAAATTGCAAAGGAATGTGGGAAAAGTATTGCATGGACTGATTTTAAAAACATGCCCTACCAAACTGCATGGTACTGCAGTACCTTGCAATCTGGTGATCGTAAATGCACTGTGTTTGCGATCTACATTTGGGGAACTGTTAATACATTAGCAAATGCAGTGCGTTCCCAAGTCATGCAGGAAATGTGCACAGAATGTACCTTTCCCGTACTGCGTTCTGGTGTGGCATTTAGAGGAAGTACACTACACTACATGTAATGTTGGCTGGGGTCTGATGAAGAGGTCTTTGTCGCCTCGAAACGTGTCAGCCGACAGTGACACACCTCTATCCCCCCTAATCTGGAGTGTGATTCGAGGGGTATCCACCACATCTTTGTTGACAAGCCTACTATGTTACTTCTCGTGAGTAGTTTTTTATTATTAAATTTAATAAATTATCAATGGTAACACACTAGGCCGGTGCGCCTTTCTTTTCTTTGTTCTCTAAGAGGATATTCCCCATCCATGAAGGGCAGCAAGGCCATTGTTATCATACTTGACATTTGTGGAATTTTCCATGCAAAATAGTGAATAATTGTTGGAAATCCACCCGTCCGCAGGAGCTTTTTTTCTTCTGTATAACACTACATGTAATGCCTTGTACACACGGTCGGACTTTTGACCATGCAAAAGTCCGGCTTGAAATGTACAACAGAAAGATAGAGAACAGGTTTTCTATCTAAGGTCTGTCAGACTTCCGAGAAAAAAAACTCAGATGGAGGCTACACACGGCCGGACTTTCCACGACTGGCTTTTTTTCTCGGAAAGTCTGGTCGTGTGTACGTGGCATTAGCCTATTTATCCATGCACACATAGGCATTTAAAGGAGTTTAAAGGCAGGAAAAAAACACTGCCAGGGTGTCCAGGAGCCAGGGGCGATTTGGCAGAAAAAATGCTTAACGTGTGTAAACATGTCTAAACACACAGAAATGCTAGGCACATTTAGTGCTCCAATGTTAATTAATTTTGATGGTCTGAATAAATTATTTTTTTGGCCATTGAAATAAATTAATTCCCAAGCACTTGATGTGCCTAAATTCTTTACATGTGTTTACAAGTGTCAAGCATTTTTTCTGCCAAAACGCTACTGCCAGGAGCAAAAGAGTCTAGGAGAGATGGCAAATCATCCAGTGTGCATGAGGCCTACGTCTGTTAGTCACTCCATAATGCTCTTCTTTTAATAACAGTTAATGTAGCATTTTAGCATGTGCCCAATCTTGTTATTGCGCTAGCTACATAGTTAAACACCAGTAGGGTCATAGCTTTCTAGCAAGATAGACTATTCATTGGCCACAGAACAGCTGTTACAATGTCAGCCCAATATTGCTCACTCTCTAGGGATCTATAAGTACACACTTTATTTTTTTTTAGCAAATTAAAACACACTATAGTGCATGTTTTTTTGCTTTTATACCTTCTAGTCGGGTTATAACTACACTGTGTATTTTGATTAGTTCCCAGTGTTCTTATATGTGTTTTGTGTTTTAAAAGCGTGTTCTATCTGCTCTTTTATAGGCATAGAATGTTGGATAATAAAAAACAAAACAAAAACAAAAAATTGTTTTTATAGCCATGCAGTGGCTGGAAAAATCTGTCTCAACATAATCAGCATTTAATCTGTCCACGTGCAGTTGCGTTGTAAAAAAATAAATAAAGGATTCACATTTATCTAAGCTCTCAATCATGTACTCACTTGTTCTTCTTCTATATCTGCCTTGGGTTGTACATTATATTATTATGAATACTTGCAGCGGTTAAACATAACATCTTCACAATATTCAAGTCTATTTTTTGTATCCACTCCTCTCATAGGACATTTTGGGCGATCATGCTTGCAGTTGTTATGTGACATATCTAGGAACAATGGATGGGGGGAGGGTAATTATTATCAGAGTTACCCTGCACCTACACAGAATCGCTTTGCACCTCTAACCAATCGTGACGAGATGGAAAGTGGTTTTTTAGGGAACCCCCCTCCACCTTGGTGGGGCCCTCCCTCGACAACTCCCACTGGCAACAGAGGGAACAAAAGAAGAGAAAGAGAGGGAAACGGGCCGGACGCAGAACAGTCAAAAAGGACAAAATCCCACTAGGCACGGGTATTTACAATATCAGTGGGACCATTTTGACTGATGACGAATTGAGAATTTTAGATAAAGGACTCAAATTCGCCCCCATCAGGAATTTTAATAAGTTTCAGACTTATGTTGGTATTTCTAAATTCGTAAGAACTCTGAATATCAAAAAGTACTTCTTATCAAAACCGGCCGAAAGGTCTTCTTTGATCCCTATAGGTTCACATTCTAATTTAAAAACAAAAAGTGTATTTAACCCTTCTAATATAGACAGTAAACACATAGATGTGTTTAAAAACATGGTCCTAAGTGATCTTGAGTCTATGAAAATCAAAAAGATTAGAGACCCTCTTTATGTCAAAAATGGTATAGCGTCATTAGAAAATAAAAAAGACGTGGTAATACGCCCTGCAGACAAAGGGGGGGGGGGTTGGTAGTGATGTCAAAGGAGTATTATAAGGGGGAAATGAATCGCCTCCTGAGTGATACTGACACCTACAAAGTATTGAAAACTGATCCGATTTTTGAATTTAAAGGGGAATTATCAGCCCTAGTTAAAAAGGGGCTAAAAAGAAAGATTCTTTCCAAAAAAGAGGCAGAATTCTTAGACCCTAGCGCGTGTAGAACACCTTTTGTATACTTTCTACCGAAGGTACATAAAAATGCCACACATCCACCCGGACGACCTATAGTCAATGGCATTGAGTCCGTATCTTCGAGATTGGGCCAATACATTGACTTCTTTTTGAAACCCATTGTCTCTAAGACAAAATCTTACCTTAGAGATATCAAGCATTGCATACAAACTCTTGAATCCTTGACCAGTACATCGAATAGTCTCCTTGTTACTGCAGATGTCAGTTCCTTATACACCATTATAGGACATGCCGACGCAATTTCGGCTGTCAAATGGGGTTTGGCACAATCTGACCTGTCGACTAAGCATAACAAGTTTCTTCTTCAGTGCTTGGAATTTTGTTTGACTAAAAACTATTTTTGGTACGGCAGAAATCACTATTTGCAAGTAATGGGTGTCGCAATGGGGGCTAAATTTGCCCCCAGTGTTGCCAACCTTTTTATGGCACTATGGGAAGAAGAGGCCATTTATAAAGACCCTCCTGTACAGCTTAAATGCTATAAAAGATACATCGATGACTTACTTATGATTTGGGAAGGTGATCTATCCAGTTTGGAACACTTTATGTTAAATCTGAATAACAACTCTCGTAACATCACCCTTACTTGGAACATTGATGTAGATAAAATTTCTTTTTTAGACCTTGAGATCTACAAAATTGGAGAATCTTTCAACACCCGCAATCATTTTAAGCCTTCCGATAGGAATGGTTTCATACCCCTAGATAGCTGTCACCATAAAAATTGGTTGTGCAACATTCCAAGGGGGCAATTTATTCGTCTCAGACGAAATTGTACATCTGATACCGAATTTTTTTCTCAATCTAAAACTTTAATGGGTAAATTTTGTCAAAAGGGATATGATCGAGATAACATCTCCAACGAATTAGCACGTGTTGGCAATCTTAACAGAGCTGACTTAGTAGCTGACTCGACAAAATCTAAAAAAGGAGAGAGTTTCGAATTTAAAATCATCTTGGACTATAATGCTCAATACCGACAATTCGAGAAGATTGTTACCAAACATTGGGAGGTTTTGAAAAAGGACAAAACCCTGGGGCCTCTTCTCCCTGTGCGTCCACGTTTCATATACAAAAAAGCCCCTACTGTAAGGGATGCAGTAGCTCCTGGAGTTATTGACCCACCGGTCTTTAAAGAAAACAGAATTTTTTCTTTCCTTTCAGGCTTCTATGCTTGCGGTAGATGTCCGGCTTGTAAACAATGTAAACACAATGTGAAGAAGCGTAAAAACTTTACCTCCTTCTCCACTGGCAAAAGCTATACCATTAAAAATCTCATTACTTGTCAAACAGTTGGTGTAGTCTACATGCTGGAATGTGATTGCGGATTCCAGTATGTAGGCCGCACATCCCGTGCCTTATCGGTCCGTGTAGGAGAACACGTAAGCAATATTAAGTTGGGTAAACGGTCCCACAGTGTTTCTAAGCATTTCCGTCAATATCATGATAGTAATCCTAGATGTTTGAAATTTTGGGGCCTTGAGAGGGTCGACAAACATTGGAGGGGTGGGAATTACATTCGCCAAATTAGCAAAAGAGAGTCCTTCTGGATTTATGAGACCAAAGTGCTCACTCCAGAAGGCCTCAATGTAGAATTTGACTTAAATTGTTTTATATCCAACAAATAAATGTTTTTTAGTTTATTTTAGTTATTTTATATAGCGGTATTTAAATATAATTTGAATTTAGATTTATGGAGATCGGTAAATGGATCGTATTTTTATGTAGATCCTTTATTCCACTTGTGTCCTGTAGATGTTTTTATTATTTTATTATAAATAGTAGTTTTTATTTTATTGTAACAATTAAATAGGATATGTTCAATTTTATTTGTCTATATGCATATCAAAGAGGTTCTGATCTGACCGAGCGCTGTTATATAATATGTATGTATTTATGCTTTTTACCCACAAGATGGCGACATCTTAGTATTATTTTCTATGTCGTCCTGACCGTCTTGTCGCGGGACAATAAAGTTATTGTAACGTGCAATGACGCGGAGACGTGCCGTACCGCGTCATCACGTTAGAAGGACGGCATCTGATCATTCTACAAGCTGTTAGCATCTCTTATGACGCTGAATTGAACCCTATACGTCATTACGTTACATGTGACGTTATTCTTCCGGGTTAAGCAGCGTTTTTAAGACAGCGCGCGACTGTTTGAATTCCTGCCCTGCTGAAGAAGTAATTTATTACGCAACGCGTCCGGGGACAGGAATCACTCGTACAGTCGCTCGTTCATGATCTGAACCTCTTCCTGAAGTAACCTCTCCGTCCGGTCCTTATGGTTTTCGTTGATGCTTTTTATTTCCTCACCAAATGTGAGTAAGCTGTATGCTATATGCTGCAATAAATCCCTGGTTTTTATGGAAGCTCTTAGATGTGTGTTTTTTTCTCTTTTTGCTTTGCCATTATCATGCCTGACATGTGAGGATTCTACATAACATCTTTTTCCTGGGCTTCCTGTTGGATACTTATGCGCAGTATGACCATCTGGTAAAACAGTGGTCTTTCTTGGAGGTAATAGTAGAATACCCATTTGGTGGTGGGATCACCGTATATCTTCTCATCACGTTTGCACTCTGGTGGATTTTAATTAGATCAATTTAATTATTGGATCAATTCTCATCACGTTTGCACCCTGGTGGATTTTAATTAGACCAATTGGAAAATTGGATCTTCTGCACAGATTATTATATGGACATTCGTTTAGATATTCTATGCACTTATTTATTGGTGTAATATATCATTTTATTGGTGCAATATATCACTTTTTATTATTTTTTGTTTATATTTACACAGAACTTTGATATATGGTGCCTGAGAAGCACCATTAAAGACATTATATTATATTGTATTGTTTGCGCTGCACTATTTCTATGTCATATCTAGGAACCCCTTTAATACTGGAAGATATTTTAATGTAATTTAGTATTGTTGGCTGGGTTGTAGTTCTGACAGTCGAATATAAGTGATGCAATCTTTTTGGCAGACTCAAGAGACTCTTGAAGTATTAACTAGCATGCCTATAAGCTATAGGCTAAGAGGACCAGCGAAGTAGATGTGTACTACATAGCAGGAAGCAAAACATATTCCTGCAATGACAACATATTAATAGTTAGTGGGTAAAATAAGTATTGAACATGACACCATTTTTCTAGGTAAATATATTTCTAAAGGTGCTGTTGACATAAACATTTTTACCACGCCGTTAACAACCGATGCATAAAGAAGTCAAAACAAATACGTTCAGAAATTAAGTTATGTGTAATAAAATGTAATGACACAGGGAAAAAGTATTGAACACGTGAAAAAAGGGAGATGGTCTATAAAAAGGTGTCTCATTACCAAGGTGTCACACAATACACATCTTGTGATGGGTAAAATTAAAGAGCTCTCTAAAGACCTAAAAAACCTTATTGTTGCAAAACATACTGATGGCATTGGTTACAGAAAGATTTCTAAACTTCTGAATGTGCCAGTGAGCACTGTTGAGGCCATAATCCAGAAGTGTAAAGGACAAAATTTCACCATAAACCAGCCATGACCAGCTGCTCCTCACAAGATCTCTCACAGAGGAGTAAAAGGAATTATCAGAAAACAAAAAGTAATGTACTCAACTACCATGGCAATTATAATAGCTCACCACACAAGACTCTATTGCTGAAGAAAAAATTAGGGCTGTTACTGATTAAAATTTTCGCGTTCGATTAATCGATTTTTTTTATCGATTAATCGACTAATTTCGTTTACTATAATGCACATACAGATCCAACTACTTTTAGCTGATCTCCTTGCATTGCAACTCTGCATTAATCAGTGGTAAATGTGGTATACACTATATACAATCACCCGACACTAATTAGTTTCCACAATCCATGACTTAAAGTGGAGTTTCCATCCCAATTTTTTTTTTCTCATTAGACTTAAAGAAAAAAAAAAAATGTTTTACTCATCTGGAAATGCCTGTTGCTATGCGGCCCCATGAAATCTGCCCTTGGAATCACCTAGGATTCTGAAATCATCTTCCTCTAATGCTCCTGTGAAATGTGTGTCATCACTTCCCAGGGATGCAGTGCGCTGTCCAATTATCACTCCCCATCCAAGACTTCCAGGAAGTAAGTGCTTGTAGGCTTCACAATGCCCACAAGCAAAATGACAACCGTGTGGACCTAGTTTTATAAACTATCTTTTTTGAATAACTATGCGGAGCGGTGGCGGATTGTAAAATAGTAAGTGACCGGATTTATATTATAAAAACGCATGATGAAAGGACATACATTTAAAAAATGCTAATTGTGGTTGGAACCCCGCTTTAACTTCACAGTTCACACAAATACGTTTTAAATTCAAACTGTAGCACTGACGTAAGTATTTTTTTCTTATTAAACTTTAAGAAAAAAGTAGAAAGTTCGTTTAACTTTAATTATAAAACGTATCTAGTATATTGACTGTCAGTCACTTTATAGTAGGCAAGTAGGCATCACTTTAGCCAGTCATGCAGACATACCAGAGTGTTTACATTTTCTGGAAGCAGACATGATCACATTTTATTGACAATATACCATGAAGAACTGAACAGTCTTTCGCACGGAACATATGTTGCCGATACACAAATAATTGTCTGCACAAAACTGCTTAGTACAGGAAAACGATGGTTATTTTTGCCCCCTTACCCTGATGGAGCCTGATGCATCCTCCTGCACCAGAGATGCAAAGGTACCTCAATCCAATAGGTGCAGTTTGCTCTCATCCAGCAGGGTAAGTCTCACTGTCCAGGCTGTCTGGTGACATCAAGAATTTTGATTGATCGAAAGAATTTTGATCGATCAAAAAAATTTAAGATTAATTGAAGAATTAATTTTAAATTTCCCCAGCCCTAGAAAAAATATGTTGAAACTAATTTAAAGTTTGCTGCACAACATCTAGACAAGCCTGTGAAATACTGGGAAAAAATTGTCTGGTCAGATGAGACCAAAATTGAACACTTTGGATGCCATAATACACCCCATGTTTGGAGGTCAAACGGCACTGCACATCACCCCAAAAACACCCCCATACCAACAGTGAAGTTTGGAGGTGGAAACATCATGGCGTGGGGATGTTTTTTAGTATACGGCACTGGCAAACTTCATATCGTCGAGGCAAGGGTGAATGTAAAAATGTACATTCTTGATGAAAATCTGCTGCCATCCACCAGGATGATAAAGATGAAACAAGGGTTGACATTTCAGCAAGACAATGACGCCAAACACAAAGCCAAGGAAACTCTCAATTGGTTTCAAAGAAAGAAAATAAAGCTGCTAGAAGGGCCAAGCCAATCACCTGACTTCAATCCAATAGAAAATCTATGAAAAAAATTAAACATCAGGAGTTCATAGAAGAGGCCCACGGAACCTTCAAGATTTGAAGACTGTGTGGCAGAATCGGCCAAAATCACACATGAGTAATGCGACTAGCTCCTCTATACGGGAGGCGTCTTAAAGCTGCAATTACCAGCAAATAATTTTGTCTGAAGTATTAGGCCTTGTACACACGATAGGTTAGCCAGAGGACAACGGTTTGATGGCCTGTTTTCATGTCAAAACCGTGTGTGGGCCCCATAGGTTGCTTTAAAATTAACCTATGGACTCATAACCGATAGGTCAAAACCGATCGTTATTAGGCATGACCATCGGTTAAAAACCTGCGCATGCTCAGAATCAAGTCGACGCATGATTGGAAGCATTGAACTTAATTTTTTCAGCACGTCGTCGTGTTTTATGTCACCGCGTTCTGATACGATAATTTTTTTAACTGATGGTGTGTAGGCACATCAGACCATCAGTCAGCTTCATCGGTTAACCTAAGACAACTGTCCTTCAGACCGTTCTCATCAGATGGACTGATCGTGTGTACAGGGCTTTAAATAAATTTCAATTAGTGTGTTCAATACATTTTCTCTGTGCCATCGAATTTTATTACAAATAACTTAAATTTCTGAGCTTATTTCGTATGTATGGATTGCCTGAGTTGTTACTGACATGTGGTGAATATGTCATGTCAATAGCATCTTTAGAAATATATTTACCTAGAAAAATGGTGACATGTTCAATACTTATTTTACCCGCTGTGTGTGTGATATACACACATACATACACACACAGTATCTCACATAAGTGTACACCTCTCACATCTTTGTAAATATTTTATTATACCTTTTCATGTGACAACACTGAAGAAATTACACCTTTCTACAATGTAAAGGAGTAAGTGTACATCTTGTATAACAGTGTAAATTTGCTGTCCCCTCAAAATAACTCAACACACAGCCATTAACGTAGAAAACGCTGGCAACAAAAGCGAGTGCACCCCTAAGTAAAAATGTCCAAATCGGGCCCAAAGTGTCAATATTGTGTGTGGCCATCATTTTTTCCCAGCACTGCCTTAACCCTCTTGGGCATGGAATTCACCAGAGCTTCACAGGTTGTCACTGGAGTCCTCTTCCACTTCTCCATAATGACATCACAGAGCTGGTGGATGTTAGAGACATTGTGCTCCTCCACCTTCCATTTGAGGATCCCCCCAGATGCTCAATAAAGTTTGGAGACATACTTGGCCAGTCCATCACTTTTACCCTCAGCTTCTTTAGCAAGGCAGTGGTTGTCTTGGAGGTGTGTTTGGGGTCGTTATTATTATGCAGCCCAGTCTCTGAAAAGAGGGGAACATGCTCTGCTTCAGTATGTCACAGTACATGTTCATGGTTCCGTCAAAGAACTGTCGCCCCCCCCAGTGCTGGGAGCACTCATGCAGCCCCAGACCATGACACTCCCACCAACATGCTTGACTGTGGGCAAGACACACTTGTCTTTGTACTCCTCACCTGGTTGCTGCCACACACGCTTGACACCATCTGATTTGGTTCCAGTAATCCATGTCCTTAGTCTGCTTGCGTTCAGAAAACAGTTTGCAGGCTTTTTTGTGCATCAAGTTTACAAGAGGCTTCCTTCTGGGATCACAGCCATGCAGACCAATTTGATGCAGTGTGTTGCATATGGTCTGAGCACAGACAGGCTGACCTCTCCACCTTCAACCTCTGCAGCAGTGCTGGCAGCACTTATGTGTCTATTTCCCAAACAGAACCTCTGGATATGATGCTGAGCACGTGCACTCAGCCATAACGAAGCCTGTTCTGAGTGGGTGTAACAAGATGTCTGCTGCTGGCTTAATGTGAGAGTGCAGGGTGTACCAAGATGGACGTCGGGACTCTGACTGTAATGCGACAACATGGAGCGTCAATTCAGTTGCCGAGTGTGACGGCTCCGGTCACCAGTGGATGATGGCTGCCCCCTTCCCCCCCCCCCACCCGGCCAGCTTACCTGCTAGCTCACTTGCTTTGCCGGCAGACTTCCTGCTGCTCGCCGCCTCTCTTTTCACCCCTTACAGGTATCGGATTAGGCATCGGCAGCATTTGCGTGAGTACTCGCGCAAATGCTCAGTATCGGTCCCGATACCGATACTAGTATCGGGACAACCCTATTTATAACAGTTCATTACCACTGTTCTAAGTAATCAGAGGTGTGTAAAAAGAAAAAACCTTATCCCCTCCCAAGAGTAGTACAGTATAACTATGGTAACACTGTACTGTTCTGGTCAAAGTATGTAAAAAAGAAATTGTAATAAAGAAAAAAAATGATGACAAACAATGTGACAAAGAATTACAACTTCAAAAAACTGCCGCTTACTAAATACCTTGGACTGTCTACTTTCCAAAAAAGGGTAATTTGTGGGGTATTTGTACTGTTCTGGCATTTTAGGGCCTCCAGAATTGAGAGGGCCCATCAGAAAAATTAGGATTGATCAATTTTACAATATATATTCCATATTTTCTGGACTGTATAACTTTCCTACAGACTAAATAATATACACGGAATTTGATTATTTTTACCAAAGAAGTTTATCAAATTACATTTGGCCTAAATTTATGAAGAAGGATTATTTGCAAGATTTTATAACAGAAACAAAAAAAAAAACTGTATTTTTATTTTTTTTCAAAATGTAAAGTCTTTTTTTGTTTATTTAACAAGAGATAAAAAAGAAAACCGTGGTGATTGATTACCACCTAAAGAAAGCTCTATCTGCCTCAAAAATATATATATTAATATAAAAAATTAATTTGAATACCGTGTTGCATGAATAAGTAACAGTGTAACAGCATTGAAATCTGGCCTGGGCAGGAAGGGGGTGAAAGTGTCCGGCATTGCGGTAACATAGAAAAATGGATGGGGGGGCCGTAATGACTGGAGTTCTGGAGTTTAAGGCTGCATTCACATCTGACCATAAAATGCCTGGAAAACACCCAACAAGCTCAAAAAAGAACATGAGCCTCTTTGGGCAGATTACAGGCATTTTTCAGCTTTTTACATTGATGACCTGTACAAACACGTGGCAAAAAAACGCTGTAAAAATCGTGGTAAAAAACACACAACTTTAAAACACTCAACACAACACAAATATCAGACACTTTTACACACCAAAATGGCACCCTGATTTCCTCCACCAGATTATTTATTTATTTACAGTCCACTCATTTCACCAAAGGATTTTGAAAATCAAAAATCTGTATGTATTGGGAACAACAGTGATCTGGTACCCAGATAGAACTGAATATATAGTAGACTATTGTTATATATCAAGACAATAATCCAAAGTGATTACTGAAAAGCACCAACAAAAACAAAAAAGGATTACGCACACATTTATGAATAGATGAATTAGGATTTTATATAACAATTAACTATTTGAAAACCCATGTTACGTTATGGAACAAAGAGAGATAGGTTTGTTCGTACATAATAATGATAAAGATCCAGCAAAATTGCTTTTACTTTATAAAAATAGATTTTCACAGAGACAGCAGGGGTATATGGTAATCTGCAAGTGATAAAAACATTATTTTCTATAGATGTAGGCTGGCTTTTAAATAGCACAGAGAATTAACATAAAATGTAATCTGTGCAGCATGCTTTTCCAGCTGCACTGGAATTTAGAGCAGATTGTTATCTCCTTTCTATGTGAAATACTCAGGATCTGGGCTGAGAATAGTACATATATAGCTATAATAGTGTATTTCAAGTAGTTTATATGAATTATAGACCCATGAAATTGATTGATTCCCTTTTTCTTCCCTTTCCCCATATACATCAAAAAGTGACTAGTACTCTTTACTCTCACATTGATTAATACTATGTTTAGGGAAATATATACACACACTTCTTTCTTTACCTGTTGATACATTATTAGGAGAACACTGTTTTTGTGTTTGTGTGTGCCGTTGTGTCTGGGCACTATGGGCCAGATTCACCAAGGACTTACGCCGACTCATCTCGAGATGCGCGGCGTAAAGTGAAATTTGCCCCGCACGTATCTTTGCGCCTGACCCTCAAAACGAGATACGCCTGAAAACCATTTTTTTCCATCCTACCTAAAATAATTACACCGGCGCTTCTTCGCATGCAAAATACGCTAGACACACCACTGTTTTGATAGGCAAAGATGCAAATGAGGGAGATAGGGCGATCCACAAAATTAAGTTTGGGCGTCGCAGGTTACGCCCTGTGTGCACCTGTTAGTTTCCAGGAGTAAAGTTACACTTTATAAAAGCAGCCTTAACTTTGCTCCAGCCGTGTAAAGGTCTGCTAAAGCAACACCATTAAGGAAGAGCTGAGCACACACACTTGCCGGACTACAATCTGTATGCCAACATGCCAGGGGCATCCATGCTCATAACTATACTAGTGACTTTAGAGGCGCAAAGAAGGGGGAGGGAACAGAGGAGGAGGGCACAGGAGAGGGTCTTCCGCAGACGCCTAGATGTCTTTGCCATGGGGGAAGCAGAGGTGTATCGCAACTTCCGATTCAACTGGGAAGCCGTCTTGGAAATAACCCAAACCCTGCAGGATGACCTCACCAGCCCCACACAACGCTCACATGCAGTGGAGCCACTGGTGAAAGTCCTGGCAACACTGCATTTCCTGGCCACTGGCTCTTTTCAGCGCCCATGTGGAGGTATGGCTGGAATGTCACAATCCTCCATTAGCAGGTGTGTGCACCAGGTTGTCCCTGCAATCCTCAGACGCATGGCCAACCAAATTATAAAAATCTCCCAGGAGGTCCAGCGAATGAACACAGTGACTGATTTTTATAAAATTTCCAGATTCCCACGCACCATCGGGGCCATAGATTGCACCCATGTGGCACTACAGCCCCCCCATTAATGACCTGGACATTAATTGAATGCCAAAGCTTCCGATTTCTGAACATGTGCTCTATCTCATGGGGGGGCTGTAGTGCCACATGGGTGCAATCTATGGCCCCGACGGTGCGTGGGAATCTGGCAATTTTATAAAAATCAGTCATTGTGTTCATTTGCTGGACCTCCTGGGAGGGTTTTATAATTTGGTTGGCCATGCGTCTCAGGATTGCAGGGACAACCTGGTGCACACACCTGCTAATGGAGGATTGTGACATCCCAGCCATACCTCCACATGTGCGCTGAAAAGAGCCAGTGACCAGGAAATGCAGTGTTGCCAGGACTTTCACCAGTGGCTCCACTGCATGTGAGCGTTGTGTGGGGCTGGTGAGGTCATCCTGCAGGGTTTGGTTATTTCCATGATGGCTTCCCGGTTGAATCGGAAGTTGCGATACACCTCTGCTTCCCCCATGGCAAAGACATCTAGGCGTCTGCAGAAGACCCTCTCCTGTGTCCTCCTCCACTGTTCCCTCCTCATTCTTTGCACCTCTAAAGACACAGAACAGACACACACAAAAATCAGACAGAAAAAAAAGAAAAACACAAGCAGACAGCAAAAAACACTCAGAAAATACACACAGCTTCTACAACCTCCTACTACAATAAATCTTTAATATAACATTACACTCACCAACAAACAGCCACAGACAACAGAGCAAAAGACACTTGCTTTGGGAAGGGAAACACAGGGATGTACTTTTGCAATTGAAGGGCGTTTGTCTGGGGCTATTTAAGCACAGGGAAATTCTCAAACTAAGTATGCTTGGCCTTTTTCCTATCTCACTGATTGCGCCGAGCCAAGTTCTGCACATGCCCAGTGAGGGGCAGATTCGTGAGCGCATGCGCAGTACAGCCAGCCCGGGGTCACGGCTAATTTGAATGGATCACGCCCACTTACTTCCCACTTGCAATAACCCCGCCTTACGCCTCGGGATTTACGTTGCGCTGGCGCAAATTTGAGCACAAATGCGCTGTGGATACGGCACTTACGTCAAAAAATTAAGGCGACCTAACTTAAATTAGATACGTTTGGAGTAACTTAATTTGCTCCGCTTTACCTGAATCTGGCCCTATGTTTTAGGGCAAAGAGTGGGGTGACCTTATGCGAGGATATTCCACCAATCACGACAAGGGGGAGGCCATTCAATCAGAATTGACCTACCTCCCTTTGTGGCCAACTCGGCAGATTGGTTGAAAAGAAGGCAGCCTTTTTTTGGCACGTTGAGAGCTTTGAAAAATATATACAGAGAAATATTAACCCATATGGGCTTCGCATTCAAATATTCCCCATGATTGACAACGTCAATGCAGAATTTCGAAAAAAATGGGAGAACAATTTGCAGTCATGTACCTCAAATATGATGAAATTATTAATTGAAGAGTATAAAATTAGGACAGGATTAGTCGAGAAGGATATTGATGAGGTTTATACCAAATAGAAGCCATTTTTGGTCGTCTTGACCAAGTAACAATTGAAATCCTTCACAAAAAATAAAAAAAGTTTTGGAGGGACAAAATGTCCTTTCAAGAGGGAAAAGCCTACAGATGACAATCTACTTATCCCATTTAACAGAATCAAAGCAAAGGAATAAACAAACCTATGTCCAATAGAGGTTCCAACCCCATGTCTAATGTTCCCACTCCATCTTTATTTTAAAAAGTCACCCTAGGAATAGGAATAATAAACCCAAGCGTCCACTTTAGGGTGAAGATTCTAATGCGTCTAAGAAACGCATTACACAACCATCCACTTCCACCTCATCCTCTGGGATCGGTGACAATTATGATTCACGGAGTAACCCCTGTGTTCAATCTTCTGGACTTTCTAATTCAGGTTTCTTCACTTCCCAGCATCTGGGTGTACAATTAACCCATGACGGTTTACAGTCTGTGAGTGGACGAACTAATGATCCTGGATTTTTTCCACAGGCACTACATACACTGCTGGAAACATAGGACTGGGAGGAGATGATGATGGTACATGCACTGACTATGACATGGACATCATCAACCTCTCCAATTATGATCTCTCACTTGATAAAAAGGCAGTACTGGCTAAAGGGCTAAGCTTTTGTCCCAATGCTCATTTAGACACGTTTGACGTCATCAAGGATCTTCACTTATTCGGTAGAAAATTGCTATTTAAGAGCCTTTACTCTAAACAAAAACATGATGTCCCTTGTTCAATGACAAAACAGCACAATGATGACATGGAGTTACTCGTGTCCCTTTCGGAGGACTGTGACCCCTTAGATCTCATTGATACATTAGATCTTGAGAATCTGCTACAGGAACCTGACACGGTCGACATACCATCCAGACCTGTGGATCCACTTAAGAACAAATCAGACAAATTCCCTTTGTTGCAGACTAATCCCAATTTGGCTGCATTTGTAGCACTTACATCTGCGGAAATTAAAAAATTGTAAAAACCTGTGCCTCCGGGAAACTTGACTTCCAATCAATGTAAAGCTCTTGATAATTAAAAAATTGTAACCTTTTGATTATTAAACCTTCGGACAAAGGAGGGAATATAGTCATTATGACAAATGATCAATACAAAAACATGTGCCTCAAGATATTGTCCAATAAAGATTGGTATTCACTCATCTCTAGGACGAGTATCTCGAAATTCGAAGTACAATTTTATATATTTTTATTTTATGAAAATTTGAGCATTTACATTGATGCACATTTGAGACCTTTTGTGGTCCGCTTGCCTTCCTACATTAAGGACACTATTCACCTATTACAGAAATTAGAGGCCTTACATGTGTCCAAACATGCCCTACTGGTGGCAATCGATGTCGAAGCCCTTAATAGCTCTATCCCCCACCATTTTGGGGTCGCAGTTATCTGACATGCGATTGCCCCCATCTTTCAGGCAGATCACAAATTGGGCGAATTTATCATCATGGCCCTTGAGTTTGTGTTGGATCATGGTATCTTTTCTTTTGATGGCTCCCACTTCCTCCAGCTGCATGGTTGCGATGGGGACCTTGTTTGCCCCATTGTATGCCAACCTGTACCTGGGGGAGTGGGAGAAGTCTTTTCTGTCCAGTGAAGAGGCCAAACGTTGGATTCATCATGTGGCAGCTTGGTTCCCGCTACATTGATGATGTCCTAGTATTATGGGAAGGCTAGGCTGAGGATTTAGAGAAGTGTGTTTCCATCATGAATGTAAATGAATTTAATCTTAAATTCACTGTAGTTTCCAGTGAAACCAAGATTGCGTTTTTAGACGTAACTTTGATTAAAAACAGTGATGGAAGCCTGTCGAGTGGACTTGTACAGGAAACCCACCGCAGGGAACACTGCTCCACGCGACCAGTGCACACCCTCAAGCCTTAATTAATTTGATCGCATACAGCCAGTATCTTCGTTTGAAGCGCAATTGCTCGAGCCAAGACGCGTTCCTTTTGGAGGCTGGGGCTTTAAAAGACAGGCTGCTACAAAGAGGCTATTCACACACACCTAAAAAAAGCTTTCAGGTGAGCAGATGACAGATAAGACAAAAATTACTATTTGTTACCAAGCAAAAGCAATGTGATGAAATAGATACGGTGAGAATCATTACAAAATACCACAGCCAGCACAAAGTGGTAAAGGCATCATTAAAAAGTTCTGGAACCTCCTATCCATTGATCTGACAAAACCCGCGATCACCTATCGGCGTGCGTCCTCACTGAAAGACCAGTTAGTCAAAAGTGAATTCAAAAGGAGCATTTAGAAAAGATCCATGTAAGAGACTAGGTACCTTTACCTGCGGTGGTTGTCCAATCTGCCAATACTTGAATACCCGGCAAGATAACATCTTACCGAATGGGTGACCATACAGACCTCGCCATTTCTCAAATTGCAAGACTGAAGGGGTAGTTTACCTTCTCACATGTCAATGTGACAGATTTTACCTGGGCAAAACCAAGCTGCCATTTTATAAGCGAGCATCTAGGCATATAAGCTCCATGAAAATGGCTAATCCCGATCTCCCACTAGGGAGACATGTTGTACAACAACATGATGGAAGATTTCCTGGGGTTCAATTCCTTATCCTCGATAGGATTCACCCTAGCTCCAGAGGAGGTGATTGGAACAAAGTATTGCTCCAGTGGGAGACCCGCTGAATTGCGGACCTTGGAGCCAATACATCTCCGGGCTTAAATGAACAAATTTGTTTCAGACCATTCTTGGAGGGTTATGCCCCGGGAGGGTGTGAAAAGGAGTGATTGGGTCATGCTCATGATTTATTCTTTGTCCTGATGTCTGTCATGATTTTCTCTTCTTATTCTTTTTAATCTTCTTTTTAATTTTAATTATACCTGTTATGACCCATGTCGCATGTATAGTGTCATTAAGATATGCTATGTCCCCATGTGTCCCTATGTGCCCTGAGTTGACTGACTGGCTGGCTTGTCATTGAGGTATTGGCATGTATGATTGTGGGGTTCGTCCCCTCATTTTTTCTCCTACCTGGCGCACGTGGGCCGACCCCCAATTGTGGGGGCGGCCTACTGGTGACCTGCCATATGGCCATATATGCGCTGGCATGTAGGTATGGAGGGGTGATGGTGTTACTCCTTGTCCGGTTTCGGACACATTTTTTATTGGGGGGTTTTCACCCGTCATCCCCCCCATGCCATGCCTGGGCCCATTCATTGTGCTATGTTGATGCAACCATTGGGCACTATACCTTTGTGCCCATATATACAGAGTCAGTATTCCCCTTAGTTCCTATGCTGCTATCTGTGGGATTCCCTCTAAGTAGGAGGTCACCCATGGACTCCAGCTAACCAGTGGCATATCTAGGGTATGGCAGCCATGGCAAGTGCCATGGGCGCCATATGAAGGGGGCACTGTTGAGTGGCTGGGCAGCAAGGCACTTACCAGGGTCTGAGGGTCTCTTCTTTCTTCCCCCCGAGCATAGGCAGGATCTCCTTTTCAGCACCTTTGGACAATGGCAGCACTATTCCTGCTGCGTTCAGCCCTTCCCTGTTCTCCCAGGCTCTCCCATTTCATCTGGTTGGATTGGCAACACACAAAGAGGAACATCAGTTTCTCCCTCTCCTCTGTGAAAACTTAGGCCTTAAGTGATAAAGATTTCATGACTTCCAGTATTGGTTCTGCATTTACCTGGCTTTGGAGGGCAGAGGAGGGGTCTAATAAACCCCAGATTTTTCCATAAAGAAGATATGTCACTACCCAAGGTATCACAATAGATGGAAAATATCACTAGTTTTGTTAGCTGTTTTTTTGTTAAGGTTATCTGAAAGATGGATTTCAAATGTTTCGACAGGGGCACAGTTTCAGTGCTTGCCATAGGCGCTATTTTCACTAGATACGCATCTGCAGCTAACCCTTACATTTAATATTTAAAATACCAACCAGCAGTGTATAATGTATCTGCTGTTTTAAAATATTTACCCCCTCTAGTGTAATTATCTCCCCTGTTAGTTGTTTGATGTAGTGATTAAACATAAACATAACCATAAAATCTGGTGTTGTCCAGAGAGTGTCACTTCTGTTTGTAGTGGCCAGCCGTTCTTGATGGCCTGGTGGTGTGGGGGCGCTGTGCCTTTGTGTTAGAAATCGCTTTGCTTGTTTCTGCTTTGTGGGCGGACCAATGGGGTGTTTCCAACGGGCCGCTGTGAATGTGTCATGGTGTTGCCCTGCTCGGCCCGCCTCCTTTTGGAATATGCCGCTTCTATTATCCAGTGTTGGGCACACGCACTCCTACGCCGTGCACGCGCCTCCATGTGCTGTCCACGTCCATGGAGATTGGGCGGCACCGCGCGTTGCTATGCTGTGACGTGGTGCACCCGGCCCTGCCCCTCCCTATTTACTTCCTATAAAAAGATCACCGCTGCCTAGCCTGCTTGTCAGACGGCGGTGATGATATTGTGTACTCCACGACGACACAGACAGTGGTACTGACGTTCTGTCAGCCTCGATTTGGCACCTTTGGGCTTGTTTGGAGTTTTTGAGGTGACCCTACTTTCTAGACATGTGCGTTCCCATTCGTAACAAATGGATTTTCGTACGAATTTGTTAGTATTCGTACATTCGGATCAATTCGAACATCCGAAAAGCTGAAAGAACCAAGATACGAAAATTACGGAATTACGAATAAGCAAAATAACGAACAAGCGAAAATACAAACGTATGGTTGGACAATCTTACTAAAATACGAAAGCACCGAAAAAGCAAAAGAACGAAAATGACATCTATAACGAACGATTTGCATTCCGGATTTTAAATCCTTTGTCTGTTCGTATTTTCATTTGTATGTTCATATTTTCATTTGTGTGTTTTGTAAATCCGTTTGTCTGTTTGTAAATTTGTGCACTTGTATCGTTCTTTCGAATAGGCACTGGGCAGTGTAGTTAGTGAGTGATGTATCTTACTTAATATCTTAGCCAATCGGGGGGGCGTGGCTACCGCGTAGCTGAATGGCTGTGTGATCACGCTGCTCCGCTCCAGCCACGGGAACAGAGCCCTGCATTCGCGACATTGCCGCAGTCTTTCACCCGGAGCCTGTGCCGTAGGACCCGTAGACCCAGCGGACATGACCCGCAAGAGAAAGGAGACGGTGAAGCCAAAGAAATTGGATGACTTCTTCCCGCCGCAGCGCCGAGGCCTGGGCCAAGATGGCGCCGGCGCGACGGTCCCCTCACCTGCCTCCTCACAGAGATCGCGATCCGACACATCCAGCCCTGGGGACAGGAACAGATCTCCTCAAGGGACCGCGGGATCGTGCACTCCCCTGTCTCGCAGCCCTGCTAAGTCCAGGCCACGACTTGAAACTCATACTGCCCAGGTAAGCCCAGGGCAGGACTCTATCAATGACACGAGGGAGCTAGTGGATCCCTTCACCTCCTTTCCCACTTCAGGCGCGGCTGTGTCTGACACTGTGCTCAAAGACATGTTAGTGTCCCTCCGTAGCTCTATGCATTCTGACATGTTACAATGCATGAAAAACTTTAAATCTGACATGGGAGAACTGGGGGATAGAGTGACCCACGTTGAAGAAAAAATGGGGGAATTTGCAACTTCACATAACACCCTGATAGATGCCCACTCTGAGCACTCAGAAGAGATTGAATGGTTAAGGGCAAAGGTCGCAGATTTAGAGGATCGCTCGAGGAGGAATAATGTGAAAATTAGGGGGGTTCCTGAGTCTGTCCTCCCAACCCAGCTCCAACAGTATGCTAGAGATTTACTGCAGCAATTCCTCCCCTCAGCCCCGGACTCTGAATTACAAGTTGATCGGATCCATAGGCTGCCCAAGCCGTCATTTCTGCCTGATAATGTACCCCGTGATGTCCTGATGAGGGTGCACTTTTTTCAAGTAAAAGACCAACTAATGTCCTCCTTCAGGAAGTCCCAACAACTCCCAGAAAAGTACGCCCAGGTTCAACTGTTTGCTGATCTCTCACAGTTTACCATGCAGAAACGTAAATCCCTGCTTCCGGTTACTAAAGCACTTCGCAATCACGGCATTCCCTATCGCTGGGGTTATCCCGTTAAAATCACTGTCACCCACGATGGGAAGGACACTGTGGTCTCAGACCTGGAAACAGGCATCACCCTTCTCAGGTCCCTGGACATCCTTCCTGACGATCAAGATGCGGGATCCCTGCCCTCACCCCCTATGCGAATGCGACAACAGCATGACTGGCAGACGGTGACGAAAAAGAAGTCTGGCAAGAAACGTGCATCCTGAACGTTTCTCTATTCCTCTGCTGGCAATACCTCTTACATGTTCCAAGTTGGTCTGGAGCCTCCACTCCAAGTTTGAGTTACCCCCCATGATTATTGGCAGCAATGCTGCCCCTGGTTGCTTGATTTTGAAAGACTTTTTTTTTCTCTTGTGTGCTCTCCTTTTTTTTCCTCTTTTTGCCTCTCTTTTTAATGTACTGATTTTTTTGCTCTTTTCATGCACCCCTCCTCTTGTTCACTCCTCTGATCTGACTCGCCCGTGGACTGCGCCGATACGCCTGCCTCGTGATGATCGGATGATTGTCGTGGAGCTACTGAGATCTCTGGCACTCTCCATGCAGTTAAGGTACATTCAACATCTATCCTACTGTTTTGAACATGGCTCTCAATATAGTTTCGTTTAATGTAAACGGTCTCAACCATCCCGCTAAAAGGGCTTCAGTCTGGAGAGAAGCTATTTCTTTAAGAGCAGATGTTCTGTGTCTACAAGAGACACACTTCTCGGTGGATGCCCCTCCTAGGTTTCAACATAGCAGCTTCCCACACATTTTTGTAGCGTCTGCACCTGCCAAGCGTAAAGGAGTCCTGATAGCATTCAGAGACTCTGTTGCTCTCAAGACGCTGCACGTCCACTCAGACCCTGAGGGGAGATACATTATTTTTATTGGAGAATTGGACAACAGACTCTTCACCATTGTCAACCTCTACGCACCCAACTCCCATCAGCTACGTTTCCTGAACCGCCTCTACTCTAAGGTAGCCTCACTCCGCCAAGGCTCCTTAATTGTATGTGGGGACCACAATTTAACTGTTGACCACTCCCTAGATTCCTCTACTGCCGCTCGACGTCCTCCACCGCAACTCCAACATTTGCTCAATTCTGAGGAACTGTTTGATGCCTGGAGGTGCTACCATGCCACTGAGCGTGACTATACGTACCATTCTTCCAGACACAATTCCTATTCAAGGATTGATTTTATTTTTGTGGATAAGTTATTGCTGCAGTCTGTTTCTTCCTCTACCATTCATACCATTTCGTGGTCAGACCACGCACCTGTTTCGCTTACTATTTTGGGAGGCCACGCTACTAAACCTCCTACTGTGTGGAGAGCTAACTCTAAGATTTTTCAAATGCCTGCTCATGTTTCTGCTATTAGTGATGCTCTGTCTTTGTTTTTTGCTGAGAACGAGGGCTCTGTATCAGACCCTACTACTCTATGGTGTGCCCATAAGGCGTTTGTCCGTGGTATAATCTTGCAGATTTGTGCGAGGGAGAAGAGACAGAGGACACAACGGCTCACTCGTCTTCTTGATAATATCAAAAGCCTAGAATCCCAAAACAAATCTGCCCCTACTGCCTTGCTAGCCCAAGAGCTCGCTGGATGTCGCTTCGATCTCCGATTGCTTCTCATAGAAAATTATGATAAACATCTCCGGCATTTGAAATTAGCCCACTATTCCTCTGGAAATAGAGCTGGCAAATTCCTTGCCCGTAGACTTAAAGCTGCGAGAACCAAATCTAGAATTCCATATCTGCTCCACTCAGCGGATAACCATAAAATAACTAACCCCAAGGAGATTGCCGACTCCTTCGCGCATTACTACTCGAATCTGTACAACCTGAAACATGACTCGGCCACGCCTCAACCACTAGAACATGCCATCCAAGATTTTCTCGCGAAAATTAAACTCCCAACGCTTTCCTCCTCCCAATTAGACGTTCTAAATGCACCCTTCACAGAGTCGGAGATCGAGCGACTTATCCAGCGACTTCCTAAAGGCAAGTCCCCTGGACCGGACGGCCTCCCTAACGAATATTATCAAAGTTTTCACAAGTGGATAATTCCCACTCTTACACAAGCGTTCCTAGGAGCCGTGTCCTCTGCCGCGTTTCCCTCAGAGATGTTAAAGGCCTATGTGGTCACCATCCCCAAACCAGGTAAAGACCCTGTTACCCCAGCTAACTTTCGCCCGATATCTCTCCTCAATTCAGATGTTAAGCTATACGCAAAACTCTTGGCCCATAGACTACTACCCATCCTCCCATCCCTCATTGGACCTGATCAGTCTGGCTTCACCATAGGAAGACAGGCGTCAGATGCCACGAGACGGGTGTTGGGGATAGTCCAGCACGCAAGGAAACATCGAACGCCTTCTCTGCTCCTATCTTTGGATGCGGAGAAGGCGTTCGATAGGATACATTGGGGCTATATGCGTCAGACTCTCCTGAGATTTGGATTTGGAGGACCTGTCCTCTCGGCCATCCTGGCTCTTTATTCGTCCCCATGTGCTCAAGTGTATACCTCCGGCCTTCTATCAGATACCTTCTTAATATCTAATGGCACCCGCCAAGGCTGCCCCTTATCCCCCTCAATTTTTAATTTGCTTATAGAGCCCCTGGTGGAGAGGATAAGGTCCCACCCAGACATTACGGGCTTCCGTATCCAAAACTCCACTCATACAGTAAACCTTTTTGCAGACGATATAATCCTGTTTTTGACTTCTCCCGCCATCTCTCTTTGTTCTGCCCACGATACCTTATCGGAATTTAGTTTGTTATCCTATTATAAGGTGAATTTCACAAAATCTACCATTTTAGACCTTGGGATCCCCCCTCCTCTAAAGAGACATCTCCAACAGATGTTCCCCTATGCCTGGAGCCCCTCCACGATTACCTATCTGGGCTTAAAAATTTCAGCAGACCCTGAAAGTCTAGTGCCCGCTAACTACCTACCGTTGATCGAAAAGCTTTCTAAAGAGTCGGTTAGATTAGCCAATGTTGAGCTGTCATGGTCTGGCCGGTTGGCGGCTTTTAAAATGCTACTACTCCCGCAGGTTCTTTACATCTTCAGAACTCTCCCAGTTCCTGTCCCTTCTGCACACCTTAAAACTCTCAATACCCTGCTCTCTAATTTTATCTGGCGAAAGAAAAGACCAAGATGTTCCAAATTGTATCTAATTAAGCATAGACTAGCTGGGGGCATGGGCCTGGTCGATATTAGAGATTATTTCCGCGCCTCCATACTAGCACAACTCAGACCCTGGATAGACCCAAACTCTACTGCTATTTGGACAGTTATAGAGAAAGATCTATGCCCCACCACTAACCTCACTGATTTCCTCTTTATAGACGTATGGAAGCACTTTCCAACTCGGAATCTCCCTCTCTCCCTTCGGGCCTCTATTGAGGTGTGGAGGGAGTTGTATGCTAGAACAGTTCCTCCCTCTTCCCTTATTGAAATTCCTGTACCCATAACTACTCTAACCCAAGCCATCCCTAACTTGTCCCTTCTCAGCTGGCAAACCAAGGGAATTAAACTGGTTTCAGACTTATTTCACAACGACGTGCTTCTCCCCTTCCAAAACTTACAGTCTAAGTTTGACTTGCCACCTTCTGACCAGTTCACTTACACTCGTATTGCCCACTTTTTAAGGTCTATCAAAACTCATCAAATATTCCTTCCTAAGGAAATATGGCGTTTCTACACTGACACCCCCGCCCCATGTAAGGGAATTACTCTCTTCTATAACCTTTTTCAGGATAAGCTACGTTTTACAAAATCCCCCCCTTATCAGAAGTGGGAAAGAGACTTAGGTGAATCCTTTACGGATGATCAGTGGCGTAAGGCCTTCAGCTCCTTATACAAAGCCTCAAGCTGTGTTAACCATTGGGAGCTGACTCAGAAAATTGCTCTTCGATGGTACCTGACACCGTACAGACTCGCTAAATTTAGTACTGACAACTCTCCTCTTTGCTGGAGGAGGTGCGGGATGGTAGGAAATTTGCTACATGTATTTTGGACCTGTAAACATCTCACTAGCTTCTGGAACTTAATTTTCTCACAGATCTCTAGAATTACGGGAATGTTAACAAGCCCCAACCCCAGTCTAGCGATATTACATTTAGGAATTGAAGTCTTCCCACCCAATTTCAGAGGAGTGGTGACCCACATCCTTTTGGCTGCTAGGTCCTTGATAGCTCAACATTGGAAAGCAGACAATGCCCCTAACGTATCAGAAGTCCTGAAAATAGTTCAAACCAACTATGTTCATGAGTCCCTGTTGGCGGAAAGACGAGGTAATAAAGCTAAATTTGACTCCGACTGGTCCATATGGACCTTGTGGTACAAGGCTAGGCCCTAGGATCCTTATTTTATTTTATTATCTTAATTTTTTTTCTCTTTTATTTTTGGAATTATATGTTTCAGTTCCTTGGCTTACTATGTTTATGATGACTATGTTTACGATGACTATGTGTGCCCTATACTGCCATGCATTATCTGCACATACGTGAGCTCAGATCAGATATCCCCTTCCCTCCTTTCTTTCTCCCCCTACTCTGTCTTCCCTCCTATTTTTCTCTTCCCCCTTCTTCCCTTTTCCCTTTCCCCCCTCTCGTTCTGTGTCTTCTACTCGTATCAATACTACTTACTCTCTTACCAAGGTTTCAAGGTATTAATGATAACTACGCGAATTTCTATGCTCCTTTAGATACAATTCTGTTCCACTTGTTACTGTCTGCTCTTCATGGTTACGAATCATTATCTGGCTGGTGTACTTACCTTGGCTCACTCATGTGTATTGTATCTCTGTAATGCTTCTATGTATTACTTTCCTGTAATGACCTTATTTTGTCTTTTTTATAAAACCTTTTCAATAAACACTATTTGAAAAAAAAAAAATATCTTAGCCAATCAGCTTATCTCTTTTGTGCTGAGTCACATTGTACAGTGCAAAGCCTCGTACACATGATCGGACTTCAAACACATTTTTCCGTGGATATTTGTCTGAAGGAAGGGAGTTGGCCAGACTTTTGAAACTGAAAAAGTTTGTCCGATAGAGCATACACACGGTCGGATTTTTGGGAAAACGCTCATTTTGACATTTGTAGGCTAAAAGTCCGACCGTGTGTACGGGGGTTAAGAGAAAGTATATCTTAACAATGGATTAGCCACGTGTTGCTATGTATTTACGAAAGTACAAAATTACGAATCCATTAAATGATTATTATCTAACAAAATTACGAATTTCGAATCAACGAAAATAAATTAGACAGAATTACAAATAATTCAGTATAAACTAAAATAAAACTGTTACGAAAATACGAACGGGTCCAAATAGGAAAACTTGAGTCTTACGAAATTACGAATCTTTACGAATATACGGAACGAGACGAAACGGAACAAAAAAAATAAAAAAAAATTTGTTGTGCACATGTCTACCGCTTTTCTTCTGCTGGGGGGGTTGTCTCAGCCACGAGTCTACATATATGGTGAAGGGTATGATGTGTATGCCGTCCAGTTACTGTGTTCTCTGGTTTTGTATAAATATGTAATCTAATTCAACTGTGTACAATTTTAAAATATGGTTATTTGTATTATATACAGTGTGACTCCACGCGGACATTGGTCCCTGACGAAGGGACGAAGTCTTGAAACGCGTTGGGCTCTATTGGACCATTGTGGACAAGTCACGCACCAACGTATCAATCACGATTTTAATTTTTTTTTATAGATTGTTAAATAAACTTTGAATATTATAACTTTTTTTGAATTTGAGTTGTTACCGTTAAAGTCCCACCTTGGTTTTCTTTTCCTTTTCCATACTAATACAAGCAGTCCTCAAGCTTTGTTTTAAAAAAGGTAGCTGAAGTCATAAAAAAAAGTAAGGGAAGCACACGCTACACATAAATTAAATTGTAATTAGAAAACTACCGGTAATTTTATTCCCACTAAATAATGTTATAGTTTAAAGAGAATACCAAAAGTTATTGTATATCTTTCTTTTTAAATACGGAACTGATAAATACCTACATTTTAAATTTTCTAAATTAGTAATTTTATGTTATTTTTAACAGACAATAATTCATGTTTCCATTTTCAAACTGCACATGAAGCTCTAGACTTCATTACATATTTACCGGGCTGACCTTAACTGTTTTGCTAAGAAAAGCCTATTGTTCACTGAGTGCAATAGCTAAAGCTAAAATTGACACTCACAACTGAAACCTGCATTCAATGGGCCAGATTCTCGTAGATGCGCACCTAATTATGCAGGCGTTGCGCATCTCAGATGCACTACGCCGACGTAACACGGAGTGGCAAGTACCGTATTCCCTAAGTAAATGCGCTCCAAGATGCGCCTGCGTCGCGTAAAACCATCAGCGTAATCCGGCGCAACTCCAAAGTAGGAGGGAAGTGGGCGTGTTGCATTGTAATGAAGCGTGACCCCATGCAAATGCAGGCCGGGACGAACGGAGCATGCGCCGTGACATGGATGACCCGCGCCATGACGTGGTTGACCCGCGCCGTGACGTGGATGCCTTCTGCGCATGCGCAAAGCCTCCCTACGATGCGCCGGCGCAGGGTATATAATGCGCCCACACATGCGCCCGTGCAGCGCAAACGTCTCCCATTTTTTTGATAGTGACGGCCAAAGTTTGTGCTGGACAAGATGACAACTGCTGTTAAGGAGAGGAGGAAGAAGAATTTCTCCCCAGAGGAGAGGGCCATTGTCGTGAGGGCCATGGAGAAGTATGACTCGCGGCTCCATGGTGCTGACAGTGCCCGGACCAGCAAGTCCCGGAGGGACCAAATACTTATGAGGGTCGCGTGCCAGGTCAATGCCCTCTCTCATGAGGTACGGACACCGCAGGACATTCAGAAGAAAATGAATGACCTGCGGCGTCATGTGAAGGGCAAGCTGGCTGCCATAGCTCAGCATGCCAGGGGCACTGGAGGGGGCCCACCCTGCCCTGTCTGCCTGACTGAGGAGGAGAAGGTGGTTGCCCGCTGCCTGCAGACGGAGCAGGTAGAGGGAGTTGGGGGCTATGAGTCCCAGAAGCCAGCCGTGAGGACAGGTAAGTGTGTTTTATATTCTATCTGTTGTGTACATGTATGGGGGTGGAAGGGAACATGTGCCAAGTGTGTGGGTCCACCAACATGGGCATCTTTTGTGTCATCCACAGATGTGCAGGAGGGAGCGGGGCCATCTGTTGATGCCAGGGCCCATCAGGATCCATCCCCTGAAGATACAGTCCCTCTGGCTGCCCCCCTGGAACAGGACTTGGAGGGAAGTGGGTACACCTCAACGGAGGAGGTGGTTGAGGAGGGTGTCATAGTCCAGGACCAGGACCTATATGTTGTTGTGGAGGAGGATGGTGGGTTGGCCGGACCAGCCCAGGCTATCCCTCTACCTTTAGCAAACCCCTCAGTGTCCCCCTCCAACCTCTCCAGTCCCTCTCTTTCCCCCCCCTCATCTCCGGCCCCTCAACATCCTCCCCTTATGCCCGGTCCCCTGCCACTCCACGTAAGGCAAAGTGCAAGACCAGGGGTGTATCCAAGGTCCTGCCGGAACAGCTGGTCAGACAGCAGGACCAGCAAAATCAGCACCTGGCCGAGGTTGTGGAGGAGATGAAGCGCCTGGCCGACAGCCTGGCATCCTCGGGACATATTACAGATGCCATCCAGGATCTTGCTGTCAACAGCGCAGCAACGCTGACCAGCCTGGGGGAGCTGCAGGAAAACACCTCCGAACTTGTGGGGGAGGTTCATGCCCTGCGCCTTGCTGTCGAGGCGCAGACTGCTGTGCAGACCTGCATAGCGGTTGCCCTGGAGGGCATGCAGGCAGCCAGGGAGGGACGTGGGGATGCTCCTCCTCAACCTGCTCCCCCCCCCATCTGTGGCTGCCCCCAGGCAAGTGAGGGGCAGGACCCGTGGCACCAGGCGGAGCCCCCGCCAGGCCCATTAATTTTCTTTTTGGGTAATATTATGCTCTGGTTAAGAGCTTTTTTTGTTTAATATTATGCTCTGGTTAAGAGCTATTTTTGTTTATTTTTGGATACTGCACACGGTGCAGTGTGAATGGTGTGTGAATGTGAGGGGGTGGCACTCCTGCCAGTAAGGGGTGTCACCCTCGGCCGTGGTGGTGAAGTTAACCCCACGGCTGTATGAATGATGTGTGAAAGGTGTATGAATGGACAGCAACATCATTGGGGCCTTGACGTGGCGTTGCTGCTCCCAAGTCCTACATGCTGGACTTGGGCTAATCCAATGCGATGTGCATGTGGTGTGTGTGATCTAGGGACATCAGTGGTGTACACGCATGCATTGTCTGTGTGCCATGCTGTATGTGTGTGTTTAACGGTCAAAGATTCGTAACACGAGGACCCTCCTGACTGCTCTTTCATCAGATGACGGGGTCTCCTCTGGCGGGGGGGGGGCTGTGTGGTTGGGGGGTCAGGTCATCACGTAGGGCAATGTGCAGGCCCTTTCGCATGGCAAAGTTGTGCAGAATACAACATGCACCAATGATCTGACCCACAAAGTTGGGGGAATACAATAGGGCCCCCCCAGACTTATCCAGGCATCGGAAACGGGACTTCAGGAGGCCAAATGTGCGCTCCACCACTGCACGGGTTTTGATGTGTGCTTCATTGTATCTTCTCTCTCCTCTGGTTTGGGGGTTCCGGAAAGGAGTCATGAGATGGGGTCCCAGTGTATATGCAGAGTCACCTGTAAGGGAAAAGACAGGAGCATGGTAGTCATGCATGTGCCACTTCTGTTGTGCATCATGGGAGGGGATAGTCATGCCTGCCACCCATGTCACTCACCAACCAGCCAGCTGTCCCCATACATGTCCTGCTCAAAATCTTCTGGGATGTTGCTTTGACGGTAGATGTAGCTGTCATGGCTGGACCCGGGGTCTTTGGCACGGACGTGCCATATGAGGTATTTGGCATCGGCTATCACCTGTACGTTGATGGAATGCCAATGCTTCCGATTGCGGTATATGTGCTCTGTGACACTGGGGGGCTGTAGGGCCACATGTGTGCAATCAATGGCCCCGATGGTGCGTGGGAATCCGTCAATTCTGTAGAAATCTGTCATTGCCTTCTGCCGCAGGTGCACAGTGGTGGGTCTGATGAACTGGTTGGACATGCGTCTGAGGATTGCGGGGACAACCTGGTGCAGACATCTGCTTATGCTGGTTTGTGACATCCCAGCCACCACTCCACTTGTACGCTGGAATGATCCACTGGCCAGGAAATGGAGTGTTGCCAGGACCTTCACCAGTGACTGCAGTGCATGTGAGCGGTATGTCTGGCTGGTGATGTCATCCTGCAGGGCTGTGGTTATTTCCAGGATGGCAGCAGGGGTGAATCTGAAGATGCGATACACCTCCTCATCACCCATGCCAAAGAGGCTCATGCACGCTCGGTAGATCCTCTCACGTGCCCCCCTCCTCCTCCTCCTCCTCCTTCTATGCTCCTCTTCCTCTGCATACCTTAGTAGTGATAAGACCATGGCTGGCCCTGGCATCTTGGCATACGAATGTGTTGTCCAGTAAGTGTGATTGCTCAGCTCGTCTCGTCCATTACGGTGCTGCTGTAGTTGCTCTCCAGCTGACTTGCACACGGCCTTGAGCAAAGTTACCCGTGCTTTTATGAGGGGTATGTTTACTCAAGGCTTTCGAGTTACGCGCACCACGAGTAGCCAACGCCGGACGCGCGTAGTTTCGGGAATACGCGCATCTCCCTCATTTGCATATTTGCATGCTAATTCAATGGGAACTGAATATTTTTGATGCGTAACTATGCGCCTACGTCGCGCTAGCTTAATGCATTTTCGCCGCCCAGACGGAAACAATTTTCGCGCGTATGTGGTTCTGTGTTTACCGCGCATCGATACGCAGGCGCACATTTACTATTACGCCGCGCATATACATTTACGCAGGCGTAGCGCCGCTGAGAATCTGGCCCAGAATTTATTTGTAAAACAAAAAAAACACCATGTAATACTTTTATACAGAGTACTTTCTGAGAAGCGGAAATAAGCACCATTCAATAACAAACAACATTTAGCGTCACAGAAGATGTTTTCCTGTCTATGATTGCAGGCCTGAAATAGTATTAGACAAGAGCGTATTATTCCAGTCAGTGCAGCTTATGTTATCTAAGATTCTCAGTTGCAACAAAATCTTTTTTGTGGCTTTTCTCCAATGTTATCCAAGGTCCACATGTGAGTGAAGTCATTGTTGAATAGATTTCCTGGTAAATAAATTCAGAATATTTCAATACACAACACTACATATGGTGCTGAACGGACAGCTCCACACACGCTTTTACGGTTAGTATTCCAACAGTGCTTTCGAGGGGCTCTAACTATAAAATATGAATGAAAGCATGAATTATCATGAATGATGACCTGTCAGTATAATATTTTATTACAGAACACAAGGAAATTCAGGTCTGTATATATTGATCAATGCAATATTTCCCATGCATTGTCACAAATGTCAAACTTAATTTTATAATAATTTTATAAACATGACTATCCTACAAATGGAATGTGGTTTTCCATCTTTTTCTGCTTTTTACACAGACAGCCCACGTTTAATTAAAACACAGATAGATTAATCAATGTGTCAGTCATTCGAATGCATCTGCCCATAACCTTTAGGCTTCATTTCCATGGACGTTTTTACAGCCACTTTTTGTAGCCTTTTTTACAGCTTAAAAACACCTGGCCTTTTTTTTTTTGAGCTCCAGCTCAAAAAAGCCGCGGTACCAGTTTTTATCGTTTTTGAGCGTTTTTGAGCGTTTTTTAATGTCTGGCTTTCTACAACTCTAACGCTGGAGCTTCAGGACGAACTGGTCCTGTTTTTTTTTGCAGCTTAAAAACGTCATGGTGGGCATGAGGCCATAGACTAACACGGAGAGCCATTTTTAAGCTGCAAAAAACGCGGCTGTAAAAATATCGCGGCTGTAAAAATATCCATGGAAATGAAGCCTTAATCTGTCTGGATATTAGACACAGGAACAGTATTTGAAGATCAATACTTTTGCTGAAGTTGATACTATTAGCGCATTACACTTTCTGTAAACCGAGAACTGCCAAGAACAGCCGAGAACTGGCTCGGCAGCTTATTCCCCCTACACATGACCGGTTTTCCTGGCAGAAAAACTGCCATGAGAGATTTGGCCGGGAAACCCGGCCATGTGTAAGCTCCACTGCAGTGTTTCCCATAGGAAAACTGCTGGGAAAAAGACCGCCGGTGACGTGTCATATTCGGCTCCCCCATCACAGACTGCTCCGGAAGTGCTGTGGTGGCCAACTGCGCATGCGCGATGCGTTCCAAACGCATCCGAGATGCGTTCCAATGCATTTACGACACTGCACACCAGCGAAGCCGTCATGCAGAGCGACGTGGACTTAGGGGAAAGTGGCCAGTCGGCCTCACATCCTCGCTTCGCTCGGACGGCTCGCTCCGCTCACTCGGCCTCCTGGCCCTTTTTTTAACATCCTCCAATCCTCGGGGATGTTAAGGGAAGAGCCTGGATGCCGAACGAGGTTTCGCTGGTGTGCACTGCCGTAAATGCATTGGAACGCATCGCAGATGCGTTTGGAATGCATTGCGCATGCGCAGTTGCCCGCCACAGCACTTCCGGAGCAGTCTGTGATGGGGAGCGGAGTATGAAGATACACCGGGAATCGTGGCAAGAAAAAAGAGAACATGCTCTCATTTTTTCCTGCCGGGATTTCCATCGGTTTTTCCGGTCGGGAACCTGCCATGGAGCATACACATGGCCAGTTTTCCCGGCCAAAAGCTGTCATGTCAGTTTTCCTGACGGGAAAACTGGTCATGTGTACGAGGCATTAGTCTATTTGCAACACTGCTGAGTCGGGTAACATTTTGGAGTGGATATGCTTGGTTCCCAGTATCTGCACTGTGAATTTTAGCTTTGGTAACAACATAGTCACATCAAATACAAAGTACACACTTTAAATTTACAAGACAAGCATTCATGAGAAAAACTTTGAGGATTTAAAGTTTACCTTTTGGGAAAAAATAATTAATAAATATAATTTTGCAGGAAAAAAAATATCAGAGGTACAATGCCAGACTCCTGCAAACAAGCCCTAAAGCTTTCAGTCCCTACCTGCATATGGGCTGGCTGTTTACAAGCTGCAGTGCTTATGCGTTAACTAACAAAGCTGGCAGCGACCTTGCAGTCCATTCAGAACTACAAGTCATCAGCCACAAAGTAGTTCAATTCATTCACAAGAGTGAATAGATGATGCGGCCGTGTGGGCGGAGCCATGAACCAGCAACGTTATTTTCATATAGTGACAGTGGGTGCTGGAAGAAGTTTCCCGATCGCTGTCACAGGTAAGGGGGCGGGAGAGGCTACAGCTAATGAAACATGTTACATGTCCCACCCCAAATGCGGGTGGGACATGCAACATGTTCCAAAAAGTGAACTTATCCTTTAACAATTGTCCTAGACTTTGGGAATACAGGTGCATTTTCTATGTGGAAAACCCAGCCCTGCTTAGAAAAGTACCCTGCAGATTTTTCTGTGGTGTCGCCCAATCTATTCATTCCACCAATCTTCTAGTATAGTGTAGAAAGTGTAAAAAGCTATGCCTTTAAATTATAGGATAAATAAAATACAAGAAATGTAGGGAAAATGGGTACTAACCTCCACCTCCTTTGAGAAGACAGGATTGAAAAGATATGGAAAGAAAAAAAAAACAAAGCAAAATCATGGTTAGTTTTAATGCTTTGTTATAGTCTTATTATGCAATATAACAAATATACACACTATAATACATGTATGTATACATCTCAGCTGGTTGGCACATTAATCTACATGTACATACAGTGCCTTAAAAAAGTTTTCATAACCCTTGAAAATGTCCACATTTTGTCATTTTACAACTAATCACATGGGTGCAAGCCCCAGCTCGTCCGCCGTAAAGAACTGAACAATAAAATAAATTGGCTGCACAGCGACATTCTTGAAGTCCATTTATTGAATGTGCATTACAAACAATGACACCACGGTTGCAGTAGCCGGAACAGAGGTGGAATAGTTTCACACAGCTACACTGTGCTTACTCATCACCTTGAGGTGTGCTACTGACATTTCTTAAAGTGGTTGTAAACCCTTTACAACCACTTTAGCCTACATGTGCATGAAATCTCTCCCAGACCTGCATGGTCTAGGAGATATTTGCAAATCGGCGTACAGCAATTTCTGCTGCGCATGCGCCGGAGTGAGAAAGGGCACACTGTGCCGTTTCTATCTCGGGTCATGCCTTTCGCGGCTCCGGAAGGAATAGGGGTAAAGGATGGCTGCACGCTACTAGCGAGGAAGAGGGGCATCACAGGCTTTGGTTTCAGGTAAGTGTCACATAATGGGCTACTATGCGATGCATAGTAGCCCATTATGCTTTAGCTTTACAGGGAAACAGAGAGGAAGTAACACCCATCGGGGTTTACTTCCTCTTTAAATAGGCCCCCCACACCCGTGTCCACAGGTGTGGGTGGGTATCAGTAAACACACCCCCTGTCACATTACATATAGAGCTGTACGTTCAAAACCAGATTGGGAAAGGGAAATGACATACATTATCTCATTTTGTTAGAAGATTGGCAAAAGAAAAAGGTTCAACTTTAAATGTCAAATGCACATCAGTAAAAACTGATAATTTCCTACCAATCTGAAAACGCCCATATGTAAACAAATACCACAGAAAATTGACCATGACAAAACATAAAAAAACATCAAATATAACAATTTAAAGACATTTAAACAAGAGGAAAAATAATCATATATCTATATATAATAGTAAATTATATAAATAATAAATGTGCTGGAACCCAGCTAATACTGATGTCTACTCCATATCTTATACTTTAGCTCTGTGGACTATTTGTGTTATGCTAAGTAAGGGCTCCTTCAAGTGCTAGTTGAACTGAACTCCTATTGTACAAGATAAACCAACTTTTTTTCTGTTAAACTGCCAGGGGGTATTCATCTTTATATTAACTCAACTCATATTGTAAGCACAAGAGAACTCGACTCTTTTATATTAAACTATCATGGTAAATGTCTCTTAAGATCTGTTTAAGTTGAGAAAAATGTGTATTTAGTATACCATAAACTGTAGACTGCACAGTACAAGCAGTTCTTAACCGTTTTTTGGTAATGACCGACAAAGGATATCCTCTACTTCTTTAGCAAATATATTTTAAAAGTACATGTGTATGAGTTCTCCCACCCTTTCCTATCCATTATACCCATAAATAGAGCTTAAATGCAAACGCAGCCCACTTACATTGCCCAGCTTTTTTTCCCTGCAGTTTTTCATCCAACTTTCTACCTGGCACCTGTGCTGCAGTGCACAGACAGGGCTCTAAAGTAATCTTGTGAGAATGCAACGATAAATGCTAGAACATGCAAATATGGAAAGGCATAACCAAAACTACCGTCAAGTAACAGTAAGAGACCACCTGCCTGAGATGACACAATTATTGCAGTGCGGCGTCTTTACAAAACCCATAGTGCTCTGGGAATTCTTTGTCATAGATTAAACGCACATTTTCATAACAATGCAAATAGAGGGTGCAATCAGCGCAAAAATATGTATGATCAACGTGATTAATATAGCATAAAAAATATAAATAAGTAAATAAATAAATAAAGTGAAAATATGTATCACTACAAATTAATCCATAGAAAAGATGCAGAAACCAAACAGTTAATGTGTCTAGGGAATGCAAGCTAAGCACAAAAAGGACCTTCACACAAATCCCAAGTAGTACAATATATATATATATATATATAGTGCAGTGCAAACCATGTAAAATATAGAATATAATAAGAATATAATAAGAAAATTGGTAAAGTCCAAACAATTCGTGACAAAAGGAGAAAAACTTCTGTAGAACATTCAGTGAGATGAATGATTGAATGAATGAAGATCTTCACCACGTGAGAAAAAGCTAGGGTAGCAGGTATTGAAACTTATCCCTCCACCAGTGTAGATGGCTACTCTCACCTTAGGTTAAGACCACTGGGTTAGCAGATGGTCATTAGAGCATTAGGAAAACAGGATGTGAAGTAGGTCTCCTATTGATGGTCTCAGCATGGATACCGGAGCAAGGGGACATGTAAGAAAAAACAACCATCTAAGAGCTTCCGCTTGATCACTGCTTTAATCAAATAGGCATTTGACAGGCTACTCACATTTCTTCAGATGTAAACAGGCATGTACATATATGTAACACAGCTCACGGAGTTCACCAGGAATGACACCGAGCGACGTGTAGGCTCCAAAACCCCTGTAATTGTACATTTTCATAACAGTTTATTGGCGTTTTGGCTTTTTTTTTTAAATCCCATAAACTGAACTCTATGTTAGCCTACAGTATGTGCCCATGCACACCTGGGCATTTTTCAGTGTTAATGAGCTCTGGAGTTTATTGGCTTTTTTCTGAACGCCCGAAATTTGCATTCAAAGTGCAGTTTTTTGGCGTTTTTTATCGATAAAAAAAAAAAAAAGTAAAGTAAAAAAAAAAAAAGCAGATAAAAGTTACACTGAAAAACGCTGATTAAAGCTATTGCAAAAACACTAAAAAACGTTGCAAGGCTCCCTGCAAAGCTACTGCCATTTTTTATAGCTTTTATCAGCTTCAGTGTGCATGGAGCCTTAAAGTAAAGGTGTCCCAAATACGTTATTGTTTTTTTTAATTCCGCCCAAAATATTTATAGTAACATTAACCATCATGATGCCCTGTGCTAAGGATACATTTATAATTCTCTCCCCTTTGATAGCATAGCCAACAATTTTGAGGCTGAGGTCTGTACTGATGATTGGGAACCAACCATAGGGGTTTCCATTTATGTGTCCAGCATGACATGAAGACCGGAGGCTTCATTGGAAAAATAAAACCCCTGCAGATAACCGTTGCTATGTTATGTTTGCAGTGGCATCTGATGTACAACCTAATACTTGTAACTGTCAGAAACAATTACAGTATTTAAAAATGTAATAAAAAGTAAAATAAATAATACAAAATATAAGCATGTCTTTCTACATTCTTGTACATTTGTCATCCAATTATAAGAATATATATAAAAAAAAGACAGATGGGGATTTCATTAAATTATTGTTACAAATAAAATCCTTACACGTCCTTAGAAATTTAAAAAGTTTGACAAAAACTGGCAAGTTTTCCAAGGCATGCTGACACAAGGCTGCGGTTAATTTGGCCTGTCTCAGGTACCTTCAACCTTTTATTTTATATATTTTTTAACAGACGGGTTAAACCTTAACAGTGTACAACACACAGTTAAAATACTTGCCTAGAAAGCTTTCTATACAAAGTTTGGCAGAGGCATGTACAAACAGGATTGCCGTTACTAAGGAAAGAGACTAGCATCCGCCAAGTGTAAACATGAAATTTATTATGCATGCATCACATTTCCATAGGGGATTTGAATTTAATAATTGTACGGATATAAACATTTTTCTCTCATAATGTTTTGTAGTTTAGTGCATGCATTTGGAATAAAAATAGTCTGTGAATGTTACTGCCTCTGTCATAAAATGTGCTAGGATATGTTTTCAGCTATCCTACAGAAGTAAAGCTTGGCTATGATAGTTTTTGTAAAAAGGATCAGTGTTAGTGTCAGTAACTGCGCTGATGAGAAGAAATTAAAGTATATAGAAAAGCAAAAGTTCAACACTATCAATAGATAAACACACCTGAAATTATATGTAAATGTATAACCTTTCCAATAAAAATCAAATTTTAACCCTGCCCACACCCAGTTCTCTATTGATCTAGTGATGGACACCCTCAACAAACAATAGGGTGTCTAATGCCTTGTACACACGGTCAGACTTTTGACCATGAGTCCGCCATGAGTCTGTCATAAATCCAACGGAAAGATAGAGAACAGGTTCTCTAAGGTCCGTCGGACTTCCGAAAAAAAAGTCCGATGGAGGCTACACACGGCCGGACTTTACGAGAAAAAAAGCCAGTTGGACTTTTTTTCTCGGAAAGTCCGGCCGTGTATATGAGGCATTAGAAGGGGGTGGAATCAAGTTGACTTCTACAGGAAAACCTTAGGTTTGCATATAATCTCAGCAGCCTACAGTAAGTCTCTGCATCTTCTCATTGTTTTGACATTCCATGTTCGCAGTTCTGTGTATGCATTTTTTAACATGTGTTCAGGTTTGTAAAAGAGCTACTTTAAAATAAATATGCAGAGAAAAACAATAGGTTCAATTTAACTTAGACCCGCCCAGAGGATAGTTTTACTTTTCTTTGCTTCCCCACTGCTCTGTTCAGCTGCTAGCAGCAGCATCTGAATAGGTAAAGTACAGGCTTTCTTTATGTCTGGCAGCCAGATTGTACTTTCATATTTCAGGTTTAAACCCATTTTTTATTATTATTATTTAATGTCTAAATCATTGTGGAGCCCATTGCCTCTCTATTATTGAAGCAGAGCTAAATCCATTTATTTAAAGTGGTTCTAAAAGCTTAAAGTCTTTGTACCTCTAATGCATTCTCTGCATTAAATGAGAAGTCCAGCCTGAGCTCATTCGGCAGGGCTTCTTCTATGGGTCACAGGGGTGCAATTCGTTTTGCACTCCCGTGACCCGTTTTCAGCTGAGAGCAGTCTGAAGTCCGTTCTGTGCTGATGAATCAGTCCAGGCTACGTGTCATCCCGACAATGAAGTCTGGATCCGCCAGGTGCCTGGACTGATGCTCGTCTCAGCGAGCCACTGAAAGACTGATATGGCCGCTCCCTGCCCCTCCCACAACTCTGATGAGTGTGGAGGAGCAAAGCTGGATAGCTGCTTACTGACAGGCAGAAGCTCTCTGCTCAGGGATCTGTGAGAACTGAGCCATCAGCGGTGTTCGATTGCTCGGTTCTCAGTGCAGGTCGCGGCGGGGGACAGATGCAGCATCCACTTAGGAAAGTATGATTATGGGGAAAAAAAATCCAATACTTATTTTTTAAAAGGTAAACAACCTTCTGAGTGCACTTTTTCCTCCAGACCACCTCATTATTACCTGAGCCCAATCTTAATCCAGCACTGTGCCCGAGAGCTGCAGCACTCTTCACGCTCTCCATTCTCAGAAGCTCAGACACAGAAGTGGGAGACACATATAGCTGGCTCAGGAGAAATCCTGCATGAGTGCCCCCATAGCAAGCAGCAAGGAGCATCAGCAGGGGACCCAAGGTGAGGAGAGGGGCTGCTCTGTGCAAAATCTAAGTATAACATGTTTGTTATTTAAAAAAAATCAAGGGTTTAGAATTACTTTAAATGTTTCCCAAAATGGTTACATTCAAGGCATGTCTGGGATGATAACTTTTACAGTTCCTAGCATGCTTATGCACTCAACTGACCTGTCAAGCCATCAAAATACTGGTGTATCAC
This sequence comes from Rana kukunoris, assembly GCA_029574335.1. Taxonomy (NCBI): domain Eukaryota; kingdom Metazoa; phylum Chordata; class Amphibia; order Anura; family Ranidae; genus Rana; species Rana kukunoris. Next base: position 104,542,234 of record CM056056.1, on the reverse strand, counting down.
ATCACATGTGCAGCAACATGGCAACTGCAGACCAGAGTCTAAAGCCCAGTACACAAGTACTGAATGTCGGGTGGTTCAATAGAAACCGGCCAATATTCGGCCCGTGGGTACTAGAGTCGGTCTGGACATTTAGCCAGTTTCTGTGGAAGGAGCATAACTGAAAAGGCGCTTGTTCTCAGCTAATAGCACAGCAGGGGACGTTTTTTTTTTTTTTCATTCAACCCAACTAGTAGTGTGTACAAGGCTTAAGATGGCAGCTTATTGACTGTAAAGGAGAGAAGGTTTTGTTTCCACTTTAACCTTAAAGGAAATTACTGAAAATTATGTAATTCTAGATAAGACTTACTACTCCAGCATTCTAACTGCTTTTCCATCAGTCTGACAGAGGTGCCTGCATTGTAGTATAATAATTTTATATAAATTGTTTAAAACATATTATTGCTATAATAATAGATTCTTTCAAAGCCAAAAAGGACTGTCTGTAGCGTTCAGCCCCAAAGAAACCACTTCCGGAACCACCCGCTGCAGATATACTGCGGCAGAGCGGCCGCTCTGTGCCAGATCACGTACCTATCGGGAGCTCAGTGGCGTGTACTGCGGACTCAATCTCTGCTGCCACCTGCCTTTTGTACAGTACACATGTGGAAGGGGCAATCTCTGCCTTTGATAACAAGGCAGATCGCCATTCTCTCAGTAGGGAAGATATTCATCCTGTGTTCCTGCAAAGCAGGAACATGGATCAATACCTTCCTATAGTAAAAGCACCTCCCCCACAGTGAGAAAGCACAGGCTAGGCACACAGTTAACCCCTTGATCACCCCTGTTAATCCACTACCAGCCAGTGTTATAAGTACAGTGACAGTGCATATTTTTAGCACTGATCACTGTATTAGTGTCAATGGTCCCTAAAAAGTGTCAGTGTCCGATTTGTCTGCCGCAATATCACAGTCCCACTACAAGACCCTGGTCCCTGCTATAAACCAATCAATATACGCTTATTGGGATTTCTTTACCAAAAATATGTCGCAGAATACATATTGGTGAAAATCGATGAAGAAATTTGATTTAAAAAAAAATAAAAATGATTGGATGTTTTTTTATAGCAGAAAGTAAATAAGGAAAAAAGGAAAGTCAAAATTGTTGGTCTTTTTTTGTTTATAGGTCACAAAATAAAAACCACAGTGGTAATCGAATACCACCAAAAGAAAGCTCTTTTTGTGGGGAATAAAAGGACATCAACTTTATTTGGGTAGAGTGTCGCACGACTGTACAATTGTCAGTTAAATAACGCAGTGCAATATCGCAAAAAAATAGCCTGGTCAGAAAGGGGGTAAATCTTCAAGGTCAAGTGTGTAATCATATAGTCTGCTATGGTAAAAGTTATGCACTTGCACTATGCTACAGGTCTGTTAGGCTATAGAATTAATGGCAAATAAAGAAAGAAGAAGCTTGCATTACTTATAATGTACTATGACTACCAACAAAGGTAGCTCATCCATTAGGTTTTTCTGAGTTTTCTCCTCCTCTCACCAAATAAAGTGCGTGTTTCCATAATAGGGCATTTTTTTCTTGTATCTTTAGTCAAAAGAAATGATGAGAATTAATAAATGGCTTAGAGCATAATGCAACAAATCTGATGAAATCTACAAATTACATTTCACCCTGAAAGTCAAACGGGTGAAGAATGTGTCAGTGTACCTTTATTATTGTATTCCTAGATGATATGATAATCACTAAATGATTTAAAAACACGTAAACAGTAATCCTTTAGCCAGAACGCCTACACTCAGGGCAGCATGCACAATCCAATTTCATCAATTCCCTGCTGTTGTTTACAATGAGCTGGGCGTTATGTTCTACTCATGGTCCAGTGGCTAGGTGAGCAATGCCACCAACTCTGACCACCTGTCAGCTGGTGCTATGCTGTATATTTGGCCAATACAACTTTCCAAAAGTTTAAAGTTGCAGCACTTTGGAAACTTCTTCTGTACTTCTTCTACAATAGTGGGCTAAGCAAGTAAGATTTAGCAGTAACAAACCCAAAAAGACAAAAGCTGGATTCTATACCACCTTTAATAATATTAACATTCAGGCAAGTTAATATTCCTGGCTTCACATGTAACTTTTCACCTTCTAAAATGGGAATCTGTTAATTTAATTCAGCTTTGACTTTTTTTTTTTTTAACTTTGGCAATCTGAAAATTGTGACCATAGCTTCACATTCTGCTGCTCTGCATACAAAACGCCTGTGGTTATTCAAGTCGATGCATTAAGCCCTTATCGACATTTCCCACATTGTGTCCAGATGCTCTGCAAAAGCACAGATCACAAAAATGGCTCTGCGTCAAATTTGATGCTGGCAAGAAAATGAAAGGGAACTTTAACACTTCAGTTAAAGAGTCTGCACTCCACAGGCAGAAGTAATTAAAAACTTGTGATGCGCAAAAATTGTCCCGATTTATGAAATACATTGCACACAAGCTATTATAGTATAATCAGTAACACTGAATTTGAGTCAGATAACTGCCAGTTTTCTGTTCTCCCTGCCACGACATGGTTTACACTGTAAGCAAATTATAGTGAATGCTGTTAAGAAGTAAATATATAATAATATTTTAGAGGCACCTTATCAATCCACATGCACTTTTGGTTTTGATGCCCAGCAATGGAGAGAACACTGAAGAACAGACACAGCAGTGCCACAGTCTGACCAGGTCATTGCAAACTGCACCAGGTTTAGAAATAGGTTCCATGTTCCTTTTTTCCTGAATTCTCCTTTTCTTACCCAGAAATACATTAACATGCTAAAAGTACGGATTCATTATAGGAGGTCATTAAAAGCCCTCATAGGGTAAAGCCCATCATTATAAAAAAGGTTATTATAAAATTCTTATGCCGCGTACACACAATCGGTTCGTCTAATGAAAATGGTCTATGGATCGTTTTCATCAGATGAACCGATGAGGTGTGGGCCCCATCGTTTTTTATCCATCGATGAAAAAACGTAGAACTTGTTTTAAAATCATCTGATGGTTAAATAAACGATAGAAAAAAACGATAGTCTGTGGGCGCGTCCATTGGTTAAAAATCCACGCATGCTCAGAATCAAGTCGACGCATGCTTGGAAGCATTGAACCTTTTTAACCGATGGTGTGTAGGCACGACTGATGAAAGTCAGCTTCATAGGATATCTGATAAAAAAATCCATCGATTTAGATTGCATCAGATATCCGATCGTGTGTACAGGGCAAAAGACAGAATAACGCAAGGTTCATTATTATTAATATACAGGTTTCTATAGCGCCGTCAGTTTACGCAGTGCTTTACAACTTGAGGGTAGACAGTACAACTACAATACACTTTGATACAATAGGAATCAGAGGGTCCTGCTCATTGGAGCTTCGAATTTAAGAGGGAGGGTCAAGGGATACAAGAGATAAATGTGAGGGATGTGCTTATGGAGAAAATAAATGTAGTTGAAGCTGTTATAACTTAGGGTGGAACTCCACTTTAACACAGGACTGCTTATTCAAGGAAAGCTTAAGGTATCACAATTGTCCATGTGAAAAAAAAAATAGTATTTCTTTATGATGCCATCCTTGAAATCACTTGTGGATAAAATTACAAATAAAGAGAGGATATAATCAAGCCAATTAAGTATTATCCAATATTGTGGATGTTCACCAGCATCCATGGATAAAGGGCACCAATGTATTTTAGTGCTGCAATCAAATGATGTGTAGATTATCACTGCAAATTCCCACCTCAGGTAAGTAGACCTTCAGAAATATCAGCATAATAATGCAATCAAATATTGTCTAAATTGTATCCAGGTTTTACATATTCCTACTACAAGTGAGTAGATAATCACAGTGACAGCAGAATAATATTCGGTGACAAACGGCAATTACCAAGTGAATCAATCATTGCTGATTATGGAAAGCTGTCAGAAAGGCGTTTATCCACCAGAATACTTCTGTAATCCACTTTAGAGAACGGAGTACTCATAAAAATAAAATGGCTTGAAAACTTCTTAGCATTCCTGAAAACATATATCACAAGGATGCATGGTATAAAAATAAGGCTATAATATATAATACATTTAAATAGCTTAAATAATAATAATAAAAAAAAATATTATATATATATATATATATATACACACACTGCCATCTGTCCCTATGTGCTGTGCACCTAGGTCCTGCACCACATATGTGAGGGATTGTCCCAAATAAGTGAGTACAATATTTGTAGTTCCAGAGCTCATGTTTAAAGTCATTGTAAATGATCGCCTTGTAATTCAACCCATTCAGTTTAAAATAGAATTAAAAGGCAAAAACATTATAAATACTTTTTTCCAATTTTTTTTATAAGTGATCACATTCGCTCTGTTCTCAACTGCACGAAAGCTGGGAGGAGGAGTAGCAGCAGCAGCACACTAAACTTCCCAGTGAATGGCTGTGCAGCCGGGGCATGTCAGGACAAGTCTGATCACTGAAGGAGAGCAGGCTGAGTTCCCAGCATAGCTAGAGCTAACCACGTTGCGCTCTTCTGCTTGGTGTGGTCAGTTTTTAATAGGAAAGTAGAGGGACTGGCAGAAACACCAGGGATTTCACAAAAAGGAAGCAATACAAAAGAGAACAGGATACTTTCTTATACAAGTACATGGTATAGCAGGCACATATCAGGAATATTACGTTTTGGGGTAACAAATGCTTTAATTCTAAAATAGTGACCTGTAAAGGATTTTAAAGCATCACTCTTTAGAGATATTTAGGTAAAATAGATTGTCACCATTTCACGAGGATAGGAAATTTTGAAGCTTGACATGTTTGGTATCTATTTACTCGATGCAGCATCATCTTTTATATTTTACCAAAAATTAAGTATTATATTGTGTGTTTATGTGCATTAAAATGCATTTAAATATATATATTTACCTGAAAAATTACTGTTTAACCATTTTTTGTGATACAGCACTGGGTTACTTTAACTGAAATCTGCACAGTCATGCAACGCTGTGCCCAAATAACGTTTATGTCATGTTTTCCCAACAAATAGAGCTTTCTTTTGGTGGTATTTGATCACCACTGTGGTTTTTATTTTTTGCTCTATAAACAAAAAAATACTGACAATTTAAAAATATATATATATATATATTTTTTACTTTCTGCTATAAAACACATCCAATAAAAAAAAATGAAAAATCAAAATTTCTTCATCAATTTAGGCCAATATGTATCCTGCTACATATTTTTAATAACAAAAATCCCAATAAACGTATATTGATTGGTCTGCGCAAAAGTTATATCGTCTACAAACTACGGGATATTTTTATTTATTTATGCGTATACTCAGTAACCAACAGTTAGGCACCGAAAACGATAATGGATTGGCCAGCTATCAACTTCCCAAAATCAATATTTGCATATCTATTGGGTTGCCCTGGATTAGGGGTTCCCAGGATTCTTAAGAAGACACTAACATGTACACACAGGTATCTCAGGGCAACTGCTTTTAGTTTGTGTTGAATATTTTTATAAAAAAAATGTTGCTTTAAAACCTTGGAATATCAGTATTCGTTTAATCTCCGCAAAAAAAAACATCCATACCAATTTTAAACATAATAACATGACAAAGTAGATGTGTTTGCTTTATTAGCTAATCACATTCTAACTGGCAATGAGGTTAATGGGACACTTGGAAGGTTGCCCATAGGAACCTAGTAGGTTTCTGCTTGTATTTTTCAACCTCTGTCCTCCAGGATATAATTGGCTGCTTTAGGAAATCGTGTACTCATTGTTTTTTAAATCAAATTTGTGTATGCAGAACTTTACACCTCAAGAGCAAGATCGTATCTGCTTAGCTGCTATAGGTCTCTGTGCTTTAAAGGATAAGCTCACCTTAGGGAACATGTTACTGTACATGTTTCACCCATTTTTAGGGTGAAACATGTTTCCGATCCTACAGCCGCTCCCCAATCGCCACACTCCCTGTGACAGCAGGTCAGGGATCTTCTCCCCATATCTGCAGTCACTATTTAGAAAGAGCATGGCTCTGCTAACACAACTACATCATTGATTCACAGATCCCTGTTACTCAATGAACTACAAGCCTTTGCGGCTGTTGGCTTATATTTCTTAATGAACTACCAGGGGGCTGCTGAGTGCTTGAGTAGTTCATAGAGTCTTCCTGTCAGTGCGTACCTAACAGTCTATAGGAGTCCTGCATGGCACCCATAATCTGCTGCTGATCGCGAGTGCAATGCTTTCCAGGCTCTTAAAAAAAATAGTAAATGTATATCTTTTACCTCCACAGCCGTAGGGGGACACAGGCAGATGAAGACGGATTCGATCCAGGAAATAACCACATGTATGTTCCTCAGTAAGGTGCAGGTGTCAACAAACCATAAAACGAAAAGATGGAGGGACCGCACATAGTGTAAAACCTTCGGAGATTTTAATATCGAATAAAAAAACTACTTACAAACAGAGTCGAAACTCAATCGTAAAAGCAAATGCCGGCCGGCAACAAGAGTAGCCCTTCCTCGTAACGTAGAGCGCGGTGGCGTCACTGCACGCCATGTACCCAGACGCGTTTCATCACAGAATGATGTTCTCAATGGGGATGGGCCCTGCAGTGATCCACCGCTACTTTTATACCCAAGCCTCGCTCTGAATAACAGGAACCGGAAGTTCCGAAAACTCCATTTTGAAAATGAGAATTTCAGAAGAAACCGCTAGTAAATAATAGCGCACTATATGGGGAGATCTATACCCTTTTAAGGGATAATAATAACAAAACCAGTCTTAATCTAACTAATAAGACAAAAGTAAAAGTAAAAAAAGAGACTCAATCAAGAATCATTAATATATCGTACATAGGTAAGAGGCATGTCAGCATCTATGCATAACATGACTACCACCTAGAGTTTCTTGGAGCGTTTTCCAGAAGAAATGCTCTTAAAACGCTACCAATATCATGCTTTTTTCCCCTTTACGGCAAAAACACTACTAAAAACTATAAAACGCTGCTAAAACACTACTACAAAAAAGCTATTACCAGCATTTTTTATGCAGCTTTTTTTTTTTGGCTTAAACAAAAAAAATAAACGCTAGTGTGCATGGAGCCTAAATGTGAACTTATCCTTTAAGCCCAATATTTTTCTTACTGTTTTTACTTTTTTGTTTTTTTCATCTCAAAATGCATACAAGCACACAGCTTTGTAGTCTTTGGAAAAAATAAACATTCTAAGTTGTTTTATACTATCAGAGATCACAAGGGATCTAAAGCTCCATTTCTGTTATCACAGCCATAATCGAGTTTATAGGAAATATAATGCTTTTAGGAGCCAGATATGTACAACTAGAGTCCACAACAGGCATTCTGATAAAAATTCCACATTTTTAAAATAGAACATATTATGTCAAGTAAACTTGTTAGGGCTAACCAAGGGACTATAGAATATCATAGTGCAATCATGTTACTGGCATAACTGTGAAATGTTTTGTCCCTAGATATCTCATTTGTGTGCTTTGTTACAATAATCTTTCCATTTAAAAGTGGGCATATAGACCAAAAGCTAAAATTAATATATAAAATATACTCAGGTTGATTTACTAAAGGCAAATAGGCCGTTCACTTTAACCGGTTAAGACGCGGACCATTATGCAGCTAAAGGACCTGGCCCCTTTTTGCGATTCTGCACTGCGTTGCTTTAACTGATAATTGCACGGTCGTGTGACATGGCTCCCAAAAAACTGGCATCCTTTTTTTTCCTCAAATAGAGCTTTCTTTTGATGGTATTTGATCACCTCTGTGGTTTTTATTTTTTGCGCTATAAACAAAAATAGAGCGACAATTTTGAAACAAATGAAATATTTTTTACTTTTTGCTATAATAAATATCCTCAAAAAAGATATAAAAAAAATAGCGTTTTACAAAATGGGGATAGATTTTTATTAATATTTTTTTTTACTGCTAATGGCAGCGATCAGCGATTTTTTTCGTGACTGCGACATTATGGCGGACACATCGAACACTTTTGACACATTTTTGAGGCCATTATCATTTTCACAGCGAAAAGTGCTATAAAATGCACTGTTTCTGTGAAAATGACTATGGCAGTGAAGGGGTTAACCACTAGGGGGCGCTGAAGGGGTTAAGTGTGACCTAATGTGTGTTTCTTACTGCAGGGGGGCGGGGATGGACGTGTGACATCACCGATCATCGTTCCCTATATCAGGGAACAGATGATCACTGACACTGCCACAGAGAAGAACGGGGAAGGTTTGTTTACACTCACCTCTGCCTGTTCTTCAGCTCCTGTGACCCCGATTGCGGGACACCGCTGGCGATCGGATCCGCGGGCGCGGTCACGGAGCTTCGGACCGGGTCGCGAGCGCGCCCCCGGCAGTGCGCTCGTGACCCACGGCTGGGCTCTTAAAGAGGACGTGTATATATACGTCCATGTGCCCAGTCGTGCCAGTCTGTCGACGTATATAGTCATGCGGCGGTCCTTAAGTGGTAAAACGGGAAAGCTTTGTGAATGTGGAGAAATTTCACTTTGTTAAGAATACCCAATCACGTGCAAGGAAAATGAAAACAAGCATTATTTGTTTGCACATGATTGGATGATGGAAGTCAGCAGAGCTTTATTTCATTCACTAAGCTCTGAAGAAAGTTCCCTTGCCAAGTGAACAGTCGATTTGCCTTTAGTAAATCAACCCCTTTGTGTGCAAGCTGTCCTACCAACCATTTTTTTTTATCTAGACATCCTTGTCAGCCAAGTTGCAATCTGACTTTTCTCTACCGAGGTTAAAGCAATGCACCTTGGTCAAGGGCCACCCCAGCCTGTGGTTAGATAGTGAAAGAACAGCAACATACTAATGAAGTCAACCTCACACTTTTGCAATGTAATAAAGCCGACTGGCTTAGTGCTGCCCTTCCCTGTCCAAATCAGAAAACGTATCTGTTGGAATTGCAAGAGACTCATCAAGGCAGACTTTGATGCTACCGAAAATGCATTTATGCAGAAGTGTAATATTAATACCAGACATAGTTAAATAAGGGTATTTTTTATCTGTCACCACTACATCAAACCTTTTATTCAAGTGGTCAGCTGCTTTGGTCAGTCTTGGTATGACTAAGTAAAACTGACAATTAAATGTATAAAACACATCATATTGGACAAAAAGTTCCCCATTAATGGACAGTTCACAACCACATTACAACACTAATAACTCTCGGTTCTTGATGCCTTTCAGATGGCTGAAAATGAAGATGATCTTTTAGCTAAAAGCAAAAAAAGAACTTAAAAAAGCTGGCTTGTAGTTTAAAAAAAAAAAAAAAGTTGATGTCAAAAAGTCCAATCAACCCTTTGCAGATAGATGGCAAAGACTGGGACTTCTGAAGCCCCGTACACACGACAGGGAACCTCGACGGGCGGAACACATCGTCAGAATCTGCGACCCGCCCGTCGGGAATGGCAACCAGCCATTCATCCCGACGGGCCGTCGAGCAAATAGAGAACCTGTTCTCTATTTGCTTGACGGGTTTCCCGACGGGCGGGGCGAGCAGAGAGCGTACACACGGCTGAGGTTCTCGCTGGAATGCAGCTCCCAGCGAGGTTCTCGCTGGTTTCTGGCGAGAACCTCGGCCGTGTGTACGGGGCCTGACTGTTAATGGTGACTACTACCATGAAATGAAAAGGGGCTCGCTTCTTGATAAATATGAATAAAACAGTAAAGATCAGAATGAAAACTCCTCCTACAAGCTTTACCTGACACTGAAAAAAGTCAAGAGACTACTATAATATATTGTCAAAAGTATTGCAACACCTGCCTTTACACACACATGAACTTTAATGGCATTCCAGTCTAATGCTGGCCATACACTATACGAAAATTTGGCCGAAATTCGGTCGTTTAGACAGTTCTTTCGTTCTTCGAACAGTTAATGGACACAAAATCGATAATCGTTGGGATGTTTTTGAGCCGAAAAAACAAAGGACACATTTGGAAATTTTCTGCCCAACGAACAAACTTTCTGCACTAGGTATATGTAAAAAAACGAACCAATTATTTTTTATTTATGTCCACTGAACGATTTATCGGTCATTGCGCTCACGACTGAACGTTCATTGTTCGAAAGTTCGTTCAGGCAATTTTTCGTGGAGTGTATGGCCAGCATAAGTCTGTATGGCTAATAATATTCAGTTGGCCCACCCTTTGTAGCTATAACAGCTTCAACTCTTTTGGGTAGGCTGTCCATAAGGTTTAGCAGTGTTGCTCCTTTTTCATAACTGAAATTCAAGTCCTGTACACACGGCTGGGAATCCCATCAGGAAAAAAACAGTGGTTTTCCTGATGGGATTCTTGGCAAGCTTGGCTTGGCAAGCCGTGCATACAGACGGCCATTTAAAAGAACTGTCGTTTTTTGAATGGCAAGAACGCGGTAACGTCATCGACTACAATGAGCCGGCGCTCGCCCCATTGGATGCCGTCGCCACCATCTTGATACACCCTACACTATGCCTTGTATGCTATCGCACATGCAAACAGGTAAGCATACAGAGGACCGTTTTTTTCGGCAGAAAATAGAGAGCCAAGTTCTCTATTTTCCCGTCGGGATTCCCGGCCAAATGCTCTCCTGCAAAGATTTTTTTTGCGATACAGCACTGCATTAGTTTAACTGACAATTGTGTGGGTATGCAACACTGTACCCCAAAAAATAAATAACAATTATGTCCCTTTTTCCACCACAAATAGAGCTTTTAGCAATATATTTCTTATTTTCTGCTATAAAACATATCCAATAAAAAAACTGAAAGAAATCAAATTTATTTATCAATTTAGGCCAATATGTATTCTGCTACATATGTTTTGGTAAAACGAAAATCCCAATATGCGTATATTGATTGGTTTGCACAAAAGTTATAGCGTCTACAAACTATGGGATATTATTTTAGTAATGGCAGGGATCAGTGACTGAGATATTGCGGCAGACATTCAGACACTGACACTAATACAGCAATCAGTGCTAAATATATGCACTGTCACTGTACTAATGAAAAGGCGTTAACATCAGGGTCGATCAAAAGGTTAACTGTGTGCCTAGACAGTGCCTAGCCAGTGTTTTACTAAACTGTGGAAGGTGCTTTTACTAGGGGAAGACATGGATCCTAATCCCTGCTTTGCAGAGACACAGGACCCATGCCTTCTCTCCTGTCAGAACGGCAATCTGAAGATTGCTGTTCTGTCAGCTGGTGGACATCGAGTCCACGGTACCCACTGATAAGCTTCCTGCTGTGTATAATTACACCCCCTACCTGGAAGTGCAGGATCACATGTGTATATATATATATATATATATATATATATATATACATACAAGCGACTTAAAAATGTAGAGACCTTAATGACTAGCTTGTACCACATGATTGGTGCCTATTTTCAAAAATGCATCAAAATCTTTTCCTAGTTCCTACAGACCACTTAGTTTAACTTTTATAGAAGATACTTAAAAACTTTGTTTAAATGTTTTTTGCTAGAACACAATGTTTTAAAGTGGTTGTAAAGCATCCTTTTTCCTGAAAATAAAAAACATGTCATAATTTACCTGCTCTGTGTAATGTTTTTGCACAGAGCGCCTCCGATCCTCCTCTTTTGGGGTCCCCTGTCAGCTTGACACCTCCTCTTCTCCAAGTGCCCCCATAGCAAGCCGCTTGCTATGAGGCTCTCATGCAGACTCTATTCCAAACCAAGCTGTCGGCATCTATAGACACACACAGCGCAGCTTGGCCCTGCTCCCTCCTCACTGGGTTTGACTAACACCAGCAGCATAAGCCAACGGATCCCACTGCCGCCAAGTCTCCTGTGAGAAGAGACAGGGAAAAAGAGCTACTGAAGACGGACACAGTGATGGATTGGGATAGGGCTCAGGTGAGTGTTTAGGGGGGCTGGGAAGCAGCTTTTTAAAAGTTTTTTTAAACTTAACTTTACCTTTAACTTTTGCTTTTCTAACCACTATAAGCAATAGACAATTTTATCTGCTTTCTTTTTATATGAGGAAGTAAGCAAAAACTTAGACAAAGAAGTGGCTGTGGATATACTATACTTTAACTTTGCAAATGCATTTGACACAGTTGCCCTCACACAGCTAATGTTTTTGGAGAAAATGTAATTATAAATTAAGAGAAAACTAGCTAAAACGCCAATTTAGAGTAGCGATTAATGATTGATACTCTGAACGTTCTAATGTTATTGGTGGTGTACCCCAAGGTTCAGTGTTGGGACCCTTACTTTTTAACCTTTTGATAAATGATATAAAGTTTGAGATTAAAAGTACCATGGTTATGTTTGATGATGACACCAAGCTGTGTAGTTAAATAACGTCCTTACAAGAGGTCTTTATTGTTGATAAATGTAAAGTTATGCACTTGGAGCTAAAAACATGCATGTATCATACATTCTAGGAGGAAAACAACTGGAGGAGTCATTGGTCAAGAAGGATCTTGGTATTCTGGTAGATCATAGACCTAATAATAGCATGCAAATCCAAGCTGCAGTTTCTAAAGCAAGAAATCATTTTTTTCTTGTATTAAGGGTTTAGACTTCAGAGATTTAGACATCATTTGCTTGTACAAAAGCATTAGTAAGACCTCATCTGAAATATGCAGTTCAATTTTCGGCACCAGTTCACAAAAAGGATATCGGAAAACTAGAGAAAGCGCAGAGAAGGGCAACCAAACTGATAAGTGACATGGAGGAGCTCAGCCATGAGGATATATTTGCCGAGCTGAATTTATTCTCTCTTGAGGAGAGGAAATTTTAGGGGGATATAAATCACCATGTATAAATACATAAATTGCCAATATAGTGGACTTGGTGTAGATTTATTCACACCAATTCAATAATAGTAACATTCAATTATTAATTTCAGATTTATTAAAGTCGCTACAAAGGATAAGGAGGCTCTCTTTACATCTGGGAGGAGAAGAGATTTAACCTCCACAAACACAAAGGCTGCTTCACAGTAGCTGTAAAAATGTGGAATCGGCTCGCTCTGCAGATTGTTTAAAAAAGACAGGCTGGGTGCATTCCTAAAAAAACAAAATATAACTGTTTATTAACATTTATAAGTAATAACCCAGGTAATATCCGATTGCCTTCTAGGGGACGATAAAGGAATTCATTTTTTCCCTGCTGGAGCAAATTGGACCATGTTTTATAGTTTTTTTTTTTTTTTGTTTGCCTTTCTCTGGATCTGTGGGTAGAGGGTTCTGTATATGGAGATTTGCGATTAACTTATTCTGTTTATTTATTTTTTCTATTGATTGAACTAGAGGGACTTGTGTCTTTTTTTTTTCAACCCGACTATGTAACTATACACTACAGTATATATGCAGCTTTTATTAAAATAATTATCTGTACTCCCATCACAAAGATTTCTCTTCAGGAACTTCAAGAGCTGGGTTTTAATTGCTTCCTGCATTGTCACCCTATCACATGTGCCTGTGACGGAGACTACAAGCAGCCATGCTGACACACATTGTAAGGGCATTGTCACCATTGGTAAGTCAATCCACAACAAAGATGTGAAGCTGACACTGGAGTGAGTACATGCAAACAGGAAGACCGCAAGTGAAGACATCAGCAGCAATGAGATAAAAAGAAAGATTAAAAAAAAAAAAAAAAAAAATGAGAACAATATTTTATGAATAATATAAATAATATATTTTTCATTTTTGGTATACACAGTCATTTATCAAATTAATTGTCACAATTAGGGAATACAATATATATATATATACTGTATACACATACACACACATAATAATTAAATCAGATTTAAATATTTTTTAATAAACCCACAAATATAAATATATTATGTATCTTTATTTATTTAATGGATTACCAGGTAATTAGATGCAATTGAAAACGGTCCTATCTACACTGTAAATAGGATACAGTATTAATTAACAGATGATGCATGAGTGCTGGAAGAAGAAATGTGGAATTAATTTATACCTTTCTAACATGCAGCAAAGAGTAATGATTCTTCCTCAGCGACAGCCTGTCCAAACAAGCTCCCAGCATGCACCGGTGGGCACACTGAGAGTAATGGAGTTTCACTCAATAAAATTAGAATTAAGTAATTATTTTTATTTGCCTCACATTTTACATCTATGTGTCACTGACAGCAGTTCATAAAACCAATTTAAATCTTTGCTTGAACAGCTAAGCAAATATTATAGAGGACGAAAGATTATGCAAGTGGTTATTACAGAGGTGAAGTGGAAAAACATACACATAAAATAATTGTCTACAAAAAATGCCACAAGGAATGTTCTGACAGTAAAGGACAGAATTCTGTCCGCCTTGTCCTTCTGGTGAAAGAGATAGAGGAGGAACGACATTAATGACCTACAGAAGCCCTGCAGAAGTGGTTGCCCAGGAACAATGGCTCGCTTCCTCAAGGGACTTCTGGGATGCTATTTATTTGTGCAGCACATAGAATATATATAATAATCATGCAATAAATTAATCGGCCAGAGTTATGCTGAAATCATTACATTAATAACTGAGAAAATGTGTTGTCATGCACATATTACCAAACCATCTGTACATTGTTAGATATAAAACTGCCATCACTTCCAGTTAAGTCTTGTGTCTGATTAGCTATAATCGTTTACTGTATTTCTGTTATGCGGTACATTCTCACAGAATGGTTGGTTTTTCATTAGGCTTTCTTTTATTTTTTTGTAAATTTGAGGGCTGGTAAGTGGGAAAAGTAGGTAAATCTAATTTTATTTAGTAGTCAACCCAAATTAATGCTCAGCTAGGAGAGTAAGAGGAGCTACTTCAACACTGTGCATGCTTTAAGTGTTTTTAATGCTTTTAGTGTTATTTTATTTTTTTAAATAAACTTAGAGAAAGCTTTTAATTGATGTCTATGTCCCCGTTTTGTAGAATAATGCCACATATACACTATCGGACATTCCGTAATCAAAAGCTTGGATTGTTCGTTTAAACTTGCATACACATGGTCACACAAATGTTGTCGGAAATTCCGAATGTCAAGAACGTAGTCACGTACAACACTATGATGAGCTAAGAAAAATTAAGTTCAATGATTTGGGGCATGCGTCAAATTGATTCTGAGCATGCGTAGGATTTTTGTGCGTCGGAATTGCATACAGACGATCGGAATTTCCGTCAAGAACTTTTGTTGTCGGAAAAATTGAGATCCAGCTCTCAAATATTTGTTGTCAGAAATTCCTAAAGCAAATGTCTGATGGACCTTACACATGGTCAGAATATCCGACCAAAAGCTCACATCGAACATTTGTTGTCGCAAATTCCGACCGTCTGTACGTGGCATTATTCTCTCAATTTGTCCTAGTGACCAGTCACTAAAATTGAGGGGAAAATTCCAAGTTTTGGTTTGTCACCAGAACAGGATTCCAATGGGATAACTTGCTCTGGTGACAAAGAGAAGGCATCTTCTCCACTTTGGGAAAAATGTCCTTGTTATTTGTTGTGTCTACAGGACAAAAAAAATAAATGAAAATCTCCCTAAATGGCATAAAATGGGGTTATCATCACCTACTCTAATCAAAATGGAAACATTTTAGAATCAGGTATATTTATACAGTGCCTTGTGAAAGTATTTGGCCCCCTTGAACTTTGCGACCTTTTGCCACATTTCAGGCTTCAATCATAAAGATATAAAACTGTATTTTTTTGTGAAGCATCAACAACAAGTGGGACACAATCATGAAGTGGAACGAAATTTATTGGATATTTCAAAATTTTTTAACAAATAAAAAACAAAAAAATTGGGCGTGCAAATTTATTCAGCCCCTTTACTTTCAGTGCAGCAAACTCTCTCCAGAAGTTCAGTGAGGATCTCTGAATGATCCAATGTTGACCTAAGTGACTAATGATGATAAATAGAATCCACCTGTGTGTAATCAAGTCTCCGTATAAATGCACCTGCACTGTGATAGTCTCAGAGGTCAATTTAAAGCGCAGAGAGCATCATGAAGAACAAGGAACACACCAGGCAGATCCGAGATACTGTTGTGGAGAAGTTTAAAGCCGGATTTGGATACAAAAAGATTTCCCAAGCTTTAAAACATTCCAAGGAGCACTGTGCAAGCGATAATATTGAAATGGAAGGAGTATCAGACCACTGCAAATCTACGAAGACCTGGCTGTCCCTCTAAACTTTCAGCTCATACAAGGAGAAGACTGATCAGAGATGCAGCCAAGAGGCCCATGATCACTCTGGATGAACTGCAGAGATCTACAGCTGAGGTGGGAGACTCTGTCCATAGGACAACAATCAGTCCCTGTATACTGCACAAATCTGGCCTTTATGGAAGAGTGGCAAGAAGAAAGCCATTTCTTAAAGATATCCATAAAAAGTGTTGTTTAAAGTTTGCCACAAGCCACCTGGGAGACACACCAAACATGTGGAAGAAGGTGCTCTGGTCAGATAAAACCAAAATCAAACTTTTTGGCAACAATGCAAAACTTTATGTTTGGTGTAAAAGCAAAACAGTTCATCACCCTGAACACACCATCCCCACTGTGAAACACGTGGTGGCAGAATCATGGTTTGGGCCTGCTTTTCTTCAGCAGTGACAGAGAAGATGGGTAAAATTGATGGGAAGATGGATGGAGCCAAATACAGGACCATTCTGGAAGAAAACCCGATGGAGTCTGCAAAAGACCCGAGACTGGGACGGAGATTTGTCTTCCAACAAGACAATGATCCAAAACATAAAGCAAAATCTACAATGGAATGGTTCACAAATAAACATATCCAGGTGTTAGAATGGCCAAGTCAAAGTCCAGACCTGAATCCAATCGAGAATCTGTGGAAAGAACTGAAAACTGCTGTTCACAAACGCTCTCCATCCAACCTCACTGAGCTCAAGCTGTTTTGCAAAGAGGAATGGGCAAAAATTTCAGTCTCTCGATGTGCAAAACTGATAGAGACATACCCCAAGTGACTTACAGCTGTAATCACAGCAAAAGGTGGAGCTACAAAGTATTAACTTAAGGGGGCTGAATAATTTTGCACGCCCGATTTTTCAGTTTTTTATTTGTTAAAAAAGTTTGAAATATCCAATAAATTTCGTTCCACTTCATGATTGTGTCCCACTTGTTGATTCTTCACAAAAAATTACAGTTGTATATCTTTATGTTTGAAGCCGGAAATTTGGCAAAAGGTCGCAAAGTCCAAGGGGGCCGAATACTTTCGCAAGGCACTGTATAATGAATCCCACAATGAATATAAAAAATACACATCATGTATATGGCTGTATTGAATATCTCTGACCCAATTTAACATTCACATACATATTCATTTCTAGAATTGCCTTTTGCAGTAAATATAAACTACTACTTTTTGTCCTCAAATAGCTTGACTTCCATAGAATTCTCTTTGCATATTTCAAAGGTCAGCCACAGATAAGGAAATGGTCTTGCTTATTTCATTTATTAATTTCTTATCACATTTCACTGTTTTGTAAGCATGCTATTATAAAATAAAACCATGTAAGAATTCTATTTATTTATACTGCTGCATTTTTTTTTTTTACATTCTTTATCTGTGAAAAGGTTTCATCACATACATTAAGGCCACGTACACATGATCGAATTTGTCTGCTGAAACTGGTCCGACGGACCAGTTCAGTGGACAAATCCGATCATGTGTATGGGCTAGCGGACATGTCTGACCGGCGGACTAATTTTAAACCAGCGGACATATGTGCCCGCACAAGCGTCGTATGGATGCGATGCATGCGTGGAAGTTTTTTTACTTCCTGGTGCGGTGATGTGACGGCGTCAACGTCACCGTGCTGTCTGCCGGCGGGGATTTTGATCCGATGGTGTGTACACACCGCTGGACGAAAATCCAGAGGAGACATGTCCGATAAAAACGGTCTGGGGACCGTTTCCATCGGACATGTCCCTCCGTGTGTACGTGGCCTAAGTGTGGAGAAAGTGGGATAACAAGGTCTTGCAGTGGACAAATAAATACAGCAACACAACTAAGCAATACATGTTAGTGTTTGAGTATCTTAGATGATATATAGTATGTCTTTCACCTGCAGATATCAGTAATTAAGTTGGTCAAAATTTGTGATGAGAATGTTCTGAGAATTTATGTACAATTTTTCCTATGACTTTTCTTAAGAATTTTCATTTGAAATTCTATCCATCTATAGCCAGCTTTACAAGGGCACAGTTGCCTTACAATAATAAATCATGAAAACAACAATACTTTGCAGAAAAGACATAAAGCATCAAAAACGTTGCCTAACACTGCCCTACACTGGAGACTGCACAAATAAAAAACTTTGCTAAAAAGGAACCATATGAAAGCACATCTTGGGTTGCTGAAAAACATACCTCATCCAGCTGTGGCAAGTCAAAAGGTTTTGTGGTCAGGTGAGACCAAATTTTTTTTGGGCAAAGTCCAAAGGGCCTACAGTTAAAAACACACTCCCTGAGAAGTCACGTGACCAGTGACGCAATGCGTCGGGTGGGGCCTTGTGACATCAGTTCCAGTGGTGTTTTAAAAGAAGTGTTTTAATTTGGCAATATTGCACTATAGGTGTTCTTTGATTCCTTTGAGCACCATTAATACAAGAAGTGCCATTCCTTGGAGCGAGCTGTTTCCTCTATATGTGGTATTACCCAAGATGTTTTGATGCCAAGTTTTGGACGTAGTTCTTTGTCTTTGCCTGGAACCTGGATGCCTTTACAGATCCATCAGCAGGATTCTTAATCTGACTATCTGCTAAACTTGTTTGACCCTTGGGTCATTGTTGGAGGTAAGCGGACAATTGATAAATTTAACAGTCAATGCTTGGATAGATGTATTATCTGTTTTTTCTTCTCTCTATGAGATGTTTGCCTTTATATGAACTAACTCCTACCATTGGGCTTTAGTTGGACTTTATTCACATTTATTTATTTATTTGTATGTTTGGATAGTCTATTGAATATGTGCACCATTCTCATCCTTCTTAAAAAACACACCATACCTACTATAAAGCATGATGGGTGAAGTGATCTCTGTGGTTACTTTTCATCAGCAGGGACATGTTTTGTTCAATTTTAAGAAAGAGAAAATTAAACAAAAATGCAGGAAAATACAACTTTTGCTCTACAAAAAAAGGAAGCTTGGGTAAAAGCACTCGTTTAGCCCAAAAATAATCTTGGCCAGACTGGAGAACCAAAAGCATGCATGCCCCTCAGTGGTCCAGTCAACATTTGGTTCTCAATCCAACTGGGAATTTTTGGCACCGTTTCAAAACAGTGGTGCAGTATCTGACTAACCTAAAGAGCCCCAGGCAAATCTGTCTAATCTAAAGAGACAAAACCACTTTTAAACTTTAATAATGTGCAAGGGTTAGAATCTCTGTCAGGTTTTTTTGTTGTCCAAGGTCCACTTAAGAGATGTACCCCTTAAGCTGTCTGGAAGTCTACGGTCACCAGGACATAAGGTATTCTGTTGATAAAGGTTTTTACACAAGCTTACCAAAGCTTTCACCTAACATTCAACATTCACCCATTGTCTAACCTAATTGGAAAAAAAGTATGAAAGTTGGGTGAATCATGTGTGAAACATTTATAAATAGACTAGAAAGTGATAGAAAATCTAAATTTGTACAGCTGTCATTGTTAACCACTTAAGACCCGGACCAAAATGTAGGTAAAGGACCTTGCCCCTTTTTGCGATTCGGCACTGCGTCGTTTTAACTGACAATTGCGCGGTCGTGCGACGTGGCTCCCAAACAAAATTGGCGTTCTTTTTTCCCCACAAATAGAGCTTTCTTTTGGTGGTATTTGATCACCTCTGCGGTTTTTATTTTTTGCGCTATAAACAAAAATAGAGCGTCAATTTAAAAAAAAAAACAATATTTTTTACTTTTTGCTATAATAAATATCCCCCAAAAATATATAAAAAAAATTTTTTTTTCCTCAGTTTAGGCCGATACGTATTCTTCTACATATTTTTGGTAAAAAAAATCGCAATAAGCGTTTATCGGTTGGTTTTTGCAAAATTTATAGCGTTTACAAAATAAGGGATAGTTTTATTGCATTTTTATAATTTTTTTTTTTTTTTTTACTACTAATAGTGGCGATCAGCGATTTTTTTCGCGACTGCGACAATATGGCGGACACTTCGGACAATTTTGTCATTTTCACAGCAAAAAATGCATTTAAATTGCATTGTTTACTGTGGAAATGACAGTTGCAGTTTGGGAGTTAACCACAGGTGGCGCTGTAGGGGATGTGTGACCTAATGTGTGTGTTTACAACTGTAGGGGGGTGTGGCTGTAGGTGTGACGTCATCGATCGCGTCCCCCTATTACAGGGATGACGCGATCGATGCTACGGCCACAGAGAAGCACGGGGAAGCCGTGTGTACACACGGCTCTCCCCGTTCTTCCGCTCCAGGGACGGATCGCCGCACTCCAGCGGCGATCGGGTCCGCGAATCCCGTGGTCCCGGTCCTGGAGCTTCGGACCGGGTCGCGGGTAGCGCGCCCGTGACCCACGGCTGGGTACTAAAATCAACATATATATATGTTGATGTGCCCAGCCGTGCCATTCTGCCGACGTAAATGTGCAGTAGGCGGTCCTTAAGTGGTTAATAGGATCAGAGGGGAAATCTTCCAATGGGACAACAAAAAAAAGTAAAAGAACAAAAAAAAAAAAACATTCCCTACTGTATCAAAAAAAAAGTTTTAGATAAATGTTTATACTGTTATACTGTATCTACAAATCTGGCTTTACAGAAAGATAAAACAAAAACATTTTGGAGATCCATCATTTATGCAAAAGCAATTCAATTTTTAATGCGTTTCCTAACATGTTTTTCCAACATAGAACAATGTCATGTTAATAGCTCATTTGGAATATGACAGAAATAAGCACACATATACATTTAATTCCCTAGTGACTTGCCTCTTTTGATAATGCTTTCAGAAAAATTGCTGCACATCTACCTTTTCATCTCTACAGATAGCTATAATTTCTGGTGTCAAAGCAATTTTGTTAAAGGTAAATATATTTTCTTACATCTTGCTGCAACTTGAAAGGTCACTTATCACTTAGTGAAAACTGATGCATAGTCGCTCATGAATTCTTTAGCGCAAATGGCTGGATGAAGTAGACCTGATAGAATAATAGATAGAAGATGCCGTTCTGAATCTTGTAGGGAGTTTAAAAAATATTTCTTTTGAAGTACTGGCAAAGGAAAAGATTCTTTCACCATGATTAAAGTAATAAAGAAAAATGTTGTTTTCTTACAAGACAAAAAAAATGTTTTCCTAAAATAATATGATGGGTCTACTAATTGGCTTCCCAAGACAATGCGTGATGTATATGCCATATGACAAATACAATAGTATTAATGTATTTCCAAAACAAACAATACATTTTTGTTAATGCCACCAAGTATTTTACATATACCTTCAAGCTGAAATTTCTGCACAGTTTAGCCATCTCAGTGTGCTGCCTAATAGTGTCATACTATCATGCATATGTTTAAAATGCGTATATCCAGCCAGAACTTTTTTTTTAGTTTTGAAGTAGAGTGGGGGAGAATTTAAACTGGTCATAGATGGATCGAAATTCAGCCAATGCAGCAGGGACCGGCTGAATTTCAAGCCATTTATGGCATTTCCTGCTAGAGAGTGGATGATCTAATGGTCAAGCGTCTCTTGAACGGGAATGTTTAAAACATTTCATTCAATCAGCTGCAGCGCTGATCAGTGTATTCAGACAGTCCAGCTGTCAGAATACAATAGTGTAGTGGGGAGGATTCCTTCATTCACCTCGAATCAGTGGAAGGAAGAATCCATTTGTTGTTTTTGTTTTGCTTTTTTTATGGCTAGCTTTAAACGTCAGGTTTTTACTGCTATCCATTGCTCCATTTACTGTCTCCTTGAGAATAGTTTCATCGGACAGAAAGTGCTTCTCAACTATCCAACAACAAAGACAGAAATAAAATAAATTTACCATAGTAAAGGAAAGCTAATAACCCTGTCAATGCAGATATTCCCTCACTTCCTCTCTAAAGAGAGTACGATAACCTAATGATAAATCAGTCATGAAACTTGTTTAAGGGGGCCCCAACTAGGAGCAAAGTCTCACTAGAAGTTCTAATCCATCCCCACTATCCAAAAAGGGAAAAAAATATTTTGCTGAACAAAATGCTTTTATGTTTTAATATGAATATTAATTTACATGAAGAAAACTCTTTTTAAATATGGACCTTTCAGTATCTTCACAAGTCTGTAAGAATAAAGTCCTGGGGCCAGATCCACAGAGAGAGTACGCCGGTGTATCTACTGATACACCGGCGTACTTTCAAAGTTCCCGCGTCGTATCTTTAGTTTGAATCCTCAAACCAAGATACGGCGGCTTCTGGGTTAGATCCGACAGGTGTACGTCTTCGCACGCCTTCGGATATAAGATGCAATACTTCGGCGTCCGCTGGGTGGCGTTCACGTCGTTTTCCGTGTCGGGTATGCAAATGAGATGGACAGGTTGGAAAAATACCGCGCTGCTGGAATGGTGTGTGGTGAGCTGCTAAACACGGCTAATAAAAAAAAATAAGCAAAATAGTACAATGGGTGAGAAAATGTGTAGCGCTAAACATAAATAAATAATGTACATCCAATTGAATGCATGACATCAGTGTGTAGAAAAAACTTACATCTGTGGTGGTAAACCAAAACAAAGTCCATAAACACCAAGTGAAAATTGTCCAATGAGGGGTTGACGGTATATATCTTGTCTAATGATTGGTGCCAATAAAGTGCTCTTTGAGGAAAAGTGTTGTCCCAAGCAGTGACTTGCTTGATGGGAGTTAGAGAGAAAGCCCGTCACCCAGCTAAGAATGAAGGCTTACCAGAACTTGTGGACTCTTAAAATTGTATACATTTTAGAGTTGTATGAGCTTAAACCAGCCGACCTCGGTCAGGATCTCATCGAATTGCAGGATGTTCACCAACACTGTGGTTGTGTAGAGGCTCTGATGTTGAAAGCTTGGCACTCCGTGAATGGGTGTAGATACAATGGAAAAAAAGGAGGAGGCGATATAGTGTAGTAACGTAGGTATAATAAAATTTAATAAGTATTGCACTTACATAAATTGAAGATAAAGCGCTTGTAAAAGAATTGTGGAGACGGTAGAGTCTTCCTTGACGCGCTTCGTGTTTGACAACGTGTTGACAACTTTTGTTGTCGTAAAAATTGAGAAGCAGCTCTTAAACATTTGTGGTCAGAAATTCCGACAGCAAATGTCCGATGGAGCATACACACGGTCGGATTTTCCGACAAGCTTACATCGAACATTTGTTGTTGGAAATTCTGACCGCGTGTACGCGGCATCACACATTATTTTGCATCTAGGCCCACTTTATGGTTATCATGTTAAAGTAGTTTGATAGATTTACAGACTGATCATTAATGGCTAGTTCACTTGGCTATAGTAGAAGCCCCCAAAAAATTAAATACAAGGACCCCCAGGCTGTGTTTGGAAATAGCCCCAAATACAATGCTTTGAAGGGTATTAAAAACCAGCATTTTCAGAAGGTCAATGATGGCAGGCTACACACTTTGATCTCATTACCAGTTTCCTTATATCTGTTTTGTGACAATGAAGTGCATTGTCCACTTACATTTAAAATGTAAAACAGAAACAAATTAGGCTGAAACAGTAATAAAACAAAATTAAAAGTAAAACAAAAAAAAATGCATGCCGAGTAAACATTTGGCAGATATGTCCAATTAACCAATATGCAATAGACAGAGTTGTGAAATAATGAAAGGATAAAAGGTTAGAAAGACATGATGCTGCTTTAAATCCAATTCTCCAATTACTTTTTTCTTTAAAAATACGTTTTTGTAAAAAGTCAAATTCACATGTACTCAGTTAAAACAAATTATGAGCATATAAAAACTAAAGTTTTGGTGAGTATAAGGTTGTGCTCTTTATCCCAAATGAGGAAACAGATTGTACGTTGTTGTTATTAGTTAATAAAATGCCTAGAACAAAGTGTTATTTAAACGGCAATCAATCAATCAGGTTGCAAGCAGCCACAAAAAAGACTTTTAAGGATGAAAGTTTGAATGTGATTGCTATGAGTTGTCCAAAGGTCTTCCCTTGTATAGTTTTCTGAATAAGACTTAATTAATAATACTAGCAATCAAATATGAAAGTGTTGGTCTTGCAATTGCAGCGTTTAGTAGAGCAAATGCCCTTTGACAAGCACACAAAAATTAGATGCCAGACAACATTTCACTTATGTCAGAGGTCCTTTATAGAAAGCCGAGATGCACAAGATCAATTGGGTTTTATTCAGTTTCATTGTTTGTGTCATTTAATTTAACCACTTGCTGACCAGCCGCCACAGTTTTACTTCGGCAACATGGTTTGACTGGGTGAAACGTCACTTCGCCCTGTGGACACTAGGGGTGCGCGCCCTCTGCTTGCCCCCGGAGCCAATGAGAGTGCCCGGCGGGCATCACCTGCGATCGCTCGTGACAGAGCGAGAATTGGGAGCTGTGTGTGTAAATACACAGCTCCTGGTTCTTTCAGGAGAGAAATGTATGTACAAAGTATGAACAGCGATTTGTCATTTCCTCTAGTAAGTCCCATCCCCCTTTAGTTAGAACACAAATTAGGGAACACATTTAACCGCTTGATCGCCCTCTAGTGTTAACAACTTCACTGCCAGTGACATTTATACAGTAATAAGTGCATTTTTATAGCACGAATCACTGTAAAATTGTCAATGTTCCCAAAAATGTGTCAAAAGTGTCCGATCTGTCCACCATAATGTCGCAGTCCTGATAAAAATCACAGATCACCGACATTACTAGTAAAACATTTTTTTAAAAAAAAAATCCATAATTCTATCCCCTATTTTGTAGGCGCTATAACTTTTGCACAAACCAACCAGCTTATTGCAATTTTTTCCACAAAATTATGTAGAAGCATACATATCGGCCTAAACTGAAGAAAAAAAAAAAAATTTTATTTAAAAATTGGGATATTTATTATAACAAAAAGTAAAAAAGACACGTTGAAGACACGTATGTCGTAACGCGCAGGGTGAAGGGAGACGTACACCGGGATTGCTGTGATACCAGCGTGGTGCCGCTGTGTTATATGCTCGTTTACTTCTATGTTTGTAAGTGCAAATTTTATTTATTAAACTCCTCTGTATCAATGATAATGCACTATTGGTGGTCCTCTTTCCTGTTTTTATCCCACCTCTGAGACCCAGATCATACTATCCATGTTGTGGACACCAGGAACACCAGGGAGATAACCAGCAGTGGATCTGCACATTGAGGTCTCTTTTTAGCCGTTTAGAGGTGAGAGTTCTGGGAGACCAGAGTGTGTGGTGAAGTGCACATCTTTCACGGAACTAGCTGGTATCCAGGAACACCTCTTAACATCATGGACTCGGTTTGCACTTTATAGTATTGTGCACTATTGATCTATATGTCACTTGCATCACTCTGCAAACCTATATCCAACATATGTTGGTCTTATGCACTTTGCGCAATTACTTTTTCTTTACGATGGTGTTTTTTTCAAACTTGTTGCTCTTTTGTTCATGGCACAAGAAAATAAAATACCAACAGAGGTGATAAAATACCAACAAAAGAAAGCTCTATTTGTGGGGAAAAAAAGTATTCATTGGTGGCTGTGCTCTCATTAGGGAGAGCCATCCCCTGTATTTGTTATGTTTATCATCATTAGGGATGAGCTTTGCCTGTTCTACTTCCAGATTATGATAAGCCCCCCGCTCGCAGACCCCCACAACCAACGGCCAGGGTTGTGGGGATGAGGCCCTTGTCCCCATTAACATGGGGACATCATCCTCATGTTGAGGACATGTGGCCTGGTGCGGTTCAGGAGAGGGGGGCCGCACTCTGTCCCCCCTCTTTTCTGCTGCTGGCCAGGTTAACGTGCTTGGATAAGGGTCTGGTGTGGATTTTTGGGGGAACTCCACCCCATTTTTTTTTAAATTTGGGGTGGAGTTCCCCTTAAAATCCACACCAGACCTGAAGGGTCTGGTATGGATATTTGGGAGGAACCCCACGTCATTTTTTTAAATTGACGGCGGGGTTCCCCTAATATCCATATCAGACCTGAAGGGCCTGTTAATGGAATTTGGGGGGACCCCCACACTTTTTTTTATTTTTTTTTTATAAATGAATCCTCAATGAATTGCCAGAGACGAAAATTCATTATAGCCGCAAAGCCGGTTTTAAATTACTTTTTTTCTTTCAGAAATTAAACTTTGTGCAGGGACAGTTCTATGTACGGGAAACATGCGATATTTCACATGCTGACTTTACACCCCCCCAGGTACGAAATTTAAACTAATATTACACTTTTATTGTTTCACTTTTAGCATTATTAAATTCACTGCTCCCGAAAAACTTCAGGTTTTTAAAACTTTTTTTTGCATTGATACATGTCCCCAGGTCCCCAAACACTTTTTAGGACAATAACTTGCATATTAGCCTTTAAAATGAGCACTTTAGATTTCAAATGTTCGAGTCCCATAGACTTTAACAGGGTTCTAAAGTTCACACAAACATTTGGTGTGTTTGCAAGTTCTGGTGCAAACCGAACAGGGGGGTGTTCGGCTCATCCCTGATCATCATCACTGAAAGTGAAAGAAAATCC
This sequence comes from Rana kukunoris, assembly GCA_029574335.1. Classification (NCBI taxonomy): domain Eukaryota; kingdom Metazoa; phylum Chordata; class Amphibia; order Anura; family Ranidae; genus Rana; species Rana kukunoris. Next base: position 104,515,487 of record CM056056.1, on the reverse strand, counting down.
CAAATTATAGGTTGTCCCCAAAATAGTAATGTGAGTGGAAATCTTCCAATGTGAAAACTAGTCCTGGTGATAATCAGGGACTCCCCTATTTCCTGTTTTGAATATGGAAATTGAAGTAAAAGGGAAATCTCCTTAAAGGGACTAATATGGCAAAAATAAAGAGCTAACAGGGGTTATAACCCTCCCTTACTGTACCCAAAATGGAAAAAAAAGCCTTGCCTTCAGTTCTACTTTCAATTTTATATGACCAAAAGCAGAAGTATTCAACTACACACTTGAGCTTGCAGATTCTTGCAGTCTTTATTTTATATGTGAACTTCAGCAAGGGTAAAATTCACCACAAAGCTTCTGGTTGTGTATACCTGGCTTTACTTGGGGTTGAATAAAAAATGATTGTAATTAGTGATACAGGAACCAGTTTGCTTCAGCTTTTCAGTAAGAGTAAATCTGGCCAATCTGCTTACTGAACAGCTAAATCCCTTTGTTTTGTTATAGGTTGACTTCAAAAGTATGCTGGGTTTCCTTCCATAGTGAATTTCCTTATTCATCATTGCTTAATGGACAAAGGAATCCTTTACCATTTTCCTTTTAAGTAGCAATCCCTGGGGGAATAATACAACTTCCAAGTGGCAGTCGCTTCCATATTGTCCAGAATCAACAGATGAAAAAGTTGTCTAGGGTTCGGTTGCCAACTGAACATCAAAATCATTATGGAGCATTTTTTTTTAAATATTGTCTTTTGGTTGGAGTCCCGGATTTTTAGTTAATCATCATGGATTAAATGCCATGTTCATAGAAACATAGACAAACTCAAAGTGCCATTTAGCACATGCAGTTCCATAGCTGAACAACAACTTACATATAGATTAAGTCAACTGACACCAACTGAAAGTACCAATAGGTACACACATTCTAACAGATAAATTCAGCAACACAATGTATAAACAAGCAGTCAATATTAAAGAGTAACAGAAGTCAAAAAATCAAAAGGTACAGATATGCATCAAGTTTCAAGACTCAACTATATCATTCTGTTTCTTTGAAGTTCTGTGTAGATTTAGTCCCCATAAACATCTTAGAATCATTCCAGAGATGCCCCTCTGCATTTGTTTCCTTTATTCTTGTGTGTGCAATCCACTCTTCTCTCTTAATATCGCCTTACCTCATTTGTAGCCACCCATTCAGATAAACTGAAAGCAGAGGGTGCAAGTAATGATGAGTGATAAGCCTGAGTGGGAAAACATTTTCCAATCTGCTCTCTACTCACAGGGATCCTCAAACTACTTTACAAACTCCAGCTGTTGCGAAAATACACATCCCATGAGACATTGTAAAGACATTCACAGATATGACTAGGCATGATGGGAATTGTAGTTCCTGAACAACTGGAGGGATATAGTTTGAAGACCCATGCTCTACTGTGTGGTGCAGACTTTGGCTGCACAGTGCTGATTACTGTTTATTAAAGCGGATGGTTCACCAAAAAAAAATATTAAAAACCAGCAGCAACAAATACTGCAGCTGCTGACTTTTAATATTAGGACACTTACCTGTCCTGGAGTCCAGCGGCGTCCGCAGCAGAGGATGAGCGATCGCTCGTCACCCTGCTGCTCCCCCCTCCATCCACGGCGAGGGAACCAGGAAGTGAAGCGCTCCGGCTTCACTGACCGGTTCCCCACGGCGCATGCGCGAGTCGCGCTGCGCCCGCGATTGGCTCCCTCTGTGTGCTGGGAGCCGAGAGTTCCCAGCATACAACGGGAAAAGCCCGTCTTTTGCCCGAGACTGCGGGCCGGAAGTGGGTGCGGATACCTGTCTTTAGACAGGTATCTGCACCCCCCTCCCCCTGAAAGGTGTCAAATGTGACACCGGAGGGGGGAGGGTTCCGATCAGCGGATCTTCACTTTAGGGTGGAGATCCGCTTTAAGGCAGGTCTGAAAGAATCTAGTCAAGCAAATGATGGCCAGTCTGCATAGCTAAAGGTTAAACCAACTTCTTCCCTGGAACATGCTCATCTAAAGGGTGCCCTGAGATGTGTTCTTTCACTTTTGCAGTCAGCAACAAGCTGATTATCACGCTAGGTATTATTATAAATACTATTAAAAAAAACAGTAGCTGTGGCTACAAGAATGTAATGAATGTGACTTCAGTACTCATTTAAAGTATTCGTTCACCTGCACATCATATTGTAGTTACAGGTGGTTCCTGACTGGTCACCCATTGGCTTCCTAATTCTCCCAGGGACTTCAGCTGCAAAATCTCCCTCTCGGAGTTCCTGGCTGTGTTCATTCCAAACTAGAATTTTTAGGGGTTTACATCCAATTTAGGGTCTTCCAGATTTTCCTGTTCTATTCCCTAAAATATACACAACATTTAAAAGGCCAATAAGGACAGTATGAGCCCCGTAGTAATGTGTAGAGCAGTTGGGCAGACATGAAAACTAAAGATATAAAAAATTGTTAAGGTATCATAACTGTTCGATACCATCCTACAATAAAATATATGCATTGGTTGGATTGGTTTCTTATTTCTGCTTGAGACTCTAGTTGAAAAATCTGCTCTGTTCCCACCAACCCTGAACAATTTAGGTGCTCCAATCCATTTTGTGGCAGTTCAGCTTCTTCAGTTGTATTTTCTGTGATATATAACATTTAAAAATACTACAGGGACAGTGTGATCCTCTTTCTAATGGCTGGAACAAGTGTTTAGACCTAGGAAGCGATGTGAATCAAATGATCAAATATGCAGTTACAACATGTCACATTCATATATTTGTTACTGTAACTTCATTGAATCTTATCAGTGTTAAAACTTTCAATTAAACACAATTACATTCTGCTCTATATAGACTCTTCATTTTATAATCATTACATGCTACATGTTTTATGTAATTTTCACAAAGAACAGAATATCATATTATACTTCTGTAGATCCAATCATGCAATGACAACATTTTATGCCTCATATAATTGCAAGGACATGTTACCTTTAGCTCACATATAATTAATATTTTACAAGATTTGTCCGTCAGGCTTGTCATATGAAGTATAAAGTGTGTGAGGTTAAATAAAGCAGAGTCATCAGTCTAGAGGCCCTCGTCTGGGAGCCTGATAACCATTCATATCCTTTCATATTCTTGTGCTTTTCATATATTGAGCCTGAAGCCAGCAGCACTTAGTGTATTCACTACATATGCTCATCTTTAGGCACGCTAATTCAAGTTACGTAACTGATCGTTTCAAAAAGTGTTTGTGGCATTAATCTTTTATTTTATTTTGCTATCTAAAACAAGCATGCTTGTCAGACATAGTATTTTTCTACTGATCTGCTTAGAAAACTGCATTACACCCTTTCCCCAATAAATGCTGTTGCCTGTCACATTAAAGCAGACTTTAAACTTAGTTAAATTGGTTGAATGCAAAAAAACAAAACAAAAAAAAATATTTTAGAAATAAAAGATTGTAATGCATTCTTATGTGTGCAAACAATGATAAAAAGACTATTTTCCTGGTCTTATTGTTGTCATGCAGATCCAGTGACTTTAATAATATGGCAAAGACCCAAAAGATGTATGCAGATTTTGAGGGGCCTGTAGTTTGATTTTGAGCAGGAGAGCCAGAGGCAGTCAGGTAACTTCTATTTTAAAAAGGTCGACAATGACAGAACCACAGTTCTCTCAGAAGAGGTTTCTAATAGGGTTTGGCAATCTACCAACTATCACTATTTGGCCAGTTCAGCAGGGACCAGCCAAATTATGATCTGTGTGCAGCCATCATTTGTTCAACTTCTGTCATCGGTGCCAGAATTCAATGTCCTGGTAGGAAGATCATGTTTAATCCCTGCCTATCATTCATACTTCACACAAAACTCTGTATCAAAAACTCCAACTTCTATATACAAAAATTTCAGAAAATTAAAGATTTGTTTTCGCACAAAAAACGGTTAATTCTTGTGCAGGGCCTTATGCATTCCCGGTTGGATTGCTCCAACATCTTTTTTCTTGGACTTCCATTGAAGTGGCAAAGAAAATTGCAAGTCACCCAGAATCAAGCTGCGTGTCTGATTTCTGGTTCCGTTAGAACAGACCAGATCACTCCTGTACTGAAAAAACTGCACTGGCTTCCTATTGCCAAGCGAGTATTATTCAACGCAATGTGCTATATGTATATATAGGGCACACCGGAAACTGGGTCCAATCTATCTGTCTGAATGGGCCTCTTACTATGTGGCGTCAAGATCACTTTGTTCAGCTAACTTACATCTCACAGAACCAACAATTAGCAATTAGACTACAATCCACTGGCAACAGACACCTGGTCACAAAGGGTAATGAGCTGTGGAATTTCCTTCCAGCGTCTCTTAGGCCCCTTTCACATTGGGGCTGGAGCCACGCTGGAGGTATAGCGCCGCTAAAAATAGCGGTGTACCGGATTTGCCGCGAGTTGCGGCCGCTAGCGGTGTGGTATTAACCCCCGCTAGCGGCCGTGAAAGGGTTAATACCGCCCACAATGCACCTCAATAGAGGCGCATTGCGGGCGGTATTGCCACGGTTTCCCATTGTTTTCAATGGGAAGGAGTGGTGAAGAAGTGGTATACATGCCGCTCCTCTCACCACTCCAAAGATGCTGCTGACAGGAGATTTTTTTCTCTCCCTCCAGCGCATCGCCTCAGTGTAAAAACGCTCGGGCTTTCACATTGAGGTTGCTTGGCAGGAGTTTTTCAGGCGGTATAGCAGTGCTATTTTTAGCGCTGTACCGCCTGAAAAACTCCTCAATGTGAAAGGGGCCTAAAAGGTCCTTACCCGCCCTCCTGAGTTTCAGGAAGGGTTTAAAAACCCACCTCTTTACTCGGGCCTATGGATAATCTGATAAAGAATAGGAACCATGCAAAACCATGGACTTTGAATGCTCTTTTTCCTCCATCTGGAGGGTTAGCCCCTGTTTTTTGTTACCTCCATCAAATTCTACACCTTTATCCTTGTTTGACTGAACAAAAAAAAAAAGAGAACAGTGCATGGCCAGCTTTACTTTTGTTTTAATAAAGTAATAGAAGGTACCCCAGTCTCTCAGTATTTGGCCCAGAGCACTGCATTGGGTCGACAGTGACAGCATTATTTCTTCATTTGGCCTACTAAACTGTAGTCAGATATACAGATATGGTCTATTGTGAGTTCTTCTCCAGGACTACTTCCCAGTCTCATTCTCATCCTGGTTAAGATGTTCCACTTCTTTCTTATTCTTATTTTACTGAAGTGGATTGCCCAAGTAACAGCCTTAGATTCACAATTTAACTGTCCAAGCTGGAAATAAATGATGTTCCATTTGTTTTCTTTCATTTTGGTCTGTATAATATAAAGCCAGCATAAACAGATTTAAAAAAGCAGAGATGCACATTATAAGTTATTTGTGACAGGCTTACCAAATTCAGGATCATCACTAACTAATTGATGTAACCAAGGTGACGGATGTGCTCAGGTTAGTGCGAGGAAACAAATTTAGTGACATTTTGGTACTTCTGACTTGATTACACAGAACACAGCCCGCATCACACACATAATATTAAACATTGGTGATTACTTTCAAAGTATTCTTTTTGAAAATGTACTTTGACTTAGAAGTACATTTGTCTATACAGCTTAGAAATACGTGTTTTTTTTCCCCTTCAAGCAATATTGCAGCATTAAAAAACAAACAAAAAAAAAACGAATTTTCAGACCCACTGATCTTAAAATTCTATGTCTTTTCTATTCATAAAAATGTATTTGAATTTCTTATTAAATTGTAATAGCTTCTATGCCATTTTTTCCTCCTTTCTCTCATACTGCTTTCCAAAGACTCTTTGTAGTCGCCATTCTAAAACCATTACGCTAATTGTGTCTTCGTCATGAGGATGGTTAACAATCAGGCCGAAATAACATCTTCCACGATCTACTTGTTAATCCTTTGAACTTGTCAAAAATTACCCTGTAATATAAAGAAACTGCAAGCTTTATGGCGAACGATTTTATTTCATTTTCAATCAATGAGACACCTCTGAGATCTTGGAACTGCAGTGCTTCTAGATGCAAAATACTAAAGTCTACATTTCTCAAAGGAATCTTCCCTGTTCAAGATTCTCGCATTGGCTTATAGATAGATTAGAGCTCCACAGTCAGTAACTGCTGAGTGACAAATAAGTATACTTTGAAACCTTCTCTACAGCGTAAAGTGGCTGTAAAGGCAGAAGCATTTTACCTTAATGCGTTCTCTGCAAGAATAGGTAAAAAAACCTTCTGCATACAGCTCCCCCCCCCATCCTTACCTGAGCCCGATCTCAATCCAGCAACGATAGCAGAGGCTCTTTCAACTCTCTCCCTCCTCATTGGCTCATACAGCAGCGGAAGTTCTTGCTGCTGTCAAACACAGCCAGCGAGAAGGGAGCAGGAACAGAGCCCAGGCATGCTCTGTGTGTCTTATGTAGGGATGAGCTCCGGTGTGTTCGCACAGTCCATGTGCAAAGCACGCCAGAAAGTCGGCACCGCGCTTCGCTAATCACAGGCAGTAAAACTTTTACCAATCTCTGCAGCCAAGCATCGGGATAATGTCTCCCTGCCTGTGATTAGCGCTGCTCAGTGCCGACTTCCTGCAAGTAAGTATCTTTGTCATTTTTAGAAAAAATAATCAAGCAATTACAATCACTTTAAAGAGATAAATACGTAGAAAAAAAGCTACATTTTGTTTTATCTTTTTTTGAAAATAATGTTTTATATTTTTGTTATGAATATATTATAAATGTATATTTACACAATATATACTGTAGATAGATATACAAACACAGATTGTTTAAAATAAAATATAATGTAATACATGTAGCACCCATGATGCAGGACTTGCAGAGGCTTGTGAGTAACCACAGCAGTAGTTGTTTGCCTCTATCTCTAATTAGTCATATGTCTAAATTTTAGGTTATGTTAATATAAAAGAAAAAAAATGTAAAGCTTTTTTTATAGCAAATCCAATAAAAAGATAGCTTGGAAAATGTGTGAAATGAGAATACAAAATATTCATATTCTATATTTAGATATTACCTAAAATATATTTTTTATTTTTGTTAAATGCATATTTTTAGCCTTGACTTGTAAAGAAAAGAAGATACATGCAAAACCCATATACATTTCTATTAAAAGCTCATTCTCGTTCCTTGCATCTCCAGACTTCCTCTTAATTAACATTCTATATAACCTGGAATTTCCAGATAGTCTCTCTAATGCCGCGTACACATGGTCGTTTTTTGCGATGAAAAAAAACGTCGTTTTTTAAAACGTCATTTAAAAATTGATCGTGTGTGGGCAAAACGTTGTTTTTTGTCTTCAGAAAAAACGACCATATCTCCTAAACCTCCACTGTTTAGGAGACATTTACAATAGAGCCGTGCGCCGATGTCTATGGTGATTGTGTAGTTTCTAAAGGGGTCATGCCGTGACTGGGGGTTCCCGCGTTAATGCGTGGGAGTGACATCATGCGACTCCGGCCAGTCACAGAACCAGAGTTCGTGGCCCCCGGAAGTAAGAGGGGTGAAGATGGACACTGGCTGCTAGTGGGGACAGCGGTGATATTACAGGCTTTGGTTTCATGTAAGTTAGCAAAGGAAAAGCGATACCAACTGTGGAAGAAAACACTGCACACCCCTGAAAGAATTTGGAAAAAATAAAAAAAGGTACCCCTAGGGACTTTGAATTGCAGCAATGAGTCAAAATGATAACAATAGATGGGAATATATATAAAAGTATAAAGTTTAATAAATGTTTAAATGGTTCAAATGGTATCAAAAAGATATATATACTGTATATAAACATCTAATTAGAATCAGGACATGAGCTCCAAGAGGAAACATAAGACAAGGGCTAATACATACAAAAGGCGGCCAACAATGGTTAATACAACATGAAAATGATTACTAAGGATGCAAGGCCCCAGCGCGTTTTCGACCTTTTACAAAAATTGCGGTCTTCCTCAAGGGGAACAATGTTTGTGACCATAAGTGCTACAATAAAATACACATATATTAGGCATTATATAAACGTTTTTTAGAAGGCAGCGTACACGACATATAATAACATCATTGCCAAGGGATACATACCCGGGTGACTGTAAGGCCGCGTACACACACGATGGAATTTTTCCGCTGGAAATTGTTCCGACGGACCATTTCAGCCGAAAAATCCGCTCGTCTGTAGGGGCAAGCGGACAGATTTCGTGTGTACGTGGCCTCAGAGGTCAAGGACAGCAGTCATCCGGTAACCAAATGCAGAGGAACAGCCCTTGGATGGTTCAGTACACCTTTTGTATGCATTAGCCCTTGTCTTATGCTTCCTCTTGGAGCTCATGTCCTGATTCTAATTAGATTTTTTTTTATATATATTCTTTTGATACCATTTGAACATTTAATAAACTTTATACTTTTATATAAATTCCCATCTATTGTTATCATTTTGACTCATTACTGCAATTCAAAGTCCCTAGGGGTACCTTTTCTTATTTAAAATGTAAGCATTATATGTCTACACTACCCCCTCTCTTACATTTAATCAACCCACACAATTTGAATATTTATGTATTAAAAATGACTTTTTAGTTGAATTTGATTTTGTCAATATATAAGCTCCTTCAAAATGCTTCTCATGTGACCTTACAATTATCATTCATACATGATGAAGTGGGAGAAGGAATTGCAATGCGCTATACATTTGCCTAAATGGTAAAGAATCTGGGAGACAGCTGCTAGGTCATCCTAATGTGTTGTTCATATGGAAAATATAATGTTTTAGTACAAAACCCCTGAAGTCCTTCATGCATATAATCCCAAAGATACCCATATTGTGTTAGAGATGATAATATTGATATGGACATTTTTTTGTGATGGTCCCCTGGTTTATTAACTTCTCAAGATATATATTTTCCTGTTGTATATATGATTATTTTTTCCATTTTAAAAGTACTGTACATCAATATTGCCTTTTTCCTATATATTGTTGGACTTCATTATGTTTTAAGTATCAAATGGCCACACTTCTACATTCTTGAACTTGTAATATATGCATACGATAATATAAGCAGAGCATACTTGTGAAAGAAGGTTAGACCCCTGAGTAAACAGTGAGCCGGGGGGGGGGGGGATTATTGAATATTCCTGGCGTTATAGAACAATGAGTGCCATAGCAACCATACCTCCTGTAATGTTAACTCTCTTTACATGGAATCACAGTGTGGAAATGTGTGCATGTTGAATGTGTGGCTGTTATACAGGCAATTGTCACCTGCATATTTCCTCATACAGAATTACCTACATACTTGTGCCCTCAGCAATGCAGCATGTAAAAGTGCTTGTATAACATTCCTACCTCTATGCTTATTGTTTTAAGATAAAGAACACTTTCAGAGCTCACAGGTTTACTTCTCTACAGAACAAGGTCTCCTGTAGATGTAAACAAAGTTAATTGGATGCCACAAATTCAGCACTTCGCTTGCATCAATAATTAGAGGTAGACTGCACCAGTGACTCCACAGTAATAATAATATCACAGCTAGAGAACGCTTAGAATCATTATACGGGTAAAGGTGGTCATACATAGCAAAAGGCTAATGTGTAAAGATGCCTCATACCTACAAAAAGAGCTGATTTTTTTTAATAGGTCACAGACTGCCTGATATAAAGCCTGTTTTAATGAGGAAATTGACAAAATGTATAAGATCTTGTTTCTTCAAAGTCACTCATGTGATCTAAAAAATAATTGCAACCTTACATGTATGAAACTGAGCCCCAGAAAAAAACTGAAAATCACTCAATGCCCACAACAGCTACTCTGCATTATCGAATTATAAGGCGAGGATCACCCGTGCTTCCTTAAAGGTAACACGTTTTGTGATACAATTGGGTGGCCAAGGATGAGCAAATGTCTTACAGAGAACAAACAGAAAGTTAGGCCTCGTACACACGATCGGACATATCCGATGAAAACGGTCCGCGGACCATTTCCATCGGATATGTCCGATCGGGAGTTTGATCCGATGGCGTGTACACACCATCGGATCAAATTCCCCGCCGCCGGACGTCACCGCTACGTCACCGCACCAGGAAGTAAAACACTTCCGCGCATGCGCCGAATACATTCGGCAGCGGCGCGGCGGCGGTGCGGGACGACATGTCTGCTGGTAAGTGTACTAACCAGCAGACATGTCGGGCGGACAGATTCCCACCGGATAGATTTCAAAGCTTGCTTTGAAATCTGTCGGGTGGAGAAATCTGTCCGCTAGCCCATACACACGAGCGGAGATGTCTGCTGAAACGGTCCATCGGACCGTTTTCAGCGGACATATCCCCTCGTGTGTACGAGGCCTTAGAAATTTGCCTGCTCTAGAACGGGTTGTGCACTGCCACAGTCCAGGATCTTCTTACCGATCAAGAGATAGATAGGAAGGACATTTATGGGATGAAAGCTGCCTTTTTTTTTCCCACTCTCAGCTATCGGTCACAAAAAAGATTTTCATGTTGAAAAATGTCTTTGTGCAATAACTACTGTATTTTTTAAAACATCTGAATACCTTTATAACACCACTACAAAGGACTGATTCTTGAGAGAAGTGCAGAATTGGTCATATAGCTTGCTTGTTATACTTGATGTATGAATAAAGCCAACATTTTTTTTGTTATTATTTATTTGTTTTGGAAAATTATGGAATGTTTAAAAGCCATGGCAATTTTTTTGTGATCGTCTTCCATTGAAGATATGTTTCTTAATTTCCTGCATCAAGTCATAAGTGCCACGCTGTCCCTACATCCAAGTGTCTCCTGTATAATATATTCAATAAACTGTTTTAAATAGATGATAATTGTGAAAAACAGAAATAAATTGAAGTAAAGTTAACATGGAAAACTAATGAATACATTAGGGAGTCGCCCTTTCGTTTTTTTTAATAAGTAATTGCATTCACTATATTAACTTGTAGTGTATTTTTTATTAATTGTTTAGTAGTAAATAATGTAATAAATTATATACACTTAATATATGTGCATTATCCTATGCACAATATATGTATAGATTATTTGGTAATAAAATTATGGATTCGACTGTATGCAGTAATTGTAAACCTATGGAGGTGCACAGCCATGTCATACACCGACCTTTAATTTGTTTATTATATCTGAGAAGACTTCACATATCTAAGGCATGCAAACTGGGTGTTTTTCAGATTTGGTGTTTACAAGACTAAAACAGTTTTTTTTTGCTAGAAAATTACTTAAAACCCCCAAACATTATATATTTTTTTCTAACACCCTAGAGAATAAAATGGCGATTATTGCAATACTTTTTGTCACACCATATTTGCGCAGCGGTCCTACAAGCGCACTATTTTGTGCCCCCCCGTTGTTGGCAATGCCCGGGGGGGGGGGGGGCACTGCTGCATATCCTTTGGTCTTGCCCTAAACTAACACATTTCTGGATGGATGTCCGTACCATCACTCAGAATTTCACAGAATGCAAGATACCTGATGAATCTGCATTTTTTCTGTTACAAATATCCCTGCTAAAACCTATAAAAAGTCCATTGCATGGCATTTGTTAAGTCCTGCATCCCTCTTTACTGGAAACAACAATGCCCACCGACCACTGCGAGTTGGTTGCGGAAAATGAAGGATATAAACAGGATGGAAGACTCAATTCTCACAGCATAACATAAACGTAAGAAATACACAAAGACCTAGAGTCTCATGATCATGTTTACTCTCTCTCCCTGATGAGAGGAAGGCCCTCTTTGGAACATAGGTCCCACAAAAGATTTAGGTAGCTACCTGTCTCTGCTGACCTGTAGTCATCATCGTCCCCCTTACCCATCTCCTTCTCACCCCTCCCCCCTCTACTCTGCTCCTTACTACTCTAGCCTTTTCTCTCTCTTCTTCTATGTCACTATATAAGAAAAGCGGTAATAAGGTTTGGGCCACTCTATTATTTCTTTGTAACCATGTTTTAGTCACTATTACGCTAGATGATACTAATGAGTAAGCCAACTGCAAATTCTTTCATGACATTTTCCAATGTATACTGTGATTTTACTCTATGTATATCAGTTTATTATGATCTGAGATATGCAATTGCAGTCTCAATTATTTGTATGTTATTGTTGTAACGATTGGGTTTCGCCCTTTATTGGAGTTCAATAAAAAATATATTTGAAATAAAAAGGAACCTTTTGACTACGTGAGAATTGTTATTATTCATACAACAGTAATGGCAACCTAGTTCATATCATTTGTTAAAAAACCTTGGTAAGGTATGTATAAAGAGACTGTGAGGAGGTGATGCAAGTATCTTACTTGACCTGGTAGTAGCTCCCCAATCGTATCCAAACTTTGCACTCACTAATAAACCTCTCAGTGAGTTTTACTAAATACACCAGCTGAAATCTTTACATAAATAATGTGTAGCACCTCTCTGACAACAAAACTGCTGGACCATCATTTATTTTTGTCAAGAGACCTGAACACAGATGCTGCATGTAGAAACTTAGTAGCTGCTAACATTAGGAGTGCCACAGTCATATGCCCACCCTGATACACAGACTGAAAACGCCACCGGCTATGCCTCAGGCCTTCAAGGCCCACAGCGGAGTACAGGATATGAGAGAATATTGCAGAGTCTGCATTGAGAAGAGAAATTCCATGAGCCACTTGAATCCCCATGACAACAGACAGGCCAGAGAGTGACTTCTAATTTATTCTATTGAAATTACGCTCAGTCTGGGTGATTTCATAAATGTGCAGCCAAAATTGCAGCTTCATCTACTAAATGAAATGATAAGGCTTTAATAACATTTCTGCACTGCTTGACTTTCAGCTCAATGAAAAAAAAGAATTGAACACAGTAACTTTCCTTTAAAGGTTAATGTCGGCATATGTCTAGACCCTGTATGAATCTCATTTTTATCAAGACTGAATGTTTTAAATATATTTGTATTCAACAAGTTTAAGGAAAAAAAAAAAATCGATCTATTCACGGCATGAACCTGTTTTGAAAACCTGTTCATTTTAAAGCTCAGGCTTACACCCACCCACATCTCACTATTGGTCAATGAGAGACCAATAGTAAGGTTCGAAAGGAGGTGACAGTCTGAAGTCAAAGTTTACATTATAGAGCAGCCTAGGTTAAAGGATCCATGGGGTGCTCAAGAAACTTCTTCAAGATACTGTATGTACAGACACCTATAGATGGCTTCTATGCCCTTCTGCTGTTAGCTTAGAAATTTATGACAACATGTTGATTTTAAAATGACTAGGTGACCAGGCTATACACATTAATTCCACTGTCATCTAGAAACACTTTTCAGGTTGCTCACATAAGCAAAATGTTTTGAAGGGGTTGTTAACCCTCAATGTTTTCCACCTTAATGCATTTTATGTGTAGCACTACCCCCGAAGGAGCTGCTGGTTTGATTTGGGTGGCATGTTACCTCTGTCTTTTCACCATCTAGGGTACTGGATGAGAGCTGTAAAAAAAAGTCAATGTCCACAATATCTTTTCTGTGCTTTTATTACCCAGCCAGGTAAAAACCGTAGAGATGGAAATAGGTGAAGGATAGAAGATATGGAAATGGCGGATTCAGGGTTAACTGGTACTGGAAACAGTCCTGCTCCCAAAGACAAACTTCTTTGCCACTCTAGCCAGAGTGGGAATAGTGCACCTGGATAGGCCTCTCTCACCAGCCTAGCAGCCAGAGTGTCACTCGGAAACTTTAGGTTAAAGTCTCTGCCACAGACTCTCCTAAAGTTGGAGACAATGTCGGTCCTAAATCCTTCTCAACTGGATTCAGCACCCGAATCTCCTTCTAACAGCTTTAGTTGCGTCAGGAACTGATAGGCGACCATTGTCCAACCTCTCAGATACCAAGTGTCCTTCGATTAGCAGATAGGCCTCTCCTGTAACACCAGCCTCATGCTCGGTGTTCGCCAGACAGGTTCTCCATCGATCGCTTCCTCCACTTCGGACGGACAGCACAGGACCACTTGCAAATTGTAGACTCAGTCTGCTTACAGAGTCTACGAGGTAGATTAGTGCTCCGGACCAATGTGGCCCCGGAGCCAGGAAAACTGCAACACACAAACACACCCCGGCAGGAGGGCCACACACGGGGGTGGTGGGACGACTGCCCAGGTGGAAGGCGGCAGGGCGGCGACCCCAGGCAATGGCGTCTGACGATTTAATACCCCTGCCCAGCATGCACAGCGAGGCAATCAACACTCCTGATTGGCCGCTGGGGAGAAAATCCACACGACCCTGATTCCACTGCTGCCACCTACTGCCCTTGGGCACCTGAAGTCCCCAGACAGGAGGATAGGCACACAGTACAGCCAGAGCTGGAACAGAGGCCATAAATTTAGCCAAATAAACCTAGTCAGAGTCAATTAACTCTCTGACCTCCTTTTAATTTTACAAGAGCACCTGCCATGAAAGTAGCCAGGCGCTACATATCCATTAAGGTGAAAAAACTCCTGTCACGCAGCAGCCCCACTTTTAGCTCCAGCCACTGTCTCGGGTCCTGATTGGTTTGATTGATAGCAGAGCAGCCATTGGCTCACGCTGCTGTCAATCAAATGCAATAATTCAGGGGCAGAGTCTTGCTGTCTGTCAATAGATATAGCAGTAGGACATGGGCACATGCCCGCACGAGTGCCTTGAGGAAGACGGTTTTCCAATGGGGCACTCGACAGAAGGAGGAGTCCGGAAAGCCGCCGATGGACCCCAGGAGAGAAGAATCGGGCCACTCTGTGCAAAACAGAGAAGGTAAGTATGACATGTTTGTTATTTAAAAAAAAAAAAAAAAAAACAACAACAACATGAAGCTTTTCTTTAAAACCAAAAATGTTATATATTGCAGCTTACCAGTGCTTAGATGTGGTGGCTGTGCCAGTTATCTTTTCTTAGGCTTTTCCCCTCTGTTTCCACCTGGTGATCTGACCAGTGCTACACCTTCTGTAATAGAGTGCCCCCTCTCTGGATAAGTGAGCTCAGGGGCATCTGTGGACAGCAGCATTGTCAGTCTGGGGGAAGGGGGTGTTAGATGTACTAGCAGACTTAATTACACTAACAAATTCAGGCCAAACTCCAGCTAATACTTTATAAGCAGTTACAGAAACTTGTTTTTCTTTTTAAAATAAAGGTTTTACATAAATAAAAGTTGACCATTGTAAGCACCCTTGCTTACTTTACTGGCCAGATCACCGGATAAAAAAAGGAAAAAATAAATCCTAAAAATGTAAATAAATGTAGCCATTACATCTAGGAAATGGTAAGCTAAAAAATAATAAAATGTTTTATTTTGGGTTTAATACCACTTTAACCACCATATTGCTGGTCAAAGACCAGGCCACTTTTTGCGATTCGGCACTGCGTCTCTTTAACTGACAATTGCGCGGTCGTGTGACATGGCTCCCAAACAAAATTGGCGTCCTTATTTCCCCACAAATGGAGCTTTCTTTCGGTGGTATTTGATCACCTTTGCGAATTTTTAGTTTTTGCGCTATAAACAAAAATAGAGCGACAATTTTGAAAAAAAAAAAAATATTATTTACTTTTTGCTATAATAAATATCCCCCATATATATAAAAATTCCTCAGTTTAGGCCGATAGGTATTTGTCTACATATTTTCCATAAAAAAATGAATCACAATAAGCGTTTATTGATTGGTTTGCACAAAAGTTATAGCGTTTATAAAATAGGGGATAGTTTTGTGGCATTTTTATTAATATTTTTTTTTACTAGTAATGGAGGCGATTAGCGATTTTTATCAGTACTGCGACATTATGGCAGACACTTCGGACACTTTTGACACCATTGGCATTTTTATAGCGATCAGTGGTATAAAAATGCATTGATTACTATAAAAATGCCACTGGCAGTGAAGGGGTTAACACTAGGGGGCGATGAAGGGGTTAATCATGTTCCCTGGGTGTGTTCTAACTGAAGGGGGGGTGGACTGACATGGGGAAATGACAAATCGCTGTTCATACATTGTATGAACAGACGATAGGTAATTTCCCTCCCTGACAGGACCGGGAGCTGTGCGTTTACACACACAGCTCCCGGTTCTCGCTCTGTAACAAGCGATCGTGGGTACCCAGTGGTGATCGCAGAGTCTGGGAGTTGGCGTCAGGGGTGAGTGGGGAGCGCGCACCCCTATTGGCTGCTCGGCAATATGACGTATAGCTACGCGATCTCGCCCAGCAGAGCCGACCGGCGGCTGGTCAGCAAGCAGTTAATAATGCCACTAAAGACAATAAAAACACAAAAAAAAACATCTTTCAGACTTTTTCTAAAGTGTCTGCAACTACAGAGATCAGTGAGGGTTTGCTTTAAAGTTTACTTAATGCTTGTAACTTTAAGATTGGGATGAGGGACACCCATTAACAAAAGTATGTAGGCATAGGACACACACCCTGTAACGCCCCCTTAAAAGGAGAATTTTATCAATACTATTCTTTTATATTGGCTTATGCAATTTACAAATGCACCAATTTAGAAATTGGATGAAAGGTTTAGCACACAATAAAGGAATTATGATAGATAAAATGAGAAACAAATGAGGAAAGAGGGACAGAGGGACTTCTGAATGAGGGACAATCCCTCAAAATCAGGGACAGTTTGGAGCTATGCCATAACCTTGCCACATATTTAGCAGACAGGAGAGTATTAATAAACTATGGGCCAGATTCAGGAACAGTTAGGCTGGCGGATCCAGTGATCCGCCAGCCTAATTGTGACTTTGAGCCGGCGTTTCTGTTTTCTGTAACCAGAAAACAAGAAACGCCGGGTTGAAGCTCCGATGCGAGCAGCGTAACTGAGTTTCGCCATCGCATCGTTACTTCAACTTAAAAATGGCGCCGGGGGCGTTCCCGACGATTTACGCTCAAAAAATATGTTAGTGAGCGGAAATCGGCAATTCACGATCGAATTCCGGCGCGACGCAATGACGGTACGACGTTTCCGGACGGGATACGCGGCGCATAGATATACCTACATGGGGTTGGAGTATCCTATGTTAGGTATAGGCGTCGTCATCGCGTCGGGAAAAAAAAAATCACGTCGCTTGCGTAAAAAGTTCATGAATGGGAATGTGACGTCATTGACGTTCATTCACAGAATTTGGAGCATGCGCACGGGGATGTTTGGACACTCGACGCATGCGCAGTACGTTGGCGGCGGGATCGCGCTTAGTTAGAATACTACACGCCCCGTACCCGCCCAATTTGAATTCCGCCGGCTCATTTGTGATGCGCTGCCGCAACTTTAGGAGCAAGTGCTTCCTGAATAACAGCACTTGCTCCTAAAATTTCAGCAGCGTAACGCAAATGAGATGCGTTACTCCAGAGCAAAGATGCTCTGCTCTACCTGAATCTGGCTGTATATATCTAAATACCAGCCTTCAGATGAGGCAAAAATAGTGGGAACACTTTTGCTTTATCATGCCTGGCTGTAAAGATGATGTTATCACAGGCATGGATCGTTGTGTATTTTACTTGGATGTAACTTCATCCCCTGCCCACTACATTTTTGCCAATAGTGAATTATATCAATCATGGGCCCTTCTATCTTAGTTTACATGTACTAATGTACAATGTTTTATCTTATAACTACAATTATTATGCTATCTCTTCAAATTGTATTTAAATATATTTAAAAGGTCCTCACTGATTCTTACTATTGGTTTTCTGAAAATGATTGAAACAAATTGAACTAAGGATGCTTGATGTTAAATGTCAAAACTATAATCCCGCAGGCTTATGCCGCGTACACACGGTCGTTTTTTGCGATGAAAAAAACGACGTTTTCTGTAAAGTAAAAAACGAAGTTTTTGAAACGTCACTTTCAAAGACGATGTTGCATACACACCATCGTTTTTTTCACAAAAAACGAGGTTACGTTCACCACACTTTTCCATTGAAGCTCGCTTCATAACTAGCTTCTGGGCATGCGCGGGTTGAAAAACGTCGTTTTAAACGACGTTTTTGCTACACACGGTGACTTTTTGTGAAACAAAAAACGACGTTTTGAAAAACGACACAAAAAATTCAAGCATGTTGGAATTTTTTTTTGGTCGTTTTTTTTAAGACAAAAAACGACGTTTTGCCCACACACGATCAATTTAAATGACGTTTTAAAAAACGACGTTTTTTTTCATCGCAAAAAACGACCGCGTGTACGCGGCATTAAAGTAGAAGTAAACCCACCTATCATTTTCAGGCAAGGAAGTTGCCATCTTGTCCTATGTTTAATCCTCAACTGCCATGATGTTGCACGTGTAATCAGTTATGACACCAGCCATTGGATGGTTTGAAAGTTTGGTTGAGAGCACAACCAATGTGACAGTTGGCAATCCCGGCATGCCGGAAATGTAACTGCTTTTTGAAACTGTTAAATCGATGGGTTTACTTCCGCTTTAAGTTCCACTTGTATTAAAGGGTCACTAAAAGGAAAAAAAATGTTTTGCTGAAATGACTGTTTACAGGGTATAGAGACATAAAAGTTAACTGATTCCTTTTAAAAATGATTAAACATAGATAAAAATCAATCATATAAATGTGCCTGCAGTTTAGTTTCACTTTTAAACTGGTTTCATGTTTCTGTGAAGTAGAGAGACACACAGAACAAAAACAAACAAATCCAGGGCAGTGTTTTGTTTTTAAAATGAATCTGATTGGTTCTGAGGAGTTTTAGACACACAGTAATGACAGCTTGGACCACAGTGAAAAGCTGCCATGAGATTTTTCATAAGGAGCCAGACAAGCAGGAAGTGTGGAGATCAGAGCAGAATTACAGCAACTATAAAGCAAAAACAAACAATGAGGACATAAAACCAGGACTGCAGTAAGGTAAAGGAAGCTATTTAGCTAAAAAAAAAATCTTTAGTGATCCTTTAAATTGACAACTGGCTCTACCAGTGGATGTGGCCAATTTTCCTAGGGTGATCACACATTGTCCTAATTGAAGATACAGAATATATACAGCAAAGAGATACTTAAATACATAAAAAAATATGGAGGTTAGTGATGAAAAGTCAAATGCCTGTACCTTTATTACAGCAAGATAAGGATGATATGGAAAGAAAAAAAAAAATCATGTGAATAGGTCTCCTGCGCTCAATTAAAGTGGGAATAATTATTTAGATTCAACCAAAATCCTCCAGTTATTTACAGTGGTGAATAAAACCACCCACATAATCTCTACATGGATATTTGCACCTATCTTTGTGTCTAATGCAGCCAAAATGCAGTCCAAGAATGGCTTCCCATTGTGTCTCAAAGCAGTATATAGAACGCCCAGCATTTCATACTTGCTCAGCACAGAGCAAGAGAGCACCCGCTGGCTAATATTCAGTAAAAATGGTTGGTTCAAAATAGTACAAAATAGTTTACAGTTTGCTATGTTTGTACGTATTCCTCTATGATGCATTAAAAAAAAATATATACATTTTTAATAAATCTTTTTGCTCATTACCGATGAAAAATGTGTTTTATTAAAAAAAATTATAATTATTTTTATTTCTCTGTAACACATTATCATAATTATATTCTTTATAGCATTAGAAAACAGCTTTCATTAGAATATGCACAATTTTACAGGAAGATGTTAGTATTTTCAGTATAGTGACACCTAATATACAACTATGTATATACACACACACACACACACACACAAATATTTAAATATATCTGACAGCTAATAACCATGATCAGTAAACCCTACAGGGATTGATTACCCAGTTGAAATGATATATGAGCATCATATTATGTAATGTCTCGCTCTCGCTACCTCCAAATGCATTTAAATTTACACTGAGAAACAAAAAATTTAGAAACTCAACATTGCGTGTTGATGCATCAGCGCAAAGAGTTTCAAAAAGAACAGAGACTTCAGAGCAAGAGATACAATTCAAGTTTTTGGACTCCAAAAACCTATTTTTGGTCACATGTGGGGCAATAGAGACAGAAAAGAGAGACATTATATTTTTACAGCTTTATGTGTTAACATTGGTAAAATGATGAAGTATGTGTAGTGATTGAGATGACAATAAATTCTAAAAATAATAGCCAGAAATGG
Source organism: Rana kukunoris (assembly GCA_029574335.1). Classification (NCBI taxonomy): domain Eukaryota; kingdom Metazoa; phylum Chordata; class Amphibia; order Anura; family Ranidae; genus Rana; species Rana kukunoris. Next base: position 104,495,361 of record CM056056.1, on the reverse strand, counting down.
CCTCAGAAACCCCAAGAGAACTCTGTAAGCTTCATTGGATTCTTAGCCGACGAGTGCCTCAGCATGCCCATATCACTCAAGTTAGCACATTTAATTTGGAATGCCTAGGTGAGCATGACATAACAAACAAATCTAAACTGCTGCAGGGACTATTACAATCCTAGCATCATAAAGGTACATAGTGCATCAAATTAATATTGCACAGGGCAGCATGGGCTGGAAGCACACTGGATACCCAGAGCTGATGTAATTTCAGGTTTGACTGGCGCTGGCATTTTATAAGGAGGGCCTTTGTGAGATGCACTGTCACACTTTACTGGAGAGAATAGGAAAGCCATTACTGCGGTTATGCTGACTGCCTCTTAAATAGCTAGACTAAAAGAGATATCTGCAAATATGAAATAAAATATATATGCTGAAGCAGGATGCAAAGAACTTCGCTATATCTGTCACAAGGCAAAGAATGAATACATTTAGAATAGACAAACTGACCAGGACAGCTTCAAAGATGATGTGATTTTATAACGAAATGGCACTTGGGGATTTCTTAGCTGTAGGCCCTGATTCTGGCAATACATGAATTGATCTGATAGCTAAAGTATATGCAAACATTCACCTTGTAAAACAACCCATTCAATTTAAAATAATATGAAAAAAAAAAAATCAAAAGACAAAATAATATTTGTATAGATTTTTTTTAAATAAGTGATGACATTCCCTCTGTTCTCAGCTGCATAAGAGCTGAGGGAGGAGAAACGCAGCACACCGAGCTTCCTAGTGAATAGCCGTTTCGACTTTTGCGTGACGAATTTGTGTACAGACCATACGAAAATCAAATGTGGAGCCTTTGTCCGCTGAAAATGTAATAGCCAGCTATCTAACATTTGTTGGCTGAAAATTGGACAATTGTCAAAAGGAGCATACTAAACGGTAAGAATTTAGGACAACGGTCTTTCAACAGACAATCCCCTTCTTACAATCATACTGTGTGTACGAGGCTTTAGTCTGTTAACTTGCCACACATTTTCACTGGAAAGTTGTACACTTACAGAGAACTTGAAGCACAAGTTCTAGTTGACACTTTTACAAGTGGCCCCTGTGGTGGGATGACTAATGCCAATCATGCAATGCAGACTTGCTGCAATTGTGCAACAAACTTGTGAAGCCTGGCAAGTCTAGCTGTAGCTTAGCAAGTCATTTTCAACCTTGCAGCTTAATTGCTTGCAATAAATAAAAAAGTAGCTAGAGAACTGACCACTGTGAGTTTTCCTGCTTAGTGTGGTCAGTTTTTAATAGGAAAGCAGAGGGACTGACAGGGGATTCACACAAAAAGGAAAAAATACAAAGAGCACAGGATACTTTTTCATACATAATTTTCAGTACATGGTTCGGGAATATGAAATGTTAGGTTTACATACTCTTTCATTTAAATGTTTCTTTTTATATCCTGATTGAATCTTGCAATAGCCAGATTTCACTTCTAGTTCCCTTCTCTTGGAATTAAACAAAAGATAAAAGCGATCATAAGTATTGGACAATTCTGACAGTTTTAAAGCTGATCATATGGTATGATTGCTTTCAATTTTTGGTTACATTTTTCAATAGTCCATTCACGTTGAAAAATCAAAGAAAATTCTCTGTTTGTATAAGATATAAAACAAAGTAGCATTGGGTGTATTTAGGCACTGTGTTTGTCTTTCACATGGAAATAAAGTGAACAGAGTAGTCTGTTGTGATGATATCATTATACACTGGAATAATACAGACATATCAACGTTATGGCCCCTGATAAGATACAAGAAAAACAAGTGGATACAACCTTTAGCTTAAAAACTATACCCACCTCCTAATAGGACATATAATCTAGTTTAAAGAGTTATTAGGTGCAGTTTAAAATTTGCATGTTAATTTTAGGGAATAGTAAAACTGAGGATGAGAGATAAAGTTGGGATTATTGCAGAGATATTTTCAGCAACATACTGATCTGTTCAGAAATACCTAGTGTAGTTACCTCTCTATCACATACTGGCCTACAACAGGAATTAAACTATAGACTGTCAATTTTGTACAGGTTAACGGAAAACAAAGAATTATCTGAACTAGTACTAGTTTCAACCCTAGATGCTAAAGCCTTGTACACACGATCGGTCAAACTGATGAGAACGGTCTGATGGATTTTTCCATCAGTTAACCAATGAAGCTGACTGATGGTCAGTCGTGCCTACACACCATCGGTTAAAAAAACGATCGTGTCAGAACGCGGTGACGTAAAGCACAACGACGTGCTGAAAAAAATGAGGTTCAATGCTTCCAAGCATGCGTCGACTTGATTCTGAGCATGTGTGGATTTTTAACAAGTTTTAAAACAAGTCTGAATTTTTTTAACCGATGGATAAAAAAACAATGGGGCCCACACACAATCAGTTTGGTCTGATGAAAACGGTCCATCAGAGCGGTCTCATCGGTTTGATCGATCACGTGTACGCGGCATAAAAGTGCCTTTTAATTACTGACCCCAATTATTCTTTGTAGTAAGCGAGAAGGGGGTTCCTAATGGCCACCAATGTAAGTTAGCATTCTTCCCAATGACCACTAATGTATCATAAGGAGGTAAATAAATGTAGTTATTAGGTATTAGTAAGGGTTCCTTAAGACCAGAAAGTAATTTGTAGGGTTAATTTATATTAAAACGGTTAAGAAAGCCTGGGTCATGTAGGGTAAACACCAATCCATGTGAACCATTCCCAGAAAAAAGAAGGACTCAAATCTGCTTACCAGATAATTATGACTCTCAAAATAAAAAGAGTCATATAGTGCTTTAAGAATGCATCTCCCATTCCAAAGGTGGATCTCCTTTAGAGTGGATATCAACGCAGGTCTTGCCTTCAAGTCAAGGATCCATGCCCCAGAAGACGTAATTTGTGACGAAACATGTATGGCAGATCCTGTTACATAATCACGCTTTGCCAGAAGTGAACCAGAAGTTCAGAGTTTTCATGAGAACAGGGATTTGCGTACCACGCTGTTCATATTGTTTTACCTGTAAGTGCAATTTTAAAGAAAGGCAATTAATTTTCACACTATGTGGAGCTTTTGATATTTTTAATGGTACTGATCTGCACGCATGGATCCTTGACTGGAAGGCAAGGCCTGTGTTGATATCTACTCTGAATCTTTGCAGTGGGAGATGCTTGGAGGCCAGGAGTGTGAAACTTTAAGCGCTATAGACTCTTTATTTTGAGAGTCATATTTATCTGGTAAGCAGATTTGAGTCTTCGTTTTTCTGGTGACGGTTCACATGGAGTGGTGTTCACACTGAAGTGTGAATTTATGTGGCAACACTCTCATAATTTGGACTTTGTTTTTTTTTTCACCTTGTGATGTATGAATAGTGCAGCGCTGAGTTTATATATATTGCTTGCTTTGAAGAGTATCTCATAGCATGCTAGCAGCTTACATTAATATTCTTCCCACAAGTGCGGTCACTGTTTTGGGTTGTTGGTAACTCGTTTCAAGGGTAATGATATGTAGCAACATTAAGCTTCCCATTTTTACCTGGAACGTTTAGTCTTTAAGTTTAGTAATATGTAAAAACAAGATGTTGCCCAGTTTTACATGTAGGATTTCGTTTATAGTGTTTTTTTCTTTGCATACAGCAACAGTAATTTGTCCAATTTTACTGGCACTCCAAACTGGCTTGCTTAATAAAAAGCACAACTGTGGCATTTCATTCTTAGGAGACAGGTCAGTTTACAGAGGATAGGTTTTTAAGTCTATGTCAGCCCTTGCACACTCTGCTTCACCCCATCTAGCTTCCAATTAACAAAGGAGGAAGAGGATAGCATGAAAGCAAGTGAGTAGAAATGTCACTTGAACCACAATGGATGAGCATGTTGGTATGGTAAATGTCAAAGGCTTGTCTGGGATTACAAGCTAATGTAGCTGTCCTTCGCAGATATATAAGACCAGTGAAAGAAGCTGCAAGAGTAACAGGAGAGATGCACAAAGAGTTTGGCAGCAGCATGTTAAGAGATGGCAACAGGTTCAAGAACATTGACTGTTTATGTTACAGTTAGCAAGATAAATATACAGCAGAACCCAAGTAATCCCTATTGTTCACCAAAAGCTTAAAATTTCACTATGGTTACTATTACAAGTTTTTAATTTTTACTTCTTTTTCAGCATGTCTATGTACTTTTTCAAAGGAAATGAAATTTCCACTGCCACAGAGAGTAAGTAAGTGTATTTCTGGACAGCCGCACTCTGAACAAATGTTGACTTTATTAAAATAGGATAACACTACAAGCCACAGCAAACGTGACTTAACAAAGGTGACACCACCACATAATAACAGTCATGACATAAAAGGGGTTGGAGGGAGGGGAGCACCACAGGTCTGTCTTCTGAAGCGACTGAACCTGCTTCGAGGGAACCCTCTTTATATAGCCCCCTTTGGGGTTCTAGTACTTTACAACTTTTGAAAAATCACATGACCCAGCAGAGGTCACCTGCCCCCTACCATGCCATGTGACCTTCTAGAATCCTCAACTGAGAGCCATGAGCTCTCAGGGGAGACTTGAATCTGCCATTCCTGTCACTGTCCCATGAGGAAAAGAGGAATTTAAACTGTCTCCCCCTTTTCCTATCATTTTCACTGGGAGGCCATGCCAGCTGAATCTTGATTTTGTTCTTTGTTATTTACTTTTTACATTTTAAAAACTGCGACCCGCAGATTCCCTAGGTAGAGGTAATTTATGGTGACACCCCTGTGCAATTAATCTCCACATTCTACTCCAGGGTAGACTGGATGTGAGGTCACAGACAGGGGCAGCCAATCATACGAGAAGCTGAGAGGTTGAATAAGTGATCGATATGTAATCGAGATCATGGAGAAAGTAAAGAATGTGGACCCGAAGATTGGCGATAAATACAAAAGGTAACTACGCATGAAATATTGAGTCCTTCCACCGATATCCAAATTTGACTGTATTGGAACATCCATCCATGATGTACCCGTGTTATTATGATTTGGACGTATTAATACCTGTATCCTGGATCCAATGGTGCACTGCACATCACCATAAGCTTGTCTGAATTCTGTGGTATACACCACTTTAAGTCCATTATCTCTGATACAGCTGGTGGCGGTTTTCTCTGCAAGTTTATCTGGCTTTCACTCCCTCCAAAATCTTCTGTTTTTTGACCATTGCACATTGGTGGACTAAGATATTTTTATTGTTGAACATTTTTCACATCACTTCTTTTGATACAATTATCCATTTGGTTCAATTGCCCTATGGTTGAAACTCATGTACATCATTTATATAACTTTTTTTATATAACTTATCCATTTGGTTAAAAATATCTTTGATTATTATTTCATGATTCCAGCCCCATCTGCTGCTATCCTGGCTTTTCAGACCAAGACACGCTTGGAGGCAGATATGGGGAGTTTAAACATGGACAACGTATTGGACTCTTGCAAATTGGTCTCCCTACATTGTCCGATAGACTTGTGCAGCTATATATATTTTGCATAGGTCCCGCTTAACCTTTCTTGGGCTGTCAAAATTTGTGGCTCAATCACAGCCTATTGTGTCCACTACCCTGGTACATTTCACCATGCTCCATGGGACTGCCCTATGATTTAATGTTATTGGAAGCAAATAAATACATTTCTACGTGATAAATATTCCTAAACTCCAGGCAATGTGTGTTGGGTCTCTTTACATATTCTGAAGATGACAGATTCACTACAGTTTTCTTAAGACACTATTCACTGTAAACAGATAAAACACACATAGATCCAAGCTCCCCCCACACTTTGAGTTGTGGATGCAAGAGGTTAACAATATGCTTCTGCTCAAGAAGTTTATTTAAAACACAGTGACTGCCCCACCAAATACCAAGGGCCAGATCCATAGAGAGAGTACGCTGGTGTATCTACTGATACGCCGGCGTACTTTCAAATTACCCGCGTCGTATCTTTAGTTTGAATCCTCAAACCAAGATATGACGGCATCTGGGTTCGATCCGACAGGCGTACGCCTTCGGATCGTAGATGCAATACTTCGGCGTCCACTGGGTGGAGTTCTCGTCGAGTATGCAAATGAGCTATTTCCGACGATCCACGAACGTTCGCGCGGCCGTCGCATTCTCTTACGGCGTCTCTAGTCGGCTTTTTGCGGCTTATAGTTAGACTTGCCATGTTAATTATGGCCGTAATTCCCGCATCGAAATTTGATTTATTTTTATTTATTTATTTTTATTTTTGCGTAAGTCGTCCGTGAATTCACGCTAGTAAAAAAAAATAACGTTGTTGCGACGTAATTTAGCGCAATGCATGGCGGGAAATTTCTGAACGGAGCATGCGCAGTTCGATCAGCGCGGGGACGTGCGTCATTTAAATGAAACACGCCCCCTACCCGCCCAACTTGAATTCCGCTCCGTTACGCCACTTGAGATACACTACGCCGCCGTAACTTACTGTGCAAAATCTTTATGGATTCAAACTAAAGCCAGGTAAGGTACGGCGGCGTAGCGTATCTCAGATACGATGCGCCGGGGCAGATCTTTGTGGATCTGGCCCCAAAAGTTTAAAGATACGTGTTGGGGGCTGATAATAACACATTACACTCCCCAACTGGGTGGCGAGGTTTGCATTGCTGCCTCCATTCTACCAGGGTTCTTTAAAAAGTTTTCACACTTTAACTCTTGAAGACCCCCCATATTTTATTTTGATTTATTATCCTCATCAATATTACGCTGTATTTGATTCTATTTCATTGCTTTTTGGTGGCATTATTCCTCTTAATTTAACTTAGACAACAAGTTTCCACTTACAAATTATATTGTCTCATATGGACATTATGTATAAACCTAGTTGTATTACAAGACTGATATAACTTGTTATTTGGTTAAATAAATGGGTTCTTTCTTTTGTTTGATTTTTTCAATGTGAAAAAAGGCTACTAGGGCATTATATGTGTAAGATAAAAAAAACTTTGCCCCAAGTTAGGCTCTAAATATTTTTTTCGATACCCAACTTGATTAAGGAATTATACACTAGGCATCAGAAAAAAAAATCCCAGAACTTGTGGCAAAAAAAGCTGCACAAAAAAAATGTTCCTATAATGCATACTGTACACACATTTAGGTGGTTTTGCGTTAAAAAGCGTTTTTTTCCCAAAGCTCTGGAAAAATGCTTACTTAAAAATGCTTGACATGCCTAAATGTTGCAATTAGACACATGAAATTTTTTTCTGCCCGAAAGCTTCTCTTTAAAACGCACTTGCAACCTGTAAAACACTGAAATGTGCATTAAGACATAGGCGAACATAGAGTTGCTTCTACAGGCTGAAAGAAAAAAATGTCTAACGCATGCATAAGGGGCATTTTTTATGCCCAGTGTGCATGAGGCCTCAAAGGTGAGTTTTAAATGTCTGGAGTTTAGCTTTAAAAAAAAAAAGTATGCACATTTCTTTCCCACAATCATACTTGGGTAGATGCAGCATCTGTCCCCCCACTGGCTCTAACACTGAGAATCGAATGATCAAACAAACGTTCTCACAACTCGGGGGGCTGGGCTGTGGAGGGGGCGGGAGTGGCCGGCTCAGGCTCGCTGGAAGGCTGGGCCGGGTGGTGGTCCAGGCATATGGGCAGATCCCGACTTCATTGTTATGATCCTGCCCAAGCCTGCACCAGCTCTGTGATGTCAGCCGACAGTGGGCTTCAGCCTGCCGTCTGCTTAAAATGGGTCACTGAAGGGCAGAACGAACTGCACTCCTGTGATCTACAGTCAAGCTTTGACTGTACTTCTCCTTTAAGGATTGGGCCTCTAGCTTAAACACCTTTAAATTGAATTAAGAGCAGTCAGCATATTTTGAACATCACATATTAAAGTGGAGTTCCACCCAAAAGTGGACTTTTTTTGGGGGGGGGGCTTGCGACTTCCTGTCCCACTACCTCCTTCTGCCTACAGGCCACCTAGGCGACTCCTCCTCTCCAACTAGACGGCCCTTTTCTCTAGGGGATCTCCTAGGGCATGTAACAGGTCCAAGAAGATAGCTAATGCTCAGTGCGTGCCAGCCATGAAGCTGAAAGCTGTCACAGCTGGGTGCCCAGAATGGCAATGGAGGCACAGGCAGAGAGGAGGGGAGAGAGTAGCGACGCTCCGGGTGGCTGCATCACTGGACCGTGGAACAGGTAAGTGTCTGTTTATTAAAAGTCAGCAGCTACACTTTTTGTAGCTGCTGACTTCTAATAAACATAAAATGCCTGGAACTCTGCTTTAATTCTATAATAAAAGCAACAAAAATAATACCTTGATAAAGTTTTGGGGCCCAAACACAACCTGTTGCTTCCCCATATTTACAAACTTCGAGTCCTCACATTATTTCTGTTCTCAGCAAATCATAATGTCACCTTCTTTCACATCTATTTATCTACCGTTTCATCCCTCACAAGACATTATCGTTCCAAAGATTTCACAAAGAAAAAAAAATTTCATTATGGCTTGCTCTCAGCTGACCCTGTTTTGTGTAGCATGTTTGCTCTCAGCTGACCCTGTTTTGTGTAGCATGTTTGCTCTATCTAGGGAGATTAAAGCTGATTTTAAAGGAAAAACAGCTAAATACACAGATGAAATACATATAATGCCCTGTACACACGATCGGTTCGTCTGATGAAAACGGACCGATTTCATCGGACAAACCAATCGTGTGTGGGCCCCATCAGTTTTTTCCCTATTGGTGAAAAAAAATAAAACATCTTTTAAATTTGTCTTATGGTTAAAAAAACGATAGAAAAAAAAACGATCGTCTGTGGGGAAATCCATCGGTCAAAAATCCACGCATGCTCAAAATCAAGTTGACGCATGCTCAGAAGCATTGAACATTTTTCTCAGCACGTCGTGTTTTACGTCACCGCGTTGGACACGATCGGATCTTTAACCGATGGTGTGTAGGCAAGACTGATAAAAGTCAGCTTCATCGGATATCTGATGAAAAAATCTATTGATTCGTTTTCATCAGACGAACCGATCGTGTGTACAGGGCATAAGGGAACTGCTTAATTTGCCAAAGGATTTGTATTTCTTTCCAACTAGTACTTAAATATACACAGCTCTGCTTAATTTGCCAAAGGATTTGTATTTCTTTCCAACTAGTACTTAAATATACACAGCTCTGCCACGCAGAACAATTCTGTCTGACAGGGCAAAAGACCGGATTTTTCTCTGCTGAAGTTCATGAGCACTTACAGGTATCCTTTCCACCCAATGACTGGACAGTGAAAGAAGCAGCAGCTGACGGGTAAGCATATCTGTCAATCTGCTCTCTCCTTCAAGCTCCCAGCAGAGGGTCTGCTGCGCCCCTGTTCACGGTTTCAGGAGCGAACCAGGCCCGAATTTTTGCCTGAATTCGGACCTGAAAACGGAGCTCAGGACACTATTGCTGTGCGCTCCGCGGCTGCCCCGGAGATGTGTGAACCACCCTACTGAAAAGCCAGTCAAACTCTCCTATCATGCGAATTGGATGCGGAAACCCATCGAATTCGCATAAGTGTGAACCCAGCCTCAGTCAGCATGTTCTTTGATCTGCAGGACAACTGTTTAAGATGCTTTTCCTCACCCACTCTGAGCTTTGCTCTTGTACAAGGACTGCATGAGGCTAATACCTCAAATTCAGATGCTTAATGCATTAAAGAACATATATTTAATGCTATATTCAAGAAGACAGAGGAGCATTATATTGTGCCAGGAATTCAGCCTTAAAATGACATCTGTCAAATATATGTAGTGATATCATCCATATATTGGCTTATAAAATATAAACGCGTCACCGACCCCTAGTCAACCGCTAGGCTGCATTTTCTAAGATGCTGAACTTGACATTAGTATGAAAGACAGGTGCACTTTAACCTGGTTTTGTTTTGCCAATTGCTTCAGTATTCTTAACATTTATTAAAACATGTGTATAAAACAAATTATTTAGACATCTTCGCTTGTGATGCCTTTTTGTAAAACTTGTAGCTCTGACTGCTGTCAGATGCCACTATGCTAATGATGCTAGATGCAGGGAATTGCCAACATGCTCAGCTGGAATTCAGGAAGACAATTCCAACATTTATTCTCACAGGACCCTCCAGGAAGGTACGTGCAAAAACATAATATGCAGGAAATGCTGTGTGCCCCAATTAATATTTTCATTTTCAAGCCTTTGTGTTTTCATGCAGTTCTGATTAGATAATTATGGCTAATTGATGGATCTGCATTAAGTTCAGCTGCTATGAGACTAGAAAGAAAATGTCATCCACAACAGCCATTGACAAGCAAAGAATATCGGGAAATGTGAAGCGCACTTTCCATTATTACTTACATATATAATCTTTATTATTTGTTTGTTTTACCAGCTTTTAACAGATAAATACTGACTGTACCCAAGTGCAGAAATGTAAATGGGCAAATTGCGATTTAAAATGTGATTCTATGAGTAGATGATGAGGGACTAAAGTGTTAATGTTAATTTTATATGTTTATTGTACGTATGACAAGTAAGGGGCCACCATATGAACTACTGTATATAAAGAAATAAAACAGCTATCGGTTAATGTAGAAGGCTTTCAAGATAATTTGCTTAGTGCAATTTTTTAAATCATTACTTTAAAATTAAGTGCAGTGGCTTGACACTCCTGCCCAACAGCACTAGTGTTTACGGTTCGAATCCCAACCACAGCCCTAGCTGCCTGGAGTTTGCACGTTCCCTGTGCCTGTGTGGGTTTCCTCCGGGTACTCCGGTTTGCTTTCACACTCCAAAGACATGCTAGTAGGTTAAAGTCCCTGGTGGTCTGTTTATGTCAGTATTTCTTAATGTCAAAGCAGTACATTGTTTTCCATGGAAATTACATAATTACATAGTTGGTTAGTCCATCTAGTCTAATAATACAATCCCATATACACAATCCTTTACATTTAGGAAAGAATCCAGGCCTTTTTTTAAAGCAATCTACTGAGCTTGTCAGAACCACCTCTGGAGGGAGTCTATTCCACATTGTCACAGCTCCAACTGTTCCTCTAGACATAAAGAGTGCCCCCTTGTCCGCTGTGATTATCTTAACGTGAATAACTCAAAACCAAGTTCACTATATAGACCACTTATGTATATATTATGTATATAGACCACTTATGTATTTGTACATGTTCATAATAACCCCCTTAATCGCCTCTTCTCAAGAGGGAATAGATTAAGTTGCTCTAATCTTTACTAAGCTCCTCCATGCCTCTTATTAGTTTGGTTGCCCTTTTCTGCACCTTTCTCCAGTCCCCCGATATCCTTTCTGAGAACCAATGTCCAAAACTGAACTGCATCTTCCAGATGAGGTTTCTACTGATTTGTAAAGGGGCAAAAATGATATATCTCTTTCTCTGGAAAGGATTATCTACCAAAACTCTCAGGACCTTCACCATTGATTCCCCCAGTTGTACTCCCCCTAGTATGTATGATACATGCATATTTCAACCATTTGTTGTTTTATACTGTAGGCCTGTAATGCTTAGGAATAACTCACCTAAATCTGTCCAAGAGTCTAGTAGCCATCCTGGCTATGATAAAGTTTGAAACACCAAATCATAAATTAGAATATATTATAAAAAATAATAATATAATACATAAATACAATTCAATTATGTAATCAAACCAAAAACACTGAAATGTGTCCAAACAAGGTGCAATATTACTAGTCACTCTAATACTAGACACCGCATATTGGTTTAGTAAACAACCCAGGTATGAACAATTTTGAAACATGGGACTGCACAAAGTCCGACATCACAATCAGGACAAAAGGAACCTGGTTTCCGTTCTGATTTTCTTTCCCCTGTCATTTTGCTTCAAGCAACAAACCATACACATCTTTGTAGGTGCTGACTTTTTCTCGGTTGGTGGGATGTAGTCCACGAAGTGGCGACCAGTCAGGCGTTCCGGGTTGACAACGCCAACAGCATGACGTCCAGCTCTATTCGCAGCCATTGATGGTGTTTGGTGGTTCACAAAGATGCATTTGACAACTTTCCAAATTAAGTGAGAATAAATCACAGGCTTGTCACTTTTTTTGAGCAGTAGGCATTCCACAAGTATTGCTCAAGAAAATGCCTAAAGATCTTCTTGTAGTACTTCTTTTGCTGTTTCCCCCTTTTCTGGGTAGAATGTCATTGCTTGGTCGGATCTGTTAACACCTCCCATGGTGTTATTGTAGTCTATCACTACTTGTGGCTTCATGATTTCTTTCCCCCCTTTGTGCATACCATAACAATGGAGGTATTATGAACTGTACTCATTAGGCACACATCTTTCTTGTCACACCATCACAGTGCCATCATTTTACCTTTCTGTCAGGCAACCATCTCTACAATCTTCAGCAGGGGCTTCCCCACCACTCCATGAAGTATTATTAGGCCAAGAAATTGCCAAAATGTCATCTTTGGTCACGATGCGTTGGACTTTTTTTGCATGAACGTTTGTATGCAAGTCAGGCTGGAGAGGAATCATGTCGTGAAAAACGTTGCTTTTTTCCTGCCGAGAAAAATAGTCATGTGTACGAGGCATCAGAGATTGTCTTCTCTGTCACTGATAAAGAAGACTTTATACAGAAAGATAAAAACACAAAATAAGCTTTCTACCCCATTTTGAACTCATTATTTAATAACCCAAACACCATCAACATCTCCGATTCAATAGAATAAAGTGTCTTCTCTACCCACCTGGTATTCTACTACTTACACCCCGAATTATGATTTCTCACACATTGTTCATTTACTATTAGTAATACAATTTTACTACAATATTGTTTTGTGATTTCAAGCATGTCCAGATTGCATCTGTTATTTAAGAGCTTCCCTTAGATTCTTCTACCTAAGCCAACTATGTCCTTGTTTCTAAACTAAGGACATATTCTAAACATTCAGAAATGTGTATTTAATTCCACTTGGCCCTAAAATTGAACGATTTATCCTGGTGTCCATTCTTTGAATTCCCTCAAACTACTTTCAATAAACAATCCAGTTTGTTTGCTAATGTAGCTACATTTCATAAGCCTTTTGTATAACTTTATGTTGTGAAATTTACCTTTCCATTGTGCCTTAAAACTCAATTCATCTGCCAGGAGTAAGGAAAGTTAGTCCTATGTAACAGCAAACTGATATTGCCCCAGAGATTATTCAGCCAAGGATAATAGGCCAGGCTCTAAAGCACTAATGCATTGCAAGTGTCCTACTGGCTAAGCTGGCCAGTGAATTGGAAAGCTTTGGATTGGGGAAAGATGGGAATGCATTTTTCTTTAAAATAAATTGGTCATTTATTAATCCCCTCAGTTGAGTTTTTTCCTTCAAAAAGTAATCATGGGATCTGAGACATTTTTATTATATTTCACCCCTTGCATTAATAGTTTTTTTTATTACATTGACAGGCAAATGACAGTGCTTATCATCCATTACTCTAACCCCACCTAAAAGCAAAATTAGCTTAGCCAAAATAATTAGTACTTTCACCTCCATGCCTATAATCTTATAGGCCCAGATTCACGTAGATCGGCGCATTATCATTCCGGCGTAGCGCACCACTTTTCCGTTAGACTTGCGCAATCTAGCCGCGTAATCCGGCGATTCACGTAGCTTTTACGCAAGAGATTGCGCAAGCGTAAGGTTTTTTCCTGAGGCGTAAGGAGGAGTAATACAAATTGGGAGGGACGTGGGCGTGTTACATTGAAATGAGCCGTGACCCCATGCAAATGAAGGGCCGGCCGACTCGCGCATGCGCGCGTGAAGGAAACCATGTCAGCTCCGTTGTGCGCATGCTCACAACTCGGGAGCGGCGCAATCAGTGAAATTGGAAATGGACTAGGGCAATGTTGTGAACTACGCAGACAGCATAAATAGACACACACAAACGCCCTTCCATTGCAAAAGTACATCCCTTTGTGTCCCTTCCCATTGAATCAAGTGCTTTTGCTCTGTTGTTCGTTAGAGTGTGTTTTGTACAGTAGTTGTGAGATTAGTGTTCTGTGTGATCTAGTGCTTGTTGGTAGTTTTGTGAAAGTGTATTTTGATAAGTGTTTGAGACTGTTTGTTTGATTGATATATTTCTGAGCGTTTGTTTTCTTGCTTTATTTTTTCATCTGATTTTTTTGTGTCTGTTTCTTGCTGAGTGCTAGTGTGATTTTTGGCTGTTCTTTTTCTCTTTGTGTGTGTTCTTGTCTGATTGGTTGTGCTTGTATTTGTGACAGATTTTTGGTGACTGCTAGTGAGTTTGTTTGGAAGTATGACTGAGAGAAAAAGAAAGCTCAATTTTACTGTGGGGGAAAAAAGAATTCTTGCCCGGGCCATTACCGACTATGGGCGTTTTCTCCACGGCCCGCAGAGTGCCACCACCACCCCGGCCAGGAGGAGGGAGATATTGGATATGATCACGGAGCAGGTCAATTCATCGGGGGAGGGGGAGACACGGACCCGCTCTGGGATTGAAAAGAAAATAAATGACCTCCGGCGTGAGGTGAAAAAAAAACTGGCCGCAATAAATGCCCATGCCAGGGGCACAGGAGGGGGCCCACCATGCCGGGTTAGATTTACAGCGACGGAGCGTGTGGTGGCCCTGACCTTTCACCGGCATGAAGTGGAGGGCCTGCCAGGCTTTGACACAAGTCCGGTCCCCGCGGTGCCAGGTAAGGTTTTTATTTCTCTCAGGTGTGTAGCATGTGTGGGGGAGGGGGTGAAAGGGAATATGTGGCAAGTGTGTGGATCCTCCAACCTGTGAATGGTTTGTGTCATCCACAGATGTGCAGGAGGGTGCAGGGCCATCTGGCCTGACCGCTCCAACGCCAGGACAGCAGCCTAATGAGGCCCCCCCAACAAGGCCAGAGTCCGCGGAGGAGGAACAAGAGGAGGAGGAGGATCATGCGGAGGACGATCATGAGGAGGAGGAGAATCATGAGGAGGAGGAGTCCATGGCAGGCACTGGACGTTTGGTTTCTGCGGACTCTTCCCCTCTGGCTGCAAGAAGCCTGCCCTCCCTAAGGGTGAGCCCCCCCCCCTCCTCCCCCAACATGGCTCCCCTCACAAGGGCCTCCCCTTCTCCCCGGCCACAACCATCAGCTGGAGCCAGGAGGTCATCCCAGAGCACCAGGGGGGCGCCCAATCTCCTGCCCGCCTGTCTGAGAAGGAACCTGGCCACCCAGACCCGCCTTCTGAGACAGCTCTGCCAGACTATGGGGCGGGTGGATCAGAGCCTGTCCTCCATTAACGATAGCCTGGGTAACCTGGACTCCCACTCCCGGGCCTCCACAACCTGCCTAAATGACCTGCAAACTACAGCAGCAGGCGTTGGGCAGGATGTGAGGGCCCTTACCCAGGCTATCCAGGGCAACACGGCAACACTTGGTGCTGCCCTGGACAGAATAGCCGTGGCCTTGGAGGGCAGGCCGCCAGGTGGGCAAATCTCAGGGGCTGCTCCTCCTTCCCCGGCTTTTCCCCTTCCCCATGCGTCTCCCCTGAGGGTCCGGGGCCGTGGCCGGGGGCGCCCCAGGCGTGGCTCAGGCAGAGGGCATTAATTTTTTTTTCCCCCTTTTGTTTGTTTTGAAAGCATTTTTATTTTTGTTCTCTGCTTATTTATTTTTTTCGATGCAATTTTTGTTTCTATGCATTTTTTTTTTCCTGACATTTTTGGCATATTTTGGGTTGTGAATGATGTTTGAATGTGGGGGTGACATTCCTGCTGGAAAAGGGGTGTCATCCTCAATTTTGGTGGAGAAGGGTTCCCCAGGACCAGGGAGAAGTGATCCCCAGGTCCGTGTGAATGGTGTATGAATGTACAGTGACATAATTGGAGCCTTGACGTGGCGTTACTGCTCACCAGTCTTGCATGGTGGACTGGTGCCAATCCAATTTGATGAGGATGTGGGGTGTGTGTGCTAGGGACCATAGTGGTGTGCATGCATGCATTCTCATTGTGCCATGATTCATGTGTGTGTTTAACGTGCAAAGATGCCCAATATGAGCTGTCTCCTGACTGCTCTTCCCTCAGAAGACGGGGTATCCTCGGTTAGGGGTTGATTGTCTGGTTGGGGGGTTAGGTCATCACGTTCCTCTATCTGCAGGCCCTTCCTCACTGCGAGATTGTGCAGCATGCAACATGCAACGATGATATGGCACACGAAGTTTGGGGAATACAACAGTGTACCCCCAGACTTATCCAGGCATCGGAAACGTGACTTCAGGAGGCCAAAGGTGCGCTCCACCACTGCACGGGTTTTGATGTGTGCTTCATTGTATCGTTCCTCTCCTGGGGTTTGGGGGTTCCGGATAGGAGTCATGAGATGGGGTCCCAGGGCATATGCAGAGTCACCTGTAAAGGAAAAGACAGGAGAATGTTAGTCATGCATGTGCCACTTCTGTTGTGCATCACGGGAGGGGATAGTCATGCCTGACTCCCATGTCACTCACCAACCAGCCAGGTGTTCCCATACACATTCTGTTCGAATTCCGTTCGGATGTGGCATTGATTGTAGATGTAGCTGTCATGGGTGGATCCGGGGTGTTTGGCACGAACGTGCCATATGAGGCCTTGGGCATCGACTATCACCTGTACGTTGATGGAATGCCAATTCTTCCGATTGCGGTACATGTGCTCGGTCTCATGGGGGGGCTGGAGTGCCACATGTGTGCAATCTATGGCCCCGATGGTGTGTGGGAATCTGGCAATTCGGTAGAAATCTGCCATTGCCTTGATTCGCAGCTCCTCAGTGGTTGGTTTTATGATTTGGTTGGCCAAGCGTGTGAGGATTGCAGGGACAACCTGGTGCACACATCTGCTCATGGAGGATTGTGACATCCCAGCCACCACTCCACTTGTACGCTGAAAAGAGCCACTGGCAAGGACATGGAGTGTTGCCAGTACCTTGACCAGTGGCTGCACTGCATGTGAGCGTTGTGTTGGGCTGGTGATGTCCTCCTGCAAGGTTGTGGTTAATTCCAGGATGGCATGAGGGGGGAATCTGAAGATGCGAAAGACCTCTGAATCATTCATGCCAAACAGGTGTATGCGGGTGCGGTATACCCTCTCCCGTGCCATCCTCCGTGCCCTCCTCCTTCTTTGGTCATCTATATTCACTAGTGCAGCTATGAGCGACGATGCCCCTAGCATGTTGGCAGTCAAATTGTAGTGCAACACGTGTGTGTGGTCTGCTCCTCAGTAACGGTGTTGCTTTCTGTGAGATGTAGACGTTTTTTCAAAAGTTAGACCAGCTTTTAGGTGCTCTAACTTTAGACAGGACATTTTGCAGTTGCGCACATCGCGTAGCCTGCGCAGCAACTGCGTTTTTTTGTGGATCCCCGTAACTCCCTCATTAGCATATTTGACTAGCAAATCAATGGTGTGTCTAGCGCAGTTTTGCGCGAAGGGAAGCGCATGTCTAACTCAATTACGCCGGACAAAAAAACTTAGATTTCTGGTGTATATTGTTTTGTGAATCGCGTCCAACTATACGCACGCGCACATTTAGACTTACGCACGCGCAACAGCAGTTGCGCACGCGTAATCGCTCTGTGAATCTGGGCCATAGTGTTTTTATGAAAGCCAAACTCTCCATTTCCTAAGTAAGTCTTAGAATTACACAAACTCAATCAATGACCCTCAGTGTCACAATTTCCAAGCACAAAATCAGTCATGAATGCAAATTAGTAGGCACAAAGATACAGAACATTTACTATATCCACACATTTACACTTCTGTTGGGCCATACGTTGCTGCCTTTATATATTGTACATCTTAATATACATGGAATAATTACAGCAGACATCTCTTGTACAGTATGGCATCATATACAGTATCTTTTAGATCATCCACCTTTATAAACCTGACAAGCCAAATTCTCTCTCAGGAGTGCGGTGAAAGAGGGAACAACTAATCTTCTACAGCGACACTGCCTGGTGCTATCAAGCAATTAAATGGGTTTTCCTTTTTTTTCTGACCTTGATGTCTCATTTCGGGCAGAGCTCCAGATAAAAATGTCAGCAACAGAATCAAAGTTTACTGTGTTTGTTCTGATTTTGTCCTTATTACTCATCGTGCTCCTCAGATCAATGAATCCTGAGCATTTCATCATGTTTGATTCATGTTTTTTTGATGGCTGGATGGAGATTTCACATTAAAACCAAGTCGCTTTGAAGGTTAGTGCAAACCACCCTGACACTTGCTCAGGTGAAAAAGGAGACTTTTGAGCCATGTTTTATTATATTGAGCTAATAAGAACTACTTTTGGCTGTAAGTAAACAAGTGAAATTTACTTTTACTTGGCACATAATATATTAATATAGCAGTTAAAACGTTATTCTATTTAGCAATTTAAATGGCAATTTTAAACACAACATTTTCCAAAAAAATATAATTGTAAGTCAAATCTATTGTCTTTTTTAGTAATAATATTGTAAATCTAAGAGCTTGATGTATGTAAAACCTAACCTAACACCAGCAACCTAAAGCCTAATACATATGGGCTGAATATCGGCAGGTACAACAGAAACCGTTCAAAATAGGGCATAGAATTATGAAAAAATGTTGTATTATTTTTTTTACTAGTAATGGCAGCGATCTGTGATTTTTATTGGGACATTTTTTCTTTGTTTATTTTTTTGTTTTTTTGCTTTTTCCAAAAAATTGTTAAAATTTAAAAAAAATAAAAAAAATAGGTTTGGAATATTTTATTTTAACATGATGAATGGAATATTTTATTTTAACACAATGAATAAAATATGTTAAGACAGGGTGTTTAAATATTTTCCAAATCATTTCTAAAATAAAATAAAAATAAAAAATAAAAAGTGTGAGGACAAGCAAGTCCTAGGTAACAAACTGAACCCTCCAATGCAAGAACAGTATGCATTTCTTCCTTTAGGAAGTGCTGTGCTGCTATTGTAACAAGGAAAAGGTTTTTGCTATTGCTATTGTTTTTGCTATTGCGTGTTAGTGGGTGTGTTTGGTTTGTTCTGTCCTCTTCACTAGGCCTCAAAAGCATTGGAAGAAAATACAGAGCAACAAAAAGGACCTGAAAGTATATACTCATTTAAAAAAGGTAAGATTTTACACTTATCTGATTCTGAATCCAGAAAACTGAATCATTTAGCTACAATAGTTAATTTTTATAAACTTTTGTGTAAATAATAATTACCAGTAATCTGGTTCTTCCCCCACCCCACACACAACCATAGATTAGTGTCTTCTTGCAACATCTAGCATATAGAGGCGTTTTCACAATACAAGTTCTTCTGAAAAGAAAATGTGATTTGCAAATATTGTCAGATGAAATATGGATTTCCAAATGCTACCAGGATGACAAAAGCACATTCTTGTATGTAAATTCTGTTTGTGATAATTGCTTGGCTACACTATATTTTTAATATGCTAGTTTTGATAATTTTATGCCAAGTCAAATTGTCCATAGTCACATTTTATGTTCCTAAAGTAACAGAATGACTTTCAATCTTAAAAAGACAAAAAAGTGCTAATGTAGCATTTTTTACAATTTTTCCAAAACTTCATTTCCCCCACCCAAAAAAAAAAAAAAAAAAAAAAAACATTTTTTTTCCCCCCGAGCTTCAAAATTTCTGGAAATGTTACACCTCTAATCATTGCTTCTGTCAGATAGGAAATAACCTATAGTAGGAGGCATAGACCTGCACAAGCATTCGAATCACAAGAATGAATGGCAACAATTACAAATCTTTTCTCTGATAAAGCCTTACATAAACAGTATTAATCGATATGCCTAACTTAGGCTCCCAAAGAATAATTATTTCATGCAGTATATTGTCATATTAACATTCCTGTTTTTTTTTTTTTTTTCAGTTTGAGACAGTAAGCTGCTGCAGATATTGATAAAAAAAAAAAAAGAAACATAACCAAAACAGAGACAAAAATAAATGGAATTGGAATATTAGCTTTGTGAATGAGGTGACCTTCTGCTGGCTTTCATTATACAAGCATGTGCAAGTAAAATTTGACCACAGCTTTGTTAAAAAAAATGTTACCACATTCACTAAGCTCTGAGGAGAATTTCTTTGCAAAGCACAACTTCCCTTTATCTGGCTAGGGAAATCAATGTCAGTATCTTCCATACAGGTATCTTTGTACGTTAGGAAAAACGTGAATATATATATCGCTTGCATAATATCCGTAGTTTGGAGGGACTGTTCCTTTTCTGGAACCAAACTCTTCTGCCTTGTACACACGACCGGTTTTCACAACGAGAAAACTGCCATTTTCTATATTGGTCGTGAAAACCGGTTGTGTGTGTATGTTCCCTAGCAGTTTTCTCAACGAAAATACTGCCGGCAAAAAAATGTTCCCGTCAGTCTTTTTCTCGTCACGAAAAACGGTCATGTGTATGCCTTTCCAAGGGGAAAAAAATGCACATGCTCAGAATCGAGTATGTAGCCCAAAGGGTGGTGCCATTTGAAAGGAACTTCCCTTTTATAGTCCCATTGTACGTCACCACACTTTGGTCGGATGTTTTCTTGCATTAACGTGTGTATGCAAGTCAGGCTGGAGAAGAATCACGTCGGAAAAAACTTTGGTTTTTTCCTGCCGAGAAAAATGGTTGTGTCTACTAGGCATTCTTCTCTTTTTGTCTTCAGTTCTCCTTTATTTTGGTCTATATAAAAAGATATGGTAACTACCCAAAGTGGTATACTGCAATAACTTTTCATCACACCTCAACATTTTTGCGTTTATTATTTTGAAAATCCAGAATAAAAAGGAAAATTAGTGGAGGAAAAAGCAGTTGCGAGTTTAACAAATTTTGGCATATGAATTCTTCTTGGCCCTTGTTACTTAGAGCGTGAAAGAGCATGTCTTCATACTTCGTGCTAAAAGTATCCTTCCTTTCCATCTCAAAAACTTGAGAGGAAGGAACATGAACTTTTAAGGGACTCTAATAGGGCATTCCTAGTCATTTCTCACCCCCACTCTTTTAAAAATAAACCATGCAAAACAACTTAGATAACCTATACCATGCATCACCCTGTAATCCTTTGATAACTAAAGTTGCCTTGCCTTTTATCCTAAATCTGCATTGATACAAGAATAACGATGTTAAGTCGAAAAATGTGATTTACAGTACAGGGATGTAAAATAAAAAGAGGTACCACATAAAACATCATGCGTTTTTGGTAATTTGCTTCTAAGAACATAATAAATTGAATATATTTTATAAATAAAATATATAACTCAAATACATGCACCTTTACAAATCTGCAGCGGATGTATCCTACAAAAACAAGTCTGCTCACACCTCCAGATCCTAGTTTCTCTCTGTAGTTCTGCTGATGATTCTAATTACTGAGAGATCAGTACTGTAGTGACAGGTGTTGCAGAAACATATCTTACGAAAAAATCTTACTGGTGGAGATTGGAAGCAATAACACATGGCAGCATTCCAGATTATAAGCTTGAATGAAAAAGCTGAAAATATAATGATTCAATTAGAGATGGTGTCTTCATTGCTTTCAAAAATTCACACAAAAGGGAAAATAATGCGGTTTCGAAAATGTATTTGAGTAAAAAAGCAAACATATTGCCAAAGTTAAACCTTTTAGTGACAAAAGAAACCTTTTTGAAGCAATAGACTCTTTAAATCAGGCAATTACTTAAAGATAGATGGGACAATATATAAAATATTTATACATTCTACACAAGGACACAAGGACCCTGTATGTACTAATAAGATATAAAAAAGGGAAGAAATAGCTACAGATGGTCGAGCATCAATGGTAATATATGTTCATTATAAGTAGGGTGTGAAAAAAGCTCTTGTGACAGAAGACTGGGAGAGCCGCGGTCAGGGCGCACACACGCATTGTCACTGGTTGCTGGAAAACCCGCAGTCCCAGCAAGCCAGTGACTGCTACTACACTGGCGGCCTGGCGGTCCCAGGCAAGGGCGTCACTCGGTCCGTGCACGGACCACGGCTGCCATTTAATGACTGCTGTTTTAGAAGGACACTTCACTGCACACCCCCACCCTCAATAAATTGTACCGCCCAGGGCATCTGTCCCTTCCGCGCCCCCCCACCCATACTGACTCCGAGGTCTACAAAAAAAAATGAAAAATTTCTGCATCCTTATCCATTAGAAACCAACTGAAACCTGATTTCAGAGTTTCTGTTGTAATCTTTGAGAATCAATTACTTTTCAGTACATGCAGCTACAGAGATAAATGATAGCTTGTTTAACCACTTGACGCCCAGAGGACGTCATATGACGTCCTGGGTTTTGTGGGGCTATATCTGAATGATGCCTACAGCTATTGGCATTTTCAGCTGGCGATTCCCTACACCATAAGAATGATCGTAGCGGCTGTTACACAGATTGATCATTCCTACGGACGGGAAAGAGGACGTCCCTCCCGCTGACCTCCGGTGCTTCTACTGACTCACCTGTGTGATCGGTGAGTCGTGACAGGATTCGCCGATCCTGGATGGTGAACATAGAGATTTCCGGTGGACCAGATGGTCGCCAAAGTCTCTATGATCTTCGGAGGCCGGGCGCAATGTTATGACGTCACGCCCTGCCTCTGCATTAAAAAAAAAACGGCGCTGCTTCAGCTGTGAAGCGGTGATCTTTTTTTTGACCCTCCCCAGCCTAGAGGTGAGATGTGGGGTCTTATTGACCCCACATCTCACTGTAAAGAGGTCCAGTCATGCCATATTCCTATTACAAGGGATGTTTACATTCCTTGTAATAGGAATAAACGTGATCAATTTTATTTATTTTTTTAAAGTGTCGACATTTTAAACAATTAATATTTAAATAGATATAAGATGTAGCGCCAATAGGGAGCTCTAATCAAAGGACTCTCCTGTAGGTTCGGTGACCACACAAAAATTTAAAATTAAATGTGAATCTACCCTGTAAAGTGACCTGTAGCTGCAATCAAGCAAAGCTCAAGACAGAAGGACTCTCCTGTAGGTTTAGGGATTGAACACCGCGAACCTTAAATGTGAATCTATAAATAAAATTAGCCAAATATATACAATCAAGTAAATAATAACATGATGGGAGGCCTCAATCAAAGGGTTAGACTCCACAAGACCCAAGTATGGATCCACGGATGAGAATCACCTACTTTTGTGTCCAACAAATGGGATTCATAAACTAAGTAAAGAAGTGCCAGTGTAATAACTTATAGTGTAGGACCTAATTTATATAGGCGTTTCAAGTCTATTGGAGAGAGGCACCTAATCAAAAATCAATATCAATAAAGGTGAATATACAATCAGTGGTGAATAGTGAAAAAAGTATAACCATATATATCCTAATATCCACTGTGATTGAAACATATATATGAAAACATAAATATCCTAATGTCCACTGTGATTGACTAAAAGCAATCAATTAAGTGAATAGCAGTCCATACACTCAAACAGTGTGACGAATGTATTCTTCTTCTGGAATGCTCGGATAGCACAAGGGATCCAAAATGCAATCTTCAGACAGAGAAAGTATAAATGGGTACCCTTACCGGATCAGGTGGACCCTCAACTCACCATACGGTGGGGGGTCTTCAAGGCTTGTAAAGGCCGATTGCCTAATCCTGTGTCCAAACAGATGGAGATGGTATCCGGAGAATCCAAGAATAACTTTTGATGTTGAAATGTCTCCGTGGTGGTATATATTCACTCCCGAGCATAGGAGGAGAAAAGAGAAGAAAAACGACTCCTCATAGTGTAAAACCACCAATTTAATAAGATAAAAAATATGTAAAATTCCACTGCATCACACAGGTGATAGGGATCACTTAAAACATAAAAGTAAAACCACACGTGAAAAGAAAAGAAAATATTTGTATCCAGTAGCAACAACTCCCCCCCTCTGATGGGTGGACAGAGGTATTCCCAAAGGGGAAAAAATGCAGTAAAGACTTAGCAAGTCAGTAACCCGACCGGTTTCGTCTCATGTAGACTTCAACTGGGGTATCTAACTATGACGTGCATCTTACCTGCATTTATAGGTCCGTAGTATCTACATCCATGAGACCTCAATTGGAACTGGCGTGCGTGTCAAATCTAACACGTGAATAGTGTTTGCATTCCAAATCCCGGAAGTGTATGGGCGGGGATTCATAGTCCGTGGCCCAATCATTCACCTGGAGGTGTGATTATTGGCCCGGACTTATCTCTCATAGGTGGGAGACAGCTAAAGCTCTTGGAGTGTAAAGTATGTGGGCGGAACTGTCGAGTACACATCCAATCATTAGTGCAATCGTGTTGTCACGTCCCCTTCACTCACTCTCGTGGATTAGAGAGGGAATGGGGCGCGACGTACTCAGGTGGGCCGAACTCTGCCTGTATGCATGTGACCGTCGCGACGCGCTCTCGTCTGCGTATCGGTGCGCTCCACGCTCGCGTCATCGGTCTGCGTCCCGGTGCGCTCCACGCACCAGCACATCCGGCTCCCATGACGTGGGCATCACATGGTGCGGAAGCGCACTGGCGTCATGCGTTCCAAGCACCCGCACATCCGGCTCCCATCGCATGGACATCACGTGGTGCGGAAGCGCGCCGGCGTCATGCGTTCCACCCTCGAGAAACGTGCGCTCCACGGGATTCAAAGATCATTCCGGGTATAACGATAACTCCGCCCAACGGGTCGTGACAAGGCACCCATCTCGGTCTCATGGAGGGATAAAACGGGAAATACAAAATAAATGAAATACCATCTAAACCCAATGTAATATATATCACAGAGATATTAAAAAACTGTATATATACATGATATCAGCATAAAATCTTAGTCCATGTTACATCTGTGTCTTAATCTAAACCATGGTCCATTGGTGTCGAGAAAAAACTCACTAAGTGATTGCAAAAAATTCCTTTGCTGACATTATAATCATAAATGCATATGAGGCCTAATATTAGAAATATTTGGCCAGCTAGGTGTTGTTGGTACATCCCTCCCTGGTGTCGCAAGTGATCGTCTAATTAAACGAAAATTAAATCAAAAAGGCGAACACTGGCACCAAAAAGTATGCACCATCTATAGTCCAATGTTACAGAGATAAAGGGTAATGGGTGTGATCATTGGTAAAAATGCCTCCTCAGGACTGATTGATAAAAGCATTCACATCCCATTCCACGTTTAAGCCATAGGGTACATAACTTTTGAGTTGGAAGATCCAATATACTTCCAATTTGGACACTCCTCTTACACTAGGCTCTCCTCTCCAATGAGGTACAAATTTGTCTATTATTTGGAAACTGGTTCCCTCCAATTTTTTGTTATGTTTCTCCAGAAAATGTCTAGGTACAGTGTGTTTTGTGTACCCCTTCTTGATTTTCGCAATATGTTCACCTACCCTTGTGGAAAAGCTCCGTATGGTACGACCAACGTACTGTTTCCCACAAGGGCAGGTGATAAGGTACACAATATGTGTCGTGGCGCATGTGGAGAAGTGCTTCATTGGAAACTCCATCCCCGTGTGGGTGGATCTAAAGCTGTTCGTTTTCCTTCTCCCATTTATGTTGTTGACACACACCTTACATCTCCTGCAGGGATGGAAACCCTTTGAGAGGGGAAAGAAGGAGGGCTTAACAGGGGGATCCGGAATGTTAGGTGCCACTTGGTTTTTGAGAGATGTGGCTCCTCTATATATTACCGTTGCATTAGTGGGAAGTGTTGGTCCCAAAATGCAATCTTCCTTTAAGATCCTCCAGTGCTTATTAATGATATCCTTAATTTGTCTATACTGAACAGAAAAAGTAGTAAAAAAAGAGTTCCTAAATCTCGGTTCCTGAATCGTTTTTTGTCTTTCCATTGTTAATGTAGTGCGATCAATCCTCCCAATCCTATCAACTTCCCTGTCCACCTCATAGCTGGAATAGCCTTTATCCAAGAATCTATCTTTCAGAATTTGCGCCTGGATATGGAAATCTTGGATGCTAGAGCAATTGCGTCTTATCCGTAACAGTTGACTTCGTGGTACGGATTTGAGCCACGCTGGATGGTGACAGCTATCCGTTGGAATATATCCATTGCGATCTGTACTTTTAAAAAAAGTCTTTGTTGTCAACTGATTATCCTGGACTTGGATCTCTAAATCCAGGAAATGGATATTTGAGAAACTT
This sequence comes from Rana kukunoris, assembly GCA_029574335.1. NCBI lineage: Eukaryota > Metazoa > Chordata > Amphibia > Anura > Ranidae > Rana > Rana kukunoris. Next base: position 104,469,195 of record CM056056.1, on the reverse strand, counting down.
GCCTCATATGAGAGGCTAATTCCGACTTCATTGCAATTCAGGGTAGACATGAATTCATCTAAGGATTGGCGATCACCTCTCCATAGGAGGAGGATGTCGTCTATGTACCGAGCCCAGAGAACTATCTCTGGTCGGTTAAAGGCATAGACGACATCCTCCTCCCACTTGGCCATGAAAATGTTGGCCAGACTGGGGGCAAATTTGTTCTCTGGGCTCGGTACATAGACGACATCCTCCTCCTATGGAGAGGTGATCGCCAATCCTTAGATGAATTCATGTCCACCCTGAATTGCAATGAAGTCGGAATTAGCCTCTCATATGAGGCAAGTTTCTCAAATATCCATTTCCTGGATTTAGAGATCCAAGTCCAGGATAATCAGTTGACAACAAAGACTTTTTTTAAAAGTACAGATCGCAATGGATATATTCCAACGGATAGCTGTCACCATCCAGCGTGGCTCAAATCCGTACCACGAAGTCAACTGTTACGGATAAGACGCAATTGCTCTAGCATCCAAGATTTCCATATCCAGGCGCAAATTCTGAAAGATAGATTCTTGGATAAAGGCTATTCCAGCTATGAGGTGGACAGGGAAGTTGATAGGATTGGGAGGATTGATCGCACTACATTAACAATGGAAAGACAAAAAACGATTCAGGAACCGAGATTTAGGAACTCTTTTTTTACTACTTTTTCTGTTCAGTATAGACAAATTAAGGATATCATTAATAAGCACTGGAGGATCTTAAAGGAAGATTGCATTTTGGGACCAACACTTCCCACTAATGCAACGGTAATATATAGAGGAGCCACATCTCTCAAAAACCAAGTGGCACCTAACATTCCGGATCCCCCTGTTAAGCCCTCCTTCTTTCCCCTCTCAAAGGGTTTCCATCCCTGCAGGAGATGTAAGGTGTGTGTCAACAACATAAATGGGAGAAGGAAAACGAACAGCTTTAGATCCACCCACACGGGGATGGAGTTTCCAATGAAGCACTTCTCCACATGCGCCACGACACATATTGTGTACCTTATCACCTGCCCTTGTGGGAAACAGTACGTTGGTCGTACCATACGGAGCTTTTCCACAAGGGTAGGTGAACATATTGCGAAAATCAAGAAGGGGTACACAAAACACACTGTACCTAGACATTTTCTGGAGAAACATAACAAAAAATTGGAGGGAACCAGTTTCCAAATAATAGACAAATTTGTACCTCATTGGAGAGGAGAGCCTAGTGTAAGAGGAGTGTCCAAATTGGAAGTATATTGGATCTTCCAACTCAAAAGTTATGTACCCTATGGCTTAAACGTGGAATGGGATGTGAATGCTTTTATCAATCAGTCCTGAGGAGGCATTTTTACCAATGATCACACCCATTACCCTTTATCTCTGTAACATTGGACTATAGATGGTGCATACTTTTTGGTGCCAGTGTTCGCCTTTTTGATTTAATTTTCGTTTAATTAGACGATCACTTGCGACACCAGGGAGGGATGTACCAACAACACCTAGCTGGCCAAATATTTCTAATATTAGGCCTCATATGCATTTATGATTATAATGTCAGCAAAGGAATTTTTTGCAATCACTTAGTGAGTTTTTTCTCGACACCAATGGACCATGGTTTAGATTAAGACACAGATGTAACATGGACTAAGATTTTATGCTGATATCATGTATATATACAGTTTTTTAATATCTCTGTGATATATATTACATTGGGTTTAGATGGTATTTCATTTATTTTGTATTTCCCGTTTTATCCCTCCATGAGACCGAGATGGGTGCCTTGTCACGACCCGTTGGGCGGAGTTATCGTTATACCCGGAATGATCTTTGAATCCCGTGGAGCGCACGTTTCTCGAGGGTGGAACGCATGACGCCGGCGCGCTTCCGCACCACGTGATGTCCATGCGATGGGAGCCGGATGTGCGGGTGCTTGGAACGCATGACGCCAGTGCGCTTCCGCACCATGTGATGCCCACGTCATGGGAGCCGGATGTGCTGGTGCGTGGAGCGCACCGGGACGCAGACCGATGACGCGAGCGTGGAGCGCACCGATACGCAGACGAGAGCGCGTCGCGACGGTCACATGCATACAGGCAGAGTTCGGCCCACCTGAGTACGTCGCGCCCCATTCCCTCTCTAATCCACGAGAGTGAGTGAAGGGGACGTGACAACACGATTGCACTAATGATTGGATGTGTACTCGACAGTTCCGCCCACATACTTTACACTCCAAGAGCTTTAGCTGTCTCCCACCTATGAGAGATAAGTCCGGGCCAATAATCACACCTCCAGGTGAATGATTGGGCCACGGACTATGAATCCCCGCCCATACACTTCCGGGATTTGGAATGCAAACACTATTCACGTGTTAGATTTGACACGCACGCCAGTTCCAATTGAGGTCTCATGGATGTAGATACTACGGACCTATAAATGCAGGTAAGATGCACGTCATAGTTAGATACCCCAGTTGAAGTCTACATGAGACGAAACCGGTCGGGTTACTGACTTGCTAAGTCTTTACTGCATTTTTTCCCCTTTGGGAATACCTCTGTCCACCCATCAGAGGGGGGGAGTTGTTGCTACTGGATACAAATATTTTCTTTTCTTTTCACGTGTGGTTTTACTTTTATGTTTTAAGTGATCCCTGTCACCTGTGTGATGCAGTGGAATTTTACATATTTTTTATCTTATTAAATTGGTGGTTTTACACTATGAGGAGTCGTTTTTCTTCTCTTTTCTCCTCCTATGCTCGGGAGTGAATATATACCACCACGGAGACATTTCAACATCAAAAGTTATTCTTGGATTCTCCGGATACCATCTCCATCTGTTTGGACACAGGATTAGGCAATCGGCCTTTACAAGCCTTGAAGACCCCCCACCGTATGGTGAGTTGAGGGTCCACCTGATCCGGTAAGGGTACCCATTTATACTTTCTCTGTCTGAAGATTGCATTTTGGATCCCTTGTGCTATCCGAGCATTCCAGAAGAAGAATACATTCGTCACACTGTTTGAGTGTATGGACTGCTATTCACTTAATTGATTGCTTTTAGTCAATCACAGTGGACATTAGGATATTTATGTTTTCATATATATGTTTCAATCACAGTGGATATTAGGATATATATGGTTATACTTTTTTCACTATTCACCACTGATTGTATATTCACCTTTATTGATATTGATTTTTGATTAGGTGCCTCTCTCCAATAGACTTGAAACGCCTATATAAATTAGGTCCTACACTATAAGTTATTACACTGGCACTTCTTTACTTAGTTTATGAATCCCATTTGTTGGACACAAAAGTAGGTGATTCTCATCCGTGGATCCATACTTGGGTCTTGTGGAGTCTAACCCTTTGATTGAGGCCTCCCATCATGTTATTATTTACTTGATTGTATATATTTGGCTAATTTTATTTATAGATTCACATTTAAGGTTCGCGGTGTTCAATCCCTAAACCTACAGGAGAGTCCTTCTGTCTTGAGCTTTGCTTGATTGCAGCTACAGGTCACTTTACAGGGTAGATTCACATTTAATTTTAAATTTTTGTGTGGTCACCGAACCTACAGGAGAGTCCTTTGATTAGAGCTCCCTATTGGCGCTACATCTTATATCTATTCACTTTCACAATACTTCCATTTTGTTATGCTGGCTGCCTGATTCCATTTATTTAATTCCAGTTAGCGCAATATTTTTACACTTTTATTAATTAATATTTAAAAAAAAAAAAAATGCGAGCACACAGGGGCAGGGGCACTTTAACAATAATTGTATTATTGTTAAAGTGCCCCTGTCCCTGTATTGCTCGCATGCAGAAGCGAATGCATATGTAATGACATCTGGCACAAAACATAATGCAGCCCTGTGAAGATTCTGATCCATTATTCAACTCCGAAACCACATATCAGTACCAGGGCATTGACATCACTGGATAGGTGAAACTAGGAAGCATGAGGAATGGAAGTCAGATGATGGTTTTGACTAATAATTACTTTTAAGACAAGTATTTGCATCAGTATAGAGTATCCCAGTGTTTTTCAACTCCAGACCTCAAGGCACACCAACAGGTCATGTTTTCAGGCTTTCCATTATTTTGCACAGGTGATTTGATCAGTTTCACTGCCTTAGTAATCACCACAGCCATTTCATCTGAGGGAAATCCTGAAAACTTGACCTGTTAGTGTGCCTTGAGGACTGGAGTTGAAAAACACTGGAGTATCCTACTAATGGGATGTTCTAAATGTGCCGTACCATCGGTCCATTTTAGCAACATTTTATTTTATTTTTTACAGGGTACGGTTTTCATTATTGGGCATATGTAATAACTGAAAATACCAGGTCATGTTCCACACTTTTTTTCCACTTTAAAATGGCCTCCAATTTAGATATAGTATTCACAGTCCAGTATAGGAATATAATCCATCGCACCACAGTGTTAAGCAAGGTGTGATATTTGAATGTGACACTTGGCAGTTTGAGCGGAATTAGAATGAATATGGGGATATGAGGGTATCCATCTTGCTCAGTTAAAAGTGGCCTGCTGGCAGCACCTGCGCTGTTTAGATCTATTAATAAACACTAGAAACAATACACAACCATAAATCAAGAGCCTAAAATTTGTTGATGCAGCAGATTGCCTGCTCTGCATCATTTGTAAATTGCTTGCAATGCTTGCAAAAAGACGATATAGGACAGACTGAGACGAGAAGACAATTTGTGGTCACTGTCTGAGATTTCAATCTAATGCTGATTATTGGGCTTTCAAAATAAGAAATATTTATTGCAAATGATACAAAAAAAGTCTTATATCAAGAGCTGAATTCCTGCCTCTGGCAAAGAGAGCTACAAAAAAAGTTATTTGTTAATGTTTAGTTGAAATACTAAAAAAAAAAAAAATTAAAAATACATACAATGTTGATATAAATGGTTGCCACTGGGCATACACATATGTGACAGCATGTAGGGGCCTTAACCGCTTAAGGACCACCTCCTGCACATTTACGTCGGCAGAATGGCACGGCTGGGCACATGCAGGTACGTGCTGTGCTAGTACCCAGCCGTGGGTCACGGGCGTGCGCCCATGACCCAGTCCGAAGCTCCGGGACCTCGGGACTCGCGGACCCGATCGCCACTGGAGTCCGGCGATCGGTCCCCGGAGCTGAAGAATGGGGAGAGCCGTGTGTAAACACGGCTTCCCCGTTCTTCACTGTGGAGACACAATCGAAGATGTCACACCTACAGCCACACCTCCCTACAGTTGTAAACACACTTCAGGTCACACATAACCCCATCAGCGCCCCCTTGTGGTTAAATCCCAAACTGCAACTGTCATTTCCACAGTAAACAATGCATTTTAAATGTCCGCCATAATGTCGCAGTCACGAAAAAAAAATCGCTGATCACCGCCATTAGTAGTAAAAAAAAAATAATAATAATAAAAATGCAATAAAACTATCCCCTATTTTGTAAACGCTATAAATTTTGCGCAAACCAACCGATAAACGCTTATTGCGATTTTTTTTAACCAAAAATAGGTAGAAGAATACGTATCGGCCTAAACTGAGGGAAAAAAATGTTTTATATATTTTTGGGGGATATTTATTATAGCAAAAAGTAAAAAATATTGAATTTTTTTCAAAATTGCCGCTCTATTTTTGTTTATAGCGCAAAAAATAAGAACCGCAGAGGTGATCAAATACCACCAAAAGAAAGCTCTATTTGTGGGAAAAAAAGGACGCCAATTTTCTTTGGGAGGCAGGTCGCACGATCGCGCAATTGTCAGTAAAGTGACACAGTGCCGAATCGCAAAAAGGGGCAAGGTCCTTTAGCTGCATTTTGGTCCGGGTCTTAAGTGGTTAATGTCATGTTGCACATACAGTATATGTGTACAGTACTTGTACACAGTACAGTATGTGTACTGGTTTCTGCTGGGGGTGCCCCCAGTACTATGACTGCACTGTCACTGACATCTCCCAGTCACTGTTTACAACTGTTAGTAAGAGTTAAGTTAAGAGTTAAAGTGTTACTCCAGGACGCTGCATTCACTATATCTGGTCTCCCACAGTACACAGAACATGGAAATGCAATTATTTTAGTAAATATAAACTGCTAAGTGCAGTTTAAAGCAGTCTTGTGACTTCTATCAGTGTCTGGTTAGAGCTTGTAGGAGTTTTTAATCTCCTGTGATTGTCCTATGATGCTGCAGGACCCCATAACCCTCTGTCTGGACAGTGCTGATTGGCCCTGTGTTTATCACATGCACTCTCCCAAGAAAAAACAAACTCTCTAGCAATACACACCAACCTGAGCATGTGCAACTTGTCCCAAAGCCTCTAAATTATGAGGAGATGGTTTGGCGACTGGAAAAATGGGAGGAGCAGAAAAGACAAACAGCCTTGTTGCATAATGCAGAGGATTAACTCCCGAGGTTCCACAGTATAACAAGCATGATTTACTGCATATACAGACTGATTTTACTGTTGTGGGTTTAGTAACACTTTAATCTAATTAAAGTCAAAATGAAAAACAAGAAATCTTTCTGACAATGTTGTTTCAAATTCTTGGCTAATATTTTGTAAGAAGTCACAATATACCGATTGTTTTAACCTTGTTGCCACTGCGTGCATTGCAGTTGTGGCTTGGCCCCACTCTAAGGCAATACTGCCTGCTGAACGCAATGGAGGGATACATTTTGCTGTGTTATGTATACACGCCTATCCATCTGTCTTTGCAGCTTAGGGGGGGGGGGGGGGTAGGGAGCAGTAAAATGTGGCACAACTGGCCATAATTGTGTTCAGTAAAACTGCAATAGAGAGACAGAGCTAAAAGGAGACAACATTTTTTATTTTTAAATGGAATATTTGAAAAATAAATTATGTATTGCTTTATACTGCTGATGCCATAGTTCTAGTTTCCTACAACATTCCTCATTGACACAGCTTTTAGGATGTGCCCACACTGACCATGAGGTGACTGGTAGTCATATTATTCTGTTCTAGTGAATATGCACCGCTGGGATTCATCCATTTTTATGTCTGAAGACCCTGGCAAATCACTACAATTGCTGGCCCTCAGGCTTGTTGGGTTCAATCTCCGGTTGGCAGGAGTAGTGATGGCAGCATTACTCCCAATTAAAGTGGGAGTGCAGTATTTGCTTTAGGGCTTCTGGAGGAGACATTTGTATTTATTGGGTGGCTGTAGCTGAAGTACATTTGTATGAACTGTCTTACCTAGAAATATATTTGTGTCTTTGTTTAGCCAGTCTTGTGATCCAGTCTCTGATGCCAGAGAACAGGCATGTAGGTGACCTTGCTTTGCTTTACTCAAAACTAAATCTATCAATTTAACCGTTTCCCAAAACGGATACATTAAAGGCCAGCTGTGAATGATGACTGTAATGGTTGCTCAACTAAAAACTCTCAGGCAATCAAATGACTGCTGTCATACAGTAACTGATCACATGTGCAGCACCATGGCAAATATAGATCAAACAGAGGCTAAGATGGCAGATTCCTTGGCTGTAAAGGATAGGAGGGTTTAGTTCTGCTTTAAGTTAAAGTGCATGTAAACCTTAACTATACCCTTCTTTTATTGTCTCCCTTTTGTTAATTAAATATATCAATAAATGTATACCTGCTCAATAAGTGCAAATAATATCTACTGACCCTGCCAGAAATCCGGTGCGGAAAACTTTTAAATGCCGCAATGACAAAATTTGAAGACGTAGGATGAAATATTTTTCCCAAAAAAATTCTAACAGTGAATTTGGTTTTCGTTCAGGAAAGTCTACTCATCCCAAAGTAAAATATTAAAAGCAAATTAAACTTTGAAGTACTTTTGGAGGACTTGCATTAAGTCATCAAATGTACTGATCAGAATTTTCATGTGAATGTTCATATGAGCGTTTGTTTGGAGGTCCCACTAGTGTAAGGCCAACTTTTCAGTGGTGACAATCCCACCCATACTGACAGATAAAGAGATCATTGGTGTCATGCAGCTAGCTCTGCCAAACATTAGACACAGAACTATCTAGAGGCTATCAGATGGGAAAGCGATCAGCCACAACTCAAGGAACCCCTAGCAACTTCTGAAGGAGCTGTAGAGTTTCACAGAACCCTGTTTGAGAGTGGCTGGTGTAAGGTATGCCTGTCACATTTATTATTAAGATATGTGAACTCTCACCTTGTAAAAACAACCCATTCACTATACACACACACACACACACACACACACAATTATATATACAGGGCTTTTTTTCAGGGGGAACTTGGGGGAACTCAGTTCCACCACCTTTGGCTCAGACCCTTTGGTGCCTGCTCCCCACAATCACTTGTAAACACAGAAGTCTGGTTTCTGTGTTTACAAGTGACAGCTTTGTAACCCCCTGGATTCTGCACTCTGTATGCAATGCAATTCGGGTATTTAATGTCCCTTTAAGACCCTTCTACTGTTTGTGAAATCTGAACAGGTCGTGGTTGAGTTCCTGCACCTATTTTCTGAGAAAAAAAGCTCTGTATATATATATTATATATATATATATATATATATATATATATATATATATATATGATAAACACTTTTTTTTATGAAATCACATAAGCTCTAGAAGGCATGGGCCTTGGAAAGGAATGCGTTTAAGATTGCAGAGAAAGGGGGGGGTTGTATTGGTGGGGGGCGGAGAAGGAACAATACACTGAACTTGCCAGTGAAGAGTTATGCAAGGGTAGCATGTCAGCACGTCTTGGGCATTGAAGGACAGACAGGCTTTGCTCCCAGCACAGCCAGAAAACTGACCGTGCTGGGAAGGGTACTTAGTGAGGTCAGTTTGAACTAGGGAAAGCAAGGGGACTGGCAGGATCACCAGGTAATAACAGGTGTATGGGCGCCCAGTTGTATGCATCACAGCTCCGCCCAGTGCTCAGAATCTGAGGCTGCTGACACCTCTATAACACATGGATCACAGGAGGGATGTTCGGCACTCAGGATAGCATCCAAAAATAATCTTCCTTTATTGAAAACGCATGCGAGTCTGTGAGAGTATAGTGGGATACATTTAAACACAAGTGCATGGTACGACATACACATAACAGGAATACTAAATACTGGGGTAACACACTTATTTTACAAGAAATCCCTAAAATCAAAAAAGGTCCAAGCCACAATACAATTATCAGAAATTCACCATACCTCCTAACTTTTTGAGATGAGAATGAGGGACACCTATTAGTAAACACATGAAGGCATAGGACATACTCCCTGCCATACCCCCTTAAAAGGAGAAAATAGTTAAATCCACGAGTGCATTTTTTACCACTACCATTTCTTTATATTGACTCTTGAAAATTACAAATGTGGCAACTTAGAAATTGGATGAAATGTTTAGAGCAGGGAGTTTTTGAACGATAAAAAGTGTATGTTATATACAACTATATAGATCAGATCAGAAGGAGAGACAAATGAGGAGGAAGGAGGGACAGTTGGGAGCTATGAGTTTACTATGAGTGTTGGGCAGAGGTTGCCATTGTCCTTGTAATACAGTAGTATAAAAACTTTAAATAATTCCTCTTATTAGAACTTTTACACAACAACCAACATATACCAACAGATGGTTCATATAAAAAATGTAAATGTTATTGTTTACAATTAAAAAAGACCTCCAGAAATATTAAAAGATATTCTTAGGACAGTCTAAAATACAGTCACACTACAATTATAATAGTACCTGTTTTAACCACTTAAGGACCGCCTACTGCACATTTACGTCGGCAGAATGGCACGGCTGGGCACATCAACGTATATATACGTTGGTTTTAGTACCCAGCCGTGGGTCGCGGGCGCGCGCCCGCGACCCGGTCCGAAGCTCCAGGACCGGGACCGCGGGATTCGCGGACCCGATCGCCGCTGCAGTGCGGCGATCCGTCCCTGGAGCGGAAGAACGGGGAGAGCCGTGTGTACACACGGCTTCCCCGTGCTTCTCTGTGGCCGGAGCATCGATCGCGTCATCCCTGTAATAGGGGGACGCGATCGATGATGTCACACCTACAGCCACACCCCCCTACAGTTGTAAACACACACATTAGGGCACACATTCCCTACAGCGCCACCTGTGGTTAACTCCCAAACTGCAACTGTCATTTCCACAGTAAACAATGCAATTTAAATGCATTTTTTGCTGTGAAAATGACAATTGTCCCAAAAATGTGTCAAAATTGTCCGAAGTGTCCGCCATATTGTCGCAGTCACGAAAAAAATCGCTGATCGCCGCTATTAGTAGTAAAAAAAAAAAAAAATTAATAAAAATGCAATAAAACTATCCCTTATTTTGTAAACGCTATAAATTTTGCGAAAACCAACCGATAAACGCTTATTGCGACTTTTTTTACCAAAAATATGTAGAAGAATACGTATCGGCCTAAACTGAGGAAAAAAAATGTTTTTTTATATATTTTTGGGGGATATTTATTATAGCAAAAAGTAAAAAATATTGCATTTTTTTTTAAATTGTCGCACTATTTTTGTTTATAGCGCAAAAAATTAAAACCGCAGAGGTGATCAAATACCACCAAAAGAAAGCTCTATTTGTGGGAAAAAAAGGACGCAAATTTTGTTTGGGAGCCACGTCGCACGACCGCGCAATTGTCTGTTAAAGCGACGCAGTGCCGAATCGCAAAAACCCCTTGGGTCATTTGCCAGCGTATTGGTCCGGGTCTTAAGTGGTTAATAGAATGTGCAGAATTTATTATAGGCTAGTGTGTCCTTTGACAAAATGGCTTTACTCTAAAGCAGTTAATGATGGTATGTCCGACCATTACAAAAAGAGGCTAAAATCAGCATCCAGTAAATGTAGTATGCCTGGAGCATGAAGTACCGTATTTCTGGTCTCTGCCTAAATAAGGCTTCCTTTAGAACAATTTATCATTTTCTTCTTAAGGAGCCATCACAAAGCTAAGAAAAAAAATGCTGCAAGTAATAATTTTAATGCCTAGATAAAAGGAGATGGAACAAAAGAAAAAGAAGAGTGACGATGAAAGATGCGGCAGAAGAGAGGAAAGGACCAGATGAGAACTATAAAGGCTCCCTTGGAGTCTGGTACAGATACACAGGGAAGTTTTGTTTGCACAGACATCTTCCGAGCTATGAAAACAAAGCACAGATTTTCTAATATTATTCTGGTCACCACCATTCACATGCTGAGCATCAGGGGGGAGGGGGGAGGGGGCGGGAGAAGCTGCCATACCACAGAGAGAGCAAGATAATGTTTTAGCCTTAGAATGTACCCATATACAGAAGCCTGAATAAGAGAAGAAGAAAAAACAGTTTACACACACAGATCCTGGTTCTTGCTCTGATATTAGCAATCACGGGTGCCTTGCGCCCGTCAGGTACTCGAATCGGCTCCGGAAACACGCTGCGGGTGCGTGCGCCTTCTACAGTGTCTTAATGGGCCAATGTACAGCTATGGAGGGAGCCATCCTGCTGCAGTATAACTATGGCAGCTGGTGAAGAACCAGTTTGTTTAACATGACTTATACCATAAGCCTAGAATAAGGTTTACCTATAGGTGCTGAATATATCTCTTAAACGTGCACAGTTTAAAACATATTCACTCTAAAATGCACCGACGATGTCATCGGCACATGCGCTCTGAAGGAAATCGCCCCCAATGCCGTTTCTTCAGGAGCGTGTGCCTTGACCAGCGGCTCCCGCGCACATGTGCTGGAGTGACATCACGTGGCTCCGGCTAGTCACTAAGCCGGAGTCCACACCCTTGGAAAGGAAGAGGGGCGAAGGTTGATGTGGCCTACAGCGGTGACGATGCGGGCTGCGATGCATACTAGCACATTATACCTTTACTTTGCAGGGAAGAAAAAAAAAGGGGGGGGGACAGAGTTTACTTCCTCTTTAAATTGGATATCATGCAGAGGAATACAAATGATTCATTTGATGATGGTAGACAACAATGATTCCAAATACAGGGAGCATAACAAATACTTTGCATATGATCATTTTATAATCTTAAAGTGGTTCTAAAGGCTCTAGGTTTTTTACCTTCATGCATTCTATGCAAATCAACAGATCGGGAGCAAGCCTGCTTGGGTACCCCCATTGCAAGCTGCTTGCTCTGGGGGCACTCGACGGGGGGGGGGGGGGGGGGCAGGAGCACTGACAGGTGACCAGAGAAGAGGAGGATTGGGGCTGCTCTGTGCAAAACTACTGCACAGACCAGGTAAGTATAACATGTTTGTTCTCCAAAAACACTCCAACACTAGATCCAGGGATATTTTTCTTCACAGTGCTTCAATAAGCAATGTCTCATTGGCTGCAGCCCTCTTCAGACTGGGAAATCTTCAATACACTGTAAAAGACACACAGGAGGGGGCACGCACATACACACACCTTATGCATTAACATTAACAAATGGATTAAAAATACCAAGACAAATGGATACTCACATACAGATAAATGCAATATACATATATGTCACAAAAACTCCAGCAGAACGCGATGTGCCCGTCAATCGACCACGCCTGATTGGATTGCTGATGAGTTTCGGGGGAACAGACAAGCTATGAGGAAGGGGGGGGGGTCGGTCCCCCAAAAACATATATGCATATCGGTTTTATCCTCTTGTTTACATTATAACATGTCTGCTATTTTTTTTTAAATGCCTTTAATATCACTTTAAAGGAAACCTTTATTGAGAACAATACACAGGCTCAAATAAAGGAGCCAACGTCAAGCTATTTATTAATCTTCCATCCCCATATTATTCATTTAAGTCAAGAAGTCCATTAACCACTTGAGATCCGCGCTATGGACAAAAGACATCCACAGAGCGGCTCTCAAGTGCCGAGTGGACGGCTTTGGATGTCTTTTTAAGTGCATTACCCGCGCGCGCCACTGGGTGGCACACAGCGGGTAAACACTGTCCCGGCGCATCGCTGAAGGCCTGATGTGTGTACCTGGCGGCCGCGATGTCCGCTGGGTACACGCGATCGGCGGGAACACAGCAGGTGACAGCAGGGACTTGGAGCTCTGTGAGTAAACACAGAGCTCCACGTGCTGTCAGGGAGAAAGGAGACCGATCTGTGTCCCTTGTACATAGGGACACAGCATCGGTCACCTCCCCCAGTCACCCCCCTCCCCCCACACAGTTAGAACACACCCAGGGAATACATTTAACCCCTTTCTCACCCCCTAGTGTTAACCCATTCCCTGCCAGTCACATTTATACAGTAAATAGTGCATTTTTATAGCACTGATCGCTGTATAAATGTGAATGGTCCCAAATTTGTGTCAAAAGTGTCCGATGTGTCCGCCGCAATATCGCAGTCCCAATAAAAAAAAAAAAAAAAAAATCGCAGATCGCCGCCATTACTAGTAAAAAAAAAAAAAAACATAATTCTGTCCCCTATTTTGTAGGCGCTATAACTTTTGCGCAAACCAGTCGCTTATTGCAATTTTTTTTTTACAAAAATACGTAGAAAAATACGTATCGGCCTTAACTGAGAAAAAAAAAGTTTTTTTTTTTTTTTTTAAATTGGATATTTATTATAGCAACAAGTACAATATATATATATATGTATATATATATATATATATATATATATATATATATATATATATATATATATATATTTTTTTTTTTTTATTTTTTTTAAATTGTCGCTCTTTTTTTGTTTATAGCGCAAAAAATAAAAACCGCAGAGGTGATTAAATACCACCAAAATAAAATTCTATTTGTGGGGAAAAAAGGACGTCAATTTTGGGAGCCACGTCGCACGACCGCGCAAATGTCAGTTAAAGCAACGCAGTGCCGGAAGCTGAAATTTCGCCTGGGCACGAAGGGGGGGTTATGTGCCCAGTAAGCAAGTGGTTAACAAATTAGTGATTCTTCTAATCTCCCAGCGCAAGCAGCCCAGATTACATGATCTCTGTCTAACAATCAACATATACTTATATAATATAAAAAATATATAATGTATCCAATACAAAATACCCCATCTGGAGGTTAAATAGGAGGCTCAGACTACACAAAAGGACACAATATTGACTTCCTTAAATTCATAGATAAATTCAAAAATTATACCCAAAAACAGGGTTAATAACTTAATAAATGTCCATAATCAGCTCTCCTTTACATGTATAACTACATTTATGATTTCCCCCCTTCATTTGCAACTTACATAGCCCTCATACTTGAAAATCGAGTCCACTCCATAAAACCCTAGGGTAATGTAAATACAATACTTGCAAATGGCATGCATTAGCAACATATAATGCAATAAGTATAATAGAGCTTCCTGTAACAGTAACATTTTATTTTCGGCTGTGTGTTTGCATTGCTTTCAAAGCATTTCTTTGTATCCAGTAGTAAGCATTCAGTCACCCTGATTATAACAGATATAACCATCCTTAGAGAATATGCCAGCTGCAGCCTAGAGGGTTCTCTTACTATTACTAGAGCAATAAATCTGGTTAAAATAACAGCAGAGTCGGCAGAAATCACATCCACCTGCTTAGGTTAGACTGTCAGCTTTTTAAAGCGTTACACAAGTTAAATTTATTTAAAGGGTTGGGGAATCTGTCGCAAAAACGCATCTATGATTCCCATGTATGAAAGTCTCCTTCCGTTCATTATCATTATATGTACAGTGTGTATTATACTATGGCACTCTGCCAAGAAAAACAGGACGAAAACACATCCATAATAATAACAGCTGTCTACTCTTTTTTTTTTTTTTGCCAGTACCTAAAGCTTACTAAAAGTGCATTCACTTAATGAAATAATGCCAATCCCCCATTCAATTCATATTTAAAACTTAGCTTCACTCATCTGATCTCCCTTAATCCTGGATATAGTAATTCCGTATAAATGCAAAAGATTTCATGCAGTCTGCTGGGAAACTAAAAGCAGTATGTCTAGCTTGCACTGGTAATAAGCAGGGTGTGTAGTAAGCATTAAATACTGTTTCTTAGCAGAGAATATACTCTATATAACTAAAGAATAGGGATGAGCTCTGGCATGTTCGCATAGTCCACGTGCAGAGCCCGCCAGGAAGTCGGCACTGCGCTAATCACAGGCAGTGAGACATTGTCCTGATGCGCGGCTGCAGAGATCGGGAAATGTCTCCCTGCCTGTGATTAGTGCAGCGCAGTGTGGCTTTAGCAACATACCTGATAAAAAATACCTTACAAGTAACAATTCAAGCCCTGAATGGTAAAGTACAAAGCAAATGTAGGCATAGAATAGTCTACATCGCCAACCTCATTTCAAAATATCACCCAAACTGTCCTCTTAGCTCCTCTCATGATGTCCTGCTCTCTACCGTCCTTCCATACTCTCCTTCAGGGCCTCTGGAACTCTCTACCCAATCTGTTTGGTTTTCCCTTAGGCCTCTTTCACACTGGGCACGGGGAGGTGCAGTGGCGCGATTTTTAGCGCCGCTATACCGTCGTATTTACTGTGATATTCGGCCACTAGCGGTGCGGTTTTTAACCCCTAAAAAATGGTTAATACTGCCGGCAGTATTACCGCAGTTTCCCATTGATTTCAATGGGAAGAAGCGGTAAAACACTCGCTCCTATACCGCTCCAAAGATACGGCTAGCAGGACTTTTGGAGCGGTCCTGCTAGCGCACCACTTCAGTGTGAAAGCCATCGGGCTTTCACACTAAAGACTGCAGGGCACAATTTTTTCAGGCAGTATAGCAGCGTTATTTTTAGAGCTAAACTGCCTGAAAAACGTGTCAGTGCGAAAGGAGCCTTACTTTTGTCAAGCAATCCCTGAAAACACATCTCTACAGGGAGGCCTATCCCGCTTCCACCTAATAAACTGTAATAATACTTTCTCAATCAGCTCACCCTGACAGTTATTACCATTTGCATCACTTGACCCTCCCGGTTAGATTCTCTATCATAAGCAGGACCCTCTTGTATTGTAAATGTACTGCCCTCCCTTTGTTTTTTTAAACTGCTGTGCAATCTGTTGGCACTATATAAATCCTATAAATTAATAATCATAATAAAATGTAATGCAAGTCTGGGTCCACGTTGCAGGAGCAGTTTATCTACTTTTCTCCTTAGAAGAGAAATGGCCTTTTTTGATGTCTACTGCCAGTGACATCATTTCCGCTATTTACAATCTCTGTTTGGCCTTGGTTTTATGCCAGGCTAATTGCAGAGAGCTAAGTGGTATCAGCTGATCATCAAAGCAATACTATTATCCCAGATGTTACCTACTATACAGAATAGTAGTTATAGTTCAATAACTGTACACTTGCCAAGTCAGCTATTAAATCCGCCGTTATGCGCTTCATGGAATGCATTTTTTATTGAGTTGCAAAACACTTAATGTTCTGAAATGTTTACTAGACATGCTTTGCCTACCATCAAGCTAGGTACATCTCTGGCCTAAGGCTGCACAAAGACCAGGATATGAAGCAATGTTAGTGGCATAGGATAGGGGTAATACTACACTGGTAGCCCATTAGCAGCCGCTGAATGATTTTAACAGGACTTTCATGCTGTATGTGCAAAGCTATGTAGTAAGTTCAGCATACCATTACTGCATTGTACTAGTAAATGGATATGCCGCAATGTCACTAGCATCAACTTCCCTTCTATTTTGACAGCATAGCAATATCCCTGGAAACCCAGGAGCCCTCCAGGAAAAATGCTAGCCCCCAGTTCTCTTAAAGCTCTTAGGTATTGTGCAGCTCTTAAATCCATTTCAACTAACTTGAGAGTCTCAGAATACGGACCTATACAAGTGTCTGAGGGCTCCCTGCACAGATGTAGCTCGTTCACACTATGGGCTTGGTGTACGAAAGAGTACACAATCTGGTGCAGCTGTGCATAGAAACCAATCAGCTTCCAGGTTTTATTGTCCAAGCTTAATTGAACAAGCTGATTGGCTACCATGCACAGCTGCACCAGATTTTGCACTCTCCAGTTTAAGTAAATTAACCCCTATGGTGTACGTTTATCAAACATTAATAATTTATCTAATTTCAGTTCCTAAAGAAAAACCTCCTCTGGCACCCTGTTTATGAAGCAGAGAACATGTGTTCTCAGAAGGTGAAAGGAGAAGTTTTTCCTCTGAGAACACCTGAGATCTGCTTGTGATCTCGAGAGATAAATGTGTGATTACAGAGCAGAGTTTTAAAAGTGAAACCAAAACAATTAGCCAAAATATCTGTTAAATAAGCACAAAAATGCACTAAAATGCAATTTAAAAAACAAGCCAAAATGTGTGTTGAAAAAAGCAGCAAAAAGCGCATCAAAAGCTGTACCAAAATGCGCACAAAAAAGGCCCAAAATGCCAAATTGTCATTTTTTTGGGCATTGAGCATTTTTTCAATGCGCATTTTGGCACGTTAGTCAAATGACAAAATGTGTGGCAAAAAGCATTTCTTCTAACTGCAATAGGGGGGACATTAAACACATGCCGACCGCCGCATGCAGATATACATCAGCAGAATGGCACGGGCAGGCACAAGGACGTATAAATCCACCCCCTTTAGGGAGCGGCATTGTGGACGCGCCTGCCGCTCTGGGACTCCGACCAGACTCGATGTTTGCAGGCATACGATCGTGTCACGGTGAGGAACAAGGGGGAAATGCTGATGTCAACAAACATTTCCCCAGTCTTCCTAGTGACAGGACAGTGTACACAGCTTCCTGTAATCGGAAGCTGTAATCACTATCGTTTTACACACAGCCCATCCCCCCCTACAGTTAGAACACATCCCTAGGCACACTTAACCCCTTCAGCGCCACCTAGTGGTTAACCCCCTCACTGTCAGTGTCATTTTCACAGTGATCAGTGCATTTTTATAGCACTGATCACTGTAAAAATGACAATGTTCCCAAAAATGTGTGAAAAGTGTCTGATGTATCAGCCATAATGTCACAGTCATGATAAAAATTGCTGATCGCCACCATTACTAGTAAAAAAAATCATTATTAATAAAAATGCCATAAAACTATCCCCTATTTTGTAGACGCTATAACTTTTGCACACACTGATCAATAAACGCTCTTGCGTTTTTTTTTTTTTTACCAAAAATATGTAGAAGAATACGTATCGGCCTAAACTGAGGAAAAAAAAATTATATATATTTTTTGGGGGATATTTATTATAGCAAAAAGTAAAAAATATTGCATTCTTTTTTTAAATTGTCACTCTATTTTTGTTTATAGCACAAAGAATAAAAAAAACAGAAGTTATTAAATACCACCAAAATAAAGCTCTATTTGTGGGAAAAATGGACGCAAATTTTTGTTTGGGAACCACGTCGCACGTGATGCAGTGCCGAATCGCAAAAAGTGGTCTGGTCTTTGACCAGCAAAATGGTCCGGGAATGAAGTAGTTTAAAATGAATGGCACCCAAAAGCGCATTGCGTATTTTGACCGAATTTTACAGCAGTTTGGAATCGTGGCAAGAATTGTGCAATTCTGCCAACAACTCTGCATTGCTCAGATGTAAATGGGTCCTAAAACAAAATACATTAAAACTACACTGTGTGTATATATATATATATATCTATCTTTAAGCCACATACACACTATGAGATTGTTTGCATATTTTCGTCTACAGAATTACCAAAACTATATAATATGAGGTCAAACCTTAAGACCCCTTTCACATTGAGGAGTTTTTCAGGTGGTACAGCGCTAAAAATAGCGCTGCTATACCACCTGAAAAACTCCTTCACTGCATCCTCAATGTGAAAGCCCGAGGGCTTTCACACTGAGGTGATGCGCTGACAGGAGATAAAAAATCTCCTGTCAGCAGCATCTTTGGAACGGTGAGAGGAGCGGCATGTATACCGCTCCTTCACCGCTCCTTCCCATTGAAAACAATGGGAGACCGCGGCAATACCGCCCGCAATGCACCTCTATAGAGGTGCATTGCGGGCGGTATTAACCCTTTTACTGCCGCTAGCGGGGGTAATACCGCACCGCTAGCGGCCGCAACTCGCAGCAAATCTGATGGTATAGCGCCGCTATTTTTAGCGGCGCTATACCACCAGCGTGGCTCCCGCCGCAATGTGAAAGGGGCCTAAGAGTTTTAATTTGTATGTAATCAGACAGGCCCTTGCACTACATGGTTTTAGTAAATCTGAAGACAAAAATATGCAGAAAATCTAACAGTGTGTATGGGGTTATAAGCTTGCTTCTTCCACACATCACAGCAGCTTCTCGCCCATATTCTCCACCTCTGAGCTAGAGAATCTGGGAAGGAGATATTTTACAAAGATAGCCAGTAAGATCTTCAGATCTCACCTTCATAAACGGACATCTCAATGACAGAAGTATGTTCGCCACTCCTCATTTCAGCTTCATAAATTGGCACACCTGAAATATCAGCTGGGATCATCAGGATCTCCCCTCTTCTCTGTTTTATAAATGTACACTTAGACCCCTTTCACACTGAGGGTATTTTGCAGGCGCTATAGCGTTAAAAATAGCGCCTGCTTTCACACTGGAGTGGTGTGCGCTGGCAGGGCATCAGGAAGTCCTGCCAGCAGCTTCTTTGGAGCACATTAGCATCGGTGAACTCACCGCTGCTAATGCGCTCCTGCCCATTGAAATCAATGGGCAGCGCAGCCGCACCGTCGGCAATACGTCACTGTAGCTTTCTCGGCCGCTAGCGGGGATTAAAAGCGCCCTGCTAGTGGCCGAAATGCGCCACAAATCCTACTGTAAAATAGCAGAGGTTTACCGCCGGCGCCCACAGCGTCAGCCGCAAAACGCTGCTATTTTACAGTCGGATTTGCGGCGCATTTCGGCCGCTAGCAGGGCACTTTTGTCTTATTCTTTTTGTCTTTTCTTTTGGGTTAATCTACATAGATTAATGCAGGCTCAACACAAGGACATGTAGAAAGAAAATGTTTTCTATGTGACTGTTTCACATCACAACACTGCATTGAGGTGTGTTGTGGTCAGGGCTGCCAACCAATCAATAAAATCACCAAAATCAGTACATTTACAGACAGTTTGTAAATATCTGTGATTTTTTACAACTGTCTGTAAATATCGGAGGCTGATAATTTGGCACTTTGTGTTTACTTTTTTTGTGTAAACCAGGCAAATTACTCATTATGGGTATTGTCAGTGTTTTAATATTGTGTTTATACTGTTTAAATATCTTTGTTTTTAATAGAAGTTCTGTAATTTTTCAGGTTGTCAGTAAGACCCCTTTCACACTAGTGCCTGTAATGTGCCTGAAAAACACCTCCCCTGCAGCCCCAATGTGAGAGCCTAAGTTCTTTCTCACTGGGGCGGTGCACTTGCAGGGCATTGGAAAAAGTCCTGCAAGCAGCATCTTTCGGACAGCGGAGGAGCGGTTTATACACTGCCCCTGCCATTGGAATCAATGGGCACCGCTGCCAAAGTGCCTGCAAAGCGTTTCGGCAGAGGTGCTTTGCGGGTGCTTTTAACCCTTTATTTGGCCACTAGTGGGGGTTAAAGGCTGCCGAAAAGAGCTGTTATTACAGTGGTAAAACGGTGCAAAAATTTGCGGCGCTTTACTGCTAATGGCCTCCGCCCCAGTGTAAAAGTAGCCTAAAAAATGTGCATCGCCAGGTGTGGGGCACTTCAGCACACTGCATGTCACCTCACCACAGTGCGTCTATGCAAATACTTATATTTTGGGACACTTCACTAAAGTTTTTTTTTTTAACCACTTAAGACCCGGACCTTTAGTCAGCTAAAGGACCCGGCCAGGTTTTGCGATTCGGCACTGCGTCGCTTTAACAGACAATCGCGCGATCGTGCGACGTGGCTCCCAAACAAAATTGGCGTCCTTTTTTTCCCACAAATAGAGCTTTCTTTTGTTGGTATTTGAAAAAAATGCAATAAATATCCCCCCAAAATATATAAAAAAATATTTATTTTTCTCAGTTTAGGCCGATACGTATTCTTCTACCTATTTTTGGTAAAAAAAATAGCAATAAGCGTTTATCAGTTGGTTTGCGCAAAATTTATAGCGTTTATAAAATAGGGGATAGTTTTATTGCATTTTTATTTTTTTTACTACTAATGGCAGCGATCAGCGATTTTTTTCGTGGCTGCGACATTATGGCGGACACTTTGGACAATTTTGACACATTTTTGGGACAATTGTCATTTTCACAGCAAAAAATGCATTTAAATTGCATTGTTTATTTTGAAAATGACAGTGCAGTTTGAGAGTTAACCACAAGGGGGCACTGAAGGGGTTATGTGTTCCCTAATGTGTGTTTACAACTGTAGGGGGGTGTGGCTGTAGGTGTAATGTCATTGATTGTGTATCCCTATAAAAGGGATCACGCGATCGATGACGCCACCACAGTGAAGAACGGGGAAGCCGTGTTTACACGCGGCGCTCCCCGTTCTTCAGCTCCGGGACCGATCGCCGAACTCCAGCGGTGATTGGGTCCACGAGTCCCGCGGTCCCGGAACTTCGGACCAGGTCGCAGGAGCGCGCCTCTACCCATGGCTGGGTACTAGTACAGGCATAGGCGTGCACACAGGGTGTGCCAGGTGTGCCCAGGCACACCCTAAACACCCTGTGCAGCACAGATTCCCCCTACTGCCCTGGCTGGCTTCCATCTTTTCCTCCACAGGGCTGCCAGCTTCCCTCCTTTCCTAATGGCTGTTGCTGCTGGGATGTTTTAGGAGTGGGGAAGGGGCCACTAAATATGTGATTTGTTGGCCCCTTCCCTTTCTGAATGAACATTTTGAGTGATCGGTAGTGTGCTTGGGCTTTGGGGTGCACACCCTAATGAAATAGGCTGCGCACGCCTATGAGTACAGGATGTACCTGTATGTGGATGTGCCCAGCTGTGCCATTCTGCGGATGTATATGTGCAGGAGACGGTTCTTAAGTGGTTAAAGAATGAAAAGGTAAACAGTGCCTTCCATTGTAACAAAGCAAATAACTGCCCCTACACAACAAACAGCCTGAAGAGGATGTCTGCCACTGCCAGAGAGGCTGTGAAAATCAGAGTGGGCCATGGTTGTGCTACCGAAATAAGTAACTAAATGGGGAAGTTTAGTGTAGATTAGGAGCTAAGGTTCATCAAACAGAGAAGAGCTGAGATCCTGATGATCACGGCTGATCTCTCAGGTGTACCAGTTTATGAAGCTGAGATGAGGAGTGGAGAACATGTTTTTCACTTCTCATCACAGGACACATCCTTCTGTCATTCACTTTTATACAGATGACCAGTTTATGAAGGTCTCACTGGCCACTTCTGTAAAATATATGGGGCAAAAGCTGCTGTGATGTGAGGAAGAAGGTTTCTTTCTTACGAATATCAGCAATAGCAAGCTTAACCACTTAAGACCCGGACCAATACGCTGGTAAATGACCCAAGGTGTTTTTGCGATTCGGCACTGCGTCGCTTTAACAGACAATTGCGCGGTCGTGCGACGTGGCTCCCAAACAAAATTTGCGTCCTTTTCTTCCCACAAATAGAGCTTTCTTTTGGTGGTATTTGATCACCTCTGCGATTTTTATTTTTTGCGCTATATACAAAAATAGAGCGACATTTTTGAAAAAAAAACACTATTTTTTACTTTTTGTTAAAAAAAAAAAATCAAATAAACTAAATTTTAGTCAAACATTTAGGCCAAAATTTATTTAGCCACATGTCTTTAGTAAAAAAAAAAATCGCAATAAAAAAAAAAAATAGCTACCTAGCGGGAACAGCGACACTAATACAGCAATCAGAAAAATGATCGCTTAGTGACGCTGGCAATAGGGAGTGAAAGGGTTAACTAGGGCGGTGATCAGGGGGTTTAAAACTTTATTAGGGGGGGTGGGGGGGCTATCCTGGACCTAATACTAACTGTTTTTTACACTGCCTGTCACACTGACACTAAATGCAGTGATTAGATCACTGCATTCAGTGACACTGTGACAGGGGGGGTGGGGGGGGCGATCACAAGGGGTTAATGTGCCTATGTGAGTGTGTGTCAGTGTTGTGTTGGTGCACACTTACTTGTGATGTCTTCTCTCATCAGCAGCGGTGGGAAACACCGCTGCGATGAGAGATTACATCATTTCCTCCTTCCTGTGTAAACACAGGAGGAGGAAGTGACAGGAGCTGGGAGCGCGCGCATTGGCTGGGAGCGATCGCGGGGGGGCGGGTAAACGCCGACATCCGCCCGCTCATCCCGGATCGCTCCCGGAGCCAGGGGGACCCCCGCACGCCGCGGAGGGGGTCCCGATGGGACCCCCGAACCGCACTTAGGCGGGGACGTAAATTTACGCCCTTGTGCCTGTACGTGCCATTCTGTGGCCGTATATGTGCGTGCGGGGGTCCTTAAGCGGTTAAAGATTGATATAAATAATAACTATATGTGTTTATGTGTGTTTTATATATACGCACACACAGTACAAACACACACATACACAGTAAAGTTTTAATGTATTTTCTTTTAGGACCCATTCACATTTGAGCAATGAAGAATTGCGAAATTCTTGCCACGATTCCAAATTGCTGTACATTTTTGTCAGAATACGCAATGCGTTTTTGGGTGCCATTCATTGTTAATGGCACCCCAAATGCAGTTAGTAGATATGCATTTTGCCATATATTTTGTCATTTGACAAATACACTACCAACTTGCCAAAATGTGCATTGAAAAAATGCACAATGCTCCATGCCCAATGAAATTTCATTTTTTTTTTTTTTATGTGCACTTTGGTATGCTTTTTGATGCAATTTTTCGGCTTTTTTCAACATTTTGGCTTGTTTTTTAAAACACATTTTAGCACATTTTTATGTGCATTTTGGTTCTTTTTTAACATGTATTTTGGCTCACATTTTACCTGCGTTTTGGTGTGCAATCCAAAAACACATGCAAAATACATGATATGCTTTCGGTGCCATTAATTGTTAATGGCATTCCAAAAGTGGCTAGCAAATGTGCTGTTTGCCAATATATGCATAAAAAGCAAATCAAAATGCACGTTAAAAAAGTGTCAAACTATATGCTAAAAGAAGCGCCAAAGTGTGCGTTACAAACCACACCAAAATGCGTCCTAAAATAACCTGTGACAAAATGTGCGCTAAAGGGCCAAAATGTGTGTTTAAAAAAGTGCACCATAAAAAAACACAAGCAGATGCACGTTAAAAAAACAGACAAAGTACGCATAAATATTTGGTAATAAAAAATAATTATAACAGAAGTTTTTTGATACTTCACCAGAGCTGCTTTTAAACCTTGCAAGGAGCTTTTATCTGTATGAGGACTTTGGAATATTTTTAATACATTTTTGGAGGAACCCCTACACTATTGGATGTTTAATTTCCTTCCTTGAAACACATATTGGTCATCCACTGGGTCCCTGCCTCCGCATTTATGGAAGGTTATATACATTGATGTGTATGTGCCTTTCAAATCGTGCAAATCATCACTTATAGCTAGTGTTGAGCGGAATACGCCATATTCGATTTCGCAATATTTCACGAATATATAGAAGAATATTCGTGAAATATTCGTTAATAATCGAATATTCGTGATATTTTATCAAAAAAAAATTGCGAAATTTCGCTAATGCGAATGCGAAATTGATTGCGAAATTCTCATCAACACGCGAAAACGGAGATCATTTCCTGGATTACTAAACAAATATGCACTAAACACTAACTCTACTTACACAAACTTATATGACTAAACTAAAGCTAATTTATTTTTATTTTTTATATGTCGGCAACATAAAAGGATCGCCTCAGCTACTCGGCCCAGGGTCTCTAATCATACCAGCAATGCTTTTAGACGTCGATGGAGATCACTCGGATGTAATCTGTTTTAAAAATAAATTTGAAAAAATACGAATATTCGCAATATCGAATATTCACCGCGATATTCGATTTAATCGCGAATACTCGAATATGCAATATTCGTTACGAATATTCGCAATGCGAATATTCGTGAGCAACACTACTTATAGCCCATCATCGCTTGTAGCTGATTGAGGAGCATCCCATGATTCAGTGAGGATACCATTATTCTGCTAAGCCTTGTTTGACTTCCCCTAACAAGGGTGGTCGCAGGCTTTTCGGTAAACTTTCATTTTTACCTGAGGTGGCGGGCTGCACAAGATTTGAATGACATCACCTTTATTTCCACGTTGCTTGATTTCATTGGATATTCACGTTTTTTAACTGTTCATGCATGTTTTACAAAGAACGTTGCATGATCTATGGACATTGCACTGATTATTTCATTATTTTCATTCTTTTATGTCACTTATTCATTTACTATTCAGAGCTACACGTTTTTTGTATATACGCATAAATAATGCCAAAATTAGCAATTAAAAAGGCCCAAAACACACATTTAAAGAATGTGCCAAAATGTGTGTAAAAAAAAACTGAGTTAAAAAAAAAGCAATTAATAGTTTCATGTAATAATACAGCCTTTTTAACTTTGGTTTCATTTTTAAAACTCACCTGCTCTGTAATCACACAGGTGTATCAGGAGATCACAGGCAGCCCCTCCCCCTTCTACTCAGATCTCAGGTGTTCTCTGAGGTTAAAATTCTCCTATCATCTCCTTCTGAGAAGTTCTATGTTTGATAAATGTACACTTTAGATAGGTTAGCATTGGTTTTGTTTAAGATACAAATAGTTGTACTTTATGTCTTTAAGCACATAGTTGTGTAATGGATACAAAAACCATTGCCTATAGGTGTGTATAGTGCAAGGGCAGAAATTGTGACACATAGGACTCGGTGCAAAGATTCACTGAAGCTGAAAAGCCCATTTATTACAGAAGAAAATAAATGCTAACAAATAGTTATCCGCAAGTAAGCAAAAGGCTCCAAAATAGTCAGGCATAGAACAGCAGATCTGCATTTATTTCTAAATGAAAGTACACAATTTTATAACCTGCTAATAGTATGCTAACAGGATCCTGCCATTAAATGCGTAATATGGTGCAACCTAAATGATGCTGCAATTGGTCGGCAGGGCTATATTTTTATGAGTATAATGGTGTCCACAATACAAATCCCACTTGTTGCAGTTTCCTGAATTCTCATAAAAAGAGAACCATGGGATTTCAAAGGCTTTTATATATATATATATATATATATATATATATATATATATATATATATATATATATATATATATATATATATACATGATAACATCTCTTTATTGCAGACCATTTAAAATGAATCACAAAATATTACAATTCTTCCAACACCAATGAATCACCTTAATGTTGCTCTAAAGAAGAAATATGGTAGCATGTAAAACGAGACCACTAATTTTAACAGTAGCCGTTTTGTGTGCTGATTCTTTTTTTCTGATTCCAATTTGTTTGAGAATATACCATTCACAGACTAATAAATCACTGGGGGATAGAGCATCGCAGTCCTACAGGCACAAACATAAGTTTGAAAATACTCTAGAGCATGGCTGGATTTACTATTAGGATTCACGTACACGGGATGTTTTTACAACCTCTCCTGAATGATTTAACTTCACAGATAGTAACCGACATTTAAAACGTCTGTTTTGCTGCACTTAGCAGTGTTTTGCCGTGTTTGCGTTTAGAAGCATTAAAAAAAATAATAATAATAATAAAAAAAAAATACAAATATCCAAAAATGAAAATGCCTGTAAATGAAATGCATCTAAACACAAGTTACGGTGTTTAGACGTGTTTAGTGCTTAAAATGCCTGTAAACTCAGCTTCTGAACAATTTATTTTGCATTTAAAAAAAAAAAGGCGCCTAAACCCAACTGCCTAGAAACAACTGTAAATGACCCCATGTACATGTACTGATACAATAATATAAAGGAGAGTTCAGGGGCAGCTAAAAAAAAGGCCCAACTGCTTCTAAATGTCCGTTTACCAGCAGCAGTGTACATGAAGCCTTATGCCCTGTACACACGATCGGAATTTCCAATTGGATAAAATACGATGGAATTCCGTTCAAGCTGTCTTGCATACACACTGTCAGATCAAATTCCGACTGTCCAAAACCCGGTGACTTAAAACAGGGTCGTAAGCAGGCCGGCGCGCGCGCAACCACAGGGCAACCATTTAAAGGACCACGTACAGGTACGTTATTATGCCTGCCATTCTGCCAACGTTTTTCTACATGGGCCGGACCATGGGCTGGTTAAAAGCAGATATAAAAACACAAAAGTGTAAGTAATTAATGGTACAGTTCTGTAACCATTAATACATAGTTAGTTAGTTACATAGTTAGTCAGGTTGAAAAAAAGTCCATCCAGTTCAACCATAAAAAAATAAAATAAAACACAGTACATCCCATACACCCAACTCCATACCCACAGTTGATCCAAAGGAAGGCACAAAACCCCAGCAGTGCATGATCCAATTGGCTACAGGAGAGGAAAAAATTCCTTCCTGATCCCCCGAGAGGCAATCGGATTTACCCTGGATCAACTTTACCTACAAATCTTAGTACTCAGTTATATTACATGCATTTAGGAAAGAATCCAGGCCTCTCTTAAAGCAATCTACTGAGCTGGCCAGAACCACCTCTGGAGGGAGTCTGTTCCACATTTTCACAGCTCTTACTGTGAAGAAACCTTTCCGTATTTGGAGGTGAAATCTCTTTTCCTCCAGACGTAAAGAGTGCCCCCTTGTCCTCAGTGTTGACCTTAAAGTGAATAACTCAACACCAAGTTCACTATACGGACCTCCTATATATTTGTACATGTTGGTCATATCCCCCCTTATTCTCCTCTTCTCAAGAGTAAATAAATTCAGTTCTTCTAATCTTTCCTCATAGCTGAGCTCCTCCATGCCTCTTATCAGTTTGGTTGCCCTTCTCTGCACTTTCTCCAGTTCTCCGATATCCTTTTTGACAACTGGTGCCCAAAACTGGACTGCATATTCCAGATGAGGTCTTACTAATGATTGTACAGGAGCAAAATGATATCTCTATCTCTGGAGTCCATACCTCTCTTAATACAAGAAAGGACTTTGCTCGCTTTGGAAACCGCAGCTTGGCATTGCATGCCATTATTGAGCTTATGATCAACTAAAACCCCTTCTCCACTACAGATCCCCCCAGTTGTACTCCCCCTAGCATGTATGATGCATGCATATTCTTAGCCCCCCCAAGTGCATAACTTTACATTTATCATCATTAAACCTCATCTGCCACTTAGTCGCCCAATTAGACAGAGCATTGAGGTCGGCTTGTAAATTGGAGACATCCTGCAAGGACGTTATTCCGCTGCATAGCTTGGTGTCATCTGCAAAGACGGAAATGTTACTTTTGCTCTCAGACCCAATATCATTTATAAATATAAATATATTGAAAAGTAAGGGACCCAACCTTGGGGTACACCGCTGATAACCTTGGACCATTCAGAGTATGAATACATATTTTCTTGGTATAAGCTTGCACTTATTTGCAGCAGAGCTCAAAGGGAGAGAGAGAGAGAAGCAACACAAAGATCATTTTGATAGGACGAGAGCAGAGCGGCGGAGAGAGTTCTTCCCTTATGCTCCAGTCACTTGATGGGGAGGAGACATGTAGGTGAAAGTGAAACTGCTGCAGAGAAAAGATAAAGTACTCTTCCCCTGCCAGACAGGGCTGTGCTGTGCTGAAAAATGTGTAAATCTCAAGACTGGATGGGCAAAACCACAAAACTTATTGGCAAGTAAAAGAGCTCTCATATCAATGCATTTTACTTGTGTATTTAAAGCGTGGTTCCACCCGCAATTTATTTTATTTTTTTAAGTCAGCAGCTACAAAAACTGTAGCTACTGACTTTTAATAAGGACACTTACCTGTCTTAGGTGCCCGCAATGTCACCCCCACCCCAAGGCCGATCGATCGATCCTGGCAGCTCCCGGTGCCGCCATCCTTACAGAGGGAAACAGGCAGTGGAGCCTTGCGGCTTCACTGCCCGTTTCCTACTGCGCATGCGTGAGTCTCGCAGCGCTTTTGTGAGGTGGCGAATGGGCGACTTGTTTCTGGGCTACACACAGTTCCCAGAAGGCAACGTGCCCCATTCCCCAGAAGAAAACGCAGGAAGGACGAGGAAGAAGACTTGCCACGGTATGGAAAAAGGCAGATTAGGAACTTCCACATAGCAACCGCCATTTGTGGTAAGTTTTTTTTTTTTCTTACAGGTTTTTTGTGTAATTTTTTTTTTTTTTTGTGGAACTTCACTTTAACTGATTGCCTGGAGTTTAGTTGTACATTTCAGTTACAAAATACACATCTGCATTTCAAATTCTTTTACATTATCTGCTACGCATGAATGTGTACTGTAGTTTGTGAATGCTCTTTTAGGTAGATAAGAATGTTTATTGATTATAGAAAGATCTTTTTCATGTCTGGTGAGCATTGTGAAGTCTTTGTCTGAACAAAATCTATCCAATCGGTTTAATAACTCTAATGTATAACAGTTTTTAGTTTTTCTGATGTAATCATCTTCATAACATTTATATAATCTAAAAATACTCCCAGGCACATTTTACATTAACACAGTCATTAAAAAAAAGTGCAACTGCTACTGTAAAACTCAAATGGACCAGAATCTAACCTACGGAATTTAAAAATAAGCACAAAAACAAAAGGAAACTGTGCAAAGCACCATGTAAAATGACTCATAATTGCTGATAAAAGAAAAAATAAGCAGCAGGGAAATTGCACAGAAAATCTGTCCAAACCTTCCTGAATTTCAGCTATAGAAATTAAAGGGATGGGGAGAGGGGGAGGTTAAAAACATCAGTTACATCTATTGGACTAGCTTCAGAATCTAAACAAAACGATCTTTGCACCCCGCATCTATACACCCCTAGTGTTACCGCTAGGGACCCTCCTCACCTTCCTAAACAACAAGGAAAAGATCATGCAATAGATGTCTTTGCAAAAGATTGGGGCAAAACCTTCAAAACAACACATAATAATTCTATGTCAAGTGCAATGCAGGAAGGGAATTTTAACCTCTTAGTGTCAGGGCCTCCCGACCCTTTAAGAGGTTTATGATTCCGGGAGTCAGGGCATGGCTTAAGATCACGTGACCCCTGTGATTGGCTGTCATGGCAGTCACGTGGTCTGAACAGCTTTCGGTTAGGCCACAGTAACCGTGTCAGGAGTGCGGAGCATGCGCCCTCTCGGCACTGGTGTTTTAGCAGCATCTCAAACAAATAAGTGGCTCCTCTGCGCTAAGGACCAGGCGCCAATAGGCCGCATATAAAAAGTATGAAATAACTCTGGTCACTCACTAGACTTCCTTTTTGACTATTGTATGCAACACATTCTATGTGGAGCTAAGCACCTTTTTTGTCACTTGTATATGTTTTCTCATGTATATATGCATTTCCAGTTATTGAGATTATTTATCAATTTTGTGTATGAATTTTATATATTTTGATTGGAAAATTGGAAAAACTGCGCTAAGAATATTGAAAGAAATTAGTACAAAATATAAACACCTGTAACCAAGTTACAGTGTGTTTAATATGAAAGCTGTGATTTATTATGGAAGCAAACGATCCCCCAGCAGGACGGGTGTCTGGATTTTGTGTACCGGACCGGCACACCAGATTTAAGGCTTATTTTTCTGACAAATTTTGTAAGTGTAATGCCGCGTACACACGATTGGTTTGTCTGATGAAAAATGGTCTGATGGACCGTTTTCATCAGACAAACCGATCGTGTGTCGGCCCCATCGGTTATTTATCCATCGGTTAAAAAACTAGGAACTTGTTTTAAAATTATCTGATGGTTAACTAACCAATAGAAAAAAACAATTGTCTGTGGGCACGTCCATCGGTTAAAAATCCATGCATGCTCAGAATCAAGTCGACGCATGCTCGGAAGCATTGAACTTAATTTTTCTCAGAATGTCATTGTGTTTTACGTCGCCTCATTCTGAAACGATCATTTTTTTTTAACCGATGGCGTGTAGGCATGACTGATGAAAGTCGGTTTCATCAGATATCTGATGAAAAAATCCATCAGACTGTTTTCATCGGATGAACCGATCATGTGTACAGGGCATTACACTTATTCTTTTAATAAACTTTTTATACGTTTAATGCGCTATGTGGAGCCACTGTTGTCTCTTGCATGTCGGGTATATATGCTGGTGATCCACAACTAATATTGGATGAGATCCATAGCTGTTAAGACTGAATTTGTCTGAGCTGTGTGGCTAAAGTGAGCATCTTGACTACAGGCTTTAATGATCCCCTGTCATATGGGATCCTGGTAAGCTGGTAAGGAGCCATTTTATTGATTGAGGATCATCACTTTTTTGGATACGTTTATCCTTAGGCCGCGTACACACGATCAGACCAGTCTGATGAAATTGGCCTTAAGGCCAGCTTCATCGGACCAAATTGATCGTGTGTACGGCCCATCGGACCGTTGTCAATCGGACCAAAGTTTTAAAGCTTGCTTTAAAATCGGTCCGATGGACGCCTGACCATCGGACCAAAATGATGGTTAGTACGCAAAAGCATCGGACCAAAAACCCGCGCATGCTCAGAATCAAGTCGACGCATGCTTGGAAGCATTGAACTTCGTTTTTTCAGCACGTCGTTGTGTTCTAAGTCACCGCGTTCTGACCCGATCGGATTTTGGACTGATTCAGCATTGACCCGATGAAAACGGTCCGTCGGACCATTCTCATCGGACCGGTCTGGTGTTCAGCAACTTTTATGAATTATTTAATACATTTATGGACTCTAGTTTGTCACATGAATTTTAGTTCACAACTTTTTATGGTTACTTTATAACCTATATTTATTATATTGGACATATTAGGAGTCACATCATTATGTCACTACTCAGATACATTCATTATTATTTGATTTTTTTGGTCGTTTTTAATTTTGGTGTATCAAGTTTTTTTACTAGGATTACCATATAGTTAGGGGGTAGCGCGATTTATATATGTTCTATATATATATATATTGATTGCTATTTATTTATTCATATTGTTTGTGCAAGACAGCACCACACTTTTTAGTTATTGTTTTTGTTGTTTATAGGTATATGTATAATTGGTGCAAGCAGCTGTACAATTTTGGTCCTTTTTCAATTGCACTTTGAGTGCAGGATATTTTTGGAGTTTTGAATAATTCAACCAAAACTACCCTTTCAGCTGGGAATACCCAAACAAAGTCACTTCTTTCACATTGTAGGCAGAATGTCCTCAAAGTGATAATAAACCCAAAAGCAAATGTTATCTTATCTTATCATACTTATACAGATGTGATAGGCTGCTTTTGTTTCCTTTTTTAGGATTTCTTTCACTTTTTATCTAGTAATCTGCCCAATAAGTCGCAGATGTAGCAGTTAGAAGGATGAAACAAACCATTTTCCACTGACAGGGGTGCTTACAATGATCATATTTTATTTATATGTAACCTGTTGCAGGTGCAACACTGTTATTGCTTATAAAGCATTAGCTGGAGTTTGACTTTACTTTGTTATGGTATCTAAATCTGCAAGTACTCAATGCTGCTGTCTGATGTGCCTTCTGTGCTCCTTCATACAGTGGAGGCATTCTAAAATAGGAGGCGTGTTACTGGCCAGATAGCCAGGTAAAAACAGAGGGGGAAATAACAATGCAGCCACCATATCCAAGGGTTGGTAAGCTGCAACATATTACATTTTTGGTTTTGGGTTTATTTCTGCTTTAATGATCCAGACCCCCCACTTGCCATGCTTCCTGACTATCTGTATATATAAACATAACTATCTTGTAAAAAGACAGTACAATCCGAGGTCTCTTGTCCTCTCTTTGGTTTAGTTTAATCAAAATACCAAATTTCTTCTACTTTCAGATGGCATAAACTTCCATTTCATTCTCTATTGTGCTATTACTTCTATTTGTCAGTGGACATTGGATTACATTTACTGGATTCCTTTGTAGTAAAGTACTGTAATCCTCTTTTTTATTTGCACGAACGGTTACATTTTCCTGGACAAGCTTTCAGGAACAAAATTAGTTACAGTTTTAGGATTAGGGGAGGGGGGGTCTAAATTTTAGGATGAGGGGTTGTCTAAATATAACTGCTAGTGCACATTAAAATAAGTATTATATGTATAATAGAATTAAATAATAATACTTATATATAAATATATATTATATATTGTTAAATTTATTATATATTTATTACAGCTGTGTTGTTAAAAGTACACATATATTTATTTCCACATTGTGTTTTTATTATTTCCAACCTACTCCTATTAATCTGAACACTCTTCAAGTTTAGAAAAGGTACTTTCTGCAGAATCCCACACATTGGCTTCCTTAAAGCAGAGTTCCAGACGTTTTTGTTTTTATTAAAAGTCAGCAGCTACAAAACGTGTAGCTGCTGACTTTTAATTTAACAACACTCACCTGTCCCACGGTCCAGCGATGCAGCCGCCAGAACCCTCGGCTCTCTCCCCCTTGTGCTGGCATGGCAAGTGTGGGCACCTGGCTGTAACAGCTTGCAGCCTCACAGCCTGGTGCGCAATGCGCAGGTGCAAGTTGTGCCGCGCCTCCTCAATGACCGGGCAATCTTCTGGGACCTGGGATGTGTCCCAGAAGATTGCAGAGAGAGAGAGGAGAACTTCCTCTCATGCCGTCTAGGCGGCCCGAGTGGAAGTGGGAGCAGGTATCTGTTAAAACTAGGTATATGCCCCCCCCCCCCAAAAAAAATGACATGCCAAATGTGGCATGTAAGGGGGTACAGAGTGCATAAAGTGGAACTTCCACTTTTGGGATGAACTCCACTTTAAATTTTGTGAGACGTATTCACTATTCTCTATGGGTAGGCACTGAACTACAGAGGTGGTGAGAAGAGGACTTTCAGGAGGTGGACTCAGTACAGGAATCACTGCATGCAGACAGCAATGTTACCATGGGATATGTAGTCCTTGGAATTCAAAAAAGAACTAAAGGAATGAGCAGAGGAGAAGCTACTTTAGGCTTTGTAGTTGGAAGATGGCAACCTTTTCTCATAATAAACAACTGTAAAACAAGGTAAAAAAGAAACAACAACAAAAAAATTTACTTGCTTTGAATATCATATCATCATCCAACAGGCATTTAGTGACTTATTTGCAATACAGAGTAACTAGCACAAACCCTGTTCATTCAAGCGATTCAAATGGTATTTTATCTGCACTTTCTAAACCTTGCTGTTGTACTCGTTTGGAATCTTGATCTATTCAGGGTAGCGGCCTGACAAGAAGGCTCAACAAATGTGTCCAAGATAAGCAATTACATTGCAAAGACGTACCTATGGATAAGGTGCAGACAGGAATTCATAAACTGAAATAGAAGCTGGCAGGCTATTTTTTTATATTAATATCTCTGTCTGGTGTAGACAGCCCAAGAGTGTACAGCTCTTTCCTTATAAAGTGGAAAGCACTGGAAGAAGGAATTTGTTCACCACAATGGATCTTCTGCCTGATAACTAGACAAACTTGTGCCTGCTGAGCTGGAAATGGAAATGCTTGCCACGCTGAAATAGTGCAATCAAATAGTTTGTTTGCATGTCTTTTCTAGCACCTAAAATTGCAATGTGATTGGCAAAATGTACACAGTCATCGTAAATTACTCATAAGTTTGGGTGTAAATTAAACTGCTTTCACCATTGGGCTGAATGTATGTTTCACTAGAACATATAAATTAGTAGACACATAAGATCTGCCCTTTAATACTTAGCAAAGTCACTTCTTAACAATTACTACCAAACACCAAATCTAAACTACTTTTGTACTGTAAAGCCTCGTACACACAATCGGACTGTCCGAAGGGCGTTGGCATTGAACTTGGTATGCATACACACGGCACAACATTTTCAGCCAACATTCACCACACCACATGCTTTTTCAGCTCTTTATCGCCACCCTTTGGGCAACTTCTGCTATTGTTGTCTATTGATGTTTAGCATTGTTTCTGAGCATGCGTGTTTGGAGAAGACAGCTCCGGGAGAAGATGGCGGCAGGAGAAGATGGCTCGGTGAGAAGACAGCACCGGGAGAGACAGCACCGGGAGAGACAGCACCGGGAGAAGACAGCACTGGGAGGAGGCTCAAGGAGAAGACAGCTCAGAGCTTTTTTTTTAATAAAGGACTTGTCAAAAACTGGCTCTTGTTTTTTTTTTGCATTGCACTGCTTTTTTTGGTGAATGGGTAGGGGTAGATCAGCCTTCCCACTCTGAGTTGTACCACAGGTGAGTTGTTGTTCATTAATTAAACTCATAATTTTCTTAGTTGACACTGCCTAAAAATTAGATTGGCATAGCTAGTTCTCCTTAACCACTTAAAGACCGCCGCATGTACATTTACGTCGGCAGAATGGCACAGACAGGCACATCAACGTATCTGTACGTGGCTGCCTTGACGTGGGTCGGGGGTTCGATCGGGACCCCCCCTGTACATGCGGCGGTCCGGTTTGCTGTAGGAGCGATCCGTGCTGAGGGGGCGGCTGTTCGTGTTTGTCTGCCCCCTCCGAATCGCTCCCAGCCAATGCGCGCGCTCCCCCTGCAGTGCACTTCCTCCTCCTGTGTAAACACAGGAAGAGGAAAGTGATGTGATCTCTGCTCTCAGCGTTTTTTTCAACCGCCGCTGAGGAGAGATCACATCACACAGTGAGTCTGCACAACACTACACTGACACCAGTACACGCAGGCACATTAACCCCTTGCGAAGGCCCCCCCCCACCCCCCTGTCACACTGTCACTGAATGCAGTGATCATATATGTACTGATCACTGCATTTAGTGTCAGTGTGACAGGCAGTTAGTGTTAGGTCCAGGTTAGCCCCCGTACCCCCCTAATAAAGTTTTAACCCCTTGATCACTGCCCTAGTTAACCCTTTTACTCCCTATTGCCAGCGTCACTAAGCGATCATTTTTCTGATCGCTGTATTAGTGTCGCTGTTACCACTAGGTAGCTATTTTTTTTTTTATTGCGATTTTTTTTTTACTAAAGACGTGGCTAAATAAATTTTGGCCTAAATGTTTGACTAAAATTTTGTTTATTTGATTTTTCTTTTAACAAAAAGTAAAAAATATTGTTTTTTTTTTCAAAAATGTCGCTCTTTTTTTGTATATAGCGCAAAAAATAAAAATCGCAGAGGTGATCAAATACCACCAAAAGAAAGCTCTATTTGTGGGAAGAAAAGGACGCAAATTTTGTTTGGGAGCCACGTCGCACGACCGCGCAATTGTCTGTTAAAGCGACGCAGTGCCAAATTGTAAAAAACCCTTGACTTCTTATTCTGTCCCATTATTAATGAGCAAAATTAAAAGGAATTACATATTCAAAATCAAGGTAATGAAGTAGAATTATAAACATTGGTTACACTTCTGCTAATTGAGATCTGTCGTGAGTTCCATTAGAAAGAAAGATATCAATTATTTCATATTTAGTCTTTTTATGTAACAATTACTGGTTCTGAATTAATGCTGAATAATTTTTAATCACACATATAGTAAAATAAAATTCTGTTTTCATTTCAGTAAATTCTGTTTTACTAGGATATTCCATTAAACTATTACTTTTACAAAGTATTTTTTATGTTATTTTCTGTTACTGTGAACACTGCAGTTGCTTATAGATGCATCCTTCAGACATAACTGATTGAAGTATTATGAAGTATTATGAACACTTCATAAGATGTGACTCAATACTATATGGTACAATAAAAAGCTCTACATGACAGCTAAGGCTAAAAGCAAGACTACAAACATTTTGTTATACATTACTATGGAGAAACCCATAATTGAGTTGCCGACAACTATTCCAAGGTCGTTTTAAAGTGGTTGTAATACCTAGTTACCCCACTTTTACCCACAGGTAAGCCTATAATAAGGCTTACCTGTAGGTACTGGAAATATCTCCTAAACCTGCACAATTTATGAGATATTTACCATATACGCTTGTGCAAACTTCATCTGCACATGTGCACTGAAGAAAGGGCACGATCGTGCCATTTCTAAAGTGCCCGTGCCGTGACCGGCGGCTCTCGCATACTCTTCTATATTTAAGTATGAAATAATAATACATTATATTGCTGTATTCTATTCCAAATATAATAACGATCACCATTTAAAATGTATAAACAGCACAAAATGTTGTATGCTGCAAAGTGTAACACAGAAAACAGACATCAGTCTTTTCCCAGCTACCCCTAAATCCCACAGTTGCTTGATTCCACACCCATTTACAATAATCCCCACTTTAATCCACTTAAATTCTACATCCACTAAGAAACTAAGCCTCATTTCTACAATTACAACAAAATGATGCCTGATGGCATACAGTGTGCCCCTATTAGTAAAAAAAATAGCTTTGGCTTGTTTTTCTACCCATGGGAGAACCCCCCTAACATGTTTTGCCTTGTAGATTTCTACAATCCCTCTCTCTTTGCTTACAGTACGTAATGGCAAGGCTGGCAATAATGTATTAAAATAAAGTGTACCCAAACATTGTGGGCATATTATAACTTTAGTTATGACACAAAACAGTCAAGAATATCCTACATGGGAAGAGATAGTCTTTGTTGATACATAAAACCATTATTTTATGCCATGTCATTAGGAAAAGGGTATGTCGATCTTAACACACTATTTAGTTGCCAAGCCATCTGCATTGTACCCATTCTTATATTTTGTTTGCATGTATTGTCTGAACATCTCAACAGGATGTATAGATCTATGTACAATCATGCAAAACTTTAGTATTATTTTCATTTAATCCCAATTGGTTTCATTGCTATCAGAAGGTTAATTAGCTAACTGCATACAGCAGCAACTACAGAAATAGAGTTGGTATAATATAACTGACTTCCTAAAAGAAAGCAGTTTGTAACTTCTTAAGGATTTTTTTTCCTTTCTCGTCATTGCCTATATTAATCAATAGCGAGGCCTCTAAACCATGCAACTTCTCCTTGAAGACTAGGGATGAACAACTCCATAGAGAATAAGATTTGAGAAACTGGAATGTTAAGTAAACAGTTGCTGTCAAGGTGCATCTATTGAATGCATCAATCAGAAATTATGATCTGTATTCAGCTGCCTTGGGGGGACGTTTCATAAACAAAACCCAGCTCCTGCCAAGATAGAAATATAAATATGTACATTTTAAAGAATTTTTATGCCAGCACATAACAGAAGCCCAAAGGTGCTTAGAAGCAAAACTGTCAGTGATACAGAGGACAGTTTAACCTAAGAAAACTCAAAGTACGTTCTAAGATGCATACCAAAGTGGACGTTGCAGTAAAAAATGAAGGTCCGCTTAATATATTAGAGTCCCATGCTAAATCGCAGCTTGAATAAAAGAACACCTATAGAGAAAAAGATTAAGGAATATATATTTACCTTACCTCGGCTTCTATATGTTGTGCCAAGTGAAGGTTACATGACTGCCCTTCCAGCAAGAACCCAAGTAAATGTTAATTACTAAAATCTCACAAGAAGATGTTCCTGCATTGTGTCGGGCATCATCTGACGAGATTAAAAGCGATTGGTGTTCTGCGGAATATCGTCTGAAGAATGCAGTTGTCACTCCCTGCAGTAAGGCTGAAGTATTTTAATATCTTTTCTACCTACGGTGTTTTTATATTCATGCTGCTCCTCAGAACAGGGGAGGGGAACTCTAATATATCATGTGGACTTTGATTTTGACTTCAAGGTCATTTCTAATATATCAGTATTCAAATGCAATTATTGTATATATTATTATGAAAGAACCCCAGAGCAGATAGTCAGTCAGTAGGTGTCCTGGTTCTAGAGCAGGGGTCTTCAAACTTTCGTAACAAAAGGGCCGGTTTACTGTCCTTTAGACTTTAGGGGGGCCGGAATGACCAGTGGGAGGCAAAAACAAATTACATAGTGCCTGTAGTCAGTAGTACCCCATCATAGGTATTAGTGGGAGGAAATATGCCCCCTTGCTGGTGTCAGTGGAAGAAAAAATGCCCTGTCATTTTGGTCCATAGAAGGGAAAATGCCCTATTGGTGTCAGTGTGAGAAATTATTCCCCACTGTTGGTGTCAGTGAAAGGAATGGTGTCTTCTTGTTGGTGTCAGTGGAAGGAATAGTGCCCCAAGGCCTGGATAAAGGGAAGCAAAGGGCCAATTTAGGGTTTGGAGACCACTGCTCTAGAGCGTATATTTTAAGCATGTAAAAACAACAGTAATATAATTTAGGCATAGCGCTCAGTCACTGGAAGCGAGGAGAGTAGAACTGTAACAGCTAAACTCAATAAAGCACCTTCTCCCATAGGCCTACTATTGAATGTCAGATGTTTAAGTCCACCATAGTTTCATATTGACTTTTTTTTTTTTTATTGAGCAGGAAAGGATTATACTTTCTGTCACCACAACTGTTTAAGAGAGGAATTCCCATTGCGTTTTGTATTTCTGGGACAGGAAGTAAGGTATGGCAGGGATTTTAACCCTTTCCTACATTATCTAAAACTAAAAAAGCTATGGCTATGCACACACTTTAAGGTTTACTGTGTAACTGAATTCCAAAAAATGGCTCCCTCCATTAGGTATATGACACATTCACTATATCCTCATTGATACTAATTATACACTAAAGACAAATAAGCTGCACAAGAAAGAACTATCTTAAAATGCCAGAATTGTTTTACCGTTTAGAGACAGTGATGCGTAAAACCCACCCCAAAACCCAGTAATATTCGCTTGTGGAACAAGGGATATTAATATTTCCTCTAGAACAGGGCTCAAAATGTCAAGTCCTGAGCTACTAGCCAGGTCTCAAGGGTTACTTGCCACCAGTTGCCCCACCAGGAGGAGGCGGGGCTTTGTGAGAGTGAGCAGAGTAGAGACAGTTTCCATGTAAGCTGTTACAGCGAGTTTTACCGCTCGGTGATGCCCCGGCTCTCCTCTAACTCCATGCACTCTTCCACCGGGAAAATGGCTCCCGATCATCTCTGCCCGTCTGTGGTGCTCACCCCACTCCCAGGCAGCCCAGCTCCTCGCCAGCCCTCATTTTCCACTCGCAAAATGCGAGTAGGCAAGTGTAAAATTTGATGGCTGCTCTAGAATCTTTCAGCAGCCAACATCTGGTATTCAAGTTGTGGCTGTGACGTAGGAAGAAACAGGAGAAATGCTGGAGAGCAGAGTATCAGTGAGTATCAGTGGGACATGGTTGGGCTAAGTGTCTTTTTAAAAAGGAGCAGACGCACAATATTTTCATGTTCCATGCATGTGTAAAGATAACTGTATGCAAATAGAAACCATGCAAATGTGCCCAAAATCCAAAAATGTTTTAATAAAAATATGTTGTTTTGTGCTTAAATCAATATATATCAATAAAGATGTGCAATATTGAAATAACCCAATTCAATATAAATCAATGAAAATGTGAATCGTAAATCCAAGACATTATTAAATATATCAAAACATTATCGTTAAATGTGATAAAATAAATAAAAAGTGTCTGAATATCTGATAAGAATTCGTTTGATGCATATTTAAAGATAGCTTAGAGTGTCAAAATCCAGGATGAAAAGGTCCCTTTAAGTATAAAGATGAATATGTCCCTTCTTCCTAAAAATTGCGCCAGCTATGTTCAACTATCAGCCACATTGTGGCAGGTTAACAAGTAGAGTTGCACAACTAATCGTGGAGAATCGTTATTGCGATTCTCTGCCCCCCACGATCCCAGATTTGAACGATTCTTATAGGGTTAAAATAACAAATTGTCAGCTTACATTTGAGGAGGTAAAAAGCATGCAGCGATCAATGCTGGCATCTGTATTTTGCGGCGTGATGGCGAGGTTGCCTGTATCGTAGCGGAGGGGAAGCTGTGGGACGGAGCCAGCATGGAACGCAAATGATGTCAGCAAATGTGATTGTGATGCTGTGGATTGGCAGTATCACGCTTCTTCTTCCCACAGAGGTCCCGGACAGCGCTCCCTTGCTCCCACAAGCATGTACATCGTCGCACCGGCATGTTTTATATCTACTAAAATGTGAAATATTTACTGTCTGTTTTTACAAATCATCAGAGTCTCTCCTGTAAAAGTATGGCAATATGAAAATGCTAACCCTTTTAAATAGTCTCTCTCTCTCTCTAAAAGTTTTTGAGAATCGTGATCTTTATTCTAAGCAACATTTTTTCCAGAATCGGTCAGCTCTAATAACAAGCTTACCAAATATCAATGGCGTCCTAATAAAAGAGTGGATATAGATAGCATAGCATAGCTGGTACAATCAGGCAACAATGACGTCCGTCCATATGTTCCATGGAACCATCAGCCGCAGCAATCCCCACACAATCGCCTCTGGTTATAAGCAGCATGAACTCAGGGAAAAGCAGACATACAAGCGCTTCTCACAGTTTAAATTATCATTGGGTACCTTTTTATATATAAAAAATATGGTGCTTAAATTTATTTAAAATCATGCTCACAGCATGCTTCGGAAGACATTCTAGACGATGAAACATGTAGGGACGGAGCCTTCTGCTGACGTCATTGCATACCAGAAGTGACCCGGAATTTACTGCTGTTCATTGGTTATGGTATTTTGTACTGCTCAATACTTTTTTTTTTAAATGTTGCTGATAACCAGTGGTGATTGTCTGGGGAACGCTGCGGCTGATGGTTTCATTGAATAGATGGACGGACACCATTGATGCCTGATTGTACCGGCTATGCTATCTATGACCACTCTTTAATCAGGGGGCCATTGATAGTTGGTAAGTTTGTTACCTTGTCACAAATCGGGTGGTGGTTGGACATAGCTGGCACAATTGTTAGGAAGAAGGGACGTATTCATCTTATTACTTAAAGGGATCTTTCCATCTTGATTTTGGGACTCTAAGCTATCTTTGAATGTGCATCTAATTAATTCTTGTCAGATATTCGGACACTTTTCATTTAATTTATCACATTTAATAATGTTTGGAAATATTTATTCATTGCATGGGTTCATGATTCACATTTTCCTTGATGTATATTGAACGGGGTTATTTTTTTCAATATTGCACACCTATATTGATACACATTGATTAATTTAAGCACCACGCAGCATTTTTTATTAAGTGTAAAAATAACACTTGCGGGTATTTATTTATGTGTATAACTGATCATAGCATGACAATGCTTTTTACTTTCCCTTCCCCTGAGATG
This sequence comes from Rana kukunoris, assembly GCA_029574335.1. Taxonomy (NCBI): domain Eukaryota; kingdom Metazoa; phylum Chordata; class Amphibia; order Anura; family Ranidae; genus Rana; species Rana kukunoris. The sequence continues at coordinate 104,427,048 of CM056056.1, read as the reverse complement.
ACCAACACCATTCATGTTCAAGCATCATCCCAGGTCAGCATACACTTCTTATGCCCCGTACACACGTGTACGATTTCTGATGGGAAAAGTTACCATCAGAAATCCCGAAGGGAAAGCCAAAAACCTGCTCGGGCAGTCTTTCCCCCTACACACAGCTGGTTTTCCCGACAGTAAAACTGCGATGGAGCTTTGGTTGGGAATCCCAAAAACTGTGAGAAGCATACACACGGGCGGGATTCCCGGCCAAAAACTCTCCTTGCAGTTTTCCCATCGGTAAAACCGGTCTTGTGTACGAGGCTTTAAAGTAAAGCCTTTCCCTTTTGCTTGTTGCAAACAAGTAAAATTTGGTGTCTGTGCAGTAGTCTTCAAGTTTTGGGCTATGTGTATACATGTTGACTTATACCAGTGTTTCTCAACTCTAGTCCTCAAGTACCCCCAACAGGTCATGTTTTCAGGATTTCCCTCAGATGAAAAGGCTGTGGGAATTACTAAGGCAGTGAAACTGATCAAATCACCTGTGCAAAATAATGGAAATCCTGAAAACCTGACCTGTTGGGGGGCCTTGAGGACTGGAGTTGAGAAACACTGTCTTATACAGATCAGTCCCTTACTATTTCCTCTTACCGCTCATGCCCTGTACACACAATCAGTTTTTCGACAGGAAAACAGTTTTTTTTTTTCCAGCAGGAAAATGGCTTAAAATTGTCTTGTATACACACGGTCACACAAATCTTGGCTGAAATTGCAAACGTCAAGAACGCAGTGACGTACAACACGTATGACGAGCTGAGATCAATGAAATTTAATAGGCAGTTTGGCTCTTCTGCTTGATTCTGAGCATGTGTGGGGTTTTTTTGCGTCTTAATTGCATACAGACGACCACGATTCCCGATAGGAATTTTTCCTGTCACGAAAATTGAAATCCTGCTCTCAATCTTTTCTTGACAGGAATTCTCACAGAAAAAGCTTGATGGAGCATACACACGTTCGGAATTCCAAAAAGTTAACATTACACTTTTCTTGTCGGGAAAACTGATCGTGTGTACGAGGCATTAGATTGTACTTCTCTGTCTTGGCACTGACACTTGCCTGAAGTTGAAGCAATGATCTTGTGTATTATATACAGATATTTTTTAAAAGTGATTCTGTTGATTTATATTGATGGAATTTATCAGGATTGTTCATATATTTTTTTTCCAGATATTTTCAATATATGAGACAAAATTGTACATTTATTGTGTATTACAAAAATATTTCTTCTTCCTAAGTCACCTTTCAACATGCACACAAATATAATTTTTTACAGGCAGGAGTGAGAATGTTGAAAAAGCTCTGAAACTGATATGAGAGTGTCTCGTCAATGGCCTGTTAAACCCAACATCAAGGGTTGATAAATTGCAGGGGCAAAGTAGTCATTATCCATTAAAAAACTGCTGCTGGCACCTATCCTTTGTGCTCTTTCCATTGTTTTCAAGTGGAGAATATGTTCTCCAAAGCTGGAAAGAATGTTTTAGTTTTGATGAGATAAAAAATATTATCTCTAAATATTATCCAATGTTATCCCAATAAAACTATATATGGGAGTTAGTAGTCCCACTGAGTGCCCTTTTCCCAAGCCGCGAAAGAGATTGTCTTTTTTTCTTTTGTAACCTTCCTGACTTTGAACTTTCACAAGACTGCAGACAGAGATCTGTGATAAAGCCCCTTTAGGGAAGAAGAGATTACTGAGTTCTTTGCTGGAACTAGACTGTTGTAACATTCTGGCATTCACCAAGTGCCAGACCGAATCATCAGCATGCAGTATGCAGGAATAGGCTCTTACAACACAATCATAATGCTAGTTTTTTTATATATATTACAAAAAAGCTGGCCAATCACATACAGATTTTTTTTGCTCATCCTCCCGGCTGAATGAAAAAAGTTAAACAGATTCTTACATTCATGCTTTACAGCACAGATAGATGAATATCCCACAGTGGCTACCATATTTTGACGGTCGTCCCCGGTGGATGTCAAAATATCCAGATAGTGTCTGCATCTGTTGGTTACAGCTGCTATTCAGCTGAAAAATTTCTGCCCAACACCTTTGATTTTTTCCCTTTCTCTTGCAATATCAGGTGGGGGACGTCAGGTCTACCCACTGACCAAGTTACATCCAGTTCCTCAAAAAAGAGTGAAATTTAGTACAGTGTGTAGGCAAATACATTTTAAAATTCACATGACCATTGTAAATTATACTGCTAGAATACAATATTTGTAAGAAGGGTCTACCCTATAATTTTATGTATAGAATGTTTAACAAAAACAAGGGCTTTACAGGCACCGTAATAATACAACATTTTTTTTTTTAAATCATACACTTTATTACAAATATTTCTAAAACATAGAAAACATTTAAAATCACACAATAAACCTGCTAGCCATGTTAAACCACTATAACCAACTAAACACTCCATCCTAATCCGTAGTAATTGCTTCACTGGTACAGCTGCCAATAGCTAGGTGGGCTTGGTGTAGGGCAGGGATGCCCAAACTTTTGAAGAGCAAGTGACAAGTGGCAAGTGACTTGGTAACCGGTGGTGGGCCACAATGAGTGGATCGGGCGAATGACAGGTCTGTGTCCACTCTGTATATCAAGAGCAGACACAGCCCACTCTACTCTATGGGCCTTTCGATCCGATCCACCCAGGCGGAAGTGGATGGATCCTCTTATGTTTTTTTTTTTTTTTTTTTTTTTTTTTTTTAGTGGATCTCATTGGAGTTAGGCAGTGCACCTGCTGATCAGTTTGAAAGCAGCCCAGAAACCACTGCAGAACAAATATGCCCATATTTGGTATCACTCCACCTGTGACAGGAGGCGGTGCTATACAGGAAGCATCGGCTTATGTGGCTCTGCCTCGTATTTGCTTGCTTTCTCTGCCGCCGGCTTCATTCAGAACACTGATGCTCTGGGGTGACGGCTTGTCAATCCGCAATCTGGGCTTGCCAACCAGCCATCCCAGAGCAGAAGGGCGCGGGCCACATCAGAGGGCTCCGCAGGCCACATGTGGCCCCCAGGCCACTGGTTGGGCACCCCTGGTGTAGGGTGTAGGTTGATGTTTCGACACCAAGGTGGGTGCTCTGTGAGCTGCATGGAGACAAATGATATGGACTCTTAAGATCTATTGGGATTATACCGGAAGACATTAACCTACTGAAGACCTTGGTTTACGTGCTTTGGGGAGACTTTTGATGGGATTGGTTACCTTGCACCCCAGGACTGATATATAGGCCATATGCATTTGTATATTGTCTTAAGTAGCCTCTAATTCATAGTAAAGCTTAGGTAATACTCTGTTATACACTACTGCCATTTCTTTTGGACCTCCTGAGACATTTGGATGGCTATTTCAGCACCTATTGCTCCTCTGGATGGCTTTTTATCTACTACTATAGTCCTGCAGTCTGCTGTCATAAATTAATACTTGCTTAAGCGCCTAAAGGAAGCGCGAGAGCCCAAACATGTAGAGCTTGAACAAGCCACATCAACCTACATCAAGCCCAACAGGTTATCGGCAGCCATACCATTTGCAGATTACTACGGATTAGGATGGGGTTCTTCTGTGTGTAGTTGGTGATAGTGGCTTACCCTGGCTAGCAGGTTTTTTGTGTAATTTTTTTTTTCTTTTTTACTATTCTAGTGCCTATAAAGTCTATGGTTTTGTTAAAAAATGTCATACATACAATTTTTTAAGGATGTGGCACTCTGTTACTAGTACCAGCATCCACGGTACCACCCTGTGAAGATGCAAATACCTTTAATCTACCCTAAAATTGATTGCAGTCTACAATGCTGGACTGGCTCTATGTTCATTTGTCAATGACTGGCATACAATAGTTTTTCGTTTTTTGCCATTGCCGCCAAGACTGATAAAAAAAAACCTGCTTAACTGACAGAAGTTTTTTATTATATATACAATATATATATAAGTTCTAATACAATATTTAATTCTCATGCTTCAACTTAGTAAGCTACTGCACTATTACTACTGGCTGTCCAATAGGAAAGGTCCAATCTCGCAAAGCACGGAAGGTGTTTTATTCTGTAACACTGTTGTAAACATAAGTATGGACAGGGAATTTTGTTATGCAAAACACAGCCATAAATTTTCATCAGCTTATGCTCCATCCTCTATTTGTCACAGACTATAAAATGAATGAGGCCTGGCGGTATGCTAACCTAATTCTGACAAAGGCCTGTGAAGTCATGAAGTCATCTACTATTCAACATTTTAAATAATTTCTTCATTTTCATTCTGCGTAAATCACACAATATGCACTGATACATACACCAGATGCTTTCTCTCCATCCCCACTTGTTATGAGGGATTTCAAGCCTTCCTGCCAACCTGGTCTTCTGAGACTGGCAAAGAAAGAAGAGGGAATAGAGGAAAATACTGGCAAGTTGACTAAATAAACAGGAATAAAACCCCTCTGTGTGGCTGCTCTAGTAAAAGTAATCAAGCAGCCTAAATCTGCTCAAAATACAAACTGAGACACTGCACCAACACTTAACCAAGCTAGAAATTAAAAGTCCAACATTTCCAGAAAATGTCATCTGTCAAAAAAGGACAAAATAATAAAATGTTTTAACAATGTAGGGTTTATTGCATATTGCCCTAACATTCAAAAAATTAGGGCTGTGCAAATTTAAATTAATCGATTAATCTTTAATTTTTTTGATCGATTTTAAAATTCTTTTGATTGGTACTCACCTCTCCGCTGGCTTCTTGGCCTTCAGGGAGTTCTGTCGGAGATCCAGTATTGTCACGGACACTGGCAGGGCTTGCCGTGTCCATCTGAAGGGCTCCTTTGCTGTGTCTTCATATCTGCATGCCTTACTATCTGCCATACGCAAGGGCTGTTACACTCCCCTCTATCACTTCCCTCCACCAACCTGGGATTCTACAAACATCCATTGGGAGTTGTGATAGTTCCCTTCATGGGACATCTATATGCCGACGGACTGATGTTAACCTCTCCTCATCTGGATTGAGCAGTGGTATCGTTGTACATTTTTATACCAGTATCATACTTGGCTACATGTTTTTATGACTGCTTTTGGTACCGTTTGGTATTACTCGCACCATTTTTACAATTTATGTAGCTACATCGATTTTATCTCCAGTGCAATATTCATTTGGTTACCTACTTGAAAACTATAAAAGTTTTAATGCTATTCCCATTGAGTGCTGCCTTTGTGTGTTTTTTGTATCCTGCTATCCATTTTTCCAGTTGTTGGTAGCTGCACTGGGAATCAGCCTGCAAGGAGATCAGCTAAAAGTAGTTGGATCTGTATGTGCGTTATAATTAATCGAAATTCGTCGATTAATCGATTAAAAAATAAAACGATTAATCGAACACAAACATTTTGATCAGTAACAGCCCTAATAAAAATAACTTTTTAGACACTTGAGCAGGGCCAGGCCGACTAGTCGCCAGGAATTGCACCTGCCTTGGGCATGGCAGGTGGGTGAAGTCACAACTGGGGCTGCAGACATGCCGTGCTTGGAGGCTACACAGCAAGAGCCTATCTCATATGTAATTTATGGGGCTTGGCAGTTTGACAGCAAGGTCCCACTCTGTGCATCGGGAACCATGCTAAGTTTCACATGGACCATAAGGTGATAACCTTAACCAATTCAGACCCAGAGGATTTGGCTGCCAAATGACCAGGCCAATTTTTGCCATTTGGCACTGCGTCGCACTAATTGACAATTGCGCGGTCGTGCGACGTGGCTCCCAAACAAAATTTACGTCCTTTTTTCCCACAAATAGAGCTTTCGTTTGGTATTTGATCATCTCTGCTTTTTTTCCTTTTTTTTTTGCTCTATAAACAAAAATAGAGCGACAATTTTGAAAAAAAAGCAATATTTTTAAACTTTTTGCTATAATAAATATATCCCAAAAATAAAATAAAAAAAACATTTTTTTTCCCTCAGTTTAGGCCGATATGTATTCTTCTACATATTTTTGGTAAAAAAATCGCATATTTGATTGGTTTGCTCAAGAGTTTTAGGGCCAGATTCAGTAAGAAGTTACGCGGCTTATCTCTAGATAAGTCGCGTAACTTCTTAGATGCGCCGGCGTATCTTTTTTCTGTATTCAGAAAACAAGATACGCCGGGATTGAGTTAAGATACGAGCGGCGTAATTGTATTACTCCGTCGTATCTTAACTGCATTTTTAAGATGGCCGCTAGGGGCGTTCCCGCTGATTTACTCCTAGAATATGTAAATCAGCGAGATACGCCTATTCACGAACGTACGCCCGGCCGAAAGTGAATTTACGCTGTTTACATAAGGCGTTTTCCGGTGTAAAGATAAACCACCAAAAGATGGCGCATCCTATGTTAAGTATGGACATCGGGGCCGTGACGAATTTTTTAGATTTCACGTCGTTTGCGTAACTCGTGCGTGAATGGGGATTTGGAGCATGCGCACTGGGATATGTCCACAGCCGGCGCATGCGCAGTTTAAAAAAAAAAGGAAAAAACATGGGGTCACAACACATTACCATAAAACATGCCCACCTCATTCACATTTGAATTACCCGGGCTTATGCCGGCCCATTTACGCTACGCCGCCGTAACTTAGCTTGGTGAATACAGCATTTGCCTCGCTAATTTACGGCGGCGTAGCGTATCGAAGCTACGTTACGCCCGCGTAATTTTAAACCGGGCTACCTGAATCTGGCCCATAGTGTCTACAAAATAGGATATACTTTGTATATATATGTTTTATGGCATTTTTAGTAATCATGTTTTTTTACTAGTAATAGCGACGATCAGCGATTTTTATTGTGACTATGACATTATGGCGGACACATCGGACACTTTTGACGCTTTTTTGGGACCATTCACATTTATACAGTGATCAGTGCTATAAAAATGCACTGTTGTACTGTTTACTGTATAAATGTGACTGGCAGGGAAGGGGTTGACCACTAGGGGACTAGTAAGGGGTTAAGTATGTCCTAGGGAGTGATTCTAACTACGTGGGGGCTGGGCTTACTGTGACGCAACATTGATTGCTGCTCCCGATTACAGGGAGCAGACGACCAGTGTCCTGTAACTAGGCAGAACAGGGAGATGCCTTGTTTACACAGGCATCCCTTCGTTCTGCAGCTCCTTGGCACAATCGCAGAACACCTCTTCTAAAGATGATGCACAAGAAAGCCCACAAACAGTTTGCTGAAGACAATCAGTCTAAGGACATGGATTACTGGAACCATGTCCTGTGGTCTGATGAGACCAAGATTAACTTATTTGGTTCAGATAGTGTCAATCATGTTTGGTGACAACCAGAACAAAGACAAGTGTGTCTTGCCTACAGTCAAGCATGGTGGTGGAAGTGTCATGGTCTAGGGATGCATGAGTAGTGCCATCACTTGGGAGCTACAGTTATTGAGGGTACCATGAATGCCAACATGTACTGGGACATACTGAAGCAGAGCATGATTCCCTCCTTTCAGAGACTGGGCCGCAGGGCAGTATTCCAACATGATAACGACTCAAAACACGCCTCCAAGACGACCACTGTCTGTTAAAGAAGCTCAGGGTAAAGGTGATGGACTGGCCAAGCATGTCTCCAGACCTAAACCCTATTAAGCATCTGTGGGGCATTCTCAAATGGAAGGTGGAGGAGGGCAAGGTCTCTAACATCCACCAGCTCCGTGATGTCATCATGGAGGAGTAGAAGAGGTCTCCAGTGGCAACCTGTGAAGCTCTATTAGGCTCCATGCCCAGGAGGGTTAAGTCAGTGCTGGAAAATAATGGTGGCCACAGTGTGGCCACCATTATTTTGTGTGTGGCCGCCACACAAAATATTGACACTTTGGGCTCAATTTGGACATTTTCACTTAGGGGTGTACTCACTTTTGTTGAAAGCTGTTTAGACATTAATGGTTGGGTGTTGAGTTATTTTTAGGGGACAGCAAATTTACACTGATATACAAGTTACATTTACTACTTTACATTGTAGCAAAGTGTGATTTCTTCAGTTTTGTCACATGAAAAGATATAAAATATTTTCAAAAATGTGATGGATGTACTCACTTTTATGAGATACTGTAAACATGCATAAAGGTAAATATACTCAAATCATTTTAAAGTTAATAGTTGAAGTGTTAAAATACAGGTAAAGATCATTTGGCTGTACTTCTCCTGTGGTTCACAGAAGTGCAGTTTGTTCTGACCCTCTGTTGGCTGACATCACAGAGCGCAGGCAAGATCGCAACCATATGGTCAGAAAACACCCACATGCCTGGACCAGCACCCTGCTCAGCCTCTCAGAGAGTCTATGAGAGCCTGAGCTGGCTACTCCCACCCCCTCCACAGCCCAGCGATCCAGTGAGTGTGTGGGGGGTGGGGGACAAGGCAGAGAGCTGCTGATTGACAGTCACCAGCTCTCTGCTCAGGAAGCTGTGAGTACCGAGCATTTGTAGTGCTGTACGTCACCGCTTTTTGACGGTCGGAATTTAGTGTCCGTGTGTATGCAAAACAGCTTGAGCAGATTTCCGTCGGAAAAAATTATCGTGTGTATGAGGCATTACATAACTTCTAACCTAATCTCTGAATTCCCGGGGTCAAAACATCCTGCTCAGTTTAATAAATACACATTATTTGTTTGGATTTCTAAATTTTTCTTATAAATCTAGTAGCACTAAATAAACAAACAGACATTCCAAATCCAGACCAAAGCTCTGACACTTCCCCATATCCCACCATACAATGGACATTAGACATGTGCATTCGTTTTTGTTAGAATGCATTTTCGTCTGAAAATCTGTTTTTTTTTGTTATCGTTTGTTAAAGCGCAAGAAACGAAAACCGAAAGATCCGACATAAAAAATGCTTTATTTTCATTTTCGTTGCGGTAAAAATTCGATATAGAGAGATGCAACATTATAGGGAAAAGATTTGACATTATAGAGAAAAGATTCGACACTATAGAAATAATAGATTCGACATTACAGAGATTAGATTTCGATTTATGAGAAAATAGATCCGACATTATTACTAGTCATACAACATTAGAATTCTTGTAGGCGGAATATTCGAACAGAAATGTACGATTCGACGTAAAGATTCGACGTTCCGTCGAATATTCTTTTGACCATTCGACAGAAACCAAGTATTATTGGATTTTCGGACGAAAGCTATTCCCCAACGAAAAACTAAGTAAATCAAAACGATTTTCGGGAGTAACTAAATAAATTTATTTTCCAAACGAAAACGAAAAAACTAAACAAAATATTCCAGTCTGCACATGTCTCATTAATGGACATGTGTAACAAACTATAGAAGTGGCTGAACGATCGGGCAGGGAGTAACTTGCTGTTTTTAAACAGGTGAGAATCAATGATGCAAACTGGATCAAGATGTCAAAAAAAGCATTTATACACTGCAGAATAATACAAAACTGATTATGAAAGTGGCAGAAACAACTTGAGACATCCCAGGTCTGAGGACATTGAGGGGCCCAACTGGACCTAAATGTACTAAGAGTTTTTTGGAGACCACCCCTGCAGTCATTTGGTCTTTTGGAGAAGCTTTATGTTATTCGATGCATGCCTGGCTGCTCACACGCTGGTTCTGACAGTGGAGGCTCTTTTACATGGCTGCAGATCACCTGCCAATTTACCTCTTTCTCATTAAACTAAATTCTCTGGACTAGACCATGAACCAGGGAGTTTTGGAAAAAGGAGATAAAAGGGCCTGCATCTACATTTGAGCATAGTGGGTAGATAGGCACTTTGCTACACCTGATGTCAGGCGATGTATGCATACTGCGGAAGAGCATGCCAAAGCTAAAAATTACTGTTTGCATACAGAGAGTTTCTGTGATGTTTCTGAACTAAAATTAGGGGGGAAAAGGCATTTGAATGCACCTTAAAGAGAAGTAAAGCCACAGCTTGTTTGGCTGTACTTCTCCTGTGGATCACAGGAGTGCATTTCGTTCTGCACTCCTGTGACCTGTTTTCAGCAGACAGCGGGCTGAAGCCTGCTGTTGGTTGACATCACAGAGCTGGTCCAGGCACGGGGAAGATCGTGACCATGAGGTCGGGATCCGTCCACATGCCTGGCCTGTCAGCGAGCTGCTAAGAGCCTGAGCCAACCAATTCCACCCCACCCCCCCCCCACACCCAGAACTCCAATGAGAGCAGAGTAGACAGCGGTGACTGAAAGTCACCAGTTCTCTGTTCAGTGAGCTGTGAGAACTGAGCGATCTGCAATGTTTGATAACTCGGTTCTCAGTGTAAGGCCTCGTACACACGAGGGGATATGTCCGCTGAAAACGGTCCGATGGACCGTTTCAGCAGACATCTCCGCTCGTGTGTATGGGCTAGCGGACAGATTTGTCCACCCGACAGATTTCAAAGCATGCTTTGAAATCCATCCGGTGGAATCTGTCCGCCCGACATGTCTGCTGGTTAGTACACTTACCAGCAGACATGTCGTCCCCCACCGCCGCCGCGCCGCCGCCGAATGGATTCGGCGCATGTGCGGAAGTGTTTTACTTCCTGGTGCGGTGACGTGGCGGTGACGCGGCGGCGTCAACGTCACCGCCGCGTCACCGCGCCGTCCGGCGGCGGGGGAATTTGATCCGATGGTGTGTTCACGCCATCGGATCAAACTCCCGATCGGACATATCCGATGGAAATGGTCCGCGGACCGTTTTCATCGGATATATCCGATCGTGTGTACGAGGCCTTAGAGCTGGTGGGGAACAGATGCTGCATCCACCTAGGCAAGTATGAATCTACAAAGAAAAGCAAAATTCCCATACTTCTCTTTTAAATTGCCATGTTATTATTAGTGTATATACTTTACTATTTGACATACTTACTTTTAACTGGCATGAACAATATATATATACAGTTCTACTGACAACAATTGTAACGCGACCAAAATGTTAAACAGCAGCGGTAATGTTTTTGGGGCATTTGCTAGCAATAAGGTGCACAAATCCTAACAAATAAAACGATACTTCATCCAGTAAAGAGTTACATACGCCAACTCAGATTTTTTTTTTTTTTACTTCTACAATAATTGTTTACATTTCCACTTAGCATATTCTTGTTAGTTTCACAATATGGTTTAATCTCAAATCAAGTCATATGTAATGTATAAGATTTATAAGAGATTACATCAGAATGTATTTTAAGACAGCTTTTTCTGGTGAAATGTTTAAATCTAGCTGTAAAGGAACCTGCATTTTAATGTTTTAACTGGAGGGTTGTTTCACACTAGTGCAATCTCAGATGCGAGGCAGAACAATTCTGGGTGGAGGGCGGAGCTGCCTGAGGTTATCAAACAGGCGATTGGCTGCTAGAACTGTCCTTTATCCTAGCAGCCAATCACCTGTTTGTTACCTCGGCTCTCCATCCAGAGCTGTCCCGCCTCCCTCCCTGGAACTCCTCTCCTGCACCTAGCCAGACACGCTATGCCTTCCTCCCTCTCTCCCTCCAATCTGTCTGTGTAAGGTAGGTCAGCGAGGGGGTGAAGTTGAGAGCCAAAAACTGAATGTGGGGGGAGGGGCTGAGAACATCCAAGAGGGGAAGCTAAGGACTGAAGTGTGGGGGAGCTGAGCACTGCCTTGTGGGGGGACTGAGGACTGTCATGTGAGGGGACTGAGGACTGCCATGTGGGGTGACTGAGGACTGCCATGTGGGGGAGCTGAGCACTGTCATGTGGGGGGAGCTGAGCACTGTCATGTGGGGGGGGGGGGGCTGAGGACTGTCATGTGGGGGGGACTGAGGACTGTCATGTGAGGGGACTGAGGACTGCCATGTGTGGGGACTGAGGACTGCCATGTGGGGTGACTGAGGACTGCCATGTGGGGTGACTGAGGACTGCCATGTGGGGCGGGGCTGAGCACTGTCATGTGGGGGGGGCTGAGCACTGTCATGTGGGGGGAGCAGAGGACTGTGATGTGGGGGAGCTGAGCACCATCATGTGGGGGGGACTGAGGACTGTTATGTTGGGGGGACAAAGGACTGCCTTGTGGGGGGACTGAGGACTGCCATGTGGGGGGACTGAGGACTGCCATGTGGGGGGACTGAGGACTGCCATGTGGGGGGACTGAGGACTGCCATGTGAGGGGAGCTGAGGACTGTCATGTGGGGGGAGCTGAGGACTGTCATGTAGGGGGACTGAAGACTGTGATGTGGGGGGACTGAGGACTGCCATGTGTGGGGACTGAGGATTGCGATGTGAGGGGAGCTGAGGACTATGATGTGGGGAGAGCTGAGCACCGTCATGTGGGGGGGACTGAGGACTGTCATGTGGGGGGAGCTGAGGACTGTGATGTGGGGGAGCTGAGCACCGTCATGTGGGGGGACTGAGAACTGTTATGTTGGGGGGACTAAGGACTGCCATGTGGGGGGACTGAGGACTGCCATGTGGGGGGACTGAGGACTGCCATGTGGGGGGACTGAGGACTGCCATGTGGGGGGAGCTGAGCACTGTCATGTGGGGGGAGCTGAGCACTGTCATGTGGGGGGGGGCTGAGGACTGTCATGTGAGGGGACTGAGGACTTGAGGACTGCCATGTGGGGTGGCTGAGGACTGCCATGTGGGGGAGCTGAGCACTGTCATGTGGGGGGAGCTGAGCACTGTCATGTGGGGGGGGGAACTGACGACTGTCATGTGGGGGGAGCTGAGGACTGTGATGTGGGGGAGCTGAGCACCATCATGTGGGGGGGGGACTGAGGACTGTCATGTGGGGGAGCTGAGCACCGTCATGTGGGGGGACTGAGAACTGTTATGTTGGGGGGACTAAGGACTGCCTTGTGGGGGGACTGAGGACTGCCATGTGGGGGGACTGAGGACTGCCATGTGGGGGGACTGAGGACTGCCATGTGGGGGGACTGAGGACTGCCATGTGGGGGGACTGCCATGTGGGGGGACTGAGGACTGCCATGTGGGGGGAGCTGAGGACTATGATGTGGGGAGAGCTGAGCACTGTCATGTGGGGGGGACAGAGGACTGTCATGTGGGGGGAGCTGAGGACTGTGATGTGGGGGAGCTGAGCACCGTCATGTGGGGGGGACTGAGAACTGCCATATGGGGGGAGCTGAGGACTGTGATGTGGGGGAGCTAAGCACCGTCATGTGGGGGGGACTGAGGACTGTAATGCGGGGTTATGATGTAAATAGGGGCAGAGGACAGTACTGTTAATGGGGGCTGATGTTAACAAATTGTAAGGACACTACTGTGGAATGAGTGGAGGGGGATGATGTAAAGGGGGAGCTGAGGACACTCATCAAGAGGGGATCTTGATGTAAAGGTAGAGGGGACTGTGATGTGCACTGGGGACTAAGGACGCTGATATAAGAATGGGATAAGGTCTGTGCATGTGCATTAGGTGAGCATTTTAATGAGCTGCACTACACACAAGAAACCGAGAGAAAAGTCTTTGACCTTTTTAATAAAAAATTGCGCCGCACCAAGCCGTATTGTGCTGCATGTGAAAATGCGACACAGGGAAACAAAATGATATTTGGACCTCTGCTAGAAGAAAATGTTACTGACTGGACCTCGGCGAATTGTAACTCAATACCCCTGATATATACTGTAACTATTATTCATTTAGGGCTCGTTCACAAATGTGTCACTCTGTGAAGAACTATCCATGGTGGATGGCTTTTCACAGAGCAGTGCAGGCATGGCTGACAGACAATCAGGAGGAGATACTGCTGTCTCCTGAATGAGATTTTTTGTACAGTCCGGCTGGCTGCTTGAAAGCCAATACCGCAGATCAACTGCGAGCCAGGCACTAGGTAACACGGCTCCATTCACTTTAATATTTTGTGCTTGGTGGTGGTATTGCCACGGAATGTTCTGGGGGGATAATTTTTGCCATGCTATGATGCAAACCTTTTTGGGGGTGCTACGTGTACGCCTTCGTCCAGATGCCTTTGCAGCTGAAGGGGAGAAGATGGGGGGATGGGGTCTTAATCACCTCAAAACTTCACGCCGTCATATGACGTCCTGGTATTGAGGTGGGGATATCTGAATGATGGGTGCAGCTACAGGCATCATTCAGATGTACTTTTTTCAGCCAGTGATTCTGCGCACCATAAGAATGATCATAGCGGCAGTCCCACTGCTTGATCGTTCTTATAGGCGGCGGGAGGGGACGTCCCCCCCTCCCGCCACCATCCGGTGCTTCTCCGGGTTCTCCCGTACCATCGGGGGCCCGGAGAAAGAATCGGCTGGCGCACGATGATAGAGATTTCCAGATGGTCACCGGTCATCTCTATGACCACTGGAGGCCCGGGCGCAACGGTGTGACCTTTCCCTTGTGCTGACTTACTTTACCTTCCCTTGTTTAGTACTGTCTCTCTGTCAAGAAGTGGCCATCTCAGTAGAGGCAGGGCTTTGCTTCCTCATGTCAAAGAACCGTGAGCCGAACAGTAGTGACATCACCAAATATCAGTAAAAATATGACATTAATAAAACGGGTCAAATTCTTTAACATTTCAAACTAGGCTGTCAGTTTTTAATTAAGTGAATTTTGCATAGGAAATATTTTTATTTCTGCACAGTATCCTTTCTTGTTAGCTGCATTCAAAGCTTTTGTGCCAAATTAGATAGAAGATAAATCATATTATTTTCTTTTGTAAATCTGCTAGGAAAATGCAGAGAAAAAGAAATGATTCAGCACATCATCTGTCAATTACATTGTATATCATTTGTAACTGTTCTACACCTTATGTCTCAGCAACATGACTAGAGGGCCTATATCTAAAACCTGCTATAGAGAAATGAGCTTGCCAATAGTGATCAATCTGAAAATATAGAGCTAAACCTGACAGACACTTTAGGCTGGAGGGACAATCGACTGCAAGTAAGGTATTGGCAGATAACTTGCTGTCAGTTACCAGATGCAGCTCTTAAGCTGGCCATACAATGATTGAAATTTGACTGGCTCAACAGAATCCAACCATTCGATCACCTTCTGTTGAAGGGACATGATGGAAACATTTTCTCGATCAGCAGCTGCATCATTTAGCTGGGTGAGTCTGCTGCCTAAATGAAAAATACACTAAAGCCCCATACACACTGGTGGAACGTCGGCCGACCTTCTGTCCGTGTGTATGTCGGTCTGACTGTTCGGCTGTCTTATGTCGGACATATACTGTATGCTAAAAAACCAGCAGCCGTCTCACTCCCGATCAACGCTCACAGCTTTGGGAGTGGAGCTCCTCTCTGTGAACCTCTCTGGTAACTGGCAACAACAAAAAAAATGTGATAGGCTCCTTAAGGACCCTAAGACCCTTGTGGAATGTTCTATGAGGTCATCTGAACCTGACTGACTTATCCCTGACTGACTTATCCCTGACTGACCTACTGACCTACTGACCTTCAAGAACATTTCCAATCATGTGGCCTCAATTGGCCTATCACAATAAATACCATTGCAAACCATTATAATGAGGCTTATTCTGACACCGCCGCAGTTTCATGGGCAAAGGGGGGCCTAAATAGCATACAATACAATAGCAGTACGATAGCTTTTCCCTAGTAGGTTATCATATCCACATATATCAGCATTCTGCCATACAGCTGACCAAACTAGCTCAGTAGTGTAGTAGAAATCTCATTGTTACTTATGAGAACACCACATAAAAAAGAAAAACAGCTCTTAGGCCTCGTACACACGATCGGACATATCCGATGAAAACGGTCCGGACGGCGCGGTGACGTGGCGGTGACGTTGACGCCGCCACGTCACCGCCACGTCACCGCACCAGGAAGTTAAACACTTCCGCACATGCGCCGAATCCATTCGGCGGCGGCGCGGCGGCGGTGGGGGACGACATGTCTGCTGGTAAGTGTACTAACCAGCAGACATGTCGGGCGGACAGATTCCCACCGGATAGATTTCAAAGCATGCTTTGAAATCTGTCGGGTGGAGAAATCTGTCCGCTAGCCCATACACACGAGCGGAGATGTCTGCTGAAACGGTCCATCGGACCGTTTTCAGCGGACATATCCCCTCGTGTGTACGAGGCCTAAGCCGCCGTACACACGGCCGAGGTTCTCGCTGAAAACCAGCGAGAACCTCGCTGGAATGTGCATTCCAGCGAGGACCTCGGCCGTGTGTACGGTCTCGGCGAGCTTCCCGTCGGGAAGCCCGTCGAGCAAAAATAGAGAGCACGCTCTCTATTTCCTCGACGGCCCGCCTGGATGAATGGCTGGTTGCCATTCCCGACGGGCGGGTCGCCGATTTCGATGGCCGGCAGAGAGCCTCAACGGGCGGAACGATGTGTTCCGCCCGTCGAGGTTCTCGTACGTGTGTACGCCGCCTAAGTCTTCACCATGACTCACCATGGTTCACTTCTGAATGAAGGTCCATCAAGAGTTGATCCAAGTGATACATTTTGGGTTGTGTAATCAAGAAAACAAAAATATTTTATATATATATATATATATATATATATATATATATATATATATATATATATACACCGGTGTGCATATATATATTTATTTTTTAATGCCCTAATGAGCAAACATAAAATGGGTTTTTAGACAGACTTTGCACAAATTGAGCATTTTATTAAAACAAACATAAGCAGACCACTTACCTTGTCATCTAAGGCCACGTACACACGATCAGTCCATCCGATGAGAACGGTCCGAAGGACCGTTTTAATTGGTTAACCGATGAAGCTGACTGATGGTCTGATCGTATCAGAACACGGTGACGTAAAACACGACGTGCTGAAAAAAATGAAGTTCAATGCTTCCAAGCATGCATCGACTTGATTCTGAGCATGCGCGGCTTTTTAACCGATGCTTTTGCATACTAACGATCGATTTTGACCTATCGGTTAGGATTCCATTGGTTACATTTTACAGCAAGTTCTCTTTTTTTTTTTGACCGAAGGATAACACATCGATGGGGCCCACACACGATCGGTTTGGACTGATGAAACGGACCTTCAGGCCGCGTAGACACGACCGAGAAACTCGACGGGCAAAACACATCATTTTCCTCGTCGAGTTCCTCGTTAGGGTTGTCGAGGAACTCGACAAGCTTGCTTTGTGTACACACGTTAAAGACCAAATCTCCTTGTTTTCAAACACGGTGACTTCAACACATACAACAACAGGGGAAGTTTGATTCCATTGGCACAACCCTTGGGGCTGCTTTTGCTAATCTCATGTTACTGAAAAGTTTGGTAAGAGACATTTTTACTTTTCAGTCTGTTACAGCGTGACAAATGTGCTATTTCCATTACAAGCGCTACTTTTACAGAAGGTGCGCGGGTTGCTTAGCATACACACGCTCGAGTTTCTCGTCGGAAACCAGCCTGACGAGAAACTCGATGAGCCAATTTGACTCCCGTCGAGAAAATAGAGAACCTGCTCTCTTTTTGGCTCGACGAGTTTCTCGACGGTTCTCTCGGGGACCGGTGTACACACGACCGGTTTTCTCGGCAGAATATGTCTCCCATCAAGTTTCTTGATGGATTCTGCCGAGAAAACCGGTCGTGTGTACAGGGCTTCAGTCCGTTTTCATCGGTTTTGACCGATCGTGTGTATGCGGCCTTACTGGTCCTTAAAGCTACCTATCACATTAAAGATCTAGTAAAAAGCTCAGGAGGTAAAGTGCCAGGGTAAGCCTAATTTTAAAAGGTAAGGTTAAAGATTTGCTCATAACTTTAACTGCCTACATCTCTGGATCTACCTGTTATTTTGACATGCAATTTTTCTTGAAAACTGCATTTACATTTTTTTAGACATGCATAGAACATTTACGCACATCAACAACATTATTTACAGTTCATCAAGCAAATTTATTTTATATGCAATCTAACAAATCATGGAACATTCCCTTTTACAACGTTTATGGAATAAAGAATTTTTAGTCATGTGAGTTTTAGCCATAATTGTCTATATTCATACCAACATTTGTAATTGTAACCAAGCATTTTTCAAAAATATCCAAACAATCCTGTTACATGTTTATTCCAAAAAATGCAAAAAGATTAATATATATATATATATATATATATATATATATATATATATATATATATATATATATATATATATATATAATTTTTTTTAGGCAGAAATGACAGGTACGAAAAAAAAATTAATAGGGAAAGTTTTACTGCCTAGCAGATCTTAAAACTTTGTAATTCAAAGACACATATATAATTCGCGAACTGAATATTTTACAAGAAATTCCCATAGAGCTTTAATCTGCAACCTACAGCAGCATGTGGCGTGGAGTTCCTGAGAAAGTAATCTATTCAAGCATTCAGTTTCAAGATTTTTAAACTCATTACAGCACAATTAGTTCCTGTAAATTCATTTTAAAGTGGAAATGGTAATATTCTGCTAATACTTTTATGGAGAGAAGATGGCAGGAAATCTTATTTGCATGTCTGCACGACAGGATCTAGACATTTGCAATTCAAGCGCTGGCAGATAGTTACATAAAATGGAATAGGTCTCTCGCTGGAGATGTACTGTATAAACAGCTGCATAACTAATTCAAAAGGGACAGAATGAAAACTCATCATAGCACCCTAGATGTATAGCTGGAAAATGTATAATTGCTGCATACTATTTGCAGGGAAAAGGTCTTACTAGGGTTTTAATTGTAGAAACTCATAGATGGAGTAAAAACAACTGGGATGTATTTACAAGTACAGGTCCTGGAATGACTTCCATCATATGGAGTCACTTGATGTTGTTTTAACGTTTAGAGAATGTCATAAACACATTATCTTGGTGCACAGGGAGCCATAGGAATATTAAGATTGCACAGGCATATTATATTTAGACTCCCTAACACAGGTACAGCCTACAACTCCATTGTTATGGGCCTGAAAGTGGCTGCACCAAGGCATGGACTGGCAATCTGATAATTTTAGCAAATACCAGAAGAGGTGGCATGCATGAGAGTACCTGTGGGGGTGTATAAGCCCAAGTCTACTACGTACCATAAGTCAACATTGTAAACATTAATGACTGAACATAACAAATAACCAGCGCTGGTCACAATTATACTGTAAGCACATGTAAACAATAACCTGTCATAGTCTAAGAGGCCTGACCATACCATCAGTGCTAGTAGGCCATACCTAATTATAACCTTTTGTAGGGTCCAAACTACACCTCATCACCCCACATTATTACATCCAATTCTGATGGAACCTCTTAATCTTTCTGTGTTATGTCAATGTCCACTTATTGACCCATGCTTCCATCAGTCATGGCTTAATTTCCCTAGGAGGGGTATTCATTGTCACTTCACTGGACACCATGTATGCATAGCGACATATGGTTACATACATTTAGGTGGGCTTAAAATATACTTGTATTCAAGGTCTACTGTACCTTGACCTTAGTTGTACTTGCAGGACCTTTTCACTCAAAAAAATGGATAAAAAGTGGATCAAAACAAAACTACAGTAATCTATAGGAAATTATATTTCAGTGGTTATTTTTCTAGTGTAGAAAAAAAAAAGGAAAGCAAACACCTAGTAATGGTGTTTATACTGGCAATATGAGTATTTTTCTTTTCCAGGGTAGTCCAGTACTACACATTACAGAGCCAAGAAGAAACATATTTGTGAATCATAACATTACAAAGGCAGCAGTTTTAATTTAGCAAGGGCTACCCTTATAGATGGCCGAAAGCATTATGTTTGATGGCTGCATTTGGGACTTCCTGAATGACAGTTAACTTTAAAAGAGTGTCACCTGCAATTTTGCACAGAGAAATTATTTGAAGTCAGGATCTCAGAATCACCATCCGTGCAGATCAAATTATCTGTGCCTGCAATGGAAAGAACGTGGGGGGAGCCTGTGCAAGGGAACAGCAGGAAATAATTGCTTAAAAGCAAACCTTGAGAGTGCAGAACTTCAAAATGTTTAATAGCTTCAGATTGAAAGTTACAATTGGAACATTACTGCAATGTTCAAATATCTGTTCTTATTTGCAGCTGAGATGACTGCCTCTACTTTCCATCTACTAGTCCTGTCCCAGCCTGACTGCAACCATTTTACCTGTAATCGAAAGGAAGGAGTCTACTGAAGGAGCATGCCTGTTGCAGAGATACTAGCCCTGCCAAAAAACATTGGGCCATATTCAGATACAAATGAGTATCTTTCCGGTGGCGTAGCGTATGCTCTTTACTCTACGCATCCGCAAATTTTATGGGCAAGTGCCTTATTCAGAAAGCACTTGCTCCATAATTTGCGGCGGCGTAGCAAAAAGTGGCCGGCGTAAGGGCGCCTAATGAGTCATGTGGGGGCGACGTCCATACTTAACATTGGCTGCGCCTACTATAGCAGGGGTAACCTTACGCCGGAATAACACTTACGTAACTCCCTAATTTACATATTCAATGCGTAAAACGACAGAAGCACCACCTAGCGACCAGCGTAAAACTGCAACTAATATACGACGGTGTAACCGACTTACGCCGCTCGTATATTAGCAGAATTCCGGCGTATCTTCTTTTCTGAATACCAAAAAAAGATACGCCGGCTATTCTTAGTATTTACGCGGCGTATCTCTTGATATGTCAACGTAAATACTATTTGAATCTGGCCCATTATTTGCATAATTTGAAAAAGCTACTAAAATATTTCCATATTAGTATTAAAAATAAGATATTTCATGTTTATATAGCTTTGTTGTGCAGTTTATTGTTGTCCAAGATATCGAGGCAAAAAAGGTAAATACATGGCTCTTGGCAATTGTCTTGTGTAGAAAGACAATTGTGTATAGAAATAGAAAACCCCCACCATGCCAGCCCAACTCTACTCCTTGAGCTCTGTAGGGTCATCACTCCTCCAAATGCCAATGTTAGTGTCTCGCTTTTAATGTACTCACCCTAGTGTTCAAGAAGCAACAAATCCTAAAGAAAAAGTAAGACCCCTTAAAGCAGAAATAAACCCATCGATTTGGCTTGTTTCCCAAAACTGGTACATTCATAGCACCAGTTGCCATGAATGATTCCAAAATGCTGCAATTACAAAACATCTAGAAATCATTTAAACATCTGTTTTGGAATGAGTAACCCTTTAATCCAGATATTTGATTTTGTCCAAAATTATTTTTTCTGGACACTGACTCATTAAGCTTCAGATTGTCTAGTTCTAGGGAAAAGGTCTCAGGTCAAGATCTACCTAGGTAAGCGTAGCCAATGTTCTATTTGTGTACAAAATGCATATTGTATTTGCTGGCGTATAAGACGACCTTTTACACATGAAAAGAATGGCCAAAAAGCAGGGATCGTCTTATAGGCCGGGTCAACTGCTCGGATGCCTGCCGGATGTGTGGTAATAGTGTGTGTAGCTTCGGCTACATACAGTATATACCGCTTAGCCAATCCCGGTGAGCGATGTATTTAAATGAATACAGAGCCTGCTCTGATTGGAGTAACAACCTCTGCCTGCTCGGATTGGCTTTGAGAGTCGGAGAGGCGTGGGCTGATGATGTTACAGCCTCTGCCAATCCAAGCAGGCTTTGTATTCATTAATAGAATACATTGCTCGCTGTGATTGGCTCCAGCTCCAGCAAGAAGGAAGAATATGGCTCCAGCTGCAGCAAGAATGAAGAAGAATATGGCTCCAGAAGGAAGAAATATAAAGCGTCGGAAGGGGGGTCGTCTTATACGGTGAGTACAGGCAAAAAATCTTAAAAACCTGTAAAATTAGGGGGTCGTCTTATACACCCGGTCACCTTATACACCGACAAATACGGTAGTTGTTCCAGAAAAGGCTAAGCGGGAGTTTGAATTTTAGGTGGATTCGGAGAGGTAACTTTACTATTATGAATACAATATTTTCATCAATTTACGTAAAAGGATGTTTATTTTTCTCAAGAGGAATACACACCTGAGGATGAGTAGCATGTAATTTCAAATCCCAATCAATGTATAACCTGCACCGATTACTTCTCAGGCACCTAGCAAATCCATAACCCATTACTGAACACCAAAAAAAAGATGAGCTGTTACAGAAATATAAAATCCCTTGACCACAAAAGGCATTTCTCTTTGTACTTTATTGACTAACCAGGATACTGTTGAAGTGTTTGTGAAGGTTTTTAAACAAAAGTATGTTAACAAAATTGTGCTATGCAACAGAAATTCAGATGATTTGGGTTATATGACAAAAAACAATACTGTAACCCGGAGCCAAGGATTGGTGCAAGAGAATAAAAGGCAGAAGAACTATCAAAGCAGTTACAGATATTAAGCGCACAAGTTTTCCAATATTTATACTAATAATACCTGCATTTGTTTTTTTCCCAGAAAAACTGCAAAGATTCATAAACAACGAACAAGTACCATGGAAATCGCAAAGATTTTTTAATACTTTATTTTAGGAATATTTTTTCTAAATTCAAACAGGGTTTTCCCAACTTATTAATAACAGTACATGACCAATTAAATCTATTTTGGAAACATGCTGGTAAGGCTTTAGGAAATAATCAAACCACTGTACAATTTTTTTTTATTCTTATAATACGCCAAACCAAGCTCATGTTCCATGAACAAGCATGCACTGTGAACCAAAAAGTCAAAGTTGACTTCCAGTCCACTGAAACTGGAAAACAACAGTCACCCAAAGATGCTCCACACTAATGCCACACATACAATGCATACACATAATCGGACATTCCGACATCAAAACCATGGATTTTTTTCCTGCGGATGTTCGCTCAAACATGTCTTGCATACACACGGTCATACAAATGTTGCCTGAAATTGCGAACATCAAGTACGCAGTGACATACAACACTACGACGAGCCAAGAAAAATTAAGTTCAATGATTCTGAGCATGCATCGAATTGATTCCGAGCATGAGTAGGATTTTTTGTGCGTTGAATTGTGTACACACGGAAGGATTTTCCGACAAGAACTTTTGTTGTCAGAAAATTTGAGAACCAGCTCTCAAACATTTGTTGTCGGAATGTCCGACAGCAAATGTCTGATGGTCGTATTTTCCGACAACAAGCTCACATCGAATATGTCCGATCGTGTGTATGCAGCATAATGGTAGAGTGTCTGAAAACTATTTGTTTATTGTATATCTAAAGAAGCAAGCCAATGCCCTTCAGGAGTTCTAAGGGACCCCCCCCCCCCCATTCATCAGGGCAACAAGAATACAAACAACATATAGATACAAGTAACTAAAATAACATACCGGTACTGCAGAAACAAATGGTGTATATACCCTTGAATTATCATCTGACCATGCTTTAACTGCAGACAGTGGACAACATTAATGTAATTTCTATGTGTAACGAATTCCACAGAATGCAATAAAGGTGTAAAATGTAATTTAAAATTTAAAGTTAAATGAATTCTTAACAATTAGGCATAATCACAATCAAAAATGAGAAGCATTTAAACGGAATGATGTGAGTCAAGACCGAGATTGACACATGAACTCCAATTCCATGGTGCTTTCTTGCATTTATGTCCAACTAAGCATGGATAAGTCTGCTACTGGCGCATGGCTAACTTGCTAAATTGCAGTAACAAAAATAACACCGGCTCAGAAGCCTGTTGCACACATGCTGATAAGAGTGGGAAATAAAATTAATGTGCGTAGTAGACTATACTTCACCTTTTTCAAGAAAGAGTGCTAAATTTTAATTGCTGTAATTCATATACACCATTTAGAATTCACTCTGCTGATGTTAGATTAGAACAAGATTCTGATTGGTTGCTAGAAAAAAGGAATTAGCCATCTTTACTGAATTGGTGTTATGAGCCACAATTCACTAAGCCATTAAGATTGTTTTTTTTTGCTAAAATTACGTTCAGCATTGAGGTCTGAAACTCTCACATGACTGAACATAACACTTGTTAAATCGAAAAAAAATATATGCTCCTCACTTGTGGTAAAATCCTTTCCTTTATTCTAATTTTCAGCCAGGCAACACAAACAGACATTATAGTGTGACTTCACTAATAATCTCGTCTATATCAGATATTCCTTATTATGCACAGCCATGTCCTTAGGGGGCTGAATACCAGCACTGGGGAGACGTGAATGGCCTTCAGTTTGGTCTATCACTACCATCTGTAAGGATGAGAAATTTAAATAACTGAATCAGTTAAATGTATTTCTGAAAGTAGAAATATAGATATTATAGCTTAAATAGATGATCCCTGAATACATAAGTCATAAGTCATATATAAAGGGAGGATATTACATTTTATAATATATACTATGTAGTAATGCTTTGATTGCAAACAATCAGTACATACCTTACTCCTTGGTGCTACAGCACATAAGGGTAGGTTCACACTTCTGCATGTGGCTGGTATCGCTGCACCCACAGTGAAAATGCACTGCTATGCGAAAACGCCCCCACACATGTAAGATTGAAACGCAAGCACAGAAGCCCATTCATTTGAGTGGGTTGCTGTGCCCGCGCCAGGGCAGTCCTGTAAAAACGCATAGTTGTGAACCTAGAATCAAGGCCCATGGCGCACTGAATCATGCACGTGGCAATTTTCAGTCAATCTAAAAGCCACTAGCAAGCAAGTAATCTTCGATCCACCAGTTTGATGGACCACCGAAATGTGGTCCATTGTGAAATCAAAACTGGTCAATAAATTGACAGTGTCGTGATAGTTTAATGAAAGATGGCACTGAACTGAAATTGTAATGCCCACAAACGACAGTAGTTTAAAGAACGGTGATCGGATTTTCAACATGTTTTATAGGGGGAATTTGGATCCCTTCTCTATGCAGTCAGAACCACCATTTCATGTCTTTGATTGCTTTCAGGTTATGACAACTAATGGATTTGAACAATCTATAAAACTGCCATATATATGGCCAAATTAAAGCGGAGCTCCAGCCGCGAACTTTTTTTTTTTTAAAGTCAGCAGCTACTAACAGTGTAGCTGCTGACTTTAAATAAGGACACTTACCTGTCCTAGGCGCCCGCGCTGATGGCCCCCCCTAAGCCGGTCCCGCGATCGCTCCGAGTCCCGCGCCACCATTCACACTATGG
Organism: Rana kukunoris; assembly: GCA_029574335.1. NCBI lineage: Eukaryota > Metazoa > Chordata > Amphibia > Anura > Ranidae > Rana > Rana kukunoris. The sequence goes on along the minus strand of CM056056.1, from coordinate 104,401,987 downwards.
GAAACAGGCAGTGAAGCCGTACGGCTTCACTGCCCGTTTCCTACTGTGCCTGCGCGAGTCTCACGCTGGCTTGTGAATGGGCGCGCTGCTCTCTGAGAACACACACAGTTCCCAGAAAGCAGCGCGCCCCATTCACAAGGAGAAGGACAAGAAGAAATCGGACCGCGGTGCAGGTGAGGCAGATTACGGACTTCCGCATAGCAACAGCTATTTCGGGTGAGTATTTTTTTTTTTTTCAGGTTTTTTTTATTTATTTTTTTTAAACAACATGGCAAAATGTTGTTTTCATGGGTGGAGCTCCGCTTTAAGGCCACTATTCTTCTACCAAACAGTCTCTAGTTCCACTAACACATAACAGTGTCAACTGTGGTTACTGCTACTCTCTATACCAGGGGTCCCCAAACTTTCTAACCGAAGGGCCAGTTTACTGTACTTCAGACTTTAGAGGGGATAGACTGTGCACCGTGGGAGTTAACAATGCCCTATCTTTAATATTGGGGGAGGCATAGTTCCCCATCGTCGGTATCAGTGGAAGGAATAGTGCCCCTTTATTAGTGTCAGTGGGAGGAATAATGCCCCATCATTGGTATCAGTAGGAGGAATAGTACCCCGTCACTGGTATCACTGGGAGGAATAGTACTCCATCCTTGGTATCAGTGAGAGGAATCGTGCCCCGTCATTGGTGTCAGTGGGAAGAATACAGCCCTAATGTTGGTGTCAGTCAAAGGAACAGTGCCCCACCATTGGTGTCAGTGGAAGGAATAGTGCCCTAAGGTTGGTGTCAGTGAAAGGAATAGTGCCCCACCATTGGTGTCAGTGGGAGTAATAGTGCCCCAAGGTTGGTGTCAGTGAAAGGAATAGTGCCCCAATGTTGGTCTCAGTGAAAGGAATAGTGCCCCACCACTGGTGCCAGTGGGAGTAATAGTGCCCCAAGGTTGGTGTCAGTGAAAGGAATAGTGCCCCACCATTGGTGTCAGTAAAAGGAAAGTGCCCCAATGTATTTGTCAGTGAAAGAAATAGTTCCCCCAAGGTTGGTGTCAGTGAAAGGAATAGTGCCCCACCATTGTTGTCAGTGAAAGGAAAGTGCCCCAATGTTGGTGTCAGTGGGAGGAATAGTGCCCCAAGGTTGGTGTCAGTGAAAGGAATAGTGCCCCAATGTTGGTGTCAGTGAAAGGAAAGTGCCCCAATGTTGGTGTCAGTGAAAGAAATAGTGCCCCAAGGTTGGTTTCACTGAAAGGAATAGTGCCCCACCACTGGTGTCAGTGGGAGTAATAGTGCCCCAAGGTTGGTGTCAGTGAAAGGAATAGTACCCCACCATTGGTGTCAGTGAAAGGAAAGTGCCCCAATGTTGGTGTCAGTGAAAGAAATAGTGCCCCAAGGTTGGTTTCACTGAAAGGAATAGTGCCCCACCATTGGTGTCAGTGAAAGGAATAGTGCCCCACCATTGGTGTCAGTGAAAGGAATAGTGCTCCACCATTGGTGTCAGTGGGAGGATTAGGGCCCCAAGGGCCAGATACAAGCAAGTAAAGGGTTTGGAGATCACTGCTCTAGCTGAGCCAACAGAAGGTATAGAAATCAACATGTAGATTAAAGCACTATGCGGGGGGGCACAACTGTAGCATGCTGCCACCACTGGGATAAAAAGCAAAAGCTGCAGAACTAAAAAAATAAAAAAAATGAGGCTTCAGTTAGGCTTAATTTATAATAAACTAACATTGTAACATCTTGGATCCTGCAGTGTAATTTTCTGTTAAGTATTGCCTAGTGACAAATTCTGTGAATTGGCATCATTTCGAAATATGGCTATCACAATGGTAAATTAAAATAAAAGTATAGTGTTTATCGAATGGGGAATATTTTGGAGTAATTATTGCACTGTTTACCTAAAAGTATTATTATGTACTTTTCACATTTTAAATGCTATGTACTTTCATCATTTTTGTTACTGTATTCAACTAAAAGATTTTTTGGGTTAGCCAATAGAGGGCTCATTCAGCCTTTATTCTTTGCAACTGTTGATATTGGCCACCCTGGAAGTTCATTATTTTCATGAAAATAAAACTAAAGGCAAAACTTTTTTTTGGTTTAAGTAACGGAGGGGTTATAACCCCTGTTCGTTTTTATTTTCTATTTTTTACACCTGCGTCCCAGTGGAAAGATTTCCCTTCACTCTCTGTTCCATAAGACAACAGGGGTACAGACAGCAATAAAAACACAACGGCCGGGATTCAGAAATGATTTACGTCGGCGTATCAAAAGATACGCCGTCGTAATTTCAAATGTGCGCCGTCGCATCTCTGCGCTGATTCACAAAGCAAGATACGTAGAAAAACATGGCTTCAGCCATCCAACGTAACTTGCCTACGCCGCCGTATCATGGGCGCATAGTTACGCTGGTCCCATTTTAAATATGCAAATGAGTAAGATACGCCGATTCACAAACGTAGATGCGCCCGGCCGCTTCATATTTGCGTAAGGCTTGCGTCCGGCGTAAAGTCACCCCTCATATAGCAGGCGCAGGTAATGCAAAGGTATGGGCCAGGGAACGACGCCGTCAAATTTTACGTTGCGTACGCCGTTTACGTAGCACTACGTGAATAGGGCTGTGCGTAGGTTATGTTCATGTCGTAGGCATTGAGCCGCCGTATCTTAGGGAGTATATGCGACGTGATTCTGAGCATGCGCGCGCATGCGACGTTCAATCGGCCATTCATTTGCATGGGGTCACGCTTAATTTAAATAGATGACGCCCACCTCCTTCCTACTTTGAATTAGGTGGGCTTACGCCAGCCAATTTACGCTACGCCGCCGCAACTTACGGAGCAAGTGCTTTGTGAATACTGTACTTGCCTCTCTAGGTTACGTCGGCGTAGCGTATAAAAGATGCGCTACACCACTCTAAAGATACGCCAATGTGTCTGAATCCGGCCCATAAGGTTTAAATCCCTTTCCAATTTGTCCAAGAACTAAAGCAAAGTTTTTCTTTTGTTTCCTGCCCCAAAGATGCAATTGGAAATTAGAAGAAATCTACAAATTGAGGAGAATTCTCAGACAACTGTCACCTAAAAAGCACCTCCATTGAAAGATTTCCCCTCAACTATTCTTCTGGTGACAACTTTAAAATGCTGGATTTCGCCTCACTTTCTGTTACTATGTCAATAGTTACCATGACACACTGAAAGGGAAAAGTATCCCAACGGGGACCCAATCAGCAATAAAAATGTGAAAGGGGATCTAACCCTTCCCTACTCTATCCACAAATAAAACTAACGTTAGGGTTATACAATTGGCTGTGCCTCTTTTGGTGTCATCCAAGTTACAGAGTTATAATAATAGCAATTCAAACCAGAACACCATGAGCAGAATAAGGTCTATTTTGTGTTATATATGGAACTACAACCAAGAGCCCTCATGTTATTTAAAGTAATGGGAAGCTGGGTAGATTTACTCTCACTGCCTTCCCTGTGACAATGTTGTCACCTTGACAGGAAATGCAAAAAAAAAAGCCAACAGGGACACAGACAAGTCTTTCCCTATGCTACTTACAAAAATATTAATATTATTATTAGTGAGATATTATCTTGAATCTAGCTTATCAGACAACAATGTAATTGTGTCCTTGGTTATTGGGGACTATTTCCTCTGTAAGGTAATACCAGCCTGTTTGGATTTACCCTGTTTGGTCTGTTTTGCATTGGTGTATAGGGAAAAGAGGAAATCCTTGTTTTGCATTGATGGGATTGTCCATACCGGGGTACGATTAATATAACACTAGTCTTTATGCACTGAGTATGATTGATTGTTAAGATAGATTCTTATGGCTGTTTTATATGTTTCTCTAGACAAAACAGCGTCTTCTTCTAGCAAGTTGCATACTAGTTGAAGTATTCCTCTCCTCATTAGTGACAGGATTATTTGTTGAGCCTCCCTTTCTCTTTGACCTCATGCTTGATCAGGGTAGGTATAATGGACCAGACAGGAAACATGTATGCCTAATTGGACATTACTATTAGTGTCCAGGTATAATTGACTTTATGCCTTTACAGGTTCAATTAGGGGTTTACCCTCTCTATGATACGCTCATACTTTCCTGGGTTGCCTGTGGGTGAGAGCCCTTTTCGTCAGATGATCTACCCCACTTTTAAGTGCACAATGTGGTTTATTTACTAAAGCTGGAGAGTGCAAATCAGGCTCACTTCTGCTTAGAAACAAATGAGCTTCTAACCCCAATTGTAGCCTGTAATCTAATATATGGAAATTAAAGCCGTTTAGACCATATATGGTCTCTATGTATATTATGAACCTTTGATGTAGATATATTTCTTGTTTTCTTAAAATCCTTTTTTGTTTATTTATAGTGATACTGTACATAAAGCCTTCCAAAAGCTCCTGAAGAAGCCATGATTATGTCGAAACATGTAAATTAAAAAAAACATCGACTGTATGAATTTATTAGTGTTCCTTTTTATACATTTTTTAAAATGAATGCCTATTAAATAAAATGTATACATTTTAATTTGTTTTCAATCTAATTAATATGCACCTTTTAGATTCGGCTAGTGGCCGAAGAAAGGGTTAATAGCACCTGTGTTGCGGCGTTGACAAAGTGCTTTGCAGGTGCTTCGGCAGCACTGCCCATACATTTCAATGGGCAGGGCGTTTTGAGAGCGGTGTATATACCCGTCCCGCACCTCCTCAAAGAGGCAGCTTGCAGGCTTTTTTTTCCCCGTTCTACAAGCGGACTACCCCATTGTGAAAGCACTCGGGCTTTCGCACTGGAGTAGCTTGAGAGGCACTTTACAGGCGCTATTTTTTGTGCTAAAACACCTAAAAGCGCCACAGTGTGAAAGGGGTCTAAAACTCCCATTTCTACTTCTCCCTTTGAAATATTATTATTACTTTACTCTTTTGGAGATTATCCATCATCTGTCTTGATGATGAAGTGCAGGAAATTATGGTAAATCTCCCAAGTGGGTCAGAAGAGAACAGTAAAAACTGATGGATTTTAACACTTCCTTGCACTATTCAAATCCACAAAATTGTTTTGGCTGGAGATTTACATTCATTTACAAAGAGCATTGCGATTGCATCATATTCGTTTTTCTGCTGTATTTGCCTGAAGGCACCCAGACAAGGTTTATATATAATAATAATAAAAAATACAAGAGTGATTAATGTAGTACTTTAGTGCCTCTCCATAATGCTCCTGCCCTAGGCGCTAGCACCTGAGTCCATTATAGTAAATAGGCCCATGACAGGTCCTAGTATACAGCCCATTACTTGCAAACCATGGCTAAGCAAACAGCTGATCCCCCAGTGCTCAGGTCCCAGTTATCAAGACATGTGCAAAAACTGTATAGCATGCAGATGCTCTTTCTTTGGATTTATTGAGCTCTCTCTCTCTCTCTTAATTGCGCAGCTCAGTAAAGTAGGTAAAAGGCAATCTCCTTTATTATACAGGGCAGCATATATAGATATCTGTAGGGAGGGGTGAATCAGCTGTACTGCAGTCCTGGAATTGCAGAGGAAACAGAAGGACCAATTTATTGGCTTATTTAAACAGCCTAAGACCCTCATACAATATGCAGAGGTTTTCCAGCTAATGAGCCTCTCCCAGTGCTGCTGATGTGTGGCGGTATCAATTGCCGACGCTGCTACTCCCCCACCATCTCATCTACCAAACTCCTACATACGGCTCATCTACTGGGCTAATTTACAAGCTAGCAAATGGAGCCAACAGCGAATGCAGCAGGCATTGTTTTATATATATATATATATATATATATATATATATATATATATATATATATATATATATATAAATATATACACAGTACAAGTAATATACACAGTATATATATATTTTTTTCAAGCTTACTTTTTGGAAGTCATCTTTACTACGAGCATTGCTGCAGGCCTCAATGATTCTGCACTCTATCTTGCTCTCTAGTCTATCTTTGCATGCAGTGTGAAAATGATGAGAAACAATGTAATATTATAATGATATGTGATGATGCAGCGCCAGCTGTTTAGACTGAAATCAAACGTCTCCTGGGAATAGCTGCTAGCGTTTTATATTCAGAAAGGCTGTCAATAAAAAGAGGCAGAAATCTATGCGCAGGATCACGAAGATACCCGATAGCTAGACGTTCACACTTCTCGGTTGAAATCTGTCACCCCTCGTGTAGAAAATGCCAGTGAAGACCCGCTCGGGCACAGAAGTTCACGTCAGCGGCTCATCCACAGGACATGAAGGGTGGACAGACAATTGAGGCTGACTCGGGGAAAGGTTGGAGGAGGCATATGCTGGGGAATTGTTTCATGTTCAACCTGCTGTTTGACCTCCTTCAGATCCTTTTACTAACAAATCTGCTTCTTTTTCCTGTTCTCTCATTAGTGCTGATGTTTACTGAATGGAGTGTTGGTTTTGCTCATTAACCCCTCGACGGAGAAGCAGGTCAGCAGTGTTCTGGAAAAGCTCAGCTACCCAGCCTACTGGAACTGCAAATGTGTTAGACATTTCATTATGCACTTCCCCATCTAGGTGTGTAATCAGAATCACAGCGCTGGGTAACGCGTGGACAAGACCATATTCATTTTTTTCATTTTTGTCAATTTATATACACACATAGTTTTCTTAACGCATTTTAGGCGTCATTCGCCATAAAACAGTCTTTTTTTTTTCACTTATGAATTAGCAGCAGGGTATATTAGAAACTAATATCAGTCCTAATAACTACCACCATTAGCACAATGGGCTCAGATTGACAGGAGACGACTTAGCCAGCCTAGTAGGCTCCTGACTTGGACATCCAATTAAGTCAGCAGGGTTGCAGAGCCCCCACCATGTATTGCATTAATTGTCCCCATTCTCTCCTTCCTTTACTTATTGTTCCCTGGATGATTATAACTCATCATTCTATCTGTACATATACTAGCCATTCATTTCTACTCTAATCGTGTCTTTCGCAAGATCTGCACCATACTTTTCCTGATACAAATATAAAACAATATAAATAATAACAGTGAGCTGTACACAAAGCAAACAATGGTATATAAATATAACAACACAGGCTATGTTTACCTGCATGTACAACATAACAATACACATGTATTTACACGCAATCACAGTATATTGCATAAACAATAATGCTGGGTATTGTTTCTCTATGTTGGCTGCTGACAAGTGGGGATGTGCTGGGGTCAGGCTCTATAAAATAGTATTCTTCCTGATTTTTCTATACATACAACAGATAGCAGTCTATGATTGAGGCTGAAATCCATTGCCATCAGTAGTATCAGTGCTATGAGCAGAGTACATCAAAAGCTTCTATTATACAGCGCTTGTCTTTTCTACACCGTGATGTGATAGTTCAGCTCCTTTACCCCATTTATCAATCATCTCTCCTGTTTCTGACACTTTTGCGTTCAGATCCATTATATATTTAAGGGGTTTATTTCATCCAATACTTAAAGATGGACTCGTTTTAGCTGAAACTCCTGCATCTCTTGGAGACTTTGTAAAGTCCCACTTTTTCTGCTGAAACCTCTAAAATATGAAAAAAAAAAAAAAAAAAAAATGTTATGGCGAGAAACCCCCCTCCCTCCTAGAAGAGTTCTATCCTTAAAAGCAGGTATGCCAACTCCAGTCATAGAGATCGATCTCAGCATCAAAAGTCCTGGAGATATAAGAAGAAGCAGCGGGTGATTCTACTTTCCAGCATCTAAAGAAAACCTTAATATCAATTTGGTGCACTGACCCTTTAAGCCCTTAGTGAGTCTTCTTCTGCAACTGATTTCTCTTATTCGATTGTGCTACAGTACATACAAATGACCGTCTACCTAAGAGAACCTGTCAATGCATTCTAATATACTGTATATAAACATATTGATACACAAATGCCAGCTCCTAACAAAGAGAACCATTCAATCAATTCTGGGGCATATACAATATATATATATATATATATATATATATATATAGTGTATATATACACACACAGACAAATATATTCACTGTATTCTGATATATATATATATGTGTGTGTGTATGTATATATATATATATATATATTACACAAAATCCAGCAAAGAAAACAATTAAATGCATTGCAAGATGCACCTGCTAAAGAGAACTTGTCTATGTATCTTAGATAGATAGAAAGATAGAGATAGAGAGAGAGAGAGAGAGAGAGGGGGGGGCCAGAGAGGGGGAGAGATGGTGAGGGAGAGAAAGAGAGAGTGAGGGAAGAGGGGAGAGAGAGGGCAAAGGGGGGAGAGGGGGAGAGAGGACAGGGGAGAGGGAGAGAGAGAGGAAGAGGAGTGAGAGGGCAGGGGGGGAGAGAGGAAGAGGGGAGAGGGAGAGGGGAAAGAGGAAGAGGGGAGAGGGAGAGGGGAAAGAGGGAGGGGGAGGGAGAGAGGAAGAGGAGCGAGAGGGCAGGGGGGGGAGAGAGGAAGAGGGGAGAGGGATAGGGGAAAGAGGAAGAGGGGAAAGAGGGAGGGGGAGGGAGAGAGGGGGGGGGAGAGAGAGGAAGAGGGGAGAGGGAGAGGGGAAAGAGAGAGGGGAGGGAGAGAGAGCAGAGGGGGAGAGAGGGCAGAGGGGGAGGGAGGGAGAGAGAGGACAGGGGGAGGAAGAGGGGAGAGAGAGAGAGGAGGGAGAGAAAGGGCAGAGGGGGGAGAGAGGGAGGGAGAGAGAGAGAGGACAGGGGGAGGGAGAGGAAGAGGGGGGAGAGGGGGAGGGAGAGAGAGAGAGGACATGGGGAGGGAGAGGGGGAGGGGGAGAGAGAGAGGGGGAGGGGGAGAGAGAGAGAGGGAGAGGGGAGGGAGAGAGATGGAGAGGGGGAGGGAGAGAGAGGGGGAGAGAAAAAGCCAGAGAGAGGGTGGAGAGAGAGAGAGAAAGGGGGAGAGGGAGGAGGGAGCAAGAGAAATAGAGATAGACAACCTATCAAAGAGAACCTGTCAATAGATCTTATATATATACACATGCATATGCATGCATCTGCTAAAGAGAACTTGTCTATGCGTCTGACAAAGAGAGAGATAATAGACAACCTATCAAATAGAACAATGCAATAGATCTTATATATACACATGACACACACACACATATATATATATATATATATATATATACTATTTACACTATGTAATATGTTCTCCTATTATGTTACAAAGTGTCCAGCATGCACATTCAGCTTGCTATTTACTTGCATGTATTGAGATCTCAGCCCTGATCCTAATTACATGTGAGATCCTTTATTGTAGCCTGTATTTCTTATACAGTGTGATCTCTATGACCCATCAGTATATGATCACACAGAGTATATACTGTGTATAGATCCCCCATGGGATGATGAGCACACAATCTCCCATTATTAGACATCCTCCTGTGTTCCTGGTCACCTCTACATCATCAGCATCATTCCATGGCATTGTCCCTCCATGTCCCCTCTCCTCCTCTGTCTATAGTCCATGACACGGGCCGATGTGACAGTCCCGGACATTGCACCTCCCCCTCCCATATTACCTCTATGTCACCTTTCCAGTATGGGACCCCCTCCCTCCCCTCCCCCCGATCAGGACTTACATCTCGGAATCGGTTCCAGTGTTTGATCTTGCCGCTGTACTGGTTGATGGAGGACAGCCATTGCTCATCCTCCATGAAATTGCCGGTGTTCTCCACCTCTTTGCCGTCTCCCTGGGTCCAGGCGATGGGCAGCAGCAAGGGCAGGAGGAAGAGGCAGGTCCCCGCCGGGTTCCTCATCCTGATCAGCTCGGTCCTGGCTGGGTGATGGGGATGGAGATGTCACTGGCTGCCTAGGAGAGAGCCCCAGAGCAGGCAGAGCAGGGCACAGCAGAGCACAGCAGAGCAGGCACGGGAGAGCAGAGCAGGCAGAGCAGGCAGCAGACTGGAGGGGGAGAGCAGAGAGCCTGCGCCACAGCATCAGAGAAAGGAGGGGGAGGGGGAGGGGAGGAGGGGTGACACCACACCTGCTCTACATGACAGCATGGCACTGGGAAAGGTGATCCATGGCGATCAGGACATGTACATCCTCCTCTGTTTGTACCGGGACATGCCTGAACCTTTATCATAGCAGTGATGTGCCATCTATATGTCCTGTGTATTTATTAACCTTCATTTCTGCTAAACTGGACCAATTAGGTGGCAGAACATGAGAGGATTTGGCATTTCATGGTTACAGTAAACCCCAATAATGAACAATCAAGAAACATTCACTGCAGGTGAATCATCAAATCGAATTTGATTGGAATGGCAGAAATTATTTGGGGGAAAATGGCAACCACTGCTTTATAAATATGCCCACACACAACAGATTGTACATTTATTTATGTTTTTGCACGCTAGTCATATAACGAATCTGAAGAGTTTACTAAAGTTGCGAAAATTCTCATACGACAGAACAAACAAATTGAAAGTGTTGTAATGTATTTTCGGACGACAACTGTACTGATTAAACGAAAATCTGTTATCGTACGAGAATATATATTTTTTCGTGTAGTCCAATCGAATGATATCAGATGAACTGTCATGGTCGGCTCTCGAAAGCCCTGTACTAATGAGCCAATTATCGTACGATCGCGTCCAAAATCTTTTTTTTTTTTTGTCCAATCTTGGATTGTGTGTACGGTCCATTCGCCCCGACACCCCCCCCCCCCCCTGTTCACATTGGAGCAACTTGTCAGGTCAAATCGCATGACAAATCACACCCTATTATTGGCAATGGCCATGTTTAAATCAATGCGGCACGACTTTGTGGCGCATCAACATGAAATAGAAGTTACTGCACTACTTTTGGCGTTTTCAGGTGCGACTTTATTAGACATCTGTACATGAAGCAGCACAGATGTCTTCAATGTCGCACGTGAAGTCGCACGGACACATGGCTTTGAAATTGTGCCATTTCAGATGGAGTTGCACAATTTCAAAGCTGCATTCAATGTGAACAAGGGCTTAACGGATCCCCCTAAATATAATTTTTTCTATGTGTGTGTTCACAGCTGTGCTTTAGAAATCATACCGGTAGTCATTTTCATGCACTTCTTACATCTGAACTACCTGGTAGCGAGCCTGCCAGTCACCATTCTTCCTTGTTCTAAACCTGGGGTCTACAAACTGTGGCCGAGGGCTGGATGTGACCAATTACTTGCCTTTATCCGGCCCTTGGGGTATTACTCCTTCAACTGATACCAATGATGGGGCATTGTTTTCATCCACTGATGTGAGGCATTTTCTGCTGCCTCTGGCCCCCCTAAAGCCTGAAGGACAGTAAACTGGCCCTTTGCTCAAAAAGTTTGCAGATTCCTGATCTAAACTAACCACACAAAGCACAGAAGCCGATCTTCTTATTTTTTTTTTTTTATAATAATCTTTATTTTAGGCAGCATTGTTAGAGAATAATAAAAACAAGGAAAACAAACAACACAGTAACACAACAGGTATACAGTAAAACCTTGGTTTGAGAGCATTTTGCAAGACAAGCAACATTTTTAAATACATTTTGACTTGTTATACAAGTGATGTCTTGATATAAGAGTAGCGTCATCATGTCACAACTGAGTATAAAAGAGAAGAGAGGAGCCTCTAAGTGTAACACTACAGTTACATTTAATGAAGGTACAACATTTAGAAACTCACATGGTTGATGATTAAAACAGGCACATCTAAGTATGCAGGCATCCAGGGTAAAGATGTCCCCATAGAACATTCTCAGAGACCACTGAAGCATAGGGAAGAAGGCACTGCAAGGACCAGTCTAGCAGCACAGAGGATGGGGTAAGCAGATTTTATTTTCTATGCCCCCTAGATTTAAAGGAGCAATTGACCCTTGCAGTGTGGGTGCAGCTCCCAGGTAACACATTTAACCCCTTGGTCACCACTGGTGTTAACCCCTTCCCTGCCAAGGACATTTATACAGTAATCAGTGCATTTATATAGCACTAATCGCTTTATAAATGTCACTGGTCCCAAAAAAGTGTCAAAGGTGTCCGATCTGTCCGCTGCAATGTGGCAGTCCTGCTAAAAATCGCAGATCGCCGCCATTACTAGTAAAAAATAATAATAATAAAAATACCATAAATCTATCCCCTATTTTGTAGACGCAATAACTATTGCAATTTTCTTTTAACCAAAAATATGTAGAAGAATACATATTGGCCTAAACTGAGGAAGAAATGTTTTTTTTATATATATATATATATATATATATATATATATTTTTTTTTTTTGGGGGGGGGGGGGATATTTATTATAGCTAAAAGTGAAAAATTTAGCTTTTTTCAAAAATGTCGCTCTTCTTTTTTTTATTTATAGTGCAAAAAAAAAATAACGCAGAGGTGATCAAATACCACCAAAAGAAAGCTCTATTTGTTGGGGGAAGAGGGACAAAAATGTTGTTTTGGTACAATGTCGCACAACTATGCAATTGCCAGTTAAAGGGACTCGCAAAAAATGGCCTGGTCATTAAGGGTAAATCCTTCTGGTCCTTAAGTGGTTAACCACTTGCCAACCATATACTGTAAATATTCATAGGCAAGGTGGCTCTCCTCGGAAGGATCACATATCTGTACATATGATTCTGCACTTCCGGTCTGGGGCCAGCCTGCACACCGCCAATCAACGGGTCCAGCAGACGCAATGTCTGCCGTGACCCGCCAATCATTTGGGACATAGGCAGAACGGCAGTATGTAAGCAAGGCAAGGAGAAGGGAAGGTTGTGATCCTGTGTTTTTACAAAGCAGGAACACGGCTCTCTGCCTTCCCATAGTAAAAGCACCTCCCACACAGTTAGAAAACATGTCCTAGGCAGTTAATCTCTTGATTGCCCCTGATCTTAACCTCTTTCCAGCTAGTGTCATTAGTATAGTGATATATTTTTAGCACTGATCACTGTATTAGTGGCACTGGTCCCCATTAGTGCCACTTTGGGCCAGATTCAGAAAAGTTGTACGCCGGCGTATCTCCAGATATGCCACCGTTATTTTAAATGTGCTCTGTCGCATCTTTGCACCGATTCACAGAGCGAGATACGCCGAAAAACATGGCTTCAGCCGTCCGACGTAACTTGCCTACGCCGGCGTATAAATAAATATGCAAATGAGTAAGATACGCCGATTCACGAACGTAGATGTCCCCGGCTGCTTCATATACGCAATTTACTTAAGGCTTACGTTTGGCGTAAAGTTACCCCTGCTATATGAGGCGCAGCTAATGCAAAGGCATGGGCCAGGGAACGACGCCGTTGAATTTTACGTTGTTTACGCCGTTTACGTAGTACGTGAATAGGGCTGGGCGTAGGTTACGTTCACACGTCGTAGGCATTGCGCGCCAACGTCTCTTAGGGAGTATATGCGCTGTGATTCTGAGCATGCGCGCGCATGCCCAGTTTGACCGGCCATTCATTAGCATGGGGTCACGCCTATTTTAATAGATGACGCCCACCTCTTTCCTACTTTGAGTTAGGTGGGCTTACGCCGGGCAATTTACGCTACGCCGCCGCACCCTACGGAGCAAGTGCTTTGTGAATACTTTACTTGCCTTTCTAGGTTACGTCGGTGTAGCGTAAAGAAGATACGCTACGCCCGCACAAAGATGCGCCCGTGTAACTAAATGTAATTTTTGGGCAACAAATGTAATAAATTACCCATTTTCTTTTTTGGTGAATGGAGGATGGGTGAATGAATGAACTTTTTTTTTTTTTGATAAGTGCATGTGACAGTTTTAGCACTTACCCTCATAGCACCACAAGATCACAGCTGTGGGAGTATCCAGGGGGTCAGGGAAGAGGAATGAATGTTTTAACTAATAGATCAATCACCAGCACAAAGCACACTTATTCAATGTAAGTACTGTTCCCTGTGCCCCATCGGGGCCATTGATTGCACACATGTGGCACTCCAGCCCCCCAGTGCCACAGAGCACATATACCGCAATCGGAAGCATTGGCACTCCATCAACGTACAGGTGATAGCTGATGCCAAATACCTCATATGGCACGTCCGTGCCAAAGACCCCGGGTCCAGCCATGACAGCTACATATACCGTCAAAGCAACATCCCAGAAGATTTTGAGCAGGACATGTATGGGGACAGCTGGCTGGTTGGTGAGTGACATGGGTGGCAGGCATGACTGTCCCCCCCCAATGATGCAGACATCACAAGGGGCACATGCATGACTAACATCCTCCTGTCTTTTCCCTTACAGGTGACTCTGCATATGTACTGGGACCCCATCTCATGACTCCTTTCCGGAACCCCCAAACCAGAGGAGAGAGAAGATACAATGAAGCACACATCAAAACCCGTGCAGTGGTGGAGCGCACATTTGGCCTCCTGAAGTCCTGTTTCCGATGCCTGGATAAGTCTGGGGGGCCTATTGTATTCCCCCAACTTTGTGGGTCAGATCATCGGTGCATGTTGCATTCTGCACAACTTTGGGGGGTCAGGTCATCACGTAGGGCAATCTGCAGGCCCTTTCTCATGGCAACCACACAGCCCCCCCCCTGCCAGAGGAGACCCTGTCAGCTGATGGAAGCAGGGCCGGCGCTAGCAATAGGCGAGTCAGGCGGCTGCCTAGAGCGCCATGGTAGGGGGAGCGGCAAAATCCGGATCCCCAGCCACTTGTTTGATTCAGACCTGCAGGACTGACATTTTTAAAAAAAATACGTGCCTTATGGCGCCAGCCGCCAGGCTACGGGGGGTTGCGCGGCTTGTGCATGTGGATACATCCATGCCGGACGGATCGCTCTATCCCCATTCCCCAGCCTCAGACAGTGCCGCCCTAGTAGCGCCGGCAGGGAGGGAGCCGGGACTCAGCTGGCCGGAAGTGCCGTACGATCAATGGAAGCCCTGGCCCCTGCATATGCACTGTAACTACGGCGGGCTTTCTGCTCCCCCCTCCTCCTGGGCGCTCGGGGATCTGGCGTGCTGCTAGTGCAAGGACAGGCAGGCGCAGCGCCACTCTAGTAATCACCTCACCTGCCGCTGGCTCAGGTATTGTGGACAAATAAAACATTGTTTTTAAGTTAATAGTGCAGAACTGATATGTTTGTGGGGGGTGACAGACGTGCGGGGGGGGGTACTAATATGAGTGGGGGGGGGGTGACAGAAGTGCAGGGGGGTACTAATATGAGTGGGGGGGGGGGTACTAATGAGTGGGGGGGTGACAGATGTGCGGGGGGTACTAATATGAGTGGGGGGATACAAACGTGCAGGGGGGTACTGATATGTGTGGGGGGGGGGTGACAGATGTGCAGGGGGGTACTGATATGTGTGGGGGGGGGGGTGACAGATGTGCAGGGGGGTACTGATATGTGTGGGGGGGGTGACAGATGTGCAGGGGGGTACTGATATGTGTGTGGGGGGGTGACAGATGTGCAGGGGAGTACTGATATGTGTGGGGGGGGACACAGACATGCAGGGTGGTACTGATATGTGTGGGGGGACACAGACGTGCAGGGGGGTACTGATATGTGTGGGGGGGCACAGACATGCAGGGGGGTACTGATATGTGTGGGGGGGACACAGACATGCAGGGGGGTACTGATATGTGTGGGGGGGCACAGACATGCAGGGGGGTACTGATATGTGTGGGGGGGACACAGACATGCAG
Source organism: Rana kukunoris (assembly GCA_029574335.1). Classification (NCBI taxonomy): domain Eukaryota; kingdom Metazoa; phylum Chordata; class Amphibia; order Anura; family Ranidae; genus Rana; species Rana kukunoris. The sequence continues at coordinate 104,386,359 of CM056056.1, read as the reverse complement.
GGTGGTACTGATATGTGTGGGGGGGACACAGACATGCAGGGGGGTACTGATATGTGTGGGGGGGACACAGACATGCAGGGGGGTACTGATATGTGTGGGGGGACACAGACATGCAGGGGGGTACTGATATGTGTGGGGGGACACAGACATGCAGGGGGGTACTGATATGTGTGGGGGGACACAGACATGCAGGGGGGTACTGATATGTGTGGGGGGACACAGACGTGCAGGGGGGTACTGATATGTGTGGGGGGGCACAGACGTGCAGGGTGGTACTGATATGTGTGGGGGGACACAGACGTGCAGGGGGGTACTGATATGTGTGGGGGGACACAGACGTGCAGGGGGGTACTGATATGTGTGGGGGGACACAGACGTGCAGGGGGGTACTGATATGTGTGGGGGGACACAGACATGCAGGGGGGTACTGATATGTGTGGGGGGACACAGACATGCAGGGGGGTACTGATACTGTATGTGTGGGGGGGAAACAGACATGCAGGGTGGTACTGATATGTGTGGGGGGACACAGACATGCAGGGGGGTACTGATATGTGTGGGGGGACACAGACATGCAGGGGGGTACTGATATGTGTGGGGGGGACACAGACATGCAGGGGGGTACTGATACTGTATGTGTGGGGGGGACACAGACATGCAGGGTGGTACTGATATGTGTGGGGGGACACAGACGTGCAGGGGGGTACTGATATGTGTGGGGGGACACAGACATGCAGGGGGGTACTGATATGTGTGGGGGGACACAGACATGCAGGGTGGTACTGATATGTGTGGGGGGACACAGACGTGCAGGGGGGTACTGATATGTGTGGGGGGACACAGACATGCAGGGGGGTACTGATATGTGTGGGGGGACACAGACATGCAGGGTGGTACTGATATGTGTGGGGGGGACACAGACGTGCAGGGTGTACTGATATGTGTGGGGGGACACAGACATGCAGGGGGGTACTGATGTGTGTGTGGGACAGATTGGTAGATGTGTGTGTGTGGGGGGGGGACAGATGTGCAGGGGGGTACAGAGGGGAACAGATATGTGTGGGGGGGGGGACAGGTGTGCAGGGGGGTACAGAGGGGGAACAGATGTGTGTGTGTGTGGGGTGGGGGGGCAGATGTGCAGGGGAGTACAGATATGTTTCTGGGGGACAGACGGATAGATATGTGGGGGGGGGGGGGCAGATGTACAGAGGAGTAGCAGATGTGTGTGGGGCAGATGTACAGGGGGTAGAGAGGGGGAACAGATATGTGTGTGTGGGGAACAGATGTGCAGGGGTGTACATAGAGGAACTGATATGTGGGGGAGGGGGTTTGAGGGGAACAGAGGTGCAGGGGGGGGGGGTGCAGAGTGAAACAGGCATTCAGGTTGATACAGTGATGAGGTGTTCTGAATTGTGAAGGTGGAAGAATTGGGGTGATCTGAGGCCTGAAAATACAGGAATTGGGGCCATTTGAGGTGTGAAAGTTCAAGTCCACCTTGGTAAAAATAAGAAAAATAAATGCAGATCTTTTTGCAGGTACAAAAAGGTGCATTTATTGTTTTCTAGTAAGAACCTTAAAGCATTGTCAGCGTATCTGTCTGCGGACTGTGGACCACGGCTGGCGTGAGGAAGCGAGCTGGTGCCATTCACTATTCGTTTTCGGGCCAGGTCCAGAGGCACATGTGCAAGCCTGTGGACCACAGCTGAAGAAATGGGTGCCGCAAATTTTTTAGTGAGGGGCAGAGACAGTGTGTGGGGGGGGCGGGAAAATTAGGTTTCGCCTAGGGTGTCAAAAATCCTTGCACCAGCCCTGGATGGAAGAGCAGTCAGGAGGGTCCTCGTGTTACGAATCTTTGACCGTTAAACACACACATACAGCATGGCACACAGACAATGCACGTGTGTACACCACTGTGGTCCCTAGATCACACACCCCACATCCACACCACATTGGATTAGCCCAAGTCCAGCATGTAGGACTTGGGAGCAGCAACGCCACGTCAAAGCACCAATGATGTTGCTGTCCATTCATACACCATTCACACAGCCGTGGGGATAACTTCTCCCCAACGGCCGAGGGTGACACCCCTTACTGGCAGGAGTGCCACCCCCTCACATTCACACACCATTCACACTGCACCGTGTGCAGTATCAAGAAAAAAAAAAAAGCTCTTACCCAGAGCATAATATAAATTTAAAAAAAAAAGCTCTTAACCAGAGCATAATATAAATAAAATAAAAAGCTCTTACCCAGAGCATAATATAAATAAAAAAAAAGCTCTTACCCAGAGCATAATATAAATTAAAAAAAAAGCTCTTACTCAGAGCATAATATAAATAAAAAAAAAAAAAAGCTCTTACCCAGAGCATAATATAAATTAAAAAAAAAGCTCTTACCCAGAGCATAATATAAAAAAAAAAAAAAAAGCTCTTAACCAGAGCATAATATAAATAAAAATAAAAAGCTCTTACCCAGAGCATAATATAAATTAAAAAAAAAGCTCTTAACCAGAGCAAAATAATAAGAAATAAAAAAATTAATGGGCCTGGCGGGGGCTCCGCCTGGTGCCACGGCTCCTGCCCCTCACTTGCCTGGGGGCAGCCACAGGTGGGGGGGGGGTGGGGTAGCAGGTGGAGTAGGAGCATCCCCACGTCCCTCCCTGGCTGCCTGCATGCCCTCCGGGGCAACCGCTATGCGGGTCTGCACAGCTGTCTGCTCCTCAACTGCAAGGCGCAAGGCATGAACCTCCCCTACAAGGTCGGAGGTGGTCGCCTGATGCTCCCCCAGGCTGGTCAGCGTTGCTGCGCTGTTGCCAGCAAGGTCTTAGATGGCATCTGTAAGGTGTCCCGAGGAGGCCAGGCTGTCGGCCAGGCACCTCATCTCCTCCACGACCTCTGACAGGTGCCGATTTTGCTGGTCCTGCTGTCTGGCCAGCTGTTCCGGCAGGACCTTGTGAACACCCCTGGTCTTGCACGTCGCCATCCGGGGAGTGGTAGGGGACCGGGCATAAGGGGAGGATGTTGAGGGGCCGGAGATGAGGGGGGGGAAACAGAGGGATTCGATAAAGATGGGGGGATAGCCTGGGCTGGTCCGGGCAACCCATCATCCTCCTCCAAAACAAGGTAGAGGTCCTGGTCCTGGTCTACGAGATCCTCCTCAACCACCTTCTCCGTTGAGGTGTGCCCACTTCCCTCCAAGTCCTGTTCCAGGGGGGCAGCCAGAGGGACTGGATGCTCGGGGGATGGATCCTGACGGGCCCTGGCAGCAACAGATGGCCCCGCTCCCTCCTGCACTTCTGTGGATGACACAAAAGATGCCCATGTTGGTTGACCCACACACTTGGCACATGTTCCCTTCCACCCCCACACATGCTACACATCAGATAGAATATAAAACACACTTACCTGTCCTCAGGGCTGGCTTTTCGGACTCATAGCCCCCAACTCCCTCAACCTGCTCCGTCTGCAGGCAGCGGGCAACCACCTTTTCCTCCTCAGTCAGGCGGACGGTGCAGGGTGGGCCCCCTCCAGTGCCCCTGGCATGCCGAGCAATCGCAGCCAGCTTGCCCTTCACGAGGCGCCGCAGGTCATTAATTTTTTTTTGAATGTCCTGCGGTGTCCGGACCTCATGAGAAAGGGCATTGACTTGGCAAGCGACCTTCATTAGGATCTGATCCCTCCGGGACTTGCTGGTCCGGGCACTGTCAGCACCATGGAGCCGCGAATCATACTTCTCCATTGCCCTCAAAACAATGGCCCTCTCCTCTGGGGAGAAATTTTTCTTCCTCCTCTCCTTAACAACACTAGTCATTTTGTCCTGCACAAAGTTTGGCCGTCACAATCAAGAAAATGGGAGGCGTTTGCGCTGCACGGGCGCATGTGTGGCTGCATTATATACCCTGCGCCGGCGAATTGTAGGGAGGCTTTGCGCATGCGCAGAAGGCATCCACGTCACGGTGCGGGTCAACCACGTCACGGCGCGGGTCATCCACGTCACGGCGCATGCTTCGTTCGTCCCGGCCTGCATTTGCATGGGGTCACACTTCATTACAATGCAACACGCCCACTTCCCTCCTACTTTGTTGTTGCGCCGGATTACGCCAATGATTTTACGGGACGCAGGCGCATCTTGGAGCGCATTTACTTAGGGAATACGGTACTTGCCACTCCGTGTTACGTTGGCGTAGTGCATCTGAGATGCGCAACGGCTGCATAATTAGGCGCGCATCTACGAGAATCTGGCCCTATGTGTGGCTTCATGGCGTTAGGACCCACCCGCCATGAGGTTGCATATACAATGCATCCAGGAAAATATTCACAGCGCTTTACTTTTTCCACAATTTGTTATGTTACAGCCTTATTCCAAAATGGATTCAATTAATTATTTTCCTCAGAATTCTAGAAAACATACCGTAAATGGGGCCATAGTGTGAATGGGGCCTTAGCTTTCCTGAAATACTGTAAGGATATGCTCAATCCCATAAGAGACAGCTGTCCGCTTGCTGTATTTAACCACTTGCCGACAGCCGCCGGTAGATATACGTCGGCAGAATGGCTGATGTGTGCAAAGCAACGTATGGCGCAGCAAGCTACGTGACTGTGCACACAGGACCCACGGACTCAATGTCCGCCGGTGTCCCACGATTGTGTCACGGAGCTGCAAAACGGTGGGCAGCGTGCGTAAACAAAGCATCTTCCTCTTCTGCCTTGTGACTTCTGCCTTGTCATTGGGAGCAGTGATCAGTATTGTGTCACATGTAGCCCAGCCCCCACTTCCTAAGACACACTTAACCCTTCCTCGCCCCCTAGTGGTTAACCCCTTCCCTGTCAGTGTCATTTACACAGTAATCAGAGCATTTTTATAGCACTGATTGCTGTATAAATGACAATGGTCCCAAAATAGCATCAAAGGTGTCTGATGTGTCCACTTTATTGTCGCAGTAAGGATAAGAATCGCATAACTAGTAAAAAATAAATTATTAATAAAAATGCCATAAAACTATCTCCTATTTTGTAGACGCTATAACTTTTGCGCAAACCAATAAATTTACCAAAAATATGTAGAAGAATTCGTATCGGCCTAAACTGAGGAATAAAATTATGTTTTTTTTTATATATTTTTGGGGGATATTTATTATTGGCAAAAAGTAAAAAATATAGCATTTTTTTTTTCAAAATTGTTGCTCTTTTTTTGCTTTAGTACAAAAAATAAAAACCGAAGAGTCGATCAAATACCACCAAAAGAAAGCACTATTTGTCGGGAAAAAAGGACGTACAGTATTTTTTGGGGAGCCACGTCTCACGACCGCGCAATTGTCAGTTAACCACTTGAGCCCCTGCATATAGTCAAATGACTGCGGCAAGGTGGCTCTGTAAATCCAAGCCACCGTCATGTGACGTCTTCGTGTCCTCCGGCCACTGGGGGGTCCCCGAGATGCCGATGCGTGTGCCTGGCGGTCGCGATGTCCGCCAGGTACCCGCCGATCGGCAGTTTTAGAGCAGGGACGTGGAGCTCTGTGTGTAAACACAGAGCTCCACATCCTGTCAGGGAGAGGAGACAGATGATGTGTCCTTTGTACATAGGGACACAGCATCGGTCACCTCCCCAGTCAGTCCCCTCCCCCACACACCCAAGATACACACTTAACCCCTTCCTCATCCCCTAGTGTTAACCCCTTCCCTGCCAGTCACATTTATACAGTAATTAGTGCGTTTTTATAGCGCTGTTCGCTGTATCAATGTGAATGGTCCCAAAAATGTGTCAAAAGTGTCCGATGTGTCCGTCGCAATATCGCAGTTCTGCCAAAATTCGCAGATCGCTGTATTACTAGTAAAAAAATAATAATAAAAAAATTGTCAGAATTCTATCCCCTATTTTGTAGCCACTATAACCTTTGCGCAAACCAATTACTATACGCTTATTGCGATTTTTTATTTTTTTACCAAAAATATGTGGAATACATATCGGCCTAAACTGAGAAAAATATATATTTTTTTTTTAAATGGTATATTTATTATAGCAAAAAGTAAAAAATATTGTGTTTTTTTCAAAATTGACGCCCTTTTTTGTTTATAGCGCAAAAAATAAAAACCGCGGAGGTGATCAAATACCACCAAAAGAAAGCTCTATTTGTGGGAGAAAAAGGACGTCAATTTTGTTTGGGAGGCACGTCGCACGACCGCGCAATTTTAATTTAAAGCGACGCAGTGCTGAAAGCTAAAATTTCGCCTGGGCAAGAAGGGGGTATATGTGCCCAGTAAGCAAGTGGTTAAAGTGATGCAATGTCGAATTGCAAAAAATGGCCCGGTCATTGGGCAGCCAAATCCTCCGGGGCTGAAATGGTTAAAGTGGAACTTCAGTAATTTTTTCAACTTTCCATCTATTAAATCTCCTGCCCTTGCTGTTTTAACTTTGGATAGCAAATTTTTTTTTTCTGCCAGTGAATACGTTATACAGCCCATTTCCTGTTTCTTGTCTGGTAAAAAGCCTAGGCTTATGACATCATGCACAGCTCTCTCTCTCACTCTCTCGTGAAATTTTCCAGGAACGTAGGGGGGATGAGTCATAAGACGGCCAATCAGAGCTGCAGATTAGGGTGACCACATGTCCCGGATTGCCCGGGACAGTCCCGCATTTTGCAGGTCTGTCCCGGGCACGTTCATTCCAGGACAATACAGTGTCCCGGAATGAAACTGACACAGCTACCCTCCGGGCCAATCTGATGCCCCCAAAAAAGGCTTTACTCACTGACAGTACTTGTCCTGGCCCGGGAATGCCTGGAAGAGCACAGTCCCCGCCCCCTGCTTGTGATTGGAGAAATCTTAAATCCCGCCTCTTGTGTCCAATCACTGTGCTGTGATTCGTTACAGCACAAGCTGATTTTTGGAAAGGAAGGGTGTCCCTGCATGGTAGTTTGGAAATGTGGTCACCCTACTGCAGATGTGTTTGTGTAAATCCAGAAAATGAACAGGCAGAAGCTTCAGCTGCCCACAGTTAAAATGGTTGCAGCCAGACTCAGTGGAGGGAGATTACTGCAGCATATTTGGCAAGTACAGAATCACAGTATATATAAAATAATATGCAAAGTAGTTGGAGGGAAGCTTTAGATGTTTTCATTACAAATTATGCGAGCAGACTGAAGCTCCTCTTTAATTGTTACAACAGTAGCCACTAACAATGTATCAATGACAGATACTTGCAGGTTGATGTCTCTTTTTAAGGCTAACATGTAGGGAATAGGGATGAGCCGAACACCCTCCCGTTCGGTTTGCACCAGAACCTTAGAACGGACCGAACGTTCACGTGAACTTTTTTAGACTCCCATTGAAGTCTATGGGACTCGAACGTTCAAATTCAAAAGTGCTAAATTTAATGGCTAATTTGTAAGTTATTGTCCTAAAACGGGTTTGGGGACCCGGGTCTTGCCCCAGGGAACATGTATCAATGCAAAAAAAGTTTTAAAAAAACTGAATTTTTTTCGGGAGCAGTGATTTTAATGATGCTTAAAGTTAAAAAAATGTTTAAAAAAATTCCTTTAAATATACTACCTGCTGGGTGTCTATAGTATGCCTGTGAAGTGGCACATGTTTAGAACTGTCCCTGCACAAAATGACATTACTATAAGAAAAAAGTAATTTAAAACTGCTTGTGGCTTTAATGTAATGTCTGGTCCCTGCAATATGGATGAAAATCATTGAGAAAAATAGCATGGGTTTCCCCCCTCCCCCCAGGTCATTACCAGCCCCTTTGGCCCTATATACTTTGAACAGCAGTATACAGGCGGTGCAAACAAGACCGGGACTGTAGGTTTGTTGTTAGTAGAATCTGTTTGTAATTTTGAACTGGTACTTTTTTAAAGTGTAGCTCCAGCCAAAAAATCTATTTTTAAGCTTTTCGGAAAACATGGGGAAGGGTTATCATCCCTGTAGCATTTGTTTTGCTGTCTGTGCGCATCTGTTCAGAAGATTTCACCTCACTTTCTGTCCAAATGACAAATGATTTTATTTAAATTTGGGTTTGTAAGTGAAACAAGGATTGGTGATAAAGCATCAGTGGACAGGAGACACCTCTTATGCCCTGTACACACGATCACTTTTTGTGATGAAAAAAAATGTAATTTTTCTTCATGAAAAAAAACGACATTTTTCAAACTTCATTTTCAAAAATGACGTTGCGTACACACCATCATTTTTGGAAAATGATGAACAAAAGTGATGGCACTCTAAAGGGGAAGTTCTATTTGCCTTGAGGCTGCTTTTAGCTGGTTACTTGTTAGTAAAAGACGATTCGTGCTTTTTTGTCTGTTACAGCGTGATGAATGTGCTTACTCCATTATGAATGGTAGTTTTACCTCCCGTCTCCTAACTTGCTTCTGGGCATGTGTGGGTTTAAAACGTCATTTTTTACGTAGTTTTGCCCACACACGATCATTTTTTTATGACACAAAAAATGACATTTTGAAAAATGACATAAAAAATTCGAGCATGTTCGAATTTTTTTTTGGTCATTTTTCAGAAGACATAAAATGACATTTTGGCCACACACCATCATTTTAAATTACATTTTAAAAAATGACATTTTTTTTCATCACAAAAAGTGATCGTGTGTATGGGGCATTACAGAAGAGAATTTCCCATCCTAGGGGTAGATTGCCTTTCACTTCCCGTTGTCTCCTTCTGTTTGCAAGTAGGAGTCGTTTGTAAGTTGGATGTTTGAAAGTAGGGGCCTGCCCTATATACTCTGCAGAAATTTGGGCCCTAGGTGTTGGTGTTGTAACAACACTGTAAGCCCTCACAGTTAGTCTTGGTGAGCGCTGGAGCGCCCTGCTGTGAAACTATTATATCAAGAATAGTAATTACATGCCATTGTTGAACAGTGGTAGAAAAATTGGGCCTTTGATGCTGTCGATGGTGCCACAACACTTTAAATCCTCAGTTACTCTTGGTGGGCACAGGAATGGGCCCTGCTGTGAAATATTAGTTCAAGAATTGTAATTACATGCCCCTGTTGAACAGGGGCAGAAAAATCGGGGCCTTAGGCACTGGTGCTGGTGCCACAACACTGCAACCCCTCACAGATACTCTAGTTGGAGCGCAGGAATGAGCCAGCTGCAAAGTATTGCATAAAAAATTGTAATTACACGCCCCTGTTAAACAGGTGCAGAAAAATTGGGCCTTAGCCACTGGTGGCGGTGCCCAGAACCAAAAATGTTCTTACAAGCTATCAACATGATCATTGAGGAGGAGAAGGTTAGTCACTCAGCATTACAGGATAGTCACTCAGCATAGGCAGTATTGAAGGGATCTGACATTTAAAAAAAAAATATTCAGTTACATCAGCATCAGGTGCTTGGTGGCTGGTGGTGATCCAAACCTGATTCATTTTTATGAAGGTCAGTTGATCGACTAAGTCAGTGGACAGGCGCACCCTGTGATCGGTTATAAAGCCTCCAGCAGCACTAAATGTGCGTTCTGAAAGAACGCTGGATGCAGGACAGGCCAGTAGCTCAATTGCATACTGTGCAAGCTCTGGCCAGTGATCCATCTTCAAGACCGAGTAAGCCAGAGGATTTTCGGTGGGAAAGGTGTCCAAGTCTGATCTTGCCCCTAGGTATTCCCGCACCATGTAAAACAGACGCTGGCGATGGTTGCTGGAACCAGTCATACCTTGGGACTGCGGACTAAAAAATTATCTGAATGCATCGGTCAGAGGCCCACCTTCTCTACCACTTTTTCTGTGACTGACCGAAGCCTCAGCAACACGTTGTCCAGGACCAGGATTTTGTAACATCCCAGTCTCTAGGAACGTGTTGCACAGACCTTTCTGCAAAGCCTCCCAAAGATGTTTTATCTTCTGCTCCCTCTGCGACGGCAAGATAAGGTCCGCAACCTTACTCTTATAACGTGGATCAAGAAGGGTTGCCAGCCAGGAATGATCCATCTCCTTGATAGCACGAATATGAGGATCCTTCCACAGGCTTTGCAGGATCAGGGAGGCCATACAGTGTAGGTTTGCTGAGGCATTCAGTGTGGAGTCCTCTGGGTCACTGAGAATGACAGGATCCACAGTCACCTCATCCCAGCCAAGTACAAGTCCATGCGTTTCTTGGGACTGTAATTGATCCCTTGAAGACTGCTGCTGATGCTGAGTGCTAGGCTCTACCTCCATGCTGACACAATCATCCTCCTCCTTCTCCTCCTCTTCCGGTGTGATAGGCGGGCAAGCAGGAACACTGTCTGGATAAAGGGGGCCTTGAGAGGTAAGGAAGTTCTCCTCTTCCTCCTTCTGTTCTGCCTTAAGGGCCCTGTCCATTATTCCACACAGCATGTGCTCCAATAGGTGGTTAAGAGGGACAGTGTCACTGATGCATGCACTGTCACTGCTCACCATTTTCGTGGCCTCCTCAAATGGTGACAGGACAGTGCATGCATCCCTGATCATGGCCCACTGGTGTGGGGAAAAAAACAAGCTCCCCTGACACTGTTCTGCTGCTATATTGGCACAGATACTCATTGATGGCCCTCTGCTGCGTGTGCAGCTGCTGCAGCATGGCCAAAGTAGAGTTCCACCTGGTGGGCATGTCAAAGATTAGGCGGTTCTTGGGAAGGTTGTATTCCTTTTGGAGGTCTACCAGCCGAGCACTGGCATTATATGACCATCGGAAATGCACACAGAGTTTCCTGGCCTGGCCGCTGCACTGCCAAGTTAAGGACATGAGCAGGACAGGGCACATGGGTCAGTTGTCCCTGTCGCAGGGCGGAGAGGAGGTTGGTGCCATTGTCGCAAACCACCATTCCTGGCTTAAGCTGGCATGGTGTCAACCACCTCTGAGCCTGCCCCCGCAGAGCTGACAGAACCTCTGTCCCAGTGTGGCTCCTGTCCCCCAAGCACACCAGCTCAAGCACTGCATGTCATCTCTTTGCCTCCGTACCTGCGTAGCCCCTTGGACGCCTACGGAGCACCACTGGTTCCGAGGACACATCAGCAAAGGAAGAGGCCACAGAGGAAGAAGAGGAGGGGTGGAGGAGAGAGGTGTGTCACAACCAGTAGTAGCATTTTGGAGGCGTAGTGGCAGAACAACCTCCAACTCTACTGTACCTTTTCCTGCATCCTTCCCAGCTGCCAGCAGAGTCACCCAATGGGCCGTAAAAGATTGGTAAAGTTCCTGTCCATGCCTGCTGGGAATGCCAAGTCATCGGTAATATGCACCTTACCACTGACTGCCCTGTCCCTGCAAGGCATGGACATTGCTTTCCACATGCCGGTAGAGAGCCGGAATCACCTTCCGTGAGAAAAAGTGACTTTTGGGAACTTACCACTGAGGTACCACACATTCCACAAACTCACGAAATGGGGCAGAATCTACCAACTGAAAAGGCAGCAGTTGAAGTGCTAGCAATTTAGCTAAGCTAGCATTCAACCGCTGGGCATGTGGATGGCTGGGAGAGAACTTATTTTGGCACTGCAGCAGCTGGGGCAGGGAAATTTGCTTGCCTGGTACAATCTGATGTTGGTGTACCGATGGTAGATTGCCCGCAAGTACTTGGCTATGACACACCTAATCCTACAACCTCAGTCCTATCAGTGCAGGCTTCAGAGAGGACTGAGGGTATAGTGGGGTTGGAGATCCCAGCTGATGAAGAGGAAGGAGAGGTCCGCTTTGTTCTTTGGTGTGGGTCTTTGAGGTACACTTGCCAACGAACTGCATGGCAGGTCGACATATGTCTGGTCAAGCATGTGGTGCCCAAGCGGGTGATGTTTTGGCCACGCGAGATACGCTTGAGACAAATGTTCCAAATAGCAACGGTGCGATCTGATGCACTCATTTCAAAAAAGGCCCACACCAAAGAACTTTTGGGATAACGATGAGAGACAGCAGCGCCCTGCACATGGGTAGCTCTGCATTGTGATGCAGTTGGTGTGCTGTCCTTAAGCTGGCACCTGGAGGGCATCCTGCCTTTTTGGAGATGTGCCGCCTCCTCCTCCTCCTTTCTCCTATCAGGCACCCACGTGGAGTCAGTGACCTCATCATCCCCTCCCTCCTCATTACTGTAGAAAACCTAACAGTATGCTGCAGCTAGGAAACATGACTGCCAAATTGCTGTCCTTCTTGGGCCCCCCTCTCTTTGGGCTCACGTTACTGCCTTCCTCTAGCTGTGTACCATCATCAGAGCCTTTAAAACGCTGCGCATCCTCCTGCAGCATGTACCCAACACTGTGGTCAAACAGTTCGGGGGACTCCTCAGGAGGACATGGTAGGGCTAGGGAAGGAGTGACTGATGCAATTGAGAAGAGGGAGGAGGCCGTGTTGAAAGCTGCTTTGCCAGACAAAGTTCCCTGAGCATGGGTGAGAGAGGATGAGGAGGATGAGGATGGCTTGGTTATCCATTCTACCAAGTCTTCGGCATGTTGTGGCTCAACACGGCCAGCTGCCTAAAAAAAGGACGAGCGTGCTGATGAGAATGCACCGTGTCCACGACCAACACTGTTGCCTCTTGATGCAGAGCCTGCTTGCCCTCTTTCATTGGCTTGTGACTCTCTGTCTCTCCTTGTTGTCCTTCCAGACATACTAATGGCCTGCAGGGAGATGTAGCTGCATGAATGCTGACAATACCTGCTGATCCCTGACTGTGGTATTAATATGAGCAGATCCCTGCCTGTAGGAATTAATATGAGAACACCTGCTTTACATAGCTTTAGGTGCACACTGTGCAGAGGACACAGACAGTACACAAACCACATAGCTTTAGGTGCACACTGTACAGAGGACACAGACAATACACCACATGAAAGTACTTGCAGAATGATCCCCTGCCTGTGGTATTAATAAGAGCAGATCCCTGCCTCTAATATAAGAAACACCAGCTTTACGTAGCTTTAGGTGCACACTATACAGAGCACACAGACAGTACATCACGTGAAAGTATTTGCAGAAGGATCGACTGCCTGTGGTATTAATATGAGCAGATCCCTGCCTCTAATATGAGAAAAACCAGCTTTACAAAGCTTTAGGTGCACACTATACAGAGCACACAGACAGTACACTACATGAAAGTACTTGCAGAATGATCCCCTGCCTGTGGTATTAATATGAGCAGATCCCTGCCTCTAATATGAGAAACACCAGCTTTACGTAGCTTTAGGTGCACACTGTACAGAGGACACAGACAGTACACCACATGAAAGTACTTGCAGAATGATCCCCTGCCTGTGGTATTATTATGAGCAGATCACTGCCTCTAATATGAGAAACACCAGCTTTACGTAGATTTAGGTGCACACTGTGCAGAGGACACAGACAGTACACCACGTGAAAGTACTTGCAGAATGATCCCCTGCCTGTGGTATAAATATGAGCAGATCCCTGCCTCTAACATGAAAATCACTAGCTTTACGTAGCTTTAGGTGCACACTGTACAGAGGACACAGACAGTACACCACATGAAAGTACTTGCAGAATGATCATGCCAGATACATAAAACAAAATGTCTACTTCACATTCTTAATCAAAAGGAGGAATATTTAGTTAGTAAAAGGTGGTACAGTAATAACCCCCATGAATTGGTTTCGGTTACTGCAGGTACTCACCTTCCAAGTTTAGACTTTCATAAAAAGGGATAGTCTGGATAAGGAGCAATATGGTGCAAAAGCGAGCATGGCTACATATGGCTGAATATAGGGTGTGATTTAACCCCTTGTTGTCACTATTTTGGCAGTTTTTCATGTATAAAAAAATCATTTTAGACCTAAAGGTTAGTTAAACCCCCAAATAGTATAGGTTTCTGAAAACAGGGTCACTGGAAAATAAAACAGTGGTAGTTCAAATGTGTTATGTCATACAATATTTGTGCAATGGTTTAGCAAAAGCAAAGTTTTCAGTAAAAATACACAAAGTTAATCTTAGGGAACACAAACTGAACATATTACCCAGTTTTTTGTAAAATATAAACAATGAGGTTGCAGTATGTAAAAATATAACCAACATGTCAAGCCTTAAATTTACCATGAACCTCCAAATTTCCAATTTTCTGAGGGCAGTTGACAGGCAATCAGGAAGTGTTATGTCTCCTTCTTACCCCCCTGTTTGAACCTATAAAAGCCTGCATCATCAGGCTGCTTAGAAGTGCATTGCGCATAGTTGCAAGACGGTTGTGGTGCATCACTATTCACTTGAATGGGTTGCCTTCCACGGATGGTACTGCTTACTGAATGTGATGGGGGGATTGTTTTTGCAACATGACAATGCATTTGCAGCTTAGTACTGAGGTGATTGGGGGGGGGGGGGGGCAGTAACAACACAACTGACCAACCAGCTATCTCACCCCCCAACTTTGAGGTGGTTGAGGAGGGGGCAATATAAAAACAACTGACCAGCGATTTATCTCACTCCCCCAACTTTGTGTAAATAAAGCTATATAATTCTTTTTTTTTTCATACATTTTTATTGAAGTCAAAAACAGGTAAGTGTTTACAATTCGAACATCATGTACATCATGAAACATATCTTATGGACTACTATTGTCCTTAAAATCATACTGTGTACCGACAACAAAAGTTATTGTTGGAAGTTTCGACCGTGTGTACACAATTTAATGCACAAAAATTCTACGCATGCTCGGAATCAATTCGACGAATGCATGGAATCATTGAACTTCGTTTTTCTCGGCTCGTCGTAGTCTTGTACATTACTGCGTCTTGAGGTTCTGACAACATTTGTGTGATCGTGTGTATGCAAGACAAGTTTGAGCCAACATCCGTTGGACAAAATCCACGGTTTTGATGTTGGAATGTCCGATCGTGTGTACGCAGCATTACTGTATCTTTATTCATATGGTCATCAACCCTGTTATACCGGGTACATTGGAATTATCAGTAAACCAAATTCAAAGATAAAAAAGGGAAGAAGGGTGGAAAAAGAGAAATAAAGGATGAAAGGGGGAGAGAGAGAGAGAGGGATGAAAAAAAAAAACAGACGAGGGAAAGGGAGCGGGGGGAGGAAAGGAAGGGCTTAAGAGAGAGGAGCAAGAGGGGGAGGGAGTGACAGGATTAGAGTGGCTCCCCCTGATGTATCTCCTCACCGTGTCCCCTAACCGCTCCTTTTTATGATTTGAATCATGGCGATCTTTTTTTTTAAATATAATCCTTTTTTTTTTTATTTAGGAAGTATTGGTTTTACAACAGAAATTAATTATCCATTACATAGAAATAGAACAAAAGGAACAGGATAATATCATGTTTAACTCACAATCGTTTGGGCTCTTTTGAGTCCGGGAGAAAACAGGGAAAGGATAGGCAAAGCATAGATATTTACTTTGGAGTCTATCCTGAACTCCAGACCACATATTATTTACAGAAGTTCCTCATCCAAGTTTAAATACCCCTTCTAGTTCGTGGGGTGTTGTAGTCCCCAGATTCCCCTAGTCTCACTTTAATCTTCTCCTTTACCCTGACATTCCCTATTATTAATTCCATTTATAGGCTTCCCATGTTCAATTGTTAGACCCCACCTCCCTTTATTCCCTTCTTCCCACCCTTATCTCCCTGACCCAATAAAAAAAAAGGAGGGAAAAGGGGGAAAAAGGAAAAAAAAAAGGGGGAAATCTCCCTCCTCTCCCTTCCAATAGAGCACAACTCCTCCTTGTCCCATTATCTTAGGACCTTGATCTATCTCGCTCTTCCACTCTCTTCCCCATTAATTTCTTCCCTTCTTCTGAGTATATAAATATATTCCATGCTCCCCAGGTCCTATTATATTGTTCCTTTCTATCTTGAGCTGATAGCACCACATCTTCTATCGCACCGATATTTCTAACCCTATAGAGCCAATCGATTATCGTAGGGGGTTTAGTTTTTTTCCAATTCCGGGTTATCCCAGCCTTAGCTTCATTGATCAGATGGCATATAATCGACTTCTTATATGTTTTTATTGGAATCTGTGATAGGTGTAGCAAACAAAAAGCTGGGTCGTCCTGTAATTGGTATGTTGTAAATTTTTGGGATATCTTTAGTACTTCCTGCCAGTATTCCCTAATCTTGGGGCAAGTCCAGAATATATGGTACATAGTTCCCCTATCCTTCTTGCATCTCCAACAAGTATCTAAGGTCCCAGGGAGCACCCTACTCAATTTCTCCGGTGTGTAGTACCATCTGTTTAATATTTTATAGTTTAATTCCTGGAGCCTAGTACTTATTGATGTCTTCATAGGTAAATTAATTATTTCTTAGACCAGATAAATCCAAAAAAAAGCCTATTTACTTGGAGTAGAAAGGCCGGGGGGATTTTAATTGGTATTGCTTGAAATAAATACAATAATCTAGGAAGTATGCTCATCTTGATGGCATTACATCTCCCAAACCAAGAGTGAAATCCCCTCTGCCATTTCTTCAAAGTATCCTTAATTGTATTCATCAGTGGAGGGAAATTGGCTTCAAAAATGTTACATAATCTTGGTGGAACGAATATCCCCAGATACTTCGGGGCTATCTTAACCCATTTAAATTTAAATTTGGGTTTTAGGGTTTGTTGTAGTACCCCCAATAATTCCACACCCATTGCTTCTCATTTCTCATAGTTGATTTTTAGATTTGCTAGTTCCCCATACTCCTCTATTTCTCTCATCAAGTTCTGTAGTGATTCCTGGGGGCTGGATATAGTGAACAGCATATCATCTGCAAATGCAGAAATTTTATATTCTCTGTCCCCTATATTCAATCCCCGGACTCCCGGGTTTTGCCTTATCCTGTTCAACAGAGGTTCCAATGTCAAAACATACAATAGCGGGGACAGCGGACACCCCTGTCTTGTTCCATTCAAAATTTTAATGGGCTCTGAGAGGATCCCATTTACCTTGATTAATGCTTGAGGTGTAGTGTATACCCCCATGATCCATCTGCGCATGGTGATCTTTATAGGTAGTACAAGTGTCGAATCATTGTCTAGGAATTGGTGGTTTGGAAACGTTTGGTAATTTTAAAGTGGGTCCAACATGACCATGTTTTTGTACATTTTTTATTTATTTTTTTATCATTCAAATTTTGATTTTCGTCAAGAAAAAGTCATTACAGTATAGTAAACAATAGGAAATATTACAATTGACTTCACAGAAATGTAGATAATATTAATATAGATTCTTAGGGCCAGATTCAGGTAGATAGGAGCATCTTTGCTCTGGAGTAACGCATCTCATTTACGTTACGCTGCAGAAATTTTAGGAGCAAGTGCTGTTATTCATGAAGCACTTGCTCCTAAAGTTGCGGCAGCATATCGAAAATGAGCCGGCGAAATTCAAATTGGGCGGGTACGGGGTGTGTAGTATTCAAACTATGCGCGATCCCGCGGCGAACGTACTGCGCATGCGTCGAGTGTCAATGCATCCCAGTGCGCATGCTCCAAGTTCTGTCAGTGAACGTCAATGACGTCACGTCCCCATTCATGAATGTTTTACGCAAACGACGCGATTTGTTTTTTTTTTCCGACGCGATGACGACGGCTATACCTAACATAGGATATTCCACTAGGGGGCTGCTTTATCTTTACGCCGCGTATCGCTTCCGGAAACGTCGTAAAGTCACTGCGTCGCGCCCGAAAACGATCGTGAATTTCCGACTCCCGCTGATTAACATATTTTTTCAGCGTTAATCAGCGGGAACGCCCCCGGCGCCATTTTTAAGTTGAAGTAACGATGCGATGGCGAAATTCAATTACGCCGATCGCATCGGAACTCCAACCCGGCGTTTCTTGTTTTCTGGTTATAGAAAAAAGAAACGCCAGCCTAAAGTGACAGTTAGGCTGGCGGATCACTGGATCCGCCAGCCTAACTCTTCATGAATCTGGCCCTTAGATGTATTATCACCACAGTAAATGAAAACAATCAGTGTATAAAAAATAAAGTACAAATATATGACTTTGGCGTAGTCAAACCTATTAACCAATAAATACATTTCATATTAATTTGAAATAAAGAATATCTGACCCAAATAAAATAGGACAATAGGAAAGACCACCACTCACTGTGACCGGGGAGATCCCAGCCCACCTGTCTCCACTAAGAATCATCAGCGGAGACTTATGGGGAAATTTCATCAAAGTCTTCAACTATCTATCTAAAGATAATTACATATACTTTTAAAGAGAACAAGAACCTGTTCTCATTTGTAAAAGTTAAATCTAGCAATCCAATCTTGGTAGATATAGCTAGAATCAGAATCTGTATGTCCAAAATAATATATATCGAAATTATATTATACTTATATCTAATAAAAATACATTTCATAATAAGAAAGAAAAATAAAATGTATAAAGAGGAAACAGAGAAAAGAAAGATAAAAAGCATAAAAAGGGGAAGAAGGGAGAAAGTATAGAAAGCCCACCTGCCAAATATACTTCCTAAAGATCAGCGATTAGTATTGCTGCCCACACTAGGAACCAATGAAATTCCTAGAAACCGAGCCCAAGGTTCCCACACAGCTTCCAATTGTAAGGTCTTGTCCAATAAAGAACTAACCATTTCTTCCTGTTCCATAATCCAAGAAACTTTTTTTTCATAGACAGGATAGATACCAATGGTGCCTTCCATGCCTTAGCAATAGTTAGCCTGGCTCCCGTCAAAATAAACAAAATCAATTTACGGGTAGCTTTAGAAATATGTGGTAAAAATCCATTAAGCAAGGCAATCGTTGGTGTTTGATGTATAGTACAGCCTGTAACATTGCGCAAAATATGAAAGACCCTATTCCAGAATTCACAAATTTTGGGACATTCCCACCAAATGTGAATCATAGTACCAAATCCCTGACAACCCCTAAAACAAAGAGGTGAAACAGAGGGATACATTACAGCCAATCTCGCTGGAACCAGGTACCATCTTGTAAAGATTTTGATATTAGCTTCTATAAGTGAGGTGTTGTAAAAGCCTGATATTGAGCGAGAGAAGCTGTTATGCCAGTCCTCGACATCCCAATTAGGGTTGCCACCTTTTCTTCAGGTCAAACCCGAACACTTTAGCGGCGCACGACAATTTTTTTTTTTTTATAGCATAAACTATACATAAATTTTGCTATTAAATAACATTTCTGATCAAATGAAGTTGATAACAAGAGTCCCCTTTTACATCAGAGTCCAGAGAGTTCCCTTTCAATGTAAGGGAGGACTCTGCCGACTCTGATATTAGGGAGAACTCTGGGGACTCTAACATAAGGGATGCTCTGGGAACACTGATCTAATGGGGAACACTAAGAACTGTGATGTACGGAGAAGATTCTGATGTAAGGGGGAACACTGTGACCTCTGGTGTAAAGGGGAACTCTGATGTAAGGTGTGCTCTGAGAACCCTGATTTACCTTAGTGTACCCACTCAGAGGCAGGAAAGAGAAGGGGGAGACTCATCCCTTGGCAGTCAGCACCTCCCATCCAGATGTATCTGAGACTGCTAGACTTTACATTTCTGGGGATTGGAGTGTGGGCAGATAAAGAGGGGTGGGGGGGGGGAAGAGGTGCAGATCAAGGCCTCTCTCCTTTCCCATCTGTGTGTGTGTACTTAGTCAAGCACTGACATTACAGTGCGAAACGCGTCAGCTTATACCCCACTGCCTGCTGTGATTTGTAGTGCTGTTTCTTTTTACGATTAAAGGAGACCTTTTTAAGGATTTTTGGAAGTGTGACTGTCCAACCTTTTCTTTTCAAGAGTCTAGGTAAGAGGGTCATCTTGACCGAATTAATGCTACCAATCCAAGGGATATTGTGTGACTCCCAGTCCCTAAGGTCAGCTTTTCTTTGCCCATGCAAACCCCACCTTTTTAATGAAGCGCCCATTAAATGCCGCCTCACCAGCACCCATCAAATGTAATCAATCCCTGGGGGGGGGGGGGGGGGGGAGAATTTGCCAGATAAGTCATTGTCATCACATATACAGTACACCACAGTTTTTACTCATGATACCAGTGTCAGCAGGTGACAGTCTTGGGCTCAGCAAACTTACGGACAACGTGAACGATGACCCTGTGATTGCTGCCTGTTTGCTCTCATCAACTCTGCTGCCTCTGTGTTGGAACCTCTTCCACCCAGGCTCCACCTGTCCCCATGCCCAGGGAGCCTCAGCCTCTGTTGATGGCATCTAGTCCTCACTAGATGGTGTATGGCTTTGTATCGCTTCTCAAAACTCCTTCTGAATTCATCACCCCTTTGTTTTAGGGGATGCCACCTGCAAGGCACTATGTATTATATATGGTGGGAATGACCTAAAATCAGGGAATTCTGGAACAGAGTCTTTGCCCTACTGAGATGGGTTACTGGATTCTCGATACCTCAATCTCCACGTTTTGCTTTTTTGAATGAGCCCATGCTGTCCAAAGACAACATTTTTTTTATCTCTTGGTGGCTAAATTAACCATAGCCAGATCGTGGAAAAAAGACTCCAGTTTCCATATTTCACATGAGGCTAAAGGTATCTTGGATCACACAACCCATGAAAAAATTGTCAGTCTCCTAAATGACACAGGCAAGTGTTTTTAAAAGGTTTGGAGTCCAATGTATATTGACCATTAACCCTTCTGGGGGCCCTATCTGGTTGTCTTTACAGTCCTCTGGGATTCTTCTCTGCTGCTCTGCGTCGGAACCATTCCACCCAGGCTCTACCTGTCCTCAAGCCAGTGGAGCCTCCACCAGGCGCCATGCACGCTATAATTTCCCATGATGCTGCATCCATGCCCGCTCCAGTGACACAGCTAGGAGAGCTTGCGAGGGGGGGGGGGTGCTGTGCTGCTGGACCCAGAGGGAGAGCAGAGATCGGCCTCAGTGAGAACTATGGACACATGTCATGACACAGTGTCAGAGAGTGGAGGGGGAGGGGCTGCTGCCTGACTCTGAACACATCTTAGAGCGGAGAGCGTACAGGGAGATGCTGGACACAGACAGTGACACATCAGAGAGTGGAGAGCACACTGGGGGGTTGCAGCCTTAGCCTAAACACATGATGTGACACTGAGCTGGAGCCACGATTTGGGGGGGGTGTCGGCGCTGCTTGTCAGGACACTGGTGTTTGGTGCAAGCTCTGTGGAGGACAGAGGACGGTAAGGAGCGGAATAACCAGCGGCCAGGCGCCCTTAGTGGCAGTGCGCTCTAGGCGGTCGCCTAATCCGCCTAGTGGCAGCGCTGGCCCTGGTTAGAGTCACCCCCCATAATTATTATACCTTCCATAAACGGTCTAAGAGATTGGAACAATTGTTTGAAGAATTGTTTTTATCCTCTGTTAGGAGCAGGGATCTCCAAACTACGGCCCTCCAGCTGCTGCAGAACTACACTTCCCATGAGGCATTGTAAAAATCTGCCATTCACAGACATTACTAGGCATGATGGGAATTGTAGTTCCTGAACAGCTGGAGGGCCATAGTTTGGAGACCCTTGGTTAGGAGCATAGTAAAAAATACAAGTATATAGCTTATCATCAATAGTTCCTTTAACCAACAGACACCTTCCCTCCTGGTCCCTGTGTTCCAACTTAAATTAAATTTGCAATGTTTAGAAAATGAAATTGCCACTCCCTTTGTCTTGTCTTCAGCAGGTAAAAAGCTGGAAAGTGTGCATGTATAAATGAGGGTGTGTACCGTTGTGGGAAATTAGTCTCTTGTAAAAGAACTACATCTATATGACGAGATCGATATGCCTAAAAGGCTTTTTGTCTCTTGATCAGGGAATTCAATCCCGGAGTATTGTGTGATACAACACGCAGGGGGGAAGAGAAAGTATTAGTGTCAGCCATGGAGTGAAAGGGGAAAAACTCAGAACAACCCACAGCCACCTACCTCTCTCCTAGAAGGACCAAAGCCATAAAAGAGAAGATCATTCACAATATTAGGGTGCAAGAAATTCACGAACACCGCATGTGGGGCTCTTATTGGCAGGCAGGCTGAAAGAGTGAAAAAGTTAGAAGAAAAGGAGAAAAAAATAATCAAATATAAATAATAACCACAACTGTAATACATAATACAAAAGGCCTAAACCAGGCCCAGAATGTGAGGAGGAGTAAGGCCGCATACACACGATAGGTTAACCAGAGGACAACGTTCTGATGGACCATTTTCATCGGTCAAAACCGATCGTGTGTAGGCCCCATAGGTTATTTAACCTTTGGTTAAAAAAAAGCCAACTTGCTTTAAAATTTAACCGATGGAGGCCTAACGATAGGTCAAAACCGATCGTTAGTAGGCACGACCATCAGTTAAAAATCCACGCATGCTCAGAATCAAGTCGATGCATGCTTGGAAGCATTGAACTTAATTTTTTCCAGCGCATCGTTGTGTTTTACATCACCGCATTCTGACACGGTCGTTTTTTTAACCAATGATGTGTAGGCACATCAGACCATCAGTCAGCTTCATCGGTTAACCGATGACAACGGTCCTTCGGACCGTTCTCATCTGATGGACTGATCGTGTGTACAAGGCCTAAGACTCCCTCCCCTCATTCAGAACAAAATTAATAGAATTGCCCATTTGTAGGGCTAAATACCTATTACCCAGTGCAGTAATCCACCGGGCTGAGTAATAAAGAGCGGATACCAATGGAACAGAGATTACAAATACTAAGGTAAATTAGATCTAATGGACCAGAACACCCGCTGCCATTTTTCTGTACCCCAGTTCCTATGTTTTCATCCATAGTTGAGTTGCTTAGCCTTCTTTCCACATCAGGGGTATTGCTTTTTGGCCACAATTCTTGCATGAAGACCACTTCTGGCAAGACTTCTCAAGAGAGAAGATGGGTGTATCTGGATACCACTAGTTTTCACCAGTTCTGAGCTGATGGCACTGCTGGACATCTTTCATTGTTGAAGGGAAGTTAGCATGATCTGTCTTTCATATGCTGCTTTAAGTTTCCTTGGCCGACCACTGCGTCTACAGTCCTCAACGCTGCCCATTTCTTTGTGCTTCTTCAAAAAAGCTTGAACAACACATCTTGAAACCCCAGTCTGCTTTGAAATCTTTGCCTGGGAGAGACCTTGCCAAAGCAGTATAACTATTTTGTGTCTTGTTGCTGTGCTCAGTCTTGCCATTGTGTATGATCTGTGACTTGAAATTGTCTTCCACAACCTCAAACAGTTTTAAGTCTCCTACACAGCTGTTTCTATTACAGTTAATTATGTTATTTCAGTCTACATATGGGATTGATGATGATTAGCATCTGTTTGGTATAATTGTTTAATATACACCTGACTCTAATCCTACAAAATCCTATTGATACAAATAAACAATTAAAATGATCGTTCTGAGCTCAATAAGAGGCTGGGGATGGAGCCTGCGGGGGGAGGAAGGGGGTGGTCAGCAAGAGCCAGAAAAAAAGGAGTACACTGATCTTTCCAGTGAATGGCTGTGCAGGGGGGCTTGTCAACATAAATCTTGGCCATTGGAGGACAGGCTGGCTGTTTTTCCAGCACAGCTAGAAAATGGACCATGTTGGGATGGATGTGCTCTCGTGACTAGCATGGTCAGTTTGAAATAGGAAAGCAGAGGGACTGGCAGGAACACCAGGTATTTCACACAATCACAAAGGAAGGATATTTGTTTTAATACAAGTACAGTACATGGTACAGCCAGACACATATCAGAATTATGAAATGTTGGGATAACAAACACTTAATTTTTTTTTTTTTACAAAGTAACAGTTTACATTAACACTCCTGACACAGCAGCATTTATTCACCATTGCTTTGCTTTTTTACCAACAAGTTTAGCAACTGTGGAGCACAGAGGAGCATGTGACTTGCCCCCCTTTATATCATGGAGTGTTCTGTGATTGGTTTTGCATTGTGAACACAGGCTAGAGTGACTTGGAGCTTTCAAAGGCAGCTGGATGAAAGAAAGATGAGTATGTGCTGCTGGGGATAGGGGGCATTAAAAAAATCATGTCGCTTTGTCCTACATGGAGAATCAAGAGCTTTACTTTAACCGGTTCCCGACCAGCCTATGGTCTAATGAAACTGGGGCAGGCCTCTGGTCGATCCGGGTGGACGTCACATGATGTTCTACCGAACTGCGTCCCCCGTGCACAGCTGTGGGGCCACGCAGTGGCGTGACCTGTCATCAGCTGTGTCCATCGGACACAGTCGATGACTGATCACTGTACCGGCCTGCTGCCGGTACCATGTAACCGCTGTAACCAATTGCAGCAGGTCACATGAAAGTTGTAAACAATGAATGGCTTCCTTTCACGCCATTCATTGTGTACCATTGTGTTGCTAGCTGTGATTGGTCACAGTGATCACATGGTACACAATGGGCCAAACAAAACAAACGGAATAAATCGATTTAATTCTGTAAAATGGCATATAGCAATGAAATGTATTGCTATATGTGAACATAATGTGTAAAAAAAAATACTGATCACTTCCCCAGAGTAGTACAATGTTACTATGGTAACAATATATTGCTCTGATCAAAGTGTG
This sequence comes from Rana kukunoris, assembly GCA_029574335.1. Taxonomy (NCBI): domain Eukaryota; kingdom Metazoa; phylum Chordata; class Amphibia; order Anura; family Ranidae; genus Rana; species Rana kukunoris. The sequence goes on along the minus strand of CM056056.1, from coordinate 104,361,922 downwards.
TTAAAAAAAAAAAACACTGCCACACTTCTGGTGGATTGCCACAGCGATCCAACTAGGTAACTGCAGTTCCTCTTTGAATAACTCCCATGCCAAGCGGCTGACTTTCACTGTTGAAAATGCAGCAGAACAGCTGCGCAGCACAGGTCCTGAAGCCAGTGAAAATCACTCAAGTAGCGGAGTCTACTACAGTGATATCCATCTTCTAGGGATCTCATAGATATGCTATTTATGCATAGTTACATTGGTCCAAGGTGGGCCAACAAAATATCAATACCTGGATAAAAATATTAGTACCTGGATTCAGATTTAAAATAATACTTTGTGATCCTGCCATCAACATTCTTATTCGGGTATTTAATGTGTGGGATGACAACTGTTTCCCAATGGGTTGTTACCCTGTCACGTGCACCATTGGTTATGACTAGAATTTGTCATGTCAAACATACATTGCTCAACCATGGTCCACCATTGTCTCCATCAGTAAGCTGGTCCAGAGCAATGTTGTGCTGCCAGTGCAGGATTGAATGCATATACTGTAGATAAGAAGTGACTGAAAAAGGCTTGAAGAAATCAGAAGCATGGAGATGCAAGAAAAGGATGACACCAGTATTATGACAGGTTACTGAACATTGCCATAGACTTTGCACCATTTTCTTTTTTAAATAAACCCATGGAACTGAATTTTCTGCATTATACATACACGAACACATGTAAACTCTGGACACCAAAGTTTTGAAGGAGCTAAAAAATGGTAAAAAAAAACATGATGCCAGTTTGAGGAATTGGCTGTGTTTTAATAAAAGGGCTGTTATAAATGTTTGAGGCCTAAGTGCCTATGGGAAACAAATGAGACACTTTATGCAGCACTCTTGATAGCTGAACTCCAAGTAAAGGGATGAAAAATATCGTACATATGAAGCCAGGTGCTTGGCCGAGAATGGAGATTGAGGGAAACACTGGTGGCAGCTGTTCTCTGTAGCTGCTGTAGTGTGGGGCTTAACTGGTTACCAGCAATATCAGCAAGAGGAGGGAGCTGCTGAGCAGGAAGAGTTTGATAGACTGAGTCAGGCAGCACTGAACCGTGGGAACTGTAGTCCAGAGGAAAGAAACTCTACTGTATATAAGAGCTTTTGAATCACATTTCCCAGAGAGAAATTGCCAGGGGGAGGGGAAGGGGCTGCATTTTCTTAGGCTGTACAGGACACAGCTTCCTCTTGCCATGAGGGAGCCCGGAGAGTGAACATTACTGTTCAGTGTTGCATAAAATCGGAAAGAGCAGGATCCAGATTGCTGAGTCCAGGTGTGCCGACAGATAGAGTCACCTGAATGCAGTGCGGAGAGTGGATCAATCACTGTGTGTGACCATATGGTGAGCTGCAATATCTATGGGACTGAAAGCTGCTGCTGTAGGGGTTTACTATTTGCTGCTAGAGAGACTGAGCCCTTTAAGAACTGACCATACAGCCATCTAGTAGCTTTATTGCTGCCTGTAGGCTTGACTGAGACTATTTTCGTATACACCAACAGTACAGCTAAGCCTTGATATTGGCCGGCTGAAGAGTTAAGACTAAAGACTTTACAGCTGCTACACAAAGACCTTCATCTATTGCTTATGCTAAGAGGTACCTCTCAAGGGACATTGCACCATATCCTAGCCATTCTCCTGCCTCTAGACTAGTTTTAGTATTATTATTTACATTACCATCAATTATTATAAGCAACGTTTATCATTGTGTAGCACTACTCCCGTAGGAGCTGCTGGTTTAGATCCACACACAATGTACCTCTTGTGGTTTATTTTGGAGAACTTTAGTAGAAAAGAAGAATAAGGAGCGGAAGGGTAGGTAGGTTAAGGTGCAAAGTAAGGAAACACTCCTGTATCCAGCAAACAGTTCTCGTCGCCACTCTAGCCAGAGTGGGTATTGCTCATCCGGATAGGTCCCTCTCACTGGCCTAGCAGCTGGGATGGCACACAAAATAAAGTACAGTCTCTGCCACAGACCTTCCTTTCTCTGTGAGATATTTAGGTCCGGAATCCTCTGCCACAGGATTTAGCACCCGGATCTCTTTAGCTTTTCTCACTAGAACCTTTAAACTCGACAGGCGACACTGTCAAGCCTCTCAGTGTACGGTGCATCCTTAGATTCCAGGCCTTCTCCTAAGGTACCAGCCTTTTGCATGGTCCCTACCAGGTTAGGTCCTCCCCTGCTCTCCTTCATCAAGTGGCTTCCTCCCGCAGGATGGACAGCACAGGATCACCTCTGTGGTACGGGCCCCAGTCCAACCAGCGTCCCTATAAACCAGTGAATATTGGTGACACCACCCCTTGTGACGTCAATGACCCAGCATGCCCTCAGTCAATGACGTCACAAGGGGAAGGGTTCACCAGGTTACATCTCCGGGTGGTCCCTGCCCCTGAGTTATTAAAGAACAGGATCTGGGGGGCGCTTTGTTAAAGTGGGCTTCAAGATTCCGATAAGCCCCCTGCACGCAGACCCCCACAACCACCGGCCAGGGTTATGGGGAAGAAGCTCTTGTCCTTGAATTATTTTTCCCATCATGGGCGTAAGTCCAGGGAGACATGTGACTGGAATCTGCCATACCATAAGACATAGGACTATAAGTGACTGTAAGAGGAAAGCTCAGTTGATCAGTATCCATCCCCAGGAGTAATGCGAGTCTTCAGTGATCTGCCTCCAGCCCCTCCACCTGTTTATTCAGTATTTCCTGGAGTGGTATGTACAGCTGATATTGATGCACATTTGTAACCTGGCTGACAAAGCTTTCTTTGGACTACCAACTCTGCTATTATTCTCCTCTCTGTGGGAAGGTTGTCGGCTAACTTAACTCCTTGATTTGGCCATCAACACCTTGCACCTGACATCAATCAGTGCAAAAACCGATACATAGCCATTCAACAAGGATTTTGGCTTTTGGGCCTTGATCTAGTTGCTAAAAGCCCCGCTGTTTATTTGGAGCAGGATTGAAAAGGTCATCGCCATCCATTGCCATTTATTCTCATATAACACTGCCACAGCTCAATTCTCCACCTGGACTGCTAACCTTTTAGTGAGTGTATTGAGTGTGGCCACTGTGAGACTATTCCATGACTGTGTCAGCAGTCAGTGCATTATTATATGTAATCTATTGCATTCCATGTCGCATGCATTGTACTATTTTCCCTCTATATTGGATAGCCACAGACTGTATGTTCATGGTCAGGTCTATGTTACTTGGGAGTTAATGACACAAACAGCATACAGCAAGCCTCGCAGGCCTGAGTCAGCAACATAGAGACTATTCAGGCTTAGATATATGGAAGTTTATTTTAACGGTGTATCGAGGGGTGGGCTATCGTGCCCTCGTTTTCAATAGGTTTTAAATTTTTGATCCATTTTTATCTTTATTTTTTGGATTATTAATTACATAGCCCCAATACAGTGGACTGTCATGTGGATGACACCACTTATAGTCAGACAATACAATTGTGTCCTTTCTCCATCCCTGTTTTTTTGACTGGACAGTAAAAGTGCAGGAGCAGCAGACTGATGAGTCCATAACTCTGCTTACTCTGTTCTCTCCTCCAATCAGCCCACCTGCTTCAAGCCCACATAATTGGCTTCCAGTCTGAGTTCTGCTGCATTGGGGATTTAGGTACTTTCACTATTTGCACTTAAAATTATAATAGTCTTGTTTTTTTGCTGAAAATAACAAACATGTAATACCTGCTCTGCGTAATGGTTTTGCACAGAGCAGCCCAGATGCTCCTCTTCTTGGGTCCCTCTTCGGTGCTCCTGGCCCCTCCTGTTGTCTGAATGGCCCTTGAGCTAAGCTGCAGCTCTGTGTGTCTATTCAAACACAGAACCACGGGCCGGCCCTCTCCCTCCTCATTGGCTCACTGACTTTTATTGACAGCAGCGGGAGCCAATGGTGCTTTGCTGCTGTCTCAACCAATGAGGAGGGAGAGTCCTGAACAGCCGAGTATCTCGCAGTGGCAGCTGCCCACCTCATCTCTATGCACCGGCCCCTAAGCTCTCTGCGGGGTGCAGGACACATAGATTTCTATGATTTTTTTTAAGCACATGATTAGAGCCTGAGGCTCAAATTGGTTTAAAAAAGGGTGGGCACATACAGTACTGCATAGACCAGCAGTCACTGTGGAACAAATTATCTGAGTTTCCATTGATTTTTATGGGGAAACTCACTTTGATATACGCGTGCTTTGGATTACAAGCATCCTTCTGGAACAAATACTCTTAATCCAAGGTACTACTACATACACAAACATAAACATTTTCCTTTCATTTCTCTTTTAACCGGAATGGTTGTTTCACAAGGTAAAGGTTAACATATACTTTAATAAAGAGCTGAATTAATGTGCATCTATTTTATTTGGAGTTTAGCTTTAAAAGTGGTTGTAAACCCTTACATATACCCAGTGAAGTGACTGGCCTCAGGTGATACACAGAGAAGAAGCAATCCTACATTTGTACCTGTTCACCTGCAGCCATCTCCTCTCTACAGTCCTTCAAAGTCTAGAATGTATACAGCTTTTTAGAGCTTCAGAAGGCTGGGAGTGGGGATCTAATGTCACACACTGCACAACACGGAGAAGAAAGACCTATTTAGTCTCAGAGCTGATTGGAGGGAGGGGACACACCTTCCTCCACATAGCACACAAGAATACATGCACATCTGAGGATATGAATCACAGGCTGTGTGCTGGAGGGCTCCTCCCCAGTCCCTCTCTATCTCTTGGTGTCAGGAAAACCTGTCAGAATTAACTCATGCAGAGAGCAGAGGAACTAGACAGCAGAGAGAAACATAGTATAGAATGATGTGCTTTTTTCATATTTCATGTCTGAGGTTTACAACAATTTTAAAAGTGTTTTATTTTTAAATATTTTTAAAGGTAGAGAAGGGGTAGAAGAAGCACTACTCTGATCATCCCAGTGAATGGCTGTGCAGTGGGCCATGTCAACACAAGTCTGATTATTGGAGGACAGACAGGCTCTTCTCTTAGCACAGCCAGAGAACTGACCACGCTCAGATGCATGTGCTCTCATGCATATAGTGGTCAGTTTGAAATTGGACAGGCAAGAACACCAGGTATTTCACACAAAGGAAACAGGATACTTTTTCACAGAAGTACATGCTACAACAGGCACGTATCAAGAATATGAAATGTTGGGGTCACGTATTCTTTAACTGAACTGTCAAGCCATCAAATGGTTGGTGTAATAACTAATCACACGTGTCGCACCATGGCAAATCAAACAGAAGCTAATGGCAGCAACCTTGGCTGTAAAGGATAGGAGGTATTTTTTCTGCTTTAATAGGCGGGCATCTCAGACTACATAACAAAGCAGCCACCTTTCATTGACGGAGAAAAACAAATATTATAAGCAAGGCAGGGCCCTGGAGAACTGCTGGAAAAATATGTATTTTATTAGACTGGCTTGCCTCTTAAAACTAGACAGCTCTTGGTAAATGTGAACCAAATAATACAACATGTCTATGGAGCTCCATAATGTCAGCTGATTACGAAGCATGACATTACAAGAGCAATGAGAATGACAAGCCGCTAGCTGACATCCATGTGCCAGGATCCTGAAATTGTAGTGTTTCCAATCAATCAGTTTGCAGTGTTGGGGCAGTCACACATGAGTGCCTGCTAAGTAGGAGATAGAGCGTATGTTAGTGCCACCCTCCTGCTGATTGTTACAATATGTGTTTAAATAAAAGCTAGAAGGATTGGGAGAGATGGCAAACAAACTGTGTCATGCTTCAGTAACTGGGTTTAGATACATGACTTAAAGCGGAGTTCCACCCTTAAAATCACTTTGTTTCATTCCATCCAGCATACTGGCGTCACGATTAGCATTCGGCTCTTCTCGGCGCCTGCGCACAGACCCAGGAGCTGACTGCGCAGGCGCCGAAAATAGCCGGTCCTAGTTCGGCTTTTTTCGGAGGGCGTGACGCGGCTATATACGGCGCCTGCGCAGTCAGCTCCTGGGTCTGTGAGCAGGCGCCGAGAAGAGCCGAATGCTAATCGGCTGTTTCCGGAAGGCGTGACGCCTTATAGCGGCGACATACCGTGGTGCGCCTGAAATTCAATGATTTTATATAAAGTTAGTACATGCATTAAAAAAAAAAAAAAAACAGCATACTGGCGCTGACGCCAGTATGCTGGATGGAATGAAACAAAGTGGTTTTAAGGGTGGAACTCCGCTTTAATTCTTACTGTCAAATCCCATGTGCTGAATCATGCTTAAGATTTTAATCTGATAAATCTTTCCAGGAATTTACTAAACCAAATACATTACTGGCATTGAATGTTGTAGCACTTCTGATGTGTTAGGATTTTGTGTATGTTAAAATGTTAAAGGGGTTGTAAAGGTACATTTTTTTTCCCACCTAAATAGTTTCCTTTACCCTAGTGCAGTCCTCCTCCACTTACCTCATCCTTCGATTTTGCTTTTAAATGTCCTTATTTTTTCTGAGTGTCCCACTAACACACAGCTCCTTTCTCTATCTGCAAAGTAGAGAGTATCCTGATCCTCCTGCTCGCCCCCTCCCCCCTCGAAAGGCTTTCTGCACACCAGGGAGAAAGTGTTGCATTACTGTGTCACCGCATAAGATGGAGGACGACTGTTCAGTATTGGAGCCAAAACGAGGCTTGGATCTGCTATCTGTAGTTCCTTCTGTTCATCCCAGCGATGCACCGAAGTTATTTACTTCCATGTGAGTGGTTATTGTTCTTTATAATGAAGTGTTTTGATATATTCTCAAAGGCACCCCTCTCTTGGTTTTTCCCTAGCTCTTCTGGATTGTGCTTCTGGTTTCCTCTGGTGGCAGCCCTGACAGACTTACCTAATCTTGCTACCCCGATACCTGCCTTTAAAGACTATTATGGACCACATACAAGCAATATTGAGGTGTCTGTGCATTACGTTTTTCTTTTTTAATCAGAAAGGTGTTTATTAAACACGTTTAAACAATTTCCAATGTACAGACAGTGTAGTTGAATATATTAACCACTTAAGGACCTCCTCCTGAACATATACGTCCGCAGAATAGCATGGCTGGGCACAGGCACGTACAGGTACGCCGCCTTTAAGAGCCCAGCCGTGGGTCGCACGCCCGCAACCCGACTCTGTGACCGCGGGACCCGCGGACCCGATCGCGGCCGGTGTCCCGCAATCGCTCACAGGAGCTGAAGAACACACCTTCCCCGTTCTTCACAGTGGCACTATCATTGATCGTCTGTTCCCTGATATAGGGAAAGACGATCAATTAAGTCACACGTCCAGCCCCGCCCCATAAAGTTAGAAACACACATGAGGTCACACCTAACCCCTACAGCGCCCCCTAGTTGTTAACTCCTCAACTCCAATTGTCATTTTCACAGTATACAATGCATTTTTATAGCACTGTTTGCTGTGAAAATGACAATGGTCCCAAAAATGTGTCAAAATTGTTCGATGTGTCCGCCACAAAGTCACGAAAAAAATCGCTGATCGCCGCCATTAGTAGTAAAAAAAAAATATTATTAAAAATATAAAATTTGAGCAAACCAATCGCTAAACGCTTATTGCGATTTTTTTTTTTATACCAAAAATAGGTAGAAGAATACGTATCAGCCTAAACTGAGGGAAAAAAATGATTTTTTATATCTTTTTGGGGGATATTTATTATAGCAAAAAGTAAAAAATATTGATTTTTTTTCAAAATTGTCGCTCTATTTTTGTTTATAGCGCAAAAAATAAAAACCGCTGAGGTGATCAAATACCACCAAAAGAAATCTCTATTTGTGGGAAAAATAGGACGCCAATTTTATTTGGGAGCCACGTCGAACGACCGCGCAATTGTCAGTTAAAGCGACGCAGTGCCGAATCGCAAAAAGGGGCCTGGTCCTTAGCCTGCATATTGGTTAACATGCACAATGTACAGTCCTCCCAATATCCACCATGGCTATCTAATCTGTAAACCTGATAAGTGCACAACAAACTGAAATATATACATATTAGCATAGTAGTGTTATCCAACATTAGCCCATTACTGTCCTCCCGCAGGGCATTGCAACAATCTTGACATCACCAGTTCCATGGGACTCAGTCAAGGGGTATCCAGCCACGGTGCACAGATTCTTTCGAATCTGCCAGGACTGCCCCTATGTTGGTATATATATTTTTTCATGACCAAGGTATTTCCCATATGTGTTATCCAGGAGGCCATAGAGGGCAGGGAGACCTTTCCAGCCCATGAAGATAAGCTTACACACCTGCAACAATGCCCTAGAGCGTGCTATTCTAGTCATCTCCTCTGGGACAGCGTCCTCCAGCACCCCTAATATGCACTGAATTGGATCTAAGGGGACGGTCGTCTGGAACACTTGATTAAGTGTCCAGAGTACCTCGCTCCAGTGCCTGTGGAGTTTTGGGTCCCTCCACAGCAGGTGGATGAGGTCACCCGCATCTGCTACATGGGGAGTCTGGCCACTTGCCCATCTTATGCAGTCTAAGTGGGGTGTAATGCACCCTAAGTACTATGTACAGTTGTGAAACCTTTTGGGCCACATTTAGAGAACAAGTATTGATTGACTGCAGGACTTCCTCCTTTTGGTCTCCCGTGAGTGGACCTACATCTTTCTCCCATAGGGACGGTGCCTTAGTCGAGTGGGCTTTTAAGTGGTGTGTCAATAGCATTTGGTAACAATGTGAGATAATCCCCTTTAGTTTCAGTATTAGTCTGCAGAAAGTGGAAAATGGGGGTGCTTGACATAGCCTAGCGAGTAGCTCCTCCCTGAGCACCCACCGCATGTTGGAGCTGGAGATAAGAGTAATACATGGTAGAGGGCAGATTGAACTTGGCTCTCAACTCAGGGAAGGATAACAACTTGCTGTCCTGAAATATGTGAGATAGCAAACTCACGCCAAAGGAGCACCACCCGGGCCCTGTTGTAATTTTGCCAGTTCAACATAGAAGAGATTCAGCCATATTGGACTATATTCAGTGAAGCCCGTCACCTCTTGTATCTGTCTGCCCTTATTGCATTGTGCATTTTACTTGTTAAATGAAGTTATGGTTTAAGTCCTCCCTCTTATATAATGTTAATACATGTTGATCCTACCAGTATATCCATTGCGTTTTTACTAACTCATTGTAACAGGCCAAGCTGTCCAGTAAAAGTTCCCTTTGCAGGCAGTTCCTGTCTGAGCTGGTAAATGGTCACAGCAGCTGACAATCAACCAGCAGGGGGCATTGACTGCTGTGTATTGGATAAAAGCACATGAAGACCACTATCATGCAGAATTATAAGCGAGTGGTCACAATATAAAAAGAATAAAAAGAAACTCAGAGAGAAGTAACTGGCAGGATCATCAGGTATTTGTGAAAGATTTACTGACACCAACATGGAAACATTTTACACAGTTATATTTAAATAAAAAACTAAAGCTATTTCCACAATGTTAGCATTTGTGTTTACATGTACATTATGCAAAGTATAGAATTAAATTTCTTAAAACATGCACATTGGTATCATTGAACAACCAGGAAGTGTGGAACTCTTTTATTTTATTTTTGAACAATAATATTTGTTTGTTTTCATAAAATAACATACACAGTTCAGCAAACATAAAAGGTAAAAAAGATGCAAAAAAAAAAGAAAAGAAAACAGTGTAATCAACATTGCAATAAAGAGCATCAATGATAAACATGTAACCATCGCATTGACGTGCCAACAGGGGTTTATAGACCAATTTATGTTATTAAAGGTTTAGTATATGAATAAGCTTCATGAACAAACTAGTTAAGAGTACAGTCTGAAAAAATGTTGTACAGGAACCCGGGTTGTATTGTGGCCCAACAATGTTCCAATGAAGTAGTCCACTCCAAGCATCCAGGAGACATGGCTATAGATCCCAGTTCAAGTGGATAGAAAGTGAAAATTATGAGGAAAATATAACTGAAAGGGATGTAATAACTAACATATCACAGCAGTCATAATTCAGTAGGAACAGTATAGCAGGAACATAGGAACAAACCCTAGGTATCCATAGAAATAGAAATAGGAAAAAACTGAGGGATTTCTCCAAAAGATGATCTTTCTACCCGTGGGTCATTTATTGTAATCCTCAATATTTAAATATAAACCATGCGTTCCATGTTTTGTATCGGCCAGGTCTTTGGTGATACCCAAGGTTTCCACTAGATCATGAATCACTTTGATAGAGCGCACCCATTCTCTGAGTGTCTGTTGTGCAAAAAATCGATTCTTGTACCCTACTCCAGAAGGGGGGGCGTAGACCACAGATATGTATCTCCCATTGCTTGGTAACAACACCAGCATTTGTCAAAGGTCTGTGGAAACCATTTCTGGAGCTTGAAAGGCATTGCATATCACTGTGTTAATAGTTTGTACCAAGTCTCTTGTAGATGAGTGCAAGAATGCATGCATTGGGAATCAGAAAAATTGGTATTGTAAAGCAGTTTCCTGCAGTACTTCGAACCTGTCCGTGTCAGTTGAGTCAGAGTTTTGTAGCCAGGGATATATCAGAGAAGTCGTTTTTTTCTATGGCCTCTCCATTCAGCATTAGCTTTAAAGGATGTTGGAGGTCTAAGAAAATTGTGTATTTGTGAGTGCGAAGAAAATAAGTTGTGTATTTGTCTATAAGACCAAGGTGTACCTAGGGGCTTGAGGCTGAATTCACACCACCGTGCTTAGTGGCTCACAGCAGGGGTCTGGTTTGTCCTTGTTCACTGTTTAAGGTCCAGTTTCAGTCTGAATTTTTGGCTGAATTCATTTGGACCTAAAACGGATTAGAAGACGCACAAGACTCTTGTGCAATTTGCTCTGCAGCCACCCCAGAGCTGTGTGAACCAGCTCCATTGAAAGCCGATCACAGGCTCCCGACATGCAAATTGGATGCGTAGAAAATCCGCATCCAGATCACAATAGTGTGAACCCAGTCTTAAGGCACTTAGTAGCCTTTCAACGGATAGAATACACCTACTTGTCACACAATGCAATGCAAGTAGAGGGGTGTTGGCTGATTTGAATAGTGATGTAGCGTTTAAGCCAGGAGGGGTTATTATTTAGGGACATCAGTGGTCCAGGGGAGGTGGAGCTAGGCCCAGGAAGTGTGGAGCTTTTTATGACACACCCAAAAACTGAGAAAGTGAAAGATGACCTGAATAACACATCTTTTTGGATGTATTTAAATAAATCTGATTGTCCATCATTTAAATTACAACTCCGACCACCTTAATTAATATTATAGTATACCATCATAGGCAACTATGTCATATCAGGATTTTATGCTTTTTTCAATATACTTCTGTTGCATAATAAAATGTTCCGGATACTAAGAATCACAGAGAAAACAGTAACTTAGCAGTAACAAGGGTTTGGTGGGGCAGCAAGTTCATAAGGCATACCTGCTGGTCAGTGTTAATTTTGGCAGCAAATTTCGATTTAGTTTTAGTCTTAGGACTAAAATGGCATTTTAGTTTTAGTCCCATTTTAGTATTCTGCAATTGTGTTAGTTTTAGTTGCATTTAGTCTACTAAATCTCCAGTACATTTTAGTCGACTAAAATGTCCTACGTTTTAGTTGACTAAAATCTTCAGTACATTTTAGTCGACTAAAACTAATTTTAGTCAACTAAAATCTAATGGGTGTAATTAAATTGTAATGCATTAGTGAACATTTCTCTACAATACTGCCAGAGTGAAAAATCAAATATGTTATTATTTATAGTATTGAGGTATGAACATGCACTACCACAGACCAGTGTTAATTTTGAGGTCAAATTTCAATTTAGTTTAAGTCTTAAGCCTCGTACACATGCACGGTTTTCTCGGCAAAAAAAACAGCAAGAAAACTGCTGGCAGAGCTTTCTTGCCGAGTATACCGAGTGTGTGTACGAGACTGAGGTTTCCCATCATGAAACCTGCCCAGAATCTAGAGGAGAAAAATAGAGAACCTGCTCTCTATTTTCTCATCTAGATTCTCGGCAGTGTTTTCCTGCCAAGAAACCCAAGGGTGTGTATACTTACCTGTCGCCATGGAAACCAGCGCATGCGCAAAATGACTTTGACGCATGCGCGGTAGTTTCCAAAGCATAGGTAGGGTGAAGCAAGATGGCGGTGACGGTATCGAATGTGACAAGTGCACGCTCATCATAGTCGATGACGTCACCACGTTCGTGCCATTCAAAAGAATGGCGGTTCTTTTGAATCGAAAGTCTGTACACTTGGCTGGCAAGAGAATCTTGCCAGGAATCTCATCAGGAAAAACAACGTTTTATTCCTGACGAGAATCTAGGCCGTGTGTACAGGGCTTAAGTCTTTTGACTAAAATGGCATTTTAGTTTTAGTCCCATTTTAGTCTCTTGACTAAAATGCCATTTTAGTTTTAGTCGTATTTTAGTCATGTCAATTGTTTTAGTTTTAGTTGAATTTTAGTAGACTAAAATAATAGTAATTTAGTCTACTAAAATGTTTTAGTCAACGAAATTAACACTGCTGCTGGTACTTACATCCAGCCTAAAAAACATATCAGCTTTGGGAGTCAACTACAACAGAACATGGCTCTTTTTTTTATTATCATAAAACACTTGTGTGTCAGTGTTGATTAAGCAAAATAAAAGGCAATTGAACCAGAGTGCAGATTTTACAATTCTTGAGTTACTTTTTCATTTCAGCCTTGCCATGCCACATCTGGAGCCCTGGGTCTAAATCCAGCACAAAAAATAAAGGGGAAAGGATTCAGAGCAGACACAAGACTTGGGTAATATGTTGCCATGATGTAGATTAGTGGAGTCATGAGTGCAGTATGCCTGGATATAAATTAGATAGCATGCTAGCCATATTAACACATTTCTGTAATAAAGTTGGTACGCTGGGAAGCGGAGGGGACATGGAAAAAAGATGTCAGCATTAATACGTGTGTAATCCCTTTATATGGTTCTGATCCACCGAGCCAAGATTAACCAATCAATAAACACTCATACACTCATACACTCATACTACAATTTTAAATGTTGGATTGTTTTGCTTTTTAATGACCCCACATATAGTGCATGGCTATTGTCTGCAAATGGTAAAAAAAAAAAAAGACCAAGGGTGCAATTTCAGAGAAAATCAAGGAGGATGTCATAGCCACACAGAAATAAGGAGATCTTGTGTACATTTGTCTCTTGCTCTCCAGAGTCTCGATTTCATTTTCCCTTTTGCTTGATCAATCTTCCCTTTTTGGTGTTATTTATCTTCCTTCTTATTTTATCCAGTACAGTCAGTGTGTAGCTTCAGAAAAGCACACCGCTGCCAATTTTTCAAAATGCTGCTTATATAGACCTTTTAATATGTCAGGAGTTAGAAAAATGCTCAGAGAGCAAATCAGTTAATGTATTTAAAAAAACAATCTACCACCTTGCATTAATATTACCTAGTATGAGTTGTCTCTTGATGTCTTTACTTTTTTTTATAGTTTTCAGCATAAACATGGAATTTGGAACATATAAAATTAATCTTGCTTTCATATGTATTTAAATACAACATACCATAACATTTTAAATAATTACCACATTAGAACATGCTCTGCTCTGCTTAACAATGTAACTTTCCTAAGTCCGACTTTGTGTTAAATAGTAGGTATTACAGTGTCAAGCTGCCACCCTGTAGTGTTGTAGACCTGGGTTATTTCCACTTGGGACAGTATCTGTATGCAGCACCGTCTTTAGCGCAGGGCTAACGGAGCACCTGCCCTGGGAAAATTTATGTTGGGGGCCCGCACTACCGGTGCATTGGGGCCCCGATGGTGGCTTTGCAGAGAGCACAGAGGACACGGGAGGCTGTATTCTCGAGCTAGCCAGCAGATAGGGGCCGGGAGCTCCACTGACCCCCTGCCCCGCCCCATGCAGCCTGTATGCTCGGAACAGCAGCTGTAGTAAGAGCAGTGATCAAAGTGGGAGGGTCAGTGGAGCTCCCGGCCCCGCCCCCTCTATACTGGCTGGGGAATTCAGACTGATGCTCCCACTCCGATCACTGCTCTTACTACAGCTGCTCTGTTCCGAGCATACAGGCTGCATGGGGCGGGGTCAGAGCATCAGTGGAGCTCCCGTATGTAGTGGAGAGGGAATAGCGAGCAGAAGAACTAGTTGAATTATTGTAGAAAAATTCAGCGAGAGGAAGGAGGGTAGTCCAATTATCCTGAAAATGAGTGCAGTAACATCTGAGATATTGTTCAAGACATTGGTTTACATGTTTGCCTATTTGTTTGTGGATGATATGCACTGGAGTATCTATGGTTTATTTGAAGGATATGACATATCGCTTTCCCGAATTTTGAAACAAATTGGGAACCTCTATCAGAAACCAGACGTGAAGGAACACCATGTAATTTAATGACATGATCAAGTGGAGTTTACGCAGGGAGCTGTGGTGGCTCAACGTGATTGGCACTGCGCTGACAAGCCATTCACCTCTGCAAGCCAAGTCCCGGTCTCAGCTACATGTGAATTGAGTTTGGTGGTCTCAGCCCGGCTCCCGGTGGGTGTGCTATGCAAGGTACGCATGTGCTTAGTATGACCACCCCCCCCCCCCACAAAAACCACCACACTTGCACGCTAGTGTTGCTCACGAATATTCGCATTGCGAATATTCGTAACGAATATTGCATTTTCGAGTATTCGCGAATAAATCGAATATCGCGGTAAATATTCGATATTGCGAATATTCGTATTTTTTCAAATTTATTTTTAAAACAGATCACATCCTAGTGATCTCCATCGACGTCTAAAAGCATTGCTGGTATGATTAGAGACCCTGGGCCGAGTAGTTGAGGCGATCCTTTTATGTTGCCGAATATTCGCAATGCGAATATTCGTATTACGAATATTCGCGAATACTTTCTCTGCCCTTCTGTGTTTTGTGTATAAAAAACAAAAAAACAAAAAAAAATTAACTTTAGTTTAGTCATATAAGTTTGTGTAAGTAGAGTTAGTGTTTAGTGCATATTAGTTTAGTAATCCAGGAAATTATCTCCGTTTTCGCGTGTTGACGAGAATTTCGCAATCAATTTCGCATTGGCGAAATTTCGCATTCGCATTTTTTTTTTGATAAAATATCACGAATATTCGATATTAACGAATATTTCACGAATATTCTTCTATATATTCGTGAAATATCGCGAAATCGAATATGGCGTATTCCGCTCAACACTATTGCACGCACACAAAATTGGTTTAACACGCACGCACTTTGGCCATGCGGTCTCCTAAAAAAGAGAGGCGAAGGACCTACGGGGCTGGCTGAGCGGGCTAGACCCCTTCACTTCCTCATAGGGGGAGTCCCTCTGCCGCGTTGGGGTCCCGTTGGCCCCGTTGGGCTCCCAAGTGGAGCAGGTAGGGCGGGGTGAGTGGGAGGTCCTCCCTCATACCCGCCATTGCCACCCTGGGGCATGGAGAAGGATGGCTGATTGCCTCTGGGGGGAGGGTCTGCCTACTCCCAACTCCTGCAGTCCGGCTCCTCTCTCCCGAGTTCACGCACAAAAATACACTTTAAAAAAAAAAGTAGAGTTTGCGCTGTTTCTTTAGAAGAATGTAATTTTTTTTTTAAGGAGGTAATTCAACAATAAAATCTAGAGATAATGCTTCCCATGGTTTAGTAGGAATAGGTAAAGACACCAATAAGCCTTAGGGTGGTGTTCTTTCATGTTTGGATCTTATACAAACCTCACAGGTCGATGCGTATTCTTTTATGGTGGTTGTCATATTGGGCCACCAGAAATAACGTTGGGTAAGATCAGTGTTTTTTCTATTCCAGGATGACCAGCTGGGGGAGCATCATGTAGAACTTTTAATATGTGAATAACCATAGAAGGAGGAATATAAAGTTGAGTATGCTTGTAAAAAAAACCTTCTTCATCTTGCCTCAAGCCCTGAGGAATGGTAGTATTTTGCGTATTCAAACTTTGTTTAAGTAACTGTTTTAGATTGAGGTTAGCAAGCATGAACTTATGAGAAAGAATGACAGGAGATGGAGAGGAAAGTTCTTCAGTGGGTTCTGAAAGTCTAGGCAGGCCGGAAGGCATGACAGCATATTCGAAAAGTCCGTAACGTGTGCGGAAGGCCGTTATCCATTCATCGCCGGATTTAATACGAATCAAATTGTAAGCGCCACCGAGGTCGAGTTTAGTGAATATGGTAGAAGCCTGCAATCTTTCAATCAATTTGGGAAGTGGAAGAGGGTACCGATTCTTCACTGTGACTTTATTTAAGGCGCGGTAGTCTATTATAGGTCTGAGACTAGCATCTCTGTTCCTGACAAAAAACATTCCAGCACTGGCAGGGGAAGTAGAGGGTTTAATAAAACCCTTTTTTAGGTTGTCCTGTAAATATTTCTTTATGTGTTGGAGTTCAGGTTGTGAAAGTGAGTAGATCCTGCCCGTAGGTATAGGACTACCTGGCAATAATTCAATAGAACAGTCATATATCCTATGAGGGGGCAATGTCTCAGCATTCTTCTCACTGAACACATCAGTAAATTCATGATACTGAGATGGTATCTCCTGTGGAGCAAGATGAAGCAGAGGAGCAACTTGGTAACAAGTTTACAGTAAGGAGAATGTAGGGCTACAGTTACTTGGTCTCAGAGAATAGTAGGCATATGCAGTTTAAGCCATGGTAGGCCCAAAACAACATGGAAAAGGAGATGGAAAAATGTAAAAAAAACAAAAAATCACTGTGATTATCTCCACAAGTTGTCAAAAGAGGTTGAGTTTGATGATGGGAGTTCTTCAGTAAGCAGAGTATCGTAGTAGCAATGGGATTCTATAATGGAGGCTCTTTTGGTGGAAGATATCTTGGGGTGTCCCCGGCAAATGCAGTGAGGATGGCAGCATGGATACAGGTAGTGGATAACTTAGAGGTGGCAAAGATCCGGGCTGCACTGATATTCAGTTGAGGGCATATGCCAGTAGTTTATATGTAGCGTGGTCCGGCTACGTCTGACAATAATAGAACAGTGTGTAGTAAACATGCTGTTCTGTTTATAGGTAGTGGCTAGTGTGCCGAATAGAGCGTTGATTACGCTCGGCACGTCTGCATTCTACGGTGGAGCGCATGCGGCGCCGGGCGATGACGTCAGTGCGCGGTCACTGTATGCGTTCCAGCATGGAACGCAATACGGTGATGAACAGCGCTGTTTACACAGAGCAAGATAGTGCCATGACTATAGAGGGAGAGGAGGTTCAGCCACTCAGCAGCTGAGGAACATTAAGTAGGGAGCAGAAAAAGGCAATGATGTTCCAGCAGCTGAAGCTTATTGTACTGCAAAGTGGGAGAATTGTGTCCAGGGACAGCTTTTATCGGACTGGAGGGAATAACCATCCTAATTCATCTGACCACACTGCCCCATAGGTACAGGCCACTGTTATCCCCAGGGCTGGTATACAGAACTCTGCAGTGTGGGCCTTTTTTCATTTATTTGCTGTTGGAACAGAAGAAACGTATTTTCTTAAATCACCCCCATGTCCGGCATCTCAATTCTAGCTTGGCAAATCTGTTGGTTTTGAACCTGCTTCCATTCCAGCTAATAAAATCAGTCCCCTTCTGTGAGTTTATGGCCTGTGATATACCACATTGGCAGGTGCCATCATTTTGCCCAGAAAGAAATCTCTGTTCACCAGCAGCATGCGAAACGTGATGTGTCTGTGTCATTGGACCACACTCTTAGTGAAAAGGTACACAAAACTAGGGAAATTTGATCCAGTAAGCATGGTCAGGAATGCAAAATTTCCTACACCGTATACTAGGTTAAACTTCTGGCAATACCATCACATGCCTTGTCTGATGATGACAGCATGGTCACCTGTAATCCCTCCTCCTCACTGGTCCTATACTCTGACTCTTTAAAAAATGTAGTCCCCAAGTACCCAGAGCTGGAATTTTAAACTCCATATTGCATGGCCGAAAGGTCTTAATGAGGAATTTTGTTCTCAATTCTCTTTTTTATTATCCCTTCCCCAACTCACCTTTTATTTCGGCTCTATTCACTTTTATATGTATTATTAACACAATTTTTTCTCAGTGTCTGACTATAGGTGGCCATACATGGATGGAAATGCAATTGATTCAGCAGCGACCAGCAGCGGTAGTCGATCTTCCGATTGACTTCTGTACAATCAGCCTTTTGAGCTTTTCCCAAACGACCAGTGCTGTCGGCTATAGCTGGCAACATTGATCAGTGTGTTCAGATAGCAGGACAGGTTTCCCGCTGTCAGAATACAATAGCTCAGTGGGAATGATTCCTCCATCCACATAGAGTGTGTGGGTAGGGGGATCGGGTTGAATAAAATTATTAATCTATGGCCAGCTTCACAATGGTGAAATATTTTCTAAAGACAGGAAGACGATGCAGCAAAAGAAAGCATTGTTTATTAAAAGTAAAAAGAAAGTGATACAAATTATCCAGCAGCACACAGGCAAAAATATAAAAATGCTTTTTTTTAGAAGTGTCAGATTTTTCCAGCAAGGAAAATGAAATAAACAGAACTACCACACATGAACAAGATTGCATATCTCTTCAACACAGACGTGGCCAAAGGATGAATTTAAAACATGACTTTTGTATAATTTGATATAAAATGATAATCAAATGTACTTTGATGTAAAAAAAATAAGTACATTCTCTCATCTCAAATAATTTTAGACTGTAAGGATAATCCACAAGGTTCTGACCCAAAACAAGTGAGAATGATGTCCTACTGTTTTTAGTTGCAGAAGAGAGTTTTCTGAATAACATGGGAGTTGGTGAGAAAGACTGCAGAAAAAAAGCTCAAGCAATTGGAAAAAGGTAGAAAGGGAACCAGAGATTAAAGAGAGAAATAAAAAGCAGTGTCCTCATGGAAAACAATAAGCTAATCAATTGATCTCTATCTAGTGCATCTAAAAATTCTAAGGTTTGGTAAATGATTTTTATCATGTGTTATACTTTGTTGTTGGTCATAACCAAGTCCATTTTTTATTTTACCTTTCCCACATTAATCAACTTTCCCCCCCAAAAATGTGGCTATATCTATGAATTATGTTTATTTATAGCCTTAGGGGGGCTGTACTATCTAGAAAGAATTTCAAAGTTTTTGTGGTTCAGCCTAAAAAAATAAATTGAAAAACTGAAGGAGCAGACATATAATTGTCAGACAAATAGTGGCTGCATCATATCAGATGCAGCTGAAGTTTGGGTATTCTGGTAGCTAATACTGTTATTCTGGTAGCTAATACTGTTGGCTATCAGAATACAGCAGGCCTACATTTTGTAGGTAAATAAATGCACCCCCCTTATCGGGCTGCAATAAAAAAGAATGGTGTGTACATATTTGTTACAACTGGCAAGCATTATCTGAACCAAAATAAAATAATTTTTTTATACCTACATTTTTCGGATGTTATTTGTGGAACTCCTTACATTCACTTTGATTACCCTATCTAATGAGCGTGCCTTTATAAACCACTGACTGAAAACCAAAGTAAAAAAAAAATCAGAGGTGCCCAGAATAATCTTTTCAAGGTAATACATGTGACAGCAGTCATATTTTTCCTTAGGCAGAACTTTAAATGGAGCACAGATTACATTTAAGATACAAATCTCCATAATTTATACAATATCAACAATACGGAAAAGCAAGCTCCTAATAATTGGTCACATAAAAATGTATTTAAGGTTCATTTTACAGTAATAATTTAAACTATTGGCTAAAAATACTACAGGAGGAGGTCAGTGCTAGTTGGTCACAGGCATAGTTTCATTTGAAAATATTGGAGGAAATCCCCCAACTTTCTTGGTTCTAAAAGCTGGACATTCATTTTAAAGTATTGCACATAGAGTATTTTTTTTATATACTGTATTTTTTCTTCTAAGGTTGGTTTCACAAAGTTTTGTTTCTAATTTAATTAAGGTCATCGTTTTTCATAATTTTCAATGTGTCAGTATAACAACCTAAAAGCCATTATCACCTTATATTTTAGATAGGAAACAAGTAAATTCTAAATTTGATTCCTCAGATTTTTAGTTGTTTAAATATTTCAAGTCTAAGGGGTTGTAAAGGTTCATTTTTATTTTCTAAATAGGTTCCTTTAAGCTAGTGCATTGTTGGTTCACTTACCTTTTCCTTCGATTTCCCTTCTAAATGTTTTTTCCCTTTGTTTTCTTTGTCTGAATTTCTCACTTCCTGTTCCTCCTCAGTAAGCTGTTCTGGCTGACTAACCACCGCTCGGATGATGGTGGAAAGCTTACTGAAGTGAAACAGAAAGTGAGAAATTCAGACAAAGAAAAAAAACATTTTGAAGTGAAATCGAAGGAAAAGGTAAGTGAACCAAAAATGCACTAGATTAAAGGAACCTATTTAGATCTTTACAACCCCTTTAATGTAATGTTGTTTCTAGCTAAACAAACCTTAAAATTAGCTTTATTAAAGAAATATTATTAGAAATTTGAATAGGTAGGCATGATAGTTTTTAATGTTGATTTTTACTCAATAAAGGTCACTTTATTGCTTATGTTCTTTTTTACACTCTGATGTTTGAACAGTAAATTAAAGTGTGCATGAAGTCAAACATTTTCGTTTTTGGAATAATTGGGGAAGGATTAAAACCTCTGTCAGGTTTGTATTGCTTTCTAAATCCCTTCTGAACAGATTCACCATCACTATTTAGTTTTGGAAACAATTGTTACCAAGAGAGTAAATACTAGAAATTGTCTTTAATTTCCTGTATTAAAATGTTCTTCTTTACTCCTTTTAAACATATTTTGGTATAGGCTTATGCTCCCACCTCAATCCCCCCCCCCCCCCCCCCCCACCTTACGTTATCTCCCAGTGTATGCTTTATGCTTTTTATTCCATTTCTTTTTACAGATATCTTCGGGCTAGTTATATGATACAAGGGGCTTGCTTCCTCAAGGATGACTCTAATGATATAATGAGTGGTGCTGATGTGATGACAACAGTGCTGCTATCTGCATCATCTTTGCAAACCATGGGTATCATTCAACCCAGAACCAATCTTTTGGCTGCTGTTGGAGACAGTACTGAAGAGGGAGTAAATATTGCAGCAAGAGCTGTATTTTTTTAAATTTGCTTGATGACTTTAGTTTTAACTAAAGTAGGTGCTAACTGAATAAAAAAAAATGATAAAGCAACTGAAACTTATTGGAACCTTTGCAAAAATATTAACACTTAGGGTTTGATTTACTAAAACTGTTCATGGTAGCCAATCAGCTTCTAACTTCATCTTGTTCAATTTAGCTTTGACAGGAATCCTGGAAGCCGATTGGTTTCTTTGCAGAGCTGCACCAGATTTTTCACTCTCTAGTTTTAGTAAATTAATCTCAATAGGTCCAAATGTTAATTTCAATGTTTACATTTATCATTTTTGACTTTGTCATGTTAAAAGTTTAAAGTTGAAAACCTTAAAGAATTTCTAATCTAAAATTAAAAGTGAGGACTTCAAATGCTACTATCCAGTTTATAATTTTTGTTGCAATGGTTCAAACAAAGGACTTTCAAGAACCCCCTGGTACCTGTACCCAGTGTAGCTTTTGGGTATTGACCTTCCTGACATCCACGAATATTGCTATTTTCTCATTTTTAATGGTATGCTTGATGCTTTGCTCTAATTATTATGTATAATATGTCATAGCAAAAGGCACAGAATGTTCTAATAACTGATACTCATCTGGAACACCAATGAAATATTGGTAATAGTTTCCCCAATAATTCCACTGACATGTATTATATTTCCTATGCATCCCTTGTAATGCATGAATACAGCAGAAAAATATATCTTATTAAACACAATGCTGCTGGAGACGTGGAGACCAAGCACTGTGCATGATGGGTTTTACTAATGAGAATATCATTCCACTCAGTTCTCTTTATGTCTATTCACTTCACTAATTATAAATCCATTAAATTACTTGGCTCACAAGCACAGCGTGAAAAATGATGTATTGTGTACGCTGTATCTGTCTGCCCTGTTCTGCTTTCTCCAAATGTATTTTAAATTGTTTCAATGTTTTGGAAAATAAAATGATAAGCTGCTGTCATACTAAATCTACTAAATTAGATTTTTAGGACCAAAAGAAAGATGTAGGTAACTGTTATTGTAACAGTCACTTATTAGTATGGGTCCTTACATATTATGCCAATATACATGGAATACTCTATGCAGATTGTAGTCTTTTATTAATAGTAATATAATAAATGGCAGTACTTTATTAAAGCAGAATAGTCTTCATCTGCTCCTGAGAAAATGAATTGCCTATAATACATTTTACCCCTTCTTAAATAGTACTTTTAGCATCTGTCATTTTTAAATCTACAAGTCTTATTCTACAGATCTACAACCAACTCATGCAACCTGTACTCTCAAGCTGACCTGCAACTATAATTTAAATCCATCTGTATCTGAAAATTGACAACTCAGTAACCACAACTCACTACATACTGTAGAAGAAGAATAAACTATTACGTTTATTACAGATATACTGCAAAACAATGCCCAAGTTATGCAGAAACTATTAATGTCACAGACTACCCACAGTACAGAGAGACTGTCAAAGACTGTGCCAGAGATATTGTGCCATAGACACTGTCAGGCTTCCAAGGAACCTGTCCTATGTAAAGAGAGAGTGGTAAGTCACTGCCTAATAAAGAATCAAAAACCATCACATAACCCAGCACATTGAGAGTTATACGCCATCCATTCCATTGTCAACCCAGAGACCCCTTCCCTGCAACTCTGCCAATAGTGTAGTAACCTGTGTGACAGGCTTTGGGCTTGTGCCAATTGCATACATTTTACATCAGTTTGATATGCTTCTGAGATGATTCAGAATTCATTGACACATGTATTTGACCTGCAGTTGCCTGCTTCTGATTTGCAGGTAATCTGTTTTAAGCAGGTTTCGCAATCCCACAGATTTGTTTAGGAATGCAAAATCACGTAAAGAGAGCAAAAGTCAATCAACACAGGCCTTAATTCACAAAAATGTGGATGGGCTTTGGGTTCGGGTCAAACATGGGTGCTTCTTGGTTTGTGGCTGCAACACACTAAAGCAGCTGTTTACTATACTAGCAGTTTACCAAAAATTCACTTCCTGGCCTCTGAACTTAGGTCAGGTGGCCACAAAATGGGGCCTTCTTATGTGCCAGTCCTTTAATATAAAAAGACATGGTTTCCAGCAGTCATTTTGACAATGTACCTACCTAGGATAGGGAAAGAGCACAGAAGTTCTCCTAAATTGTAAAGTCTAAAGGCACAGATAGAGTAGAACTCGTAAGGGCTGGCTGATCTCCTAAAGTTGACATAAACCCTTAATTAATAAACAGGTGCATCTCATACAATTTGAATAACATCAAAAAGTTAATTTATTTCAAGTATTGAGTGCATACGATACTGTACATGGACATACTTTTCAGTAAGCCAACATTTCTTTATTAACCACTTCCTTACAGGGCACTTATAACCCTTCCTGACCAGGTGAAATTTCAGCTTCTGGCACTGCGTCGCTTTAACTGACAATTGCGCGGTCGTGCGACGTGGCTCCCAAACAAAATTGGCGTCCTTTTTTCCCCACAAATAGAGCTGTCTTTTGGTGGTATTTGATCATCTCTGCGGTTTTTATTTTTTGCGCTATAAACAAATAAAGAGCGACAATTTTGAAAAAAAGTCAATATTTTTTACTTGTTACTATAATAAATAGCCCATTTTTTTTAAAAAAAAAAAAAAAAAATTCTCAGTTTAGGCCAATACGTATTATTCTACATATTTTTGGTAAAAAAAAAAAAAATCGCAATAAGCGACTGGTTTGCGCAAAAGTTATAGCGCATACAAAATAGTGGACAGAATTATTAATAATTTTTATAATTTTTTTTTACTAGTAATGGCGGCGATCTGCGATTTTTATTGGGACTGCGACGTTATGGTGGACACATCGGACACTTTTGACAAATTTTTGGCGCCATTCACATTTATACTGCGATCAGTGCTATTAAAATGCACCGATTACTGTATAAATGTGACTGGCAGTGAAGGGGTTAACACTAGGGGGGCATGGAAGGGGTTAAATGTATTCTGGGTGTGTTCTAACTGTGTGAGGGGAGGGGGGGTGACTGGGGGAGGTGACCGATGCTGTGCCCCTATGTACAAGAGACACAGATCGGTCACCTCACTCCCTGACAGGACGTGGATCTCTGTGTTTACATACAGAGATCCATGTCTTGTCCCTGTAACCGCCGATTGCGAGTGCCTGGCGGACATCGCGGCTGCCGGGCACGCGCATCGGCATCTCTGGAATGCAGCGGGCACGCGCGCGCCGCCGGCGGGCACGCGCGCGCCGCCGGCGGCGCTCGCGCGCCCTCTAGTGGCCATTAGAAGCACAGGGCGCATATATGCGCCCTGTCAGAGATTCAGGACATCCCGACGGCCGCATATATTCGTACGGCCGTCGGGAAGTGGTTAAAAATACCTATTTTATTTTCATTGGTCTTATGTAATATACACATTTTCTGAGATACTGAATTTTGTGTTTTGACTAACTGTAAGCAATAATCCTCAAAATTAAAAGAAAGAAATGCTTGAAATATATCACTCTGTATGTGATGCATCTAGTTAAAATATACAGTATCTACATTTTTGTAAATATTTTATTATATATTTTCATGTGACAACACTTAATAAATTACACATTGCTACAATGTAAAGTAGTGAGTGTACAGCTTGGATAACAGTGTAAATTTGCTGTCCCCTCAAAATAACTCAATATACAGACATTAATGTCTAAACCTCTGGGAACAAAAGCATGTACACCCCTAGGTGAAAATTTCCAAATTGGGCCCAAAGTGTCAATATTTTGTGTGGCCACCATTATTTTCCAGCACTGTCTTAACCCTCTTGGGCATGGAGTTCACGAGAGCCTCACAGGTTGACACTGGAGTCCTCTTCCACTCCTCCATGATGACATCATGGAGCTGGTGAAGGTTAGAGACCCTGTGCTCCTCCATCTTCCGTTTGAGGATGCCCCACAGATGCTCAACAGTGTTTAGGTCTGGAGACATGCTTGGCCAGTCCATCACCTTTACCCTCAGCTTCTTTAGAAAGGCAATGGTCGTCTTGGTGGTGTGTTTGGGGTCATTATCATGCTGGAATACTGTCCTGTGGCCCAGTCTCTGAAGGGAGGGGATCATGCTCTGCTTCAGTAAGTCAAAGTACATGTTGCTATTCATGGTACCCTCAATGAACTGAAGCTCCCCAGTTCCGGCAGCACTAATGCAGCCCCAGACCATGAGACTCCCACCCCCATGCTTGACTGTAGGCAAGAGACACATTTGTCTTTGTACTTAGTTCCCACCAAACACGCTTGACACTATTTGGACCAAATAAGTTAATCTTGGTCTCATCAGACCACAGGACATGGTTCCAGTAGTCCATGTCCTTAGTCTGCTTGTCTTCAGCAAACTGCTTACAGGCTTTATTGTGTGTCATCTTTTGAAAGGGCTTCCTCCTGGGATGGCAGCCATGCAGACCAATTTGATGCAGTGTGCAGCCTATGTTCTAAGCACTGACAGGCTGACCCCCCCCCCCCCCTTACCCCTTCAACATCTGTAGCAATGCTGGTAACACTCATTCATCTATTTCCCAAAGACAACCTCTGGATATGCTGCTGAGCACATGCACTCAACTTTTTTGGTCGATCATGGTGAGGCCTGTTCTGAGTGGAACATGTCCTATTAAACTGCTGTATGGTCTTGGCCACCGTGCTGCAGCTCAGCTTTGAGGGGTGTACTCACTTTTGTGAGATACTCTACGAGTTTCACTTTTTGAATTGAATTACTGAAATAAATTAACTTATTAAAGATATTATAATTTTATGAGGTGCACCTACATGTTCTTTAAAGATAAAACACTGTGTATCTTGGGGAATTTGGAGGTGGCAGGAGTGATTTTTTTTTTTACATGTTAATGCGGATTATGTGTTTTCTCCAGCTTCTTTTTCTGCTTGCTGCAATTTTCTTTACAGCCAGTCACTGTCCACATACATTTCACTGCTAAGTGGCTGCATGTGTATCATCAGGGGGCAAATTTCCTAATTGTTGCTTATTGCAACTAAACCTTTTACTTAATAAAGTGCAATATTCCTGGGCAATGTGCATTGGCACATAAGCTTATTTTTCCTTTGGGAAGATATGTAACAGGGTGATTTGCAGCCAGGAGATTGTAGAAGAGAGCGACAGAGCACTGTCATCCCAGAACACAGTGCCCAAACAAGAACTTTTATATTACCAGCTATTTTGGCTTGTATGACAGCTGTTGGGTTTAAATCTATTCTTCATACACTATGCTTCAGTTCTTTGAATTGCAGTGCTTGGGTTCAGATAACTTTTGTGTGACCTTGTGTATGCAAGCCAAGCTTGAGCAGAATTCCATGGGAAAAAACATCCAAGGTTTTTCTGACGGAAAATCCGATCGTGTGTACACAGCATTACTTTAGGCTTGTTTAAGTTTGTTTCTTAATAAAGGTGATTTTTTGTGCACACTTGAGGAGGAGGAGAAAAAGACTGAATTAGGAGTCAAAATAAATAGCTGGCATGCAGCCTTGAGCAGGATGACGATGAGGAAAAAGGGCATATTAGCAGCACAAGTCAAATGGATGCACTGCTTCTGGGAGGATTCAAAATAGTTGGTTACCACTTTACTCCCTTTTGCACCATTCACCAATGGCAGGGTGAAAAACAGCTCACAGAGCCTCTCCACATCCTTTTCTGATATGTGCAACCAAAAAAGCAAGATGCTAGGAAGGGCTGTAAGGTTTTACGTTTTGCTGCTGTATGCCCTTCCACATGACTGCAGAATTTCCCCTCTCTATTTGTTGCTGTCTGCCTATCCATCTGCATTGTGGAAGGGTAGACAGCCTTTTTTATTTCTGCATCGGGACAAGGTGAAATGTAAACCTACGACTTTCTGTGTTTATTATTGCCAACCTTGCCTGGTTGTGCTTTACCAGGGCAGGGATGGCCTTAAAATAAAATAAAAAAATTGAAATAAAAAAAATAAAAATTTAATAGCACATGTAAAATATTTATAAAAAATTACCACAAACACAACATGCACAAGCTGGTGTGACAATACCTCTATCATTTGTTTCATTTCCACAAAGATTTGAGAAACAGCAGGCAGCAGACTATAATACTTATTTTTGCTGCCGCCTGCTCTTCCTCCTGTACTATGGAAGGGCAGGCATTTTTTTTTTTTGGTATACTGCTCTTCCTGAATGCCAGCAGTATAACCCTCCTCCTCACCATGTGTAACCCAACTCTCCCCCTTAGAGCAGAATTAGCAGAAATTGGTGCATTACCAGTCTTCCAAAAAATGGCCGATATGTGCCTTTGAGGAGGATGAAAAGGGGGCATTAGCAGTCCTTGTTATTTTGAGAATAATTGGGGATGATAAAAAACAGTTTATGACCCGCACACTACACAGTTATATATGACTTTTTTGTGGAGTGATAAGACATATTGGTGCTAGCTGCTCCTTTTCTTGTAATTATATAGGTTTACACTGTTTTAAATAATTGGGAATGGTTTGGGTTTGGGGATTGGAGGTTCAGGAGGTGTGGTTTTGAACTGTTTTGTGTTTTTGCAATGTGGTAATGTTAAGATCCAAAATTTATATTAGTACATTGCTGTGCCACTGGCCAATTTGTTCAGATTTAATGGCTTTAGTTTAATTTTTTTAAGAGTAATCCTTTCTAAAACTTTTAAGATTTGTTGTAGTACCTACTGAAGTAAACCACCGTTTACTTCAGGCCTATTACCACTGGATAAAAAACACACATTGCTGCTAAAACAGCCCAATCATAAAAACAAAGGCCCAGATTCACGTACATCGGCGCATTATCGGTCCGGCGTAGCGCACCGCCATTACGTTAGACTTGCGCCATCTAGCCGCGTAATCCCCCGATTCACGTAGCTTTTGCGCAGGAAATTGCGCAAGCGTAAGGTTTTTTCCTGAGGCGTAAGGAGGAGTAATACAAATTGGGAGGGACGTGGGCGTGTTACATTGAAATGAGCCGTGACCCCATGCAAATGAAGGGCCGGCCGGCTCGCGCATGCGCGCGTGAAGGAGACCATGTCAGCTCCGCTGTGCGCATGCTCACAACTCGGGAGCGGCGCAATCAGTGAAATTGGAAATGGACTAGGGCAACGTTGTGAACTACGCAGACAGCATAAATAGACACACACAAACGCACTTGCATTGCAAAAGTACATCCCTTTGTGTCCCTTCCCATTTAACCAAGTGCTTTTGTTCCTGTTGTTCGTTGCAGTGTGTCTTGTAGTTGTCAGATTAGTGTTCTGTGTGATCAAGTTCTTGTTGGTATATTTGTGAAAGTGTTTTTTGATAAGTGTTTGAGAGACTGTTTGTTTGATTGATATATTTCTGAGCGTTTGTTTTCTTGCTTTATTTTTTATTTTTTATTTTTTTGTGACTGTTTTTTGCTGAGTGCTAGTGTGATTTTTGGGTGTTCGTTTTCTCTTTGTGTGTGTTCTTGCCTGATTGGTTGTGCTTGTATTTGTGACTGATTTTTGGTGACTGGTAGTGAGTTTGTTTGGAAGTATGACAGAGAGAAAAAGAAAGCTGAATTTTACTGTGGGGGAAAAAAGAATTCTTGCCCGGGCCATTAGCGAGTATGGGCGTTTTCTCCACGGCCCGCAGAGTGCCACCACCACCCCGGCCAGGAGGAGGGAGATTTTGGATAGGATCACGGAGCAGGTGAATTCATCGGGGGAGGGGGAGACATGGACCCGGTCTAGGATTGACAAAAAAATAAATGATCTCCGGCGTCAGGTGAAAAAAAAACTGGCCGCAATGCATGCCCATGCCAGGGGCACAGGAGGGGGCCCACCATGCCGTATTAGGCTTACAGCGACGGAGCATGTGGTGGCCCTGACCTTTCACCGGCATGAAGTGGAGGGCCTGCCAGGCTTTGACACAAGTCCGGTCCCCGTGGTGCCAGGTAAGGTTTTTTTTTCTATCAGGTGTGTAGCATGTGTGGGGGAGGGGGTGAAAGGGAATATGTGCCAAGTGTGTGGATCCTCCAACCTGTGAATGGTTTGTGTCATCCACAGATGTGCAGGAGGGTGCAGGGCCATCTGGCCTGACCGCTCCAACCCCAGGACAGCAGCCTAATGAGGCCCCCCCAACAAGGCCACAGTCTGCGGAGGAGGTTCAAGAGGAGGAGGACAATCATGAGGAGGAGGACGATCATGAGGAGGAGGAT
The DNA here is from genome assembly GCA_029574335.1 of Rana kukunoris. NCBI lineage: Eukaryota > Metazoa > Chordata > Amphibia > Anura > Ranidae > Rana > Rana kukunoris. The sequence continues at coordinate 104,332,579 of CM056056.1, read as the reverse complement.
AATCATGAGGACGACGATCATGAGGAGGAGGAGTCAGGCACTGGACAAGTGGTTTGTGCGGACTCTTCCCCTCTGGCTGGCAGAAGCCTGCCCTCCCTAAGTGGGAGCCCCCCCCCCTCCTCCCCCAACATGGCTCCCCTCACAAGGGCCTCCCCTTCTCCCCGCCCACAACCATCAGCTGGAGGCAGGATGTCATCCCAGAGCACCAGGGGGGCGCCCAATCTCCTGCCCGCCAGTCTGCGAAGGGACCAGGCCCTCCAGACCCGCCATCTGGGACAGCTCTGCCAGACTTTTGGGCGGGTGGAGGAGAGCCTGTCCTCCATGAAGGATACGCTGGGTAACCTGGACTCCCACTCCCGGGCTTTCACAACCTGCCTAAATGAACTGCAGACTACAGCAGCAGGCGTTGGGCAGGATGTGAGGGCCCTTACCCAGGCTATCCAGGCTAACACGGCAACACTTGGTGCTTCCCTGGACAGAATTGCCGTGGCCTTGGAGGGCAGGCCGCCAGGTGGGCAGATATCAGGGGCTGCTCCTCCTTCCCCGGGTTTGCCCCTCCCCCATGAGTCTCCCCTGAGGGGCCGGGGCCGTGGCCGGGGGCGCCCCAGGCGTGGCTCACGCAGAGGGCAATAATTTTTTTTCCCCTTTTTTTTTTGGCTTACTTTTTTGGCTTTTTTTTTTGTTTTTTTGGCTGACATTTTTGGCTTTTTGTTTTTTTTTTGGCTGACATTTTTGGCATTTTTTTTTTTTGCTGACATTTTTTTTAAATTTTGGGTTGTGCATGCTGTTTGAATGTGGGGGTGACATTCCTGCTGGAAAAGGGGTGTCATCCTCAATTTTGGTGGAGAAGGGTTCCCCAGGACCAGGGAGAAGTGATTCCCAGGTCCGTGTGAATGGTGTATGAATGTACAGTGACATAATTGGAGCCTTGACGTGGCGTTACTGCTCACCAGTCGTGCATGGTGGACTGGTGCCAATCCAATTTGATGAGGATGTGGGGTGTGTGTGCTAGGGACCACAGTGGTGTGCATGCATGCATTCTCATTGTGCCATGATTAATGTGTGTGTTTAACGTGCAAAGATGCCCAATATGAGCTGTCTCCTGACTGCTCTTCCCTCAGAAGACGGGGTATCCTCGGTTAGGGGTTGATTGTCTGGTTGGGGGGTCAGGTCATCACGTAGCTCAACCTGCAGGCCCTTCCTCACTGCGAGATTGTGCAGCATGCAACATGCAACGATGATATGGCACACAAAGTTTGGGGAATACAACAGTGTACCCCCAGACTTATGCAGGCATCGGAAACGTGACTTCAGGAGGCCAAAGGTGCGCTCCACCACTGCTCGGGTTTTGATGTGTGCTTGATTGTATCTTTCCTCCCCTGGGGTTTGGGGGTTCCGGATAGGAGTCATGAGATGGGGTCCCAGTGCATATGCAGAGTCACCTGGAAGGGAAAAGACAGGAGAATGTTAGTCATGCATGTGCCACTTGTGAGGTGTGCATCACGGGAGGGGATAGTCATGCCTGACTCCCATGTCACTCACCAACCAGCCAGGTGTTCCCATACACGTTCTGATAGAATTCCATTCGGATGTGGCATTGATTGTAGATGTAGCTGTCATGGGTGGATCCGGGGTGTTTGGCACGGACGTGCCATATGAGTCCTTGGGCATCAACTATCACCTGTACGTTGATGGAGTGCCAATTCTTCCGATTGCGGTACATGTGCTCTGTGTCATGGGGGGGCTGGAGTGCCACATGTGTGCAATCAATGGCCCCGATGGTGCGTGGGAATCTGGCAATTCTGTAGAAATCTGTCATTGCCTTCAGCCGCAGGTCCTCAGTGGTGGGTTTGATGATTAGGTTGGCCAAGCGTGTGAGGATTGCTGGGACAACCTGGTGCACACATCTGCTCATGGAGGATTGTGACATCCCAGCCACCACTCCACTTGTACGCTGAAAAGAGCCACTGGCAAGGAAATGGAGTGTTGCCAGTACCTTGACCAGTGGCTGCACTGGATGTGAGCATTGTGTTGGGCTGGTGATGTCCTCCTGCAGGGTTGTGGTTAATTCCAGGATGGCATGAGGGGGGAATCTGAAGATGCGATACACCTCAGAATCACTCATGCCAAAGAGGTCTATGCGTGTGCGGTATACCCTCTCCCGTGCCATCCTCCGTGCCCTCCTCCTTCTTTGGTCATCTAAATTCACTAGTGCAGCTATGAGCGACGATGCCCCTGGCATATTGGCAGTCAAATTGTAGTGCAACACGTGTGTGTGTAGCGCCAAAACTATATAGATGTAGGAAAAACCATAAATGGCCAGGGTGATGTAGCTACCAGCCAAAATACAGTAAGACCTAAGGTGCAGCCTTCGTGAAGAAGATCATAGACTATAAGCTATGAAACACCAGCTGTTGAGCTGGGTGAAACAAATAACAATATTCAAAAAAACACAAACTGAAGGTTATGTGAAAAGTGTTGCAACAAAGTAAGTGCAGCTGAAAACAAATGCAAGAGGTCCTGAAAACAGCAAAAACAAGGGGGAGGGGGGATAGGTGTAGGTTTGAAGATGTTGATATTCCAGTTTCCCCAAAACAGACTGATTGTTCATTCAGTTTAAAACACCTCATCCATATACATGGGCAATCCTTTCCCTCAGAAACAGGTCATCTTCCCAGGACATTCCTTGGCATATATATATTAAGGTACTCTTACCGACTTTTGTTGACCCACGGCTCACCGTATGGTGGGTAGGTCTTCAAAGCTTGTATAGGCTAGCCGCCCTCCGATCATCCCAATGGATAAATCGATGTCCCAGGTTGTGATGCTGTAGGCAGATCCCAAAAGGAGAGCAGGTATCGCTGGCCTCAGGAACGTCAGACAGAACAGTGAAGATGTGAGACTCCGTATTTCATGGAAGATATGAAAAAAAGAGGGCGAGAACACCTCCTCATCGTGTAGAAATTTATTAAAAGTTGATCAAAAAGTATTGACACAGCAAAGAGATCTGCAAATCTCATTAAAAATTCCAAGCAAGGATACAGTCCATGTACCAAAATATAAAAGCAAAAAAAACTCAAAAGATAAAAAGTTCCACACTGCACATCAAGGAAACCACAGCAAGCAAAAATCTTGGTAGTAACGCAATAGTGATGATGGGGTTTAGTTCCATAACCCAGTAGATGTCTGTGAAGACGAAACCGGTCGGTTAACTGGACTCTTATCACCACTATTGCGTTACTACCAAGATTTTTGCTTGCTGTGGTTTCCTTGATGTGCAGTGTGGAACTTTTTATCTTTTGGGGTTTTTTTGCTTTTATATTTTGGTACATGGACTGTATCCTTGCTTGGAATTTTTAATGAGATTTGCAGATCTCTTTGCTGTGTCAATACTTTTTGATCAACTTTTAATACATTTCTACACGATGAGGAGGTGTTCTCGCCCTCTTTTTTTCATATCTTCCATGATATACCGCAATCGGAAGCATTGGCATTCCATCAACGTACAGGTGATAGCTGATGCCCAACGCCTCATATGGCACGTCCGTGCCAAACACCCCGGGTCCAGCCATGACAGCTTCATATACAATCAGAGCCCCATCCCAGCAGAATTTAACCAGAACATGTATGGGGACAGCTGGCTGGTTGGTGAGTGACAAGGGAGTCAGGCATGACTATCCCCTCCCGTGATGCACAACAGAAGTCGCACATGCATGACTAACATTCTCCTGTCTTTTCCCTTCCAGGTGACTCTGCATATGCACTGGGACCCCATCTAATGACTCCTTTCCGGAACCCCCAAACCAGAGGAGAGAGAAAATACAATGAAGCACACATCAAAACCCGTGCAGTGGTGGAGCAAACATTCGGGCTCCTGAAGTCCCGTTTCCGATGCCTGGGTTAGTCTGGGGGGGCCCTATTGTATTCACCTACCTTTGTGTGTCAGATCATCGGTGCATGTTGCATACTACATAACTTTGCTATGAAAAAAGGCCTGCAGATTGACATACGTGATGACCTGACCCCCGACCCACACAGTCCCCACCTGCCAGAGGAGAACCAGTCTGCTGATGGAAGAGCAGTCAGGAGGGTCCTCACCGTAGGCATCTTTGGACACTAAACCAAAACATTAATAACACAGACAGTGCACGCATGTACACCACTGATGTCCCTAGATCACACACACCACATCCACATCACATTGGATTAGCCCAAGTCCAGCATGTAGGAGTTGGGAGCAGTAACGCCGCATCAAGGCCCCAATGATGTCACTGTCCATTCACACACCTTTCACACGTCATTCATACAGCCGTGGGGTTAACTTCACCACCACGGCCGAGGGTGACACCCCTTACTTTCAGGAGTGCCACCCCCTCACATTCACACACCATTCACACTGTCCCCTGCACTCCTGACCGTGTGCAGTACAAAAAGAAATTAAAAATATCATATCCTGATAAATAAAATAAACAAAATCTCATAACCTGAGAAAAAGAAAAAAAAAACTCATGACCTGAGTATGTCCAAACCAAAAATATAAAACAAGAAAAAAAAAAAAGGCCTCATCGGGGATGCCGGGGGCTTCTTCTGGGGGCCCCTCTCTGGCTCCTCAGCTGCCTGGATGGAGTGGGTGGGGGGGCATCTGGAGGTGGCTGATCCCCAGGTGGGCCACTCCTGGCAGGTGTGGCCTGCATGCCCTCCAAGGCCCTGGCTATCCGTCCAAGGTAGGAGTTCGTCTGGGCCTGCATCCGGAGCTGACGGGTGACCTGATAATGCTGGGCCCGCCGACTCAGCCTCCCCTGGTCCCGGATGGCAGCAGTGTTGGCCTGGACGGCTGCAGTAAGGTGCCGAATATTCCCCTGCACCTCCCCCAAAGTGGTGACCACTGCAGCGCAGTTGCAGCTTACATCCTGCACTGCGTTGCTGAGGTTGGCAACGGAGCCCAGGCTGTCAGACACTTTCTGTAAGTGCCCAACTATGGCCCCCATCTGTTCCGTCTGCCTGGCGTGATCCCTCGCCAACTGGTCCTGGACACCATCAGACACCCCCCTGGTCTTCTGGGTCGCCTTCCTGGGGCCAGAAGATGGTTGTCCTCGGGGGAGGGAGTCGCCCTTGAGGGGCTTCCAAGGATGGGGGAGGGGACGACAGACGGCCCAGGAGAAGGGGAGGAGACAGACAAAACTAAGGTAAAGTCCTGCTCTGCCACAGCAGGATCCTCTACAACCACCTTGGCAGGTGTGGTGTGGCCACTCTCCTCCACAACCTCTTCACCACCCAGTGGCTCGGGCACACGATGGCGTGGGGGGGATGGGGTGGAATGCACGCTGACAGATGATGGCCCAGCTCCGTCATCTGTGGATGACACAAAGCAGACACATGTTGGTGGTCCCACACACTTGGCACATGTACCCTCCCCCCCCCAAATGCAAAACAACAAATAGGGGATTATAAAACACTTACCTGTCCTTGTGCCTTCCTCCACGGAGTCATAGCCTGCGACCCCCTCCACCTGCTCCCTCTCCAGGCAGCGTGCGACCACCTCCTCCTCTGCGGTCAGGGTGACAGGACATGGGGGACCACCACCTGTGCCCCTCTCATACCTCCTGATGGAGGCCACCTTGTCCCTCACCTTGCGCCGCAGATCATTAATTTTTTTTTGTATGTCCCCAGCAGTCCGGGTGGAGTAGCCCAAGACATTGACCCTGGCAGCAATGGACTCCAGGATGCCCTGCTTCCTCTCCCGGCTGGTCTTCCGGCTTTTTTTGCCATGGAGAAAAGCATTATCCGTCTCCATTGCCGAAATGATGAGCGAGACCTCCTGGGCATTAAAATTCAGGTTCCTCCTCTCTGGGGGGTAGCGGGAGCAGCCATCACCAAACAAAAGTATCTTCCCTGGGGTGGGGGGAAGCGGAAATACTTTTGCGCCGGAATGGCGTTTCCGCCAGCGCTTTTAAGCGCCCAGCGGAACGCATTGCGCTGACGTTTCCCAGGAAGTGGTGCCGACGGAAGTTGTGAGCATGCGCACAAGGGGGCGAGTGGAGCCGCACTCACTGCGCATGCTCCGTGGATGATGCGCTGAACGTAAGCCTCTGCGCTGGGCTCCGCCCATCATTTACATATGATCACACCCACTTCCACTTGCGTCGGGTTACGCCAGCGCATTATCGTTACTCTGGCGCAAGTTTACGCGCAACTGCTATGTGAATTACAGGACTTGCGCTGAAAGGGTCTTCAGAGTAACGTAAATGAGAAGCGTTACTCCAGAGGAAAGATACTCTCATCTACCTGAATCTGGCCCTATATATTTACACTATATATTTACACTGAATTGTTTAGCGCAATATATTTTTAAACTTTTTTGATTGCAACACGTGTGTGTGGTCTGCTCCTCAGTAACGGTGTTGCTTTCTGTGAGATGTAGACGTTTTTTCAAAATTTAGACCAGCTTTTATGTGGACATTTAGCTGTTGCGCATTTGCTGTTGCGCACATCGCGTAGCGTGCGCAGTGCGTTTTTTTGTGGATCCCACACTCTCATTAGCATATTGACTAGCAAATCAATGGTGTGTCTAGCGCATTTTTGCGCGGACGGATGCGTCTGTCTAACGAAATTACGCCGGACCAAAAAAAGTAGATTTTCTGGCGTAAATCGTTTTCTGCGCGCGCATCTAAACGCACGCGCACATTTAGACTTACGCACGCGCAACACCAGTTGCGCAGGCGTAATCGCTCTGTGAATCTGGGCCAAAGTCCATAAAGAACTGACATGCATAAATGTAAGAATATGTATGGTTTCATATTGTAGATACGGTATATGAGGGCATAAATAAGCAAATACATGTTAGATTTAGGTAGAGAATCAAACTTTGGTGACAAGAAAACCCTCTACTTGTTTTGAGGATTCATCAGGAGTGTGATGTCAATGATATCTATAAATTTGAGTAATACAAATGATGTATTAATTAGGATTCTCTGTAATAAGGAAAGAAAAAATATATATATATATTAATTTATTTGTTTAAAAATGAAAAACAAGAGATCTAGAAACGTACATGTCAGCTAAGGTGAGGGCATGCACATTAAACCTGGGGAACAGCTGAAAAACAAGACCAGATACCATATTTGATGATGTAGGTGAAGAATGTAAGAGGAGGGAACAGCTATTTGGGCCCGCCTTCATGGGCTTGCTGTAGCCCTGCCCCCTTCCCACTCAAAAATGTTATAGGTTAGTGTTGAAGTACTATAGATTCGTTTTTTCGGTTACTGTCTCTTTAAAAGTGGTGAGGAGAGATTTTAGCCAATTAAAAGCAGTGGAACGTTCTGGAAAACTCAGGACCCCTATGGTCGGGAGCTGCGGTGACTCAACGCGATTGGCACTGCGCTGACAAGCCGTTCACCTCTGCAGCTAAGGGTTCGGATCCCGGTCTCGGCTGCATGTGAATTGAGTTTGGTGGTCTCAGCCCGACTCCCGGTGGGTGTGCTATGCGAGGTAAGCCTGCACTTAGTACGCCCACCCCCCTCCCACAAAACCACCACACTTACACGCACTCGAAATTGGGTTAACATGCACGCACTTTGGCCACGCGGTCTCTAAAAATAGAGAGGCGAAGGACTAACAGGGCTGGCTGAGTGGGCTAGATCCTCTCACTCCCTCATAGGGGAGTCCCTCTGCCCCGTTGGGCTTCAAAGCGGAGCAGGTAGGGTGGGCTGTGTGGGAGGACCCCCTCACACCCGCCATTGCCACCCGGGGCATGGAGAAAAATGGCAGATTGCCTCTGGGGGATGCCTGCCTACTCCCAACTCCTCTCGAATACACGCACAAATACACTTTACATAAAAAAAAAAACTCAGGACCCCTATAAATACTTCTGTCTGACAGTAATTTTTACAGTTGGTCAAGCCTTTAGCAAAAGAGCTACCCTCCCTTGTCTTTGGCACTTACGTGGTATGATAGTCACCCTGGATTTCTAGCGGGGACTTTAATGTTATTTTAATATTTTATGGCTCGAGTTCTAATAACTGAACTTCTGGATAGATTTAATTTTAATTGAATATGTATGATTGAATACAGTTTTACAATTTATTATTAATTTATTTATAAATGCAAAAATAAAAGCGCAACCTCCAAAAAATATATATACCAAGAAAAACTAATAAATTCAGAGTTCACTGAACAAGTTCATAAAGGTGAAAATATGCAGTCCATTTTTCTAAGATGCAAACAATTTTCAGGAAATAGTAGAATCAATTCTTCCATACATTGGTAAAACTTGAGTGTGCAGGAAACAATGGATGAAAAAGTTTGGGCGAAGTGCCCCCTTACCAGAAAAGATGGATCCCTATGACAGAGATCAAACAGGCATGTGGTAAGGGTCTTTGAAAGCCAAGGAGTGCAGGGGAGGGAATCCTTCAGTCTTCAGACATCCCAAGGCTTGTTCTCACTTTAAGCTCATTAGCATTCTGCTCAGCTCCAAACGTTCTCCAAAGGGTCCCAGGAGTGAAGAGATCAATCAATGTAATTGAAGGAAGAAAAACTTCATAGCGTGATAAGTTTTAAAATAGGTTCATAAGAACTTCTTTAATACAATTTTGTGGCAGAAAACAACAAAGTCATCCATCCGCATAGAAGTCAAATATCTGGTAGAGACATATCGTAAATGCAGTAGGTAGGGAAGCCTATCTGCTAATTACTGGTGGGTCTGATGTTTGGTTTCCTCTCCCTGTTGAAACCTTCTGAGATGAAACACTAGTGTCGGCTGGAAACCAAACATGACCCTAGTGAGGTCACCCCCCCATACAGTTAGAACACACCCAGGAACACACTTAACCCCTTCCCTGCCCCCTAGTGTTAACCCCTTCACTGCCAATGGCATTTTTATAGTAATCCAATGCATTTTTATAGCATTGATCGCTAAAAAAAATGCCAATGGTACCAAAAATGTGTCAAAAGTGTCCGAAGTTTCGGCCATAAGGTCGCAGTACTGAAAAAAAACGCTGATCGCCGCCATTACTAGTAAAAAAAAAATATTAATAAAAATGCCATAAAACTAACCCCTATTTTGTAAACGCTATAACTTTTGCGCAAACCAATCAATAAACGCTTTTTGCGATTTTTTTTTTTACGAAAAATATGTAGAAGAATACGTATCGCCCTAAACTGAGGGAAAAAATGTTTTTTTATATATTTTTGGGGGATATTTATTATAGCAAAAAGTAAAAAATATTGCATTTCTTTCAGAATTGTCGCTCTATTTTTGTTTATAGCGCAAAAAATAAAAACCGCAGAGGTGATCAAATACCACCAAAAGAAAGCTCTATTTGTGGGGAAAAAAGGACGCCAATTTTGTTTGGGAGCCACGTCGCACGACCGCGCAATTGTCAGTTAAAGCGACGCAGTGCCGAATCACAAAAAGTGCTCTGGTCATTGGACAGCAATATGATCCGGGGCTAAAGTGGTTAATAAAAAGTGATCAAATTAGCGCATGTCAAGCACTACACAACTTTATTTCTATTTTTCGATGAAGTGGGGAAGCATTAGAAGTTCTGTTGGGCTTTTAAATGTATCCAGGGTTTAATTAGAGATGTTTACATTCAATTCCTGTTCTATTGAAAACAGTTTTACTAGACAGGAGGTGGGGAATAATATATAACAGAAATATAATCTGACAGGGGTTCTAGCCTTCCCCATCACTACAAAGGTACAGCATTTTATATGTTTAAAAAAAAAAAGAAGCAAACTGCACTAATGAACTGTTAAACTAAATGATTCACACACTTTGAAGAGCCATTCACAAAAATATTTCATTTGTATTTAAAGGGTCACTAAAGGAAAACATTTGTTTTGCTGAAATGACTATTTACAGGGTATAGAGACATAAAAGTTAACTTATTCCCTTTAAAAATGATTAAAAATAGATAAAAATCAATCATATAATGTGCCTCTAGTTTTACTTTCATTTTTGAAATGATTTCATGTTTCTGTGAAGTAGAGAAGACACACAGAACAAAAACAAACAAATCCAGGGCAGTGTTTTGTTTTTAACATGAATCTGATTGGTTCTGAGGAGTTTTTGACACACAGCTTAGACCACAGTGAAAATCTGCCATGAGTTTTTTCATAAGGAGCCAGACAAGCAGGAAGTGTGGAGATTAGAGAAGTATTACAGCAACTTCAAAGCAAAAACGAACAATGAGAACATGAAAACAGCACTGCATTAAGGTAAAGGAAGCTATTTAGCTAAAAAAAAAATTCCTTTAGTGATCTTTAATTGTGATGATTTGAGAAGACTCGGAAGAGTGGTTCATGCACTTAGAGGAGTAATTCACAGAATAGTTTTTCCTCTTCATCATTTTTAATAATTTTCATTCATTTACATTATCCTTGAATATTGCACATGTGTATTTACCACTAACTTATTGTCCAATTGAGGACACTGTAAAGTGATTCACACACTTAGGAGAGTGATTCACAGATTTTCATTTTTGCAAATTTGGTGTTTGACTTTTAGCGCAGCTCATATACACTCAATTTTATATGGTTGCCTGTGTTGTTAATATAAAGCTCCCCTGAATATCTTTTTTAGTAAAACCCTGACAGCAGGACAGGGAGTGGGATTACATTTCACTAACGGATCCCCTGATAGCAGTAAAAGGAGTTCTAATCTTTCCCCACTATATCCAAAATGAAAAAAAAAAGTGTTGTCTGGACATACTGTACACTTTACATTTCACCCATCTTTCCTGAAACCATGCTGATTCTCTGTTGTTAGATTATTCTCTACTTTGTATTTTTGTATTTCATCTCTTAGGCCCCGTACACATGAGGAGACATGTTCAATGAAATCGGTCCGCGGACCGTTTTCATCGGACATGTCTCCTGGGATATTTTGGTCTGATGTGTGTACACACCATCAGACCAAAATCCCTGCGGACAGAGAACGCGGTGACGTAGGAAACACCGACGTGCTTAAACAAGGAAGTTCTATGCTTCCACGCATGCGTCAAATCAATTCGACGCATGCGCAGGATTTCTGTCCGATGGTTGGGCGTACTAACCATCGGACATGTTCGACGGACAGGTTTCAAGCGGATGCTTAGAAACTTTTGTCCACTGGAAACCTGTCCGCTAGGCCATACACACGATCGAACATGTCCGCGGAAACTGGTCTGCGGACCAGTTTCAGTGGACATGTCTCCTCGTGTGTACGCGGCCTTAGAATACCTTCATTAAATTTACATACAACAGTAACTGGACCGAACAGGATACTTGGAGTTACATGTGCAGATTTATATTGAATGTTGAAAGTTCAGTTGCTATAGAAGACAGCAGTTCTACAAAATACAGTGCGCTGCATTCAGCTTAAAGACCCTCTACCTGTATCACTGTCTGCCTATTACTATTTTTGGTCTGCGGAGTCTGCCAATTGCTATTGCATTTGCCGATGGCTACAGGTGCCGACGGCTCTAATCAGGCCTTTCCAAAAAACAATTCAGGCGCCTGGTGTCTGAAAAGAGGCCGGATACCTGAATAGGGGTTGTCAGCAGGGACCATAAATAGATTCATGCAATGCAATCTATGGTAATAGAACAGTGCAGAAAAGAGGGGGCTCGTGTGCCCTTTATGGAAGCACCAACGCTGCCTTCACTGGTGGTGGTAGTACATTTGATGGTATTTTTCTTTTTCTTTGCTGAATTGAGCACACACCTCTGATAGGATGCGCTAACATGAATAAACAAACCATGCAAGGTAATAACAATAAGTGGAAATCTAGATGGACAGGCTAAATTAATGTCCAAACATAGTGCACAAAAATAGATAAAAAAAGTCCAATTGGTCCTGACGGGCCAGTACGTGGTAAAAGTCTTGAGAAAACACCAGTGCAGAGATGTGGTGATGACAAATAAACGTAGTGACATTCAATGTACAGTGCTGATAGAAGATCCTCCACCTTGCAGGCAACATTAACTGCTTACCAGAACTCCGGTGGTCTCTTAGTGAAAAGAAGACCCCAGAGAGCGTGTATATAACCAAAGGAGGGAGGTAGTAGGCCAGATGTCGATCCCCTTCAGACTGGAGTCTCGAAAGCTCTTCAGAAGTGCTTCTGACTGCTCCTTCACTTCACAAAGCCCCAGGAACCAGCTGGTTCCTGGGGCTTTGTGAAGTGAAGGAGCAGTCAGAAGCACTTCTGAAGAGCTTTCGAGACTCCAGTCTGAAGGGGATCGACATCTGGCCTACTACCTCCCTCCTTTGGTTATATACACGCTCTCTGGGGTCTTCTTTTCACTAAGACACCTGCTGTAATTCAGGCACATGATGCACCTGAATAGGGGGTGTCAGCAGCAGCCATATATAGATTCATGCAATGCATGAATCTATCTATTGTGATTAGAGTGGTGACAGGGGGGGGGCGCTCCTGCATCCTTGATGGATGCATAGCCAATACACTACATAATCATTGGAAGCCAAGCCTGATTATAGGGTTGTTGAAAAAGATGGAGCAGATTTTAACGTAAGGGATATAAGGACATTCCTCACATTACTGATGGGGAAAGGTTAAAAGTTGTATGGATCTGAAGGTTGTATGCACTTAATATGGGCACCATGTGTTTCATGTCAAACATCAAAATGGTAAGCAAATTTCTTGCCACACACGAATCAACTGCCTTCTAGTTATTGAATTCACAGTTTCAACAATGTGATGTCTCAGATCTTCTTCTTCTTTTATGTACCCCCACAGATAAAAATCGCAGGGGGAGGTCTGGTGACCTTCTGAGGCCACATTTGATGAACAAGGTCTTGTTGTCCACCTCTCCCAATACATTGTCCTGGAATTGTATTCTGATAATGCTGAACCGGAAGTAAGGCGGGGCACCATCTTGCATGAAAATTAAGTAATTCAAATCTTCTTGAAGTTGAGGAAACAACCAGTTTTGTAGCATGTCCAGATATGATATGATCTCGTCACAGTTTGCTGGGGAAAAAGGCCCATAAGCTTTGCGTACAGAAATGGCACAACACATTCAGCTTTGGGGAGACACTTTCATGTGAAGCGGTCTCCCTGACTTCCAAGGGCCTGATGGTGACCCCCAGAGCCAGGGACAACTGACATTCCTCCTCAGGGTTCAGGTCATTGTAATGCAAGTTAGAAACATGGGCATCAGTCACTTTTTGAATGCAAGATGTTATTGTCTCTTAACAAGAACTGGACGAGAGAGGGTTTAGGGCCAAGATGCTCTTAGGCAAATGCAATAGCAATTAGTAGACTCTGCAGACCAAAAATAGTAATAGGCAGACAGTGATACAGGTTGAGGGTCTTTAAGCTGAATGCAGTGCACTGTATTTTGTAGAACTGCTGTCTTCTATAGCAACTAAACTTTCAACAGTCAATATAGATCTGCGCATGTAACTCCCAGTATCCTGTTGTAAATCTTTTCTCAAATCTCATAATATTCCACTGTAGCCGCCACTGGATCCCCTAAGCTCTTCCACAGCTAACCCGCTGTATACTTCTCAAGCTTCACCCATGCTACCTGCTGGGTCCCTGACTTGACTCTGCTGAAGCTTTCCCACTTCTTCACTGCCCCTGGCTAGTGAAAAGGATTGCTCTGGTACTTCTTCAGACATCATGCACTGGCCTCTGATAACAGGAGTGGTTATCCCTTGGTAGCAACTGCTTCCCCTTTACCTCTGACCTTGATCCTCATTTGCGTCTGGAAACAGCAGTGGTCGTCCCTTATGGCAACTGCTTCTCCTTCACCTCTGACAACATTTGGTTTCCCGTCTGGCTGAACCTCTGCAGCTTGGTTAGGCTCCCGACCTGAAGTCCTAACCCCGCACTGCTTCTCACTGTCCTGTATAGGCTTCAGACAGCATAGCAGCTAGATGCTCCTGGATAGGCCACAGGCTTCTGGCCTAGAAACTGGGAGCAATACAACACAGATCCACCCAGACAGTCATTCGGGTGGCACAGAGCCTCCTCCCGAATAAATAGGCTCTCCCAGCAGTCCATGGGGCCAAAGAGACTCCTACCAATTGACTAGGACAATCTATCCACTCCTAACTCAAACTCACTATGCCCTTGTCCTATGCCCTTGTCATTCTAAAGCCACAGATGGCAATGCCACCTAGTGACAGAAGAGAGAGGTGCACCAAATTCAGGTTTAGGGCAAAAGTCAGTAGATCACCCTAACAATTAGCCAGGATAGTTACCACCTAGCAGACTAAATTAATGAGCGTGCCTGTTTAGGATCAGGGTGCTACACATGTTTGAGGACTGTGCAAGGATTTTTACTCCCCCAATTTCTAATTTAGCAGCAATTAATCATACAAGAAATTAGTTAATTTGCTTATGACAAGCCTGCTGTTTGTTGAACCGACCCAGAATTCACCTTGCACTTGAACAATGGATTTACAGTTCGCAAACTGCAGCACACAAAACTACTTCTTCTGTGCCATTTTCCTATGAACAAGAAACAGAGGCACTCTGTGCCATTGAATAGAACTTTCTAGGTAGGCTTTTAACTTTGAACCTTCCTCTATCCAGTGATGTGTGGAATGTGCTTCTAACCCTTAGGCCGCGTACACACGATCGAATTTGTCCGCTGAAAACGGTCCGATGGACCGTTTCAGCAGACATCTCCGATCGTGTGTACGGCCGAGCAGACAGATTTGTCCACCCGACAGATTTCAAAGCATGCTTTGAAATCTATCGGGTGGGAATCTGTCCGCCCGACATGTCTGCTGGTTAGTACACTTACCAGCAGACATGTTGTCCCGCACCGTCGCCGCACCGCCGCCGAATGGATTCGGCGCATGCGCGGAAGTGTTTTACTTCCTGGTGCGGTGACGTGGCGGCGTCAACGTCACCGCCACGTCACCGACACGTCAGCGCGCCGTCTTCTGGCGGGGATTTTGGTTTGCTCGTGTGTACACGCGAGCAAACCAAAATCCCAGCAGACAGATTTGTTCAAATCTGTCGGACGGACAGATTTGAACAAATCTGTCCGCTCGTGTGTACGAGGCCTTACAGTTTGTTTGAAATAAAATTGAAATCTGCTCTATCTTTTTGAATAACCCTGTATGTCTTTTCACCTGCAAGTGTAACACAATGTATTTCCTGCATATCCTGAAAAAATATCACGAGTATCTGACAGGTCATTGTATAGGAATTACCTGTAGAAAAGGGTGTCACAAATTTTCCCTGCCTAAGATAGACTGTTTATTCACAATTAATCTCACAAATTAGTATCCTTTGCCAAGGTTGCATCAGCTAGAATATAATCAAAGTGAACAATCCTTCCGGTGGAAGTGTTCGCAGATGCTGCTTTCACAAGAGTTATTTTCCTCTTAATTCAAGTTATCATATGATTATTTACGTACATACAGTGATGAGGAAGCTATGGGCATAATAGAAAAATACCACGTAATGTTTTAATAAGGGGGCGGTGCTAGCATAAAGCAGCTTAGAGAAACGCCTTGAGGGGGGGGCGGTAAAAAATACCTGTCACCAGCAGGCAAACTAAAACTAAAAAAGTTTTGTTTGCTCGCTGTTTAGTAGGCTGTTTAGTAGGCTGCTGTCACTGAGAGAGAGCACAGAGAGTGCAGTAGGCAGGCAGGGCGGGGGGCATATCCAGCTGTATTCGTCATATGGGCACCTTTGGGTCCCTATGCCCCAGATCTTGAACTCCTCGTGTTTGCACAAAGGGATGTGTCTCAAGTACTTGTGGTAAAATCTTGGTTCAGCAGCGTCACCTGGGCTCCAGCATAAAGTATAGCTTGAGTGTAGATACCCTCTACTTGTATTGAGACTATAGGGAAGGGCCCCACTAAGTTCTTTGGCAGGTTCCCAGCAGGTGACTCTATAGTTTGTGCTCTAATAAGCCTCTATAAAGTCAGTGGAGTTGGCCTAACTATTCACTCAGTAAGGTGTGAATTGATTTCTTGCCCCGTCTTTCCTTCCCTGAGGGTTTTGTTTCTTTTGATTTTCTCAGAAACTGAGGGAAAAGGGTAGCAGGTGGCTTTTTTTCTTAGATCTTCACTTGACTTTGGAGTTTTCCATTGGGACTCTCAATTAGCTCCTTCACTGAGGTCCCCTGAAATTTCAGGCCGACTTTAGGAAGAGTAACTTCTGTAAGGCTTACAGAACCTCCGTGAGTAATTGAGGGCAGATGCTGGTCTTGGGACACTCAGCCCGAAAGTGTCCACCTTTGCCACACCCGTAATATTTATTTTCTCGCCCTTGATAAAGTTTTGATTCCCATTGACAAGAACCCTTCTTCTTGAACCTTCGCTTGGGTCTCCATTACTCGCAATAAAGCATGATACATCTGGGTTTTGGCCTAAGCTACCTGGACCATCAGTTCGGTTGGCCCAAGTTTGCTTACTGGCTTATCAGTGTCGGGAAAGGCCAGTCCCGCCAGTTCCGACTCAGTTCCACTATCTTCATCCTACAAAGCCATCTCCACATGGACAGCTGGAGCAACCACATTCTCTCTATTCCCAGCAATAGAGCTCAATTCTCTCAACTTTTGGCTTTTCTGCTCTAATGGGGCCTCCTCTTCTAGTACTTCTCTTATCAATTCAGGGTATGTAGGCACCACCTAGATTCTCTTCAATAACAACTTTAATATGGTAGGATGGTTTGACTGGGCCCCATGCAAAACTCGATCTAGACGAGCTTGAAAAACATCCTTGGGATCAATAGCCCTCTTAAGGATAATTTGATGCAGCATTCTGTCTACTGGGAGATATGTATTCAGACAGTTTCTCCCCCTTTTGTTCTTGAGTGTGGTTAAACATCAGGTCTGCTGTGGTTACAACCCTCCTGAATACAGCATACAGCACATCTATGTAGTCCATGGCAACACAGGTTTTTTTCCCCATCCTTAGGTTATGGATCATATCAGCTGCCGGGCCTCAAAAGCTTTCACTGAGCCGTTGCCACTTAACAGCCTCTGAAACGCTCACTCTTCGATGGCTTGAAGGGCCTGCCTCATCCAGGTTTCTAATTCATCTTCCCCCACAGGAGTCGGCAATTGATTTGAGAAAAACCTGAGTCTCCGATAGCTCTATTTGGCATTTCCAGACCCATTCTCCACTAAGCTATCAACTAGCCAGCTTATACCCGTGTAGACAAAGAGGGGGGCATTGGCCCGTTGAGAGTCGGCTCCCACAGATACAGAGCCCTTCTCACAAGCTCTGGACAATGGCTGTCTGTCAGCATGCTCTCCCCCCACTTTGAGTGGGATCACTCTAGCAATTATCATTTCGGCTAGACGTACCTCTTCTTCCTGAAAGCACACAGATTTCTCTTTCTGCCATTCCAAGAGCATCCTCACGTGATCCAAGCCCTGCTCTGCTTCTTTTTCCAAGATGTAGGTCAGATGTCCTGGGGCCATGGCTCTCACCCAGCTTCTAATCTCTTTCTCAGTGTGTTCACTTCCAGAGATCTCCAGAACAGTACAGTGCTCTTCCATTCCAGCTCCCTGACTTTTGCTCCAGGCTGCCGCGGCCACCAAAGCTGTTTCCCACGTGGATTGTTGCTTTTGTTTAGGTTGACTAGGACCGGCTGCAGATGAACTAGTGCTTGGATGCACTTGCTCATCTGTACCGCCATGACCGTAGGAACCTTCAAGACATCTTTGCATCACCTTCAATTAATAAGTCAAACCACTCAATGAGTTTATATTCTATTAACGTTTACTGAATAACTCAAGAAAGATTTTGTTGCAAAAAGGAGGTAATAAATGAACTGAACTTTGAAAGACAGTCTTAGTTCAGGAGAAGAATTTCTCCTCAATAATACAAGTTAAGACAATCAGAAGATAACAGTATATCATATACACATATGTACAATGGAGTACCACTTGACCATAACCTAAAAGTATAAGAGGGTATCCGAAGAGGAGACCCAGGTGGGCCTATTCAAATTCTAATCTTAGTGAGAGATTGATTAAACAAGACCTGTATAAGGGCCCTTTAACTAGTAATGACTATTCACTGAATTCACTATTCAGTGAATACAGTGAATATAGGTAGGAATTGAACGATGAAAATTCGACAAAGCATCGAAAATCGTCGTTTTCGGACGAAAACTTTCCAGACGAAAATGACATAGATCAAAACGATTTTCGGGAGTAACTAAATAAATGTATTTTCCAAACGAAAACAAAAAAACAAAACAAAATATTCCAGTCTGCACATGTCCAATATGTACAATGTTCAAATAGGGATGCAGTATAGTGTTTCCCCAGGGTAAAGCTGTATGTGCAAAGTGTCCCAGTGAATCAACAAAAAAAGGTTATCAAATGTAGGCAATTTCCCTCTTACCAACAACCAGACCGATTCAATGCCCTCTGAACAGCGGTTCCTGAAGAGGCGTCCTTACAACAGTTCCACTCGTGACAATCATCCATTGCAAAGCACAAAGCATGGGATGTTGGACTATCAGGGTGATGCTGGATAGTTGTCTGATGATCAGCAAGCAGTGATGGGCTTTTCTCGGCCAGGTCTCACCGCATGTAGGGATGAGCCGATCACTGTTAAAGTCTATGGAACACAAACTTGAAAAATCAAAAGTGCTAATTTTAATGGTTAATATGCAAGTTATTGTCATAAAAAGTGTTTGGGGACCTGGGTCCTGCCCCAGGGGACATGTATCAATGCAAAAAAAGCAAGTGATTTTAATAATGCTTAAAGTGAAACAACAAAAGTGAAATATTCATTTAAATTTCAAACCTGGGGGGTGTCTATAGTATGCATGTAAAGTGGCGCATTTTTGGAACAGTCCTTGCACAAAATCAAATTTCTAAAGGAAAAAGGTAATTTAAAACTACTTGCAGCTATAATGAATTGTCAGGTCCTAGCAATAGAGATAAAAGTCATTGAAAAAAATGGCATGGGTTCCCCCCAGTCCATTACCAGGCACTTTGGGACTGGTAATGAATATTAAGGGGAACCCCGAACCAAAATTTAAAAAAAATTGCATGGGGGGGTCCCCCCAAATTCCATACCAGGCCCTTCAGCTCTGGATATCAAGGCGAACCCTGCACCCATTTTTTTTAAATGACGTAGGATCCATACCAGATCCTTCAGGAACCCCGTGCCAAAATAAAAAATGGCATGGGGTTCCCCCCAAAAATCAATGCCAGACCCTTATCTGAGCACGCAACCTGGCAGGCTGCAGGAAAAGGGGGGGTGCTCTCTTGTTCCCCCTCTTTTCCTGCGGCCTGCCAGGTTGTGTGCTCGGATAAGATACTGGTATAGATTTTGAGGGGGACACTTACGCCATTTTTTTTAAAATTTGGCACAGGGTTCCCCTTAATATTCATACCAGACCTGAAGGGCCTGGTATGGAATTTGGGGGACCCCCACACACCTTTTTTTTAAAGTTTTGTTTGGGGGTGCCCCTTAATATTCATACCAGATTGAAAGGGCCTGGTAATGGACTGGGGGGGAACCATGCCGTTTTTTTCAATGACCTTTGTCTTTATTGCCGCAACCCATTCATTATAGCCGTGAGTAGTTTTACTTTAACTTTTTTTTCTTTAGAAATGTCATTTTTTGCAGAGACTGTCCTAAACACAGGAAAATGCACCACTTTACAGGCATACTATAGACACCCCCAGGTACGAAATTTAAAGGAATATTTCACTTTTATTGTTTCACTTTAACCACTTGCCGACTGCCGCACGATGATATACGTAGACAGAATGGCACGGGCAGGCATATGGGTGTATCTGTACGTCCCTGCCTCCCAGTGGGCGGTGGGCCTGATCGAGCCGTCCCGGTGGCTGTGGCAGTTGGCAATGTTGCAGGAGCGATCTGTGCTGAGGGGGAGGCCACCGATCCATGGCCACCCACTCACGATCTCTCCTGACGAATGAGAAGCTTCCTCTGCTCCTGAAAGTGTAAACAGAAGCAGAGGAAGTGATGTCACTCTCCTTGTGTTGGTATTTTTGCTGGTTGCCCAAGGAGACAAAACATCTCACAGTAAGTGCACCAACAGTACACTGACACCAGTACACGTAGGAACACAAATCACCCCGATGACCCCCTGGACCCTCAGTCACAATTAGCACAAGATTACAGCGCTCTGAGTGTCCATGTAGATGAATGAACAAAAAATTAAAAATATATATGTAAAAAAGAATTTTAAATTAAATTGGAATAAAATATGTCCAAGAAAAATACACCAACAATACATAAAAGTACATAAAGATAGTCTTAAAGGAGTCCATCAGGTGTAAGTCCAAGAAACTTGGCCATGAAGGTATCAGGTATAAGGGTAATTGCAGAAGCCAAGGGCTGCTCTCTCCAAGAGCGAAGTCAGCTCAAACCATAAACAAGAGAAAAACAAAGACAGAAAGCGCCGCTGAGTGATCTGTATTTATTAATAGCAACAATGATTATCCAAGGCTTCAGTGGGGTCTGGGAACCAGGAAGGAAGCTGGAGGAGCCGTCAGTGGAGGAAAATCAGCCGCTCATTGCCGGAGGGGAGCCGACTTACACGTCCGTGTGTAGATGTTGCTGTGCTGTCAGCTCTTCCACTGATCCGCTGGTCTGTGACGTCACTGAGACGGTGGCTGAGAAGGGACACAACGCGTTTCAGAGCCTGCGCTAGGTGAATGAGAGACCTGCACGCTCCTTTGTCAAGTGTAGTATAAGGAAGAGTTAAGGGATGTAAGATATACATGTCACATGGTGGTGCACCAACCAATAGAGAGGCTTGCAGCACGAGTGACACAAAGAACCGGTCACACATTAGGAAAAACAACTTTAAAATCAATACAAAAATGGATTAAACAAAGGGGGCTATAAAATGGCGCATTACCTGAAATATATATGATAACAGCATGCATTTGTGTGTACTACCTCTATAATAGACGAATAGTGATAGGGGATTAATGGCGCTGTCAAGCTCAAAGCTGCAAAGTGTGATTAGCACTATATTAAAAAAGAGACATATATTGTAATATAACAGGGTACCTTAATGATGTTATAGAGGTATTTAAAAAGGGGGAGGATTATTAAAACGGGGGAAGGATTATTACTCCAAGTGAAAATGTAAATTGAGTGTATATTCTAATAGCATATAAAGAGAGGGAGGGGACCAAACTGTCAGATGTAGTGTCATGCACATGAATGCATGCGCGTTCTATGTGTGCACACACATATACGCGCATGCACATATGATTAGTCAAAGACACAGTCAAAAATGTACTGCTTAGCGCTACATGTGTGCGCCACACACATATAGTGCAAAATAAAAACTGTGAGGAAGAGATCAATTTGGTTTGAGACCATGTGCCCGGAGTGGATTTTAAAAGATAGTGTTTGGCAGGAATATATTAAATGTTTGGTAGGAATATATTAAAGGATAGTATTAACATCTAGTTCTTCGTTTAAACCAAGAGGCGCGAGACAATTTAGAGTAAAAATCCAAAATGTCTCTCGCTCACATAAACGTGAAAAGTGTTCAGCCTCGGATAGTTTTTTGGGGATGGATTCGATGACCCATACCTGCAGGCCATCACTGGATTGATCGTGGTGTTCGAGGAAGTGGCGTGGTACACTGTGCTCATCGCAGCCAGCTTCGACGAGTCGTCGGTGGTTACCAAACCGCTGTCTTAGTGGGTTGATAGTCCGGCCAACGTATAATAATTTGCAAGGACACATGAGACAATATATAATGTAATCTGTTGAACAGTTATAGAAATTTTCTAATTTATAAGTTGTATCTCTATGAGAGAACTTTTTTTTGGCCATGGGTTATGAAACGGCATGTTTTGCAACAAGGTTTGTTACATCTATACATTCCTGTAATTGGGATCAGGCAAGTAGCACTAATGGGTTTAGGGTCTTTTAGTCTACTAGGGGCAATTTTATTTTTTAGTGTAGGAGCCCTCCTATATGTAATTTTAGGTTTGTCACACAGAACAGTATCCAAGTGGGGGTCTTGTTTTAAAATATTCCAATGTCTGGTCAAGATGTCTTCCATTTTTTGATATTGATCATGGAAGCCAGTAATAAATCGGGCGATTTTTTACGTTTTGTTTTTTTGCCTGAAAGAAAAATCTTATGAGCTTGGTCTACTAATGGTTCGGGGTAGCCTTTTTCTAGAAATTTTTGTTTGAGGTATGCACTCTGACAAATGTAATCACTGTCTCTTGTGCAGTTTTGTCGGAGTCTACAGAACTGACCTTTCGGTATATTTTTTATCCACAGCGGGTGATGACAACTATTATAGTGTAGGTAAGAATTGCCCGCTGTGGGCTTTGTATAATTGTGGGCAAAGATATGATTCTCATGACAAAGCTCGAGATCAAGGAAGGCCAAACTGTCTTGGTTCCACACAGAGGTAAATGAAAGGCCTAGAACATTGTTGTTGCAGTAGTCAACAAACTGATTTACTAGAGGGGAAGGGCCATCCCAAATAATAACAATATCATCAATATAGCGCCCGAAAGGGTTTTCTTGAAGAATGAATGGCTTCTCCCAAAAGCCCATTGTTAAGTTGGCATAGGATGGGGCAAAATTGGCACCCATGGCTGTGCCATGGGTCTGAAGATAAAAATCTCCTTCAAAATAGAATTAATTATGGTTGAGACAGAATGCGGTAGCTTCAAGAATAAAGGCCATCTGCCTCGAATTGAGCATAGAATCAGACAACAGGAAGTGTCGAACAGCTGACAGTCCTATATCGTGAGGGATTGATGTGTACATGGAATTGACGTCTAGGGACAGCCAGGAGTAGCCATCTTGCCAGGAGTATGATGACAGCAGTTCCAAAAGATGTATTGAATCTCATATATAGAACGGGAGTTGTTGGGATAAAGGTTGTAGGAAGGAGTCAATATATAGTGAAAAACCGCTAGTGATACTATTCATGGAGGCCACAATGGGTCTCACTAGTGGATGGAATGGATCTTTATGTATCTTCGGTAAATGATAAAAGTAAGGTGTGCTATAAAAGTTTTTACGTAAGAATGAAGCTTCATCTTTATCGATTACATGATCAACAAGGGCTTGTGCGATAATTGTATCTGATTCTTTACACATAAGGGGAAGAGGGTCGTTAGGTAGCTTTTTATAGGTATCAGTGTCCGATAATAGTCTTAACGCTTCAGACACATATGTTGTTCTATCTTAAATTTACAATGCCGCCACCCTTATCAGCTGGCTTGATAATAAGGTCGGGGTTATTAAGAAAACGTTTGAGACGTCCTTTCCCCAGGGCTTAAATTGGATTTATATTGTTTATTATTAGTAGAGGACTGTTGGCAAAGTTGTTGAAGTTCAGAGAATACAACTCTGTAGTAAAATTCTATGTAGGGACCTTTGGATTTAGGGGGAAAGAATAGTGATTTTGGTTTAAACGGAGTGTGCTTAATGTGAGGTGAGGTTGCAAGCTGCTGAGTGAGTAAATGGAGTTCTAGGTCAGGGTCAACTTCACTGGAATCTGGGGACAAAGGTGTATCGTATATGGAAAATTCTATAGTTGTATCATTAGAGATCAAGGAGTAAGTTGGCTCTTCTACTGGCAAATCTTTAAGAGATTGTATATGAAAAAATCTCTATAGGGTTAAATTCCTAATACATTTATTTAAGTCCTTGAATAATTGAAATGAATTGGGTTGTGTGGTGGGAGAGAAAGTAAGGCCTCTACTTAACAAGGCTGAATCATCAGATGTTAGTATGTGAGATGATAAATTAAATAACTTTATAGTTTCAGTTGTTTGGCGCTTGCACCCTCAGTCACAGTGTCAATGATTGCAGTGTTCATTTTCTTACTGATCACTGCATTTGGTGTCATTTGTGACTGTAAAAAGTGTTAGGGCAGTTAGTGGTAAGCCTCTTTAGGTCTAGGATATCCCCCTAATAAAGCTTTAACCCCTTGATCACCCCCAGTTAACTCTTTTACCCCTTGTCGCCAGTGTCACTAAGAAATCTTTTTTCTGCTTACCGTATTAGTGTCACAGGTGACGCTAGTTAGCCAGTTAGTTATTTAGGTTCACCGTCAGGTACCCCCATATACTACCTAATAAATTGCCCCCTAGTTGATCCTTTCACCCCCTGTCACCAGTGATCGCCGTATAAGTGTCACTGGTGACGCTAGTTAGCCAGTTAGTTAGTTATTTAGGTTAACCGTCAGCCTTTTATAGCGTCAGGTACCCCCATATACTACCTAATAAATGTTTTAACCCCCTGATTGCCCCCTAGTTAACCCTTTCACCCCCTGTCATCAGTGATCACCGTATAAGTGTTACGGGTGACGCTGGTTTGTTAGTTTGTTTTTTATAGCGTCAGGCCACTCTCTGTTTATTACCCAATAAAGATTTAACCCCCTGATTGCCCAGGTTTTAGGATCAGTTAGGGTTTGTGTCGCCCCAGGCAGTGACACCTAAGCATGCAGCATACACCTCCCTTAGTGGTATAGTTTTTGAACGGATACTAGTGTAGATACTAGTGTTCCCAGCAGTTTAGGGTTCCCAAAAATGCAGTGCTGCCAGGATCAGCCCAGATACCTGCAAGCACCTGCGTTTTGCCCCTCCACCCAGCCCAGCCCAGCCAACCCCACCCAACCCAAGTGCAGTATCGATCGATCACTGTCACTTATAAAACATTAACACATAAATGCAGCGTTCACAGAGTCAGGCCAGATCTCAGCTATCGCTAACAGTTTTTTTGATACAGT
Organism: Rana kukunoris; assembly: GCA_029574335.1. Classification (NCBI taxonomy): domain Eukaryota; kingdom Metazoa; phylum Chordata; class Amphibia; order Anura; family Ranidae; genus Rana; species Rana kukunoris. The sequence goes on along the minus strand of CM056056.1, from coordinate 104,307,885 downwards.
TGCTGACAGTCTAGGAGTTTTTTTCCCCTGTGAATCTTACTACTGTACCAGTAAATTTAGAGCCCAAAAAGGAAGTCATGTATGTGTCAGATTCAGTATCTTCTCAGCAAGAGCGCCAGATATGGGGTCAAAATGTATAAGCTCTGTGACAGGGCAACAGGCTATACATATAGTATTATGGTTTAAGAGGGTAAATATAGTCACATAGAGCCTGAGAACTACCCAGATTACATAGGAAGGGCTGGCAAGATGTCGAACTTGGTGTCCCCCTTATTTGGAAAGGGGTACCATTTGTATGTGGACAATTATTACACAAGCGTGCCACTTTTAAATCAATTGTTTGATCATCAGATTGGTGCATGTGGCACTGTGTGCCCTAATTGCCAGGGCTTACCTCAGATGCTTGTGGATTTCTGTCTTAGGCTGGGGGAGAGAGCCTGCTTCAAGTGTCAGGCCGAGTACACACGATCGAATTTATCTGCTGAAACCGGTCCGACGGACCGTTTCAGCTGACAGATCCGATCGTGTGTACGGGCGAGCAGACAGGTTTGTCCATCGGACAAATTTCAAAGCATGCTTTGAAATTTGTCCGCTACAAACCTGTCCGTCGGATATGTCTGCTGGTTAGTACACTAACCAGCGTACAGAACTGTCCGCGCATGCGTCGAATGGATTCGACGCATGCGCGGAAGGATTTCACTTCCTCGTTTAATGACGTGGCGGTGTCAACGTCACCGTGACATCACCGCGTTCCCTGGCCGAGGGCATTTTCAACCGATGGTGTGTACACACCGTCGGACGAAAATCCAGAGGAGACATGTCCGCTGGAAACAGTCCGTCGGACATGTCCCTCCGTGTGTACGCGGCCTAAGAATTTGCTCACTGTGAAGTGGAGGGATAATAAGACGCAGACACGACGTTCCACATTCCTACGGTTACTGGTGTTTGGAGAAACCCCTCTGTGTCCACGAATATAACCAAAATATGGGAGGGGTGGACCTCAACGACCAGTTGTTGGCGCCGTACCTAGTTGCCTGTAATGCCAGACGCTGGTATAAAAACGTATCTGTATACTTATTTCAATTGGCTTTGTTGAATGCTTATGTGCTATACAAAGCTTCAGCACGGACTGGAACCTTCCTTAAATTCCAGGAAGAGATTGTCAGAGCCCTTCTGCTTTCTGACGGTGCATCACCTCACCATCCCAATCCAAATGCAGTAAGCCGGGTGCATGAGAGGCATTTTCAATATGTCCTCCCTAGTGCCCCTAACCAATGAGCCCCCCAAAGAAAATGTTGTGTCTGTAGAAAGCGTGGATATAGGTGTGACACCCGCTATTTTTGTCCCTCCTGTCCTGACAAATCTGGTCTTTGCATCGGTGAATGTTTTGAACGCTACCATACACTAGTGGAGTTTTAGCATAGCGTACAGGACTGCACAGACACACTTTCACAGGGTCTCCCAAGATGCATTTTGAGAGACCCAAACCTGGAACCAAACCGTTACAGTTACAAATAAAAGTGTAAAAGAAATAAACAACACCCAAGAATTTTTTTATTGTTCTCTCTGTCTCTTTTGTTCTGCTCTTTTTTTTACTGTATTCTATGCTTTACTGCAATGTTTTATTGTTATTATGTTTTATCATGTTTGCTTTTCAGGTATGTAATTATTTTGTACTTTACTGTTTACTGTGTTTTATTGTTAACCATTTTTTTTGTTTTCAGGTACGCCATTCAGCTGCAGAGCAGATTTATTTATCTAGACAGCAACATTGTTTGCTCTCATGATACATAAAGCCGCAACCTCAGCACTCTAGGAGGTGATTTCACCACCACAGTTAAAAACAAAATGTTGCATATATGCCCATCATTAGAAGTAGGTGGATAAAGGGAGGTATTCTAATGATCGGCATACCCACTGATCAATCTCTTTTTTTCATTCAGCCCACAGGGTGCATGAAAAAAAAGATTACAATATATGCCTAACAAGGACTTTGAGTGGTTATACCAGAATGATGTCTGCGGGTTTAGGTATCATCTTGGTATCATTCTTTTCAGCCAGCGGTTGGCTTTCATGTAAAACAACCCTAGCAGCTAATTAGCCTCTAGACTACTTTTACAAGCAGTGAGATGGAATGTCCCCCCCTCCCACCTTCTTCCATGGATTTCTCTGGCTCTCCTGTCCCATCACGGAACCTGAGAATTCAGCCGATGGTTCCACCAGCTGACCATAGAGCTGATCAGAGACCAGAATGGCTCCAATCTTCTCTATGTAATAAGAAACCGGAAGCTACAAGCATTTCATGACTTCGCCAGATATAAACAGCGACATTGGGAAATTGGGAAAGCATTTTATCACACCGATCTTGGTATGGTTAGAGGCTTTGTGGGCAGAGGAGAAATCTAGGGTCTAATAGACCCCAATTTTATTCAAAAAAGAGTACCTGTCACTACCTATTGCTATCATAGGGGATATTTACATTTCCTGAGATAACAATAAAAATAATTAAAAAAAATGAAAGGAACAGTTTAAAAATAAAATAAAAAAGCTAAATAAATAATAATTAAAAAAAGCACCCCTGCCCCCCCCCCCTGCTCTTGCGCAAAGGCGAACTCAAGTGTCGGTCTGGCATCATATGTAAACAGCAATTGCACCATGCATGAGAAGTTCATATCGAGGGCAGTCATTTTAGCAGTAGACCTCCTCTGTAAATCTAAGTTGTAGCCTGTAAAGGCTTTTAAAAATGTATGTAGTTTGTGGCCACTGCACGTTTGTGCGCAATTTTAAAGCATGTCGTGTTTGGTATCAATGTACTCGGCCTAAGGTCATCTTTTTTATTTCATCAAACATTTGGGAAATATAGTGTGCTTTAGTGCATTAAAATGAAAAAAGAGTGTGTTTTTCCCCCCAAAAATGCGTTTGAAAAATCACTGCGCAAATACTGTGTGAAAAAAAATGCAACTCCCACCATTTTAATCTGTTTGGGGGGTTCAATGCAATTTTCTTGCAAAAAAAAAAATGTTTTTCATGTAAACAAAAAGTGGCAGAAAGGGCTTTGTCTTCAAGTGGTTAGAAGAGTGGGTGATGTGTGACATAAGCTTTTAAAGGTTGTGCATAAAATGCCAGTTCAAATGACCCCATTTTGGAAAGTAGACACCCCAAGCTATTTGCTGAGAGGCATGTCGAGTCCATGGAATATTTTATATTTTGATAGTTGCGGGAAAAAGACAATTTTTATTTAATTTTTTGCACAAAGTTGTCATTAAATGATATATTGCTCAAACATGCCATGGGCATATGTGTAATTTCACCCCAAAATACATTCTGCTGCTTCTTCTGAGTACGGGGATACCATATGTGTGAGACTTTTTGAGAACCTAGCCGTGTACAGGACTTCAAAAACCAATCACCGCCTTCAGGCTTTCTTAAACCTTGTACACACGGACGTTTTTTTCAGCCAGAAACAGCAAGAAAACTGCTGGCAGAGCTTTCTTGCCAAGTAAACCATGCGTGTACGAGACTTTGAGGTTTCTCATCGAGAAAACTGCCCAGAATCTAGAAGAGAGTTTTCCTGCCGAGAAACCCGAGCGTGTGTATACTTATTACACAAGCGTGCCACTTTTTAATCACTTGTTTGATCATCAGATTGGCGCATGTGGCACTGTGCAACCTAATTGCCAGGGCTTACCCCAGATGCTTGTAGATTCCCGGTAGGGTAAAGCAAGATGGCGGCGACGGCATCGAATGTGACGAGCGCATGCTCGTCATGGTCGATGACGTCACCGCGTTCATGCCATTCAAAAGAACGTAGTTCTTTTGAATCGTACGTGTGTACACTTGGCTGGCAAGAATATCTTGCCAGGAATCTCATCAGGATAAACAAAGTTTTTTTCCTGACGAGAATCCCGGCCGTGTGTGTAGAGGGCTTAAGGGCGTAAAATGGTCACTTCACTTCCTCACTACCTATTACAGTTACGGAAGCCATGAAATGTCAAGATAGCAAACCCCTCAAATGACCCATTTTGGAAAGAAGACACTTCAAGATATTTTTTTTTTATTATTTTTTTTTTATAGAAAGTTGTCACTATATGATATATTGTTCAAACATGCCATGGGTATATGTGAAATTATACCCCAAAATACATTCTGTTGCTTCTTCTGAGTACAGGGATACCACATGTGTGAGACATTTTCTTTTCTTTCTTCATTGTCAAAAACAAATGAGAGCTGCAAAATACTCACCATGCCTCTCAAATAGCATGTCTACTTCGGGGTCATTTGGGGGGTTTTGTGCTATCTTGGAATTTTATGGCCTTCGAAACTGTGATATGGAGTGAGGAGAGAAATCCTGAAGACGGTGATTGGTTTTGGGGCCCCGTACGCGGCTAGGCTCCCAAAAAGTCCCACATATGTGGTATCCCCGTACTCAGAAGAAGCAACAGAATGTACAGTGCCTTGCAAAAGTATTCGGCCCCCTTGAACTTTGCGACCTTTTGCCACATTTCAGGCTTCAAACATAAAGATATAAAACTGTATTTTTTTGTGAAGAATCAACAACAAGTGGGACACAATCATGAAGTGGAAAGAAATGTATTGGATATTTCAAACTTTTTTAACAAATAAAAAACAATTGGGCGTGCAAAATTATTTAGCCCCCTTAAGTTAATACTTTGTAGCGCCACCTTTTGCTGCGATTACAGCTGTAAGTCACTTGGGGTATGTCTTATCAGTTTTTCACATCGAGAGATTGACATTTTTGGCAATTCCTCCTTGCAAAACAGCTCAAGCTCAGTGAGGTTGGATGGAGAGCGTTTGTGAACGGCAGTTTTCAGTTCTTTCCACAGATTCAGGTCTGGACTTTGACTTGGCCATTCTAACACCTGGATATGGCTCCATCCATCTTCCCATCAATTTTAACCATCTTCCCTGTCCCTGCTGAAGAAAAGCAGGCCCAAACCATGATGCTGCCACCACCATGTTTGACAGTGGGGATGGTGTGTTCAGGGTGATGAGCTGTGTTGCTTTTACGCCAAACATAACGTTTTGCATTGTTGACAAAAAGTTTGATTTTGGTTTCATCTGACCAGAGCACCTTCTTCCACATGTTTGGTGTGTCTCCCAGGTGGCTTGTGGCAAACTTTAAACAACAGTTTTTATGGCTATCTTTAAGAAATGGCTTTCTTCTTGCCACTCTTCCATAAAGGCCAGATTTGTGCAGTATACCACTGATTGTTGTCCTATGGACAGAGTTTCCCACCTCAGCTGTAGATCTCTGCAGTTCATCCAGAGTGATCATGGCCCTCTTGGCTGCATCTCTGATCAATCTTCTTCTTGTATGAGCTGAAAGTTTAGAGGGACGGCCAGGTCTTCGTAGATTTGCAGTGGTCTGATACTCCTTCCATTTCAATATTATTGCTTGCACAGTGCTCCTTGGGATGTTTAAAGCTTGGGAAATATTTTTGTATCCATATATAAATGGATATATAAAGAACACACTAACACATATGTAGCTCAACCTCATGTCTACATGACGAAACATGTCGGGGCACAGCTACATTCTAAACATATGAACATCTGAATCAACGTGAGGAGATCGCTCTGCATGATACATCATGCTTTCTATCAGCGATCGTGAGTTTTTTCCCAACCAGGGATACAAGTATAGTGCAGGTGGAATGGTGAGAAGCATCTGGTTGTTTGCATAGATCCGCCGTGACCGCAGTTCATCAGCTACTTGAATATTGAAGAACTTCTGCTTTGTTTTGATTCACACTTTTGATACATTTTTTTTGTGAGTGCAATATTTGCAGATTTTATTTGGTGTGTATTAAATTATTTTTACGATATCACACTATTATATGCTTTCTTTATTTTGGATTTTTCACCTATTACAACACTGGAATTGGAATCTACCTGATGGGTTAAGAATTACATTTCATGCTCTTTTGCCAAAGCACGTGAGTGTTAGGCAACTCGTTTTGGTGAGTGGCCAACTTAATTGGTGGAGGATTCACTTTCAAATCGGGTGCGGTGGAAGATTACTGTGAAGATCATTTATCTAATTTCTACTTTGTTCTCAAACTTTCATGAACTTTTTTGTTTGAAACACTACTCATTCACGGGTTCATATCATCTGTTTATACATTTACTTATATACATTCTTTTGTTCACCTATGCGGATCATCCACATATGATCGCTGTTTATATATTGGTATTTAAATCCCATTGTTTATATACACCATATATGCTTTTACGGATTCTATTTATCATCATTAGTCATTTAGGTCAACATTGGATCATTCAGAGATCCTCACTGAACTTCTGGAGAGAGTTTGCTGCTCTGAAAGTAAAGGGGCTGAATAATTTTGCACGCCCAATTTTTCACGTTTTTATTTGTTAAAAAAGTTTGAAATATCCAATAAATTTCGTTCCACTTCATGATTGTGTCCCACTTGTTGTTGATTCTCACAAAAAAATTAGTTTTATATCTTTATGTTTAAAGCCTGAAATGTGGCAAAAGGTCGCAAAGTTCAAGGGGGCCGAATACTTTCGCAAGGCACTGTATTTTGGGGTGTAATTTCACATATGCCCATGGCATGTTTGAGCAATATATCATTTAGTGACAACTAGTGACAATCCTCCAGATGAAGCCACGTGGGATGTGGTGAAACTAGTAGAGGTGGAGCCTGGCGCGGGACTACAATTACTACTACTACTACTACTGAGTGAGACTGTCATGTCATTTTAAAGCTTTTAAAATGTCATTAAGACCCCTTTCACACTAATGGGTTTTTCAGGCGGTACAGCACTAAAAATAGCGCCTTTATATCGCCTGAAAAACTCCTGCACAGCCTTCTCAATGTGAAAGGCTTTCACACTGAGGCGATGCGCTGGCAGGAGAGAAAAAAATCTCCTGCAAGCAGCATCCTTGGAGCGGTGAGAGGAGCGGTATGTATACCGCTCCTTCACCACTCCTTCCCATTTAAAACAATGGGAAACCACGGTAATACCGCCCGCAATGCACCTCTGCTTATCGGCCGCTAGCGGGGGTTAATACCGCACCGCCTGCGGCCGAATCCTGCGGCAATTCCGACGGTATATCGCCGCTATTTTTAGCGCCGCTATACCGTCACCGAGCCTCCCGCCCCAGTGTGAAAGGGGCCTAAATGTGAGTTCAATGCTAGCTGGGGTGGAGTGGTTTCATTTTTAACCCCTCGGATACTGCACTATAGGAGGCACTTTCTCTCATTTTTTTTCATGTGTTGCTAAATTTACCGGTAGTCATTGTGGATTTAAAGATTGAAGCAGCACAGTCTTTTGATTACTTTCATCCTTTGTGCCACCAAGATTCTCAGACGATCCCTGGGAGGGAATGTTTCCACAGGGTGCAAGTCATGTTTGACCCCTTGCAGGGTCCTTTAAAGGAGGTGAGCAAGCATTGCATGAGGTGGTGGGAGCACTCTGTTCATGGAGGTTGTTTAAAGACATCACACAAGCTTGTTTTTGTTTTGTGTTTGTTTGCACAACGTGGATTCATTCATTTTATGTTTTTGGACTTTTTTCATATTATTGCAATATCAGTGTTTATCACTATAATTGTTTATTTCACTTTTACAAAGCTGTCACACCTATATTGTTTTTTCTTGATTTCTGTGGGAGCACATTAGTGACAGCTGCAGTAAAAAGTTATCACTGCTATATGTTTTTCTAAGTTTTACATTGCATACTATATTAGCGCGCAACTACCTCTATTTTCAATCTATCATTTAGTGACAACTTTTTGTAAAAAATATTTGTGTTTTGTCATTATTCAATCACTTGGGACAAAAAAAATATTCAATGGGCTCAACATGTCTCTCAGCAATTTCCTTGGCGTGTCTACTTTCCAAAATGGGGTCATTTGGAGGGGGGGGGGTTGTACTGCCCTGTCATTTTAGCACCTCAAGAAATGAGATAGGCAGTCATAAACTGAAAGCTGCGTAAATTCTAGAAAATGTATCTGTAACGGTATGACCCGTGACGCCCAGAGACTTTTGAGGGATGGGGGATACTCCTGTGCCAGCGGCCCTATGGACTCTTGGGTCTAAGTTCACCCTGTGCCCCTTTTGGGCATAGGGTGGCTAATAAATCATAATTCATGTTTGCAGGATATACTGGAATATTACAAGTGGTTTATGTTGACCTGACCAGGTCAACAAGACAGTGACTCATTCCTCTGTGTAATGTCCTTTTTTAGGGAGATGGAATAGAGGAAAAAGAGGACACCAATCAAACAGACCATACGGACACCAACCTCCAGGGGTTTATTACCCCCCACCCCCACAACAAGGATGGTGGAAACCTCCCCTGAGGGAGAGAGATCCTCAGCACCCACTAATTCCCGTAATAAAGGACGGCGCGGATGCAGGTCAGGCTGGAGAGTGCAAAAAAAGAAGATTGGAACAGGACCAATAGGCATCTATAATCTGAGCCATACTGAGCTAACTGATAAGGAAATCAATATCCTTCAGGCAGGTTTGAAATGTGCCCCTAAAAAGATCTTAAACAAATTTGAAGTATATATGGACATCCATAAATACATACGTAAAATAAATATAAAAAAGTATTTTTTGAACAATGGTCCAACTGGTACTAACAGAATGCAAAGGAGAGGAGTTTATGGGACTTTAAATGAGGGAGCGCCATGTCAAAGAGAAAAATAACATAAAATTTGAATTACAGTACATGATTTATTAATCACAATCTTATATACATGTCAAATATTTCGTATCAAATAGATAGGTAGTCACAAGACTTACTCTTAATATGCTGCTACAAATAATGCAATACACAAATAAAAACAGACATGGCAGATATACATAATACAATCCAGTATCTGCCAAGGTACTAACAGAACTAACACTTCTGTGATCGGGATTGACAGCGGCCTGAAAAATCGATCTCTTTTCAATCTGCTTAATACAGCTAACCAACATGTTGATGTATTTAAAAATCTTGTTTAAAGAGACTTTGAGAAAGTGGTCCCAAAGAAATTTGTTAACCATCGACATATACATGACGGCATAAAAATGTTGGAGGAAAGGAAAAGCATCGTAATTAGACGAGCAGATAAGGGAGGCGGGGTGGTTATTTTGGAGAAAAGTTTCTATGACAGCCAACTCGCAGCTATGCTGGCTGATGACAGCACGTATGTTCGTCTGAAATCAGACCCAACTTCTCTGTACCATAAGGACCTACAGAAGTTGGTCGACCTTGGAACAGAAAAAAGAGTTTTAAACAAAAAGGAGATTAAATATCTTGTTCCTAACTCTTGCAGAGTGCCTACTATATATACTCTGCCAAAGGTCCACAAAAATGCCAGTGTACCACCAGGTCGACCCATTGTAAATTGTATCGGGCCAGTGACTGCCAGATTGGGACAATACTTGGACACGTTTTTACAAGCAAGCGTCTTAACGACCAAAGCTTATTTAAGGGATACGAAAAACCTCCTGCAAATTATCAGCGAAATAGATCTATCTGATAAACAGGATGTGTTTCTCATGACCGCTGACGTATCCTCGTTATATACCATTATCCAGCATGACGATGCTTTACTAGCACCCAATTGGGCCCTATGTCAGAGGGACGACTTACCTTTCGAACAGAAAGTGTTTTTGAGACAGGCTTTAGATTTCTGCCTGTCCCACAATTACTTTTGGTATAACCAACACTTTTATTCCCAGCGCAAAGGAGTGGCCATGGGAGCCAAGTTTGCTCCAAGCTTGGCCAATTTGTTCATGGGGGAGTGGGAGGACAAAGTGGTCTTTTCTAAAAAGAGAGACCAGCTATTATTGTATAAAAGGTATATAGATGACCTAGTGTTTCTATGGGAAGGCACTGAATGTTCACTACACGCATTCATGACTGAACTAAATAACAACAGTAACAATATTGTGTTAGACTACGAGTTCAGTAAAGACAAAATCCATTTTCTCGATGTAAATCTATTAAGAGATGGAGACAAGTTGATTACCAATGTCTATTTTAAGCCTACCGACAGGAATAGTTATCTTCCAATCTCCAGTGGACACCACCCACATTGGCTCAAAAACATTCCTAAAGGACAAATAATGAGAATAAGGAGAAATTGCACATTCAAATCAGATTTTCAATCTCAATCTGCGATTATTAAATCTCGCTTTATTCAGAAAGGTTACAATGAGTCGACCCTAAATAAAATTATCAATGACGTAGGTGCCACACCAAGATCGGTATGTCTGGAAAATAAGGTACAAATACCAAGTTCAAAACATGAATGGGGCTTCATTTCAAATTTCCACGACCAATATAGGGACATCGATAAAATTTTCAAAGAACACTGGCACATACTCCAAATGGCCAAAACCTTACAGAATGTGGTGCCAAAAAATCCTGCTTTCATATATAGAAAAGCCCCCAATTTTGGAGACAAGATAGTAAAGAAAGTACTGGACCCACCAGTTAGACCAACCATGTTTTGGGACTGCGCTGGTTTCTATGCCTGCAGAAGATGTAAGACCTGTGCTAAGATAAATTCACCTATTCGGGGACTGACTGAATTTACATCGACGGGGAACAATATGAATTTTAAAATTAAGGATTTTATCACATGCAGTACCACTCATGTGGTCTACGTTTTGCAGTGTCCATGCAACCTAATGTATGTGGGCCGCACGAAAAGGAAACTAAAGAAACGCGTTTCAGAACATATATACAATATAGAGATCGGGTACAAAGATCATAGCGTATCCCTCCATTTAAAAAAATTCCATGGACAAGATCCTTCGGGCTTAAAGTTTTGGGGCATAGAGAGCATCTGTCCAAATTGGAGGGGTTCCAACATGGTGAGGGAAATCTTTAAACGCGAGACCCGTTGGATTTATTTAATGAATACGCTCACCCCTTCTGGCTTAAACGTCGAATTGGATGTAAATTGTTTCATAAGCGATTATTAATCGGCATGCATCCTTTGTCATCTTTATTACCTCTTTTTCTGCGACTGTGGTTTATGCATTATCACATATCTCTATCCATTGTTATACATTTATACACATATACTTATATATAATTTCATACTTATAATTTTATATTTATTCCATACACCTATCAGGTATTCCTTATGTCGATTGCAAGTAATGAGTTGTAACGATCGGCAATCGGTCCATACTAAATCCATTCTCCCTACGTAGACATTCAATTTCCTACAATGGGTAGGATCTAATTTAATTTTAATCAATTTAGATTTTTTTTTTTTTTAAATGTTTTTATTTGAATTTTATTAGTCTAGTATTTTTTTTGCATCTCTTACAATTTTTAGGTATTGAATTTATTTTGTATACATTTTTGAACGAGTTGGGAATGCATCATGTTTGAAATGTATGATTGATTTCTCTTAAATAGCCACTTAAGACCCGGACCAATACGCTGGTAAATGACCCAAGGTGTTTTTGCGATTCGGCACTGCGTCGCTTTAACAGACAATTGCGCGGTCGTGCGACGTGGCTCCCAAACAAAATTTGCGTCCTTTTCTTCCCACAAATAGAGCTTTCTTTTGGTGGTATTTGATCACCTCTGCGATTTTTATTTTTTGCGCTATATACAAAAATAGAGCGACATTTTTGAAAAAAAAACACTATTTTTTACTTTTTGTTAAAAAAAAATCAAATAAACTAAATTTTAGTCAAACATTTAGGCCAAAATTTATTTAGCCACATGTCTTTAGTAAAAAAAAAAAATCGCAATAAAAAAAAATAGCTACCTAGCGGGAACAGCGACACTAATACAGCGATCAGAAAAATGATCGCTTAGTGACGCTGGCAATAGGGAGTGAAAGGGTTAACTAGGGCGGTGATCAGGGGGTTAAAACTTTATTAGGGGGGGTGGGGGGGCTATCCTGAACCTAACACTAACTGTTTTTTACAGTGCCTGTCACACTGACACTAAATGCAGTGATTAAATCACTGCATTCAGTAACACTGTGACAGGGGGTGGGGGGGGGGGCGATCACAAGGGGTTAATATGCCTATGTGAGTGTGTGTCAGTGTTGTGTTGGTGCACACTTACTTGTCATGTCTTCTCTCATCAGCAGCGCTGGGAAACAGCGCTGCGATGAGAGAATACATCATTTCCTCCTTCCTGTGTAAACACAGGAGGAGGAAGTGACAGGCTGGGAGCGCGCTCCCATTGGCTGGGAGCGATCGCGGGGGGGGGCGGAAAACACGGACATCCGCCCGCAGATCCCGGATCGCTCCCAGAGGTAGGGAGACCCCCGCACGCCGCGGAGGGGGTCCCGATGGGACCCCCGAACCGCACTCAGGCGGGGACGTAAATTTACGCCCTTGTGCCTGTACGAGCCATGTTGTGGCCGTATATGTGCGTGCGGGGGTCCTTAAGTGGATAGAGGTGAATATTGCACCATTCTATGTCTGGTTGAATTCTATCCAATTCAATCTGATCGGTAATATGCATTGTACAATGTATGGTGCTTGGTATTCATTTACATTCCTATATCTTATGTTACATATATATATATTTTTTCTCACTAACACCATGATCATAATTTTTTGTCTAAAGTGACTGTGCCCAGTTCATATGGGCACACCCGCTTTGGACTATTTTATTGGTATTTTTTAATTATTGATATGGTTTTTATGCTGAATGCTGTTTTTGTCTGCTAGTATAATTCCGGCGGATGTAAATGATTAGCCGGCAGTTTTCAGCCAAGGACAGCACTCTGTTGTATTGTATGCCGTGTACTCTGTAAAGATTGTCACACTGTCAAATATACTGTGTCCCTTGATTTGCACATTGCTGTGTCATTCTGTCCTCTGTTGATGTAGCTGTCAGCTGGGGATTGATGCCTGATGCAATGCGAGCGATTTGCTCCTGGGTATAAAGCAGTAATGCATGACACTTGGCTCCACCCTCAGATGATATCCCTTGGGATGAAACTAGTCAGGGCTGAACCAAGTGAAGCAGTCTGATTGTCAGTCGGCATTAGAGATTACTCCCCTCCTCACAGCTTGACCAGCAACGAGCGTTTGGTGATGTGGTTAACCTGACCCGACTTGGGTAAATCAGTGAGATATGCCATTTTAAAGTTTTATACATGTGAGTGTATTGGATGACGTTTTTATTGGGCGATTAAAGATTTTTAAGCAGGATCACGCATGTGTCTGTTTCCTACCATCTTTTTCATGTATGAACCCTGAGCCATTCAGAGACGCTGAGCAGAGATTGAGGCTGAGATTACACCTGTGACACGCTGATATAAATTTGCTTTGCAGTAAGAGGCTACCCAAGAGGGGGTTCTCTTTTCTCACAGACCCCCCTCTTTCTTCTATGAGCACAGACGTGAAGCGGTGTCTTTCCAAACCTATCATCTTGGGCTATAGTGGACTTTGTTTGAATAAGGATTGTTCAGTCCAATATTTGCATTAAAGACTGCCATTCTTCATTTAAGAACTTTTCTATTCAAAGGACAATATTCAATATTTGTATATTTATTTGTTTAAAGTTTAAATGTTGCATATGTCCAGCGCTGCCTGGTTGATTGTGATATAATTCTGACATATTCAGGTTTTATTCATTTTTTACCCAGCTATTGATATTTTGAATTCTATTGATAAAGGAATGTGGCCGCTCAGGTGTAGTAATTAGATCATATTAATTATAGCCCGGTACCGAAATGTCTGCATACTAATTAGTAATTAGCCCCAGTGTGTATAGGGGGGTGGAGACTTCATTGTCCCTTTGATTACTGTCACATGCTTGTAACTGCATAAAAAGCTGAGAAGAAACTATTAAAGCATTCATTCATTTTGAAACCAGAAGATAGAGCTGTCAGTCTTATTTTCTGGGGAATTGATATGGATCGTGTCTGCTGGATTGTGGAGTGTCGTATAAGCTGTCGTGGGCGGATGGAATGTCATAAACGGTGGTGACCGTTACAGTATCCTAGTTTGTAGATGCTATAACTTTTGCACAAACCAATAAATATACGCTTATTGACATTTTTGTTACCAAAGACATGTGGCTTAATACATTTTGGCCTAAATGTATGACTAAAATTGAGTTTACTGGATTCTTCTTATAACAAAAAGATAAAAAATATCATTTGTTTTCAAAATTTTCGGTAAATTTCCGTTAATATCGCAAAAAAAAAAAAAATCGCAGAGGCAATCAAATACCATCAAAAGAAAGCTCTATTTGTGGTAAAAAAAGGATGCAAATTTTGTTTGGGTACAACATTGCATGACCGCGCTATTACTAGTTAAAGCAGCGCAGTGCCAAATTGTAAAAAGTCCTCTGGTCTTTAGGCAGCCAAATGGTCCGGGGCTTAAGTGGTTAAGCATTATTCAAACCACTGCTCCTAAAAAAACGGTAGTTTTTTAAACTTTTTTGCATTGATACATGTCCCCTGGGGCAGGACCCAAGTCTCTAAACACTTTTTATGGCAATATAATACCATGCATATAAGCCTTTAAAATGATCACTTTTGATTTCTCCCATTCGACATGAACATCGTCTCATCCCTAACCGCATGTTAGGCCACAATCTCACCCTCTCTGAACAGAGAGGTCCGTCACACACCAGGCCCAGGATGAAGAGAGTGTAGCATGTGTCAACATATTTTTCTGGTGACCTGCCCATACCCTGACCGTCTAGCTGACACACCCTGGCTTAAGTGATTTTCTAAACAGAAGTGTGATTTTTAAACACAAGTGGGAAGAGTTAAAAAACAGGAGTTTGCTTTTAACTGTTTCTGCTTGCAAGTGTCATTTTTTTTTCTCTGACACTTTTTAAACAGGTTTTTATTTCTCTCTGCTAAGGAAAGTGTTTAATTGTGATCAGGTTTTTTTTTCTCTGCTAATCAGTGGGGAGTGTTTAATTGTAAACAGGTGAAGAGGTGAAGAGGTGAGTATAAAAGTCTCAGTCAAAAATCCCATAAGGAGCTGGCTCCCAGTTCATGTTGCTGGCTTAAGTGATTTTCTAAACAGAAGTGTGATTTTTAACCACAAGTGGGAAGAGTTAAAAAACAGGAGTTTGCTTTTAACTGTTTCTGCTTGCAAGTGTCATTTTTTTCTCTGACACTTTTTAAACAGGTTTTTATTTCTCTCTGCTAAGGAAAGTGTTTAATTGTGATCAGGTTTTTTTTTTCTCTGCTAATCAGTGGGGAGTGTTTAATTGTAAACAGGTGAAGAGGTGAGTATAAAAGTCTCAGTCAAAACTCCCATAAGGAGCTGGCTCCCAGTTCATGTTGCTGGCTTAAGTGATTTTCTAAACAGAAGTGTGATTTTTAACCACAAGTGGGAAGAGTTAAAAAACAGGAGTTGAAAACAGAAGTTAAGACAGGAGTCTTCTAAACTGTAAGTAACATCTTAAACTTCCTACAAGTAATTATATTGTAACTGGGAAATGTGTGCTAGCAGGGTTGAAGGTTTTGCTCAGTGCACAGTGTGTCACATGTATACAAAATTGGTGCAACAGCTCCAGGATGGATACCGCTGTGACAGATGTGAGCAGGTTGCCCTTCTGGAAGCTCGCATTAGAGATCTGGAGGAACAAGTTGCAACACTGGGCAGAAAGGACAACCTTGAAAGGGGTCCTCTGCTCGCTGAGCAGGTGGTCAGTAGGGTTAATGTGGAGGGTGGAGGGGCAAGTCAGGATTATCAGATAGGAAGATGGGTTAACGTAGTTAGAGGGAGTGGAAGGGGCTTGCAGACAAGGAAGGCCAATCCTGTGTTTGTGCATCAAAACAAATTTGCCAAGTTGGGTGAAGATGTGGAGGTGGCTAACACAGAGGTGGCAGCCCTAGATGTTACTGCTACCCCTAACAGCCGGGAGAGCAACCCATCTAGTAGAAGTGGTGAGGGGAGTGCAGGTAGGCCTAGACAGTTGGTGGTAATAGGGGATTCTATAATCAGAAGGACTGATAGAATAATTTGTCGCCAGGATCGCCTCAACCGAATGGTTTGCTGTCTCCCTGGTGCCAGGGTTCGGCATGTGGTGGACCGGGTGGATAAATTACTGGGAGGGGCTGGGCATGACCCAGCTGTCTTGGTCCATGTTGGAACCAATGACAGTATACATGGAAGGTGGAGGCTCCTTAAGAATCAATTTAAAGAACTAGGCTGCAAGATGAAGGGAAGGACCTCCAAGGTGATATTCTCTGAAATATTGCCTGTGCCATGCGCAACACAGGAAAGGCAGGGGGAGATTAGAGAGCTGAATGCATGGCTAAAGACCTGGTGTAGGAAGGAGGGATTTGGGTTTCTAGAGCACTGGGATGACTTTTCATTGGGGTGCAACCTATATGCTAAAGATGGTTTGCACTTGAATGGAAGGGGGTCTGCTGTGCTGGGGGAGAGGTTTAGGGGAATGCTGGAGGAGTATTTAAACTAGACTTGAGGGGGGAGGGTGAACGTGAATTACATCGGGCACACAGGTCAGTTAGGGGTCAGACATTAATGGAGAGTGGAATGGGGATAGATGGAGGTGGGGTTATGGCAGGTGACAAGAAAGTTCCCATGTCGCAAACAGCCATTGGAAATTATAGTGCCATTTGCACTACTAAAAATTATATGAATCATATGAAAAACGCCAGCGAAAAATGTAACAATACATTTAAGTGTTTGTTCACCAATGCCAGAAGCCTTCCAAGCAAAACGGGTGAGTTGGAAGCTCTGGTGCATGAGGAGAGCTATGATGTAATCGGTATTGCTGAAACTTGGCTTCAATCCTCACATGACTGGGCTATTAATATTCCTGGCTATGCTCTCTTTCGGAAAGACAGGGTAAAAAGGAAAGGTGGAGGGGTCTGTCTCTATGTGAGAAGTGACCTCAAAGCAAGCGTGAAAGAGGACCTGGTTGATGGAGAGTGTGATGAAGTTGAAGCATTATGGGTGGAACTGCATACAGATGTGCGTAGTTCAAAGCTAATCATTGGAGTTTGTTATAGACCACCCAATGTTAATGAGGAGGTGGAGACTCAGCTCCTTGCACAGATGGAAAGGGCTGCAAGGGCAGGGACGGTGATAATAATGGGGGATTTTAACTACCCAGAAATTGACTGGAATAATGGAATTTCTGGGACAGTTAAAGGACAAAAATTTAAAAACCTATTGCAGGACAATTTTATGGTCCAGTTTATTGAGGCCCCAACTAGGAATGATGCTCTGTTGGACCTGGTAATCTCAAACCATGCAGAGCTCATTACTAATGTTCAGATAAAGGAACACCTGGGTAGCAGTGATCATAACATGATTTCGTTTAATGTAAACTATAAGCAAGAAATACATACAGGAAAGATAAAAACACTTAATTTCAAGAGAGCAAATTTTCAAAGCATGAGGACTGCTCTCCAGGGCTTGGACTGGGAGGGAATATTGGCACCGATGAACACAGAACAGAAATGGGAATTCTTCAAAAAGACTCTTTGGAACCTCACTGCAAAGTATATTCCCATGGGCAATAAGTTTAAAAGGCTACAGATAAAACCTATGTGGCTCACGGTTAAAGTTAAAAAAGCTATAAACAATAAGAAAATAGCTTTTAAAAAATATAAAAATGAAGGAACACTAGTGTCGTTTAAATGTTACAAAGAATATAATAGAATATGTAAAAAGGAAATCAAGGATGCAAAAATTCAAAATGAACGACAGATTGCAAAAGATAGTAGGACAAACCCCAAAAAATTCTTTAAATATATTAATAGTAAAAAGGTCAAGTCTGAGCATGTAGGCCCTTTACAAAATAATCTAGAGTGGGTGACTGAGGACATAGAGAAGGCAAATTTATTAAATGCTTTCTTCAGCTCTGTGTATACAATGGAGAATGGGGGAGCTCATGTCGATATAGGGGGTGGGAGTGACACAGCCCCAAATCCACAATGGCTCAAAAGTGATATGGTCCAGAAATATTTAGACAGAATAAAGGTGGATAAAGCACCTGGACCAGATGGCATCCACCCACGGATCCTAAAAGAATTGAGCTCTGAAATTTCAAAGCCACTGTATCTAAAATTTAGGGACTCATTAATGACAGGAATAGTACCACTGGATTGGCATAAAGCCAATGTGGTGCCCATATTTAAAAAGGGAACAAAGTCTTTACCTAGTAACTATAGACCTGTTAGTTTAACTTCTATAGTTGGAAAGATACTGGAACGTTTAATAAAAGACCACATGGATGAGTTCTTGCTGGAAACAAACTATTTAAGCAGCAGACAGCATGGATTCATGAAGGACAGAAGTTGTCAGACAAACCTGATTTCCTTTTATGAAGAGGTAAGTAAAACCCTGGACAGAGGCGTGGCAGTGGACGTGGTATACTTGGATTTTGCAAAAGCGTTCGATACAGTTCCCCACACACGGCTCATGTGTAAGGTAAGGTCTACAGGATTAGATATATCAGTTTGTAAATGGATAGAAAACTGGCTGAAAGACAGAATTCAGAGAGTTGTGGTTAATGATTCTTACTCTGAATGGTCCAAGGTTATCAGCGGTGTACCCCAAGGTTCAGTGTTGGGTCCCTTACTTTTCAATATATTTATAAATGATATTGGGTCTGAGATCAAAAGTAACATTTCTGTTTTTGCAGATGACACCAAGCTATGCAGTGGAATAATGTCCTTGCAGGATGTCTCCAATTTACAAGCCGACCTCAATGCTCTGTCTAATTGGGCGACTAAGTGGCAGATGAGGTTTAATGTTGATAAATGTAAAGTTATGCACTTGGAGGCTAAGAATATTCATGCATCATACATGCTAGGGGGAGTACAACTGGTGGGATCTGTAGTGGAGAAGGATCTGGGTGTTTTAGTTGATCATAAGCTCAATAATGGCATGCAATGCCAAGCTGCGGTTTCCAAAGCGAGCAAAGTCCTTTCTTGTATTAAGAGAGGTATGGACTCCAGAGATAGAGATATCATTTTGCCCCTGTACAAATCATTAGTAAGACCTCATCTGGAATATGCAGTCCAGTTTTGGGCACCAGTTCTCAAAAAGGATATCGGAGAACTGGAGAAAGTGCAGAGAAGGGCAACCAAACTGATAAGAGGCATGGAGGAGCTCAGCTATGAGGAAAGATTAGAGGAACTGAATTTATTCACTCTTGAGAAGAGGAGAATAAGGGGGGATATGATCAACATGTACAAATACATAAGAGGTCCATATAGTGAACTTGGTGTTGAGTTATTCACTTTAAGGTCAACACTGAGGACAAGGGGGCACTCTTTACGTCTGGAGGAAAAGAGATTTCACCTCCAAATACGGAAAGGTTTCTTCACAGTAAGAGCTGTGAAAATGTGGAACAGACTCCCTCCAGAGGTGGTTCTGGCCAGCTCAGTAGATTGCTTTAAGAGAGGCCTGGATTCTTTCCTAAATGCACATAATATAACTGAGTACTAAGTTTTGTAGGTAAAGTTGATCCGGGGTAAATCCGATTGCCTTTCGGGGGATCAGGAAGGAATTTTTTCCCCTCCGGTAGCAAATTGGATCATCGCTCTGCTGGGGTTTTTTGCCTTCCTCTGGATCAACTGTGGGTATGGAGTTGGGTGTATGGGAGGATGTACTGTGTTTTACTTTGTTTTATTTTTTTTTTTTTTTATGGTTGAACTGGATGGACTTGTGTCTTTTTTCAACCTGACTAACTATGTAACTATGTAACACCCCCTCCCCAAAATGCCTAGTGATGGTGCTTGTTTCTGACTAGTGCCTGGTGCTATGTGCTGCCAATCCAAATGTATTATTTAGTCATCTCCTTGAAAGCAGCATGGTAGAACAGTAGAAGGGGGGGGGGGGGGTGTGCACTGAAGACTTTGCTGACTACATAGAAAAAAAAGACAAAGTGCTACATGTAATTTGTACCATGAGGGGGGGGGGGCATTATCCTTTCAAAGCATGTCTCATGAAAGAAATAAAAATGTAATTACAATACATATACTTATAATAATAACAAACAGCATAATATATAGTTAAGATTGACATTCAACAAAATGTAACGACTGTTGATCTGAATATACTATTGAAACTGAAAAAAAAAAATATTGCAGACTAAAATTATGTTTAATGGTGAAGAAAGCTGCACATTTTTCAATTTGTTTCTATTGTGTCTATTGTGCTTTAACTGAAATCAGTCCGACTAATAACCAGGTATATATTATGCTAAGGTTTATTTGAAGTTAAACTATAGGATCTCTGATAAAACAGAAACCTCAACTCTTTCTAATATGCATTATAGGTTTAAAATATACTAAAACCCACAGAAAGTACATTAAAGTAAACCATACCTCAGCATTTTAAATTGAGCATATGAGAACAAAAAAAAAAAGTAAACGTTGCCTTCTGTAAAAATGTTAAAACAAATCATTTATGTTCAATGTAATTATCCCTTTAACGCCTAAGCCTATTTATGAATTTGGTGTTTACAAGTTAAAATCTGTATTTTTGGCTAGAAAATTACTTAGAACCCCCATGTCACACGGTATTTGTGCGGCGGTGTTTTAAACGCAACTTTTTGGGAAAAATTAACTTTCATGAACTTAAAAAAAGTTTTGCATAATGTGAAAGATGATGTTACGCCGAGTAAATAGATACCAAACATGTCATGCTTTATAATTGCATGCACTCGTGGAATGGCGACAAATAACGGTACCTAAAAATCTCCATAGGTGACGCTTTAAACTTTTTTTTACGGTTACCAGGTTAGAGTTACGGAGGAGGTCTAGTGCTAGAATTATTGCTCTCGCTCTGACGATCGCGGCGATACCTCACATGTGCGATTTAAACACTGTTTTCATATGCGAGCGCGACTTTCCTATGCGTTTTCTCTGTTTCGCAAGCTCGCGGGGAGGGGGGCGCTTAAAATTTTTTGCTGTTACTCAATAAAGATTATATTTGAGAAAAAAAAATATGTATTCCTAGATATAGTCTGTTATATTACGGTACATAGAAACCTCACCTTTTTCTGTAACACCACTGAAGCCTCCCTTCCTGTCATATAATATGAATGGGAAGCCTTGCTACATGAAAGGGAAGTTCACAATGTGGGAGAGTCAGGGCAAATGTTGGCTGTTACAGAAGTTATTTTGTATACTGTAAGGCTTTATGTACACAGGACGTTGTACATTGTTCAACTTTTCCTGAACGATTTAACTAGACAGCTAGAAACCAGTGTCTAAAAACAGCCCTTTAGACATGTTTGCAAAAATTTGAAAATTATTTCGATTTTTTTAAATGACCAAAAATGAAAACTCCTGTAAACGAAACACTGCTAAATGCGGGATACCGTTTAGACCCGATTGGCTTTGGAAACGTTGGCGTCTGAACTAATTTTTTTGCCTTCAAAAAAGGCCTATAAATGCAACTGCCTAAAAACGACAGTAAACGAACCTGTGTACATGTACACATAAGATAACATTGAGTTCAGGGGCAGTTTAAAAACGTGTCCAACTTCCTCTGAACGTCCGTTTAGCAGCAGCAGTGTACACAAGGCCTTAATGACTAAGGGCCCTTTCACACCTGCGGACCGGTTTCGGATGAAATACGGACATAGATGTATCCCTATGGGATTGCGGATGTCAGCAGACATCCAATCTCATCGTCCCCGCTATAGTCCGTTTCTGCAGACAGAGGAAAATCCTATTTTTCCATCCATCTGCGGATCGGATGAACATGGACAGGCCATCCGTGTTCATCCGATCCCCTCATAGAGGAGAGCGAAGATCTGACAGTGCGGTCCCTGCACAGAGTGCAGGGACTGCCCTGTCAATCCCCTGTCTCAGCGGGAATTAATTGAGCGATCCCCGCTGAGCAAGAGGATAACAAAGGTACGGACCCTCACGGGATCCGTACATGTGAAAAGGCCCTAAAAGACAGAATTCAGAGAGTAGTGGTTAATGATTCTTACTCTGAATGGTCTAAGGTTATCAATGGTGTGAATCAAATCAGTGTTGTATCATCAACAATTTAATGATGCTATACAGCTTGCCCTCTCCGAGGGCTTGATCACCAAAACCATCTTTAAAGGGATACAAGTCCCATGCCCAAGGACGCCCACCTTCTATGCGCTTCCTAAAACGCATAAGAACATGGCACATCCACCAGGACGCCAGTCTCAGGAGTGGGCTCCAAGACAGAAAGAGCCAGCAGGTTCGTCGATGAATATCTTAGGCCTCATGTGACAGCCCTACCTTCGTATATCCAAGATACCCCTGATCTCTTGAGGGCCCTAGATGGCCTAAGTGTACCCCCTGGCTGCATATTGGTGTTGATCGACGTCGAAGCATTATGTTCATCCATACCACACACTTTGGGTTTGGATGTGATAGCTGGTTTTCTGGCAGAAAAGGGTCCCAAACTGAACCAACTCAACACATTTGTGCTCAAGATACTTACCCATATTTTAACTAAATTTTTTTTTTCTTTTGATGGGTCCCACTTCCTCCAGGTACAGGGTGTCGCAATGGGCACCTTGTGTGCGCCTTCGTACGCGAACCTGTACCTGGGGGGGTGGGAGCTAGAATTATTTTCTGTTGAAGAGCCTAATGATTTACTTTCATTTGTGTTGGGTTGGTTCAGATATATAGACGACGTACTCTTACTTTGGACAGGAAGCCTTGAGAACCTACAAGCCTTTATGCAATTATTGAGTCACAATAATTATAATTTAAAGTTTACTATGTGTTCAAGTCAGTCAGAAATTGCTTTTCTTGATATTCTGGTTTATGTGAATGAGCATGGAATGATTAACACCTCGCTGTATCATAAGCCCACATCAGGAAATACGATTCTGCATGCGGCAAGTGCCCATCCATCCCCTCTAGTCTGGAGCATACCATATGGACAATATTTGCGTCTACGACGCAATTGCTCTGACTACAAAAAGTTCAAAATGGAGGCAGACCAGTTATATATCAGACTATCAAGTAGGGGCTATAGTAGAACATGCCTTAAAAAGGCTTTCAATAGAGCAACCGGCAAACAGAACTGAGATACTCTCAAAAGTCACCAAAAAGTCTACAATGAATACTACTAGGTTTATCACAACATATTCCGACCAGCACAAACAGATACAGGCCATTATGGACAAACATTGGCACCTATTAACTGTCGATCAGACCCTGTCGAAATACATAGGGCAAAGCCCGGAAATCACATACAGACGCGCGGTATCAATTCGTGACCATCTGGTCAGGAGTAAATACTGTAAAACCAGCAAGGGGCCACCTGATACCCCAGGCCTCTTCAAATGCGGATGCTGCAATTTTTGTGATATGATTCTTGAGGGCGCTATTCATTTACCGAATGGTCAAACCAATAAAATACGGCACCACATTACTTGTCAGACAAAAGGAGTCATCTATATTATTCTATGTCAATGTGGTAGCTTCTATGTAGGAAAGTATTTCTTTCTTTATATTGTACATGATATTGTTGTGTCTGTGTTACATGTGCATGGGGCATACACGTATCATCTCTTATGACAGTAAGTACTTGGACCTTCTACCATTCTGGTAGTGTTGTTTTATGATCATTTTGGATGCTGTTTGTGATCGCTGTCTGCTTTGCTCTTTTAGAAGCGTCTGGCGGTACGGTCCTTATTGAACGTACATGTTGAATGCCACTGTATCTCCATTGCACCTACGCCCACATTTGCTTCTGTGAGAAAACTTGCCCCAGTTTTAATCCCTTTATAGGATTGCTCAGGTATCTTTTCTTATGGTATATCCTCCTTGGTTGATGTGTTTTTATGGATCATATTGTGACCAGTTTAGTGATATGTGCATGTGCATAGTATTATAGTATATGATTATCTATTGACTCATGTACTTACCCTACCCTTATATACGTCTTTTTACAGTGTAGGGGTTCTTTTTCGTTTATCGATATTCTGGCACATCCCCTACCCATTTTTCTCTGGTTCCTGATTTTAATATTCAATCCCTGACATCATGGAATTATCACCATGGATGCTATAAGCTTGGACCATTGGTATGTGAATCTACAGAAATTACCAACTTATGTATTTGTTTCTCCATCTACATTCTCCATATGGTCTTGGTCAGCACTGGTCAATTTTTTCTTTTCTTTTCCGTCCCCTCCACCTTTCCCTCCTTCTTCCCATTCTTTCTTCCCTGGTCTCTCCCCTCTCCCTTCCTCACTCTTTCCCCCCCTCCTTCCCCTCTTCTTTTCTTCATCCATTTTTTCTCTCTTTCCCTCTGTCTAATATTTCTGTAGGTGGGAAAACTATACCATTTTCATATATTTTATTCAATAGATGATCATTTTTTCTGGTACCATTGAGAGTGACATTCAATTAACTCCCTGATATTGTGGCATCTTTTCTGAATGCTCGGAGTTCTCTGGATGGACTCACCTACCGCGATGCACTAGGTGACATAACTATGCCGTGCACATACACAACCCCTATTTTTAGTCTTTTTTATTATTTAATAAATTTGTCTTTTTTCTCCCTCTGCAAAACCATGATAAATGTTTAAATACTGTATTAATGTGATAGGTATTGTTCCAGATCATGAAACAATA
Organism: Rana kukunoris; assembly: GCA_029574335.1. Lineage (NCBI taxonomy): Eukaryota > Metazoa > Chordata > Amphibia > Anura > Ranidae > Rana > Rana kukunoris. The sequence goes on along the minus strand of CM056056.1, from coordinate 104,283,316 downwards.
TTTATTTATTATCAAAAAATTCTGCTTGTCTCGTTTTGAAGAAGCCCCACGGCGAAACGCGTAGACGACTTCAAAGTATTTATTTACCACTCATGATTCACTAATCCAGACGGTTCTATTTGATTGTATTTATTTCTCAATATTATATCATTGTTCTACTGTAATTTTTCTATTTTTTGTAATAAATTATCAATTTTATATATACTTCTGCTTTGCCTCAAAGTCTGACCTTTACTCATTCCTCTGATTGGGTTTTTCCTCCATTGTTATCAGTGGTGTACCACACAGTTCAGTGCTGGGAACCTTCCTTTTAAATATCTTTATAAATTATATTGGGTCTGGGATCAAAAGTCTCCAATTTACAAGCCGATCTCAATGCTATGTCTAATTGGGGCGACTATGTGGCAGAGGAGGTTTAATGTTGATAAATGTAAAGTTATGCACTTGGGGGCTAAGAATATGCATGCATCATACATAATAGGGGAAGTACAAGGGAGGGATCCGTAGTGAAGAAGTATCTGGGGGTTTTGGTAGATCATTGGCTCAATAATGGCATGCAATGCCAAGCTGCGGCTTTTTAAAGCGAGCAAAGTCCTTTCTTGTATTAAGAGAGGTATGGACTCCAGAGAGAGATATAATTTTGCCCCTGTTCAAATCATTAGTAAGACCTCATCTGGAATATGCAGTTTTGGGCACCAGTTATCAAAAAGGATATCGAGGAACTGGAGAAAGTGCAGAGAAGGGCAACCAAACTGATAAGAGGCATGGAGGAGCTCAGCTATGAGGAAAGATTAGACGAACTGAATGATAAACATGTACAAATATATAAGGGGTCCATATAGGGAACTTGGTGTTAAGTTTTTCACTTTATGGTCAACACAGAGGACACACGGGCACTCTTTACATCTAGAGGAAAAGAGATTTAATCTCCAAATACAGAAAGGTTTCTTTACAGTCAGGCCTCGTACACACGTCCGAGAATCTCGTCAGAAAAAACCCGTCGTTTTCCCTGACGAGATTCTTGGCAAGAAACTCTTGCCGCTGCAGTGTACTGACTTTCATTTCAAAAGAACCGCAGTTCTCTTGAAAGGAAAGAACACAGTGACATCATTGTGTATGATGAGCACTAGCTCGTCACATTCGATGCCGTCGCCGCCATCTTGCTTCACCCTACCTATGCCGTGGAAGCTACCGCACATGCGTCAGTAAATTCGAGCATGCGCGGGTTTCTACGGCGACGGGTAAGTATACACACTCTCGGGTTTCTCGTGGAGAAACAGGCCGACAAAAATCTTGACAAGAAAAAAGAGAGCAGGTACTTTTTTTTTCTCGTCGAGATTCTGGCCAGATTTCCAGACGAGGAACCTGAATGCCTTGTACACACAAACGGGAATCTCAGCAAGAAGCAGTTGTCTTGCTGTTTTTTGCCGAGAAACCCAGTCGTGTGAACAAAGCCTAAGAGCTGTGAAAATGTGGAATAGACTCCCTCCGGAGGTCGTTCTGGCCAGCTCAGTAGATTACTTTAAGAAAAGCCTGGATACTTTCCTAAATGTACATAATATAACTGGGTACTAACATTTATAGGTAAAGTTGATCCAGGGAAAATCCGATTGCCTCTTGGGGGATCAGGAAGGAATTTTTTCCCCTGCTGTAGAAAATTGGATCATGCTCTGCTGAGGTTTTTTGCCTTTCTGTGGATCAACTGTTGGTATAGAATTGGGTAAATGGGATTATATGATATTTTTTATGGTTGAACTAGATGGTTGTGTTCTTTTTCAACCTGACTAACTAAGTAACAATAAGAAGGAAAGGTACCCCAGGGGGCTTTGTGTTGCAGCAAGGAATAAAAAATTATTATAAATGAAAAACCTATATTTTTTTATTTGGAAGAGATTTGCCACTGGAAGAACATGTGTTGGATTTAAAGACACGAGCTCCAATTTGTGAAACCTATAAATAAAAAATACAGCTGTATTGGTACATATACAATAACATTGCATTATTATCTTATAATAAATTAGAAACCCTGATGCTTTTCAACCTTATCAATGGAGGTCATCTTCAGGAGGAGAGGAAGAGATGCTCTGAAATAGAAACAATGTGTAGGTGAAATTGTTAAAGAAACAAAAGCCCTATCAACAATGGAACATCTACTGTATGTACAATCTTTATATTAATGAGTATTACCAATTAACGGCTGGGGCCGTTAATTGGTAATACCATGTGTTGAATTTAAAACCAACCACGCACTCCATGGCTGTGGCTGCGCCCCAAACGGCCTGCTGGGGGCGGAATGGGAAACAGCCAGGCTGCAGGTGAATGAACAGACTCCAGGCCTACAAGAGGTCGCACTGGTGCCCCATACACTCCGAGGTAAGGGGGGGTAGGTAAGAGAGGCCCGGGGAGCAGGGGCAGAAGCCACAATTATGAAGCCAAGCCAGGTGCCCAACGCTGTAAAGATATATAATAATGTATTAACGTAAATATTCAAATGTTGATGACTTCATAGTTGAGTGAAGTGATAATGTGACAGTGATGTGGTGTGATGGCAGAAAAATGTGAATGTGGAAAAAGAGTGAATGAAAAGTGTATTTGTGAAAACCACAAGAAAGAAAAAGTGATGGGGTGAAAAATGCTGAGAGTGTGAAAAGGTGTGTGTGTGGTGATGTGATGTGATGTAAAGAGGTATGATGTGAGAAAGGTGTGTGCAAGGACATGGAAGAGCTCAATGTGTGACATGTAACTATGTATACATTGCCCAGGTTTGTGAAAGGTTTATTAATTTTTCACTTTAAATTAAACCTCCAATGGTGCAACAAAGCCAAGTGGTAATGTTTTGTCTGTAATGGGTGCAAAATGCTAGGCCACGGAATAAGCAGGGCAGGGCAGGGTGACAATTTTTTTTTGTCCACAGTGGTGCAAAAACATAAACAGAAAAAAAGCCATAAGTGAACAAAAAATGTGCACACACACTAAAAAGTGCACTCATGGGTGTGTTTTTAGTCCACCTTCCAAAGGAGCAGGACCTCTACCCTAATCCCCAGGTGGCGCAAGGCTCCTCGCAGGGACTAAGGTTTCCAATGGTCTGGCTAGTGGGAGAAAAATAAATAGAAAATAAAAAAGTGGCCATGCAATTGTGCAATGGCTAGGCCCTGGTGCCTAGTAGACAAAAATTGCCCCCGGGACTTAGCCAAAACACCTACTAAAAGGTGCCGTGCAAAAGCAACATTTGGTGGCTGTGACCATGTGTTCTGTTCACACCATGTGGTCCCACTCCCAAGTGTTACTAAGAGCACCACTCAGGTCAACCACTCCCAGGGGACATAGCCACCATGGACCTTCTGCCCTCCCAGCCCATGGCCAGACATGGTGGAACATTCAAACCAGGAGGTAATGGGCTCTTCCAGCTTTCCCAGTAGAATTAATCCTGTGTCCCAACTGCCTTTGGGTGCCCCCGTTTCTGTTCCAGCTTGTACTAACCTTCCAAGCCCCCATCAATCTAGCAGAGATTCATAGCCACCATTCCAACCTTGGTCAGGTCAGATTGACAGCACAGAACCCCCACTAGATCACTGATAAGAACAGATACTACGCTTTATTATTTTTTAAATTTCTTTATATCTATAAAATACAAAAACTGATGGTCTCTTACATCACATATTGCATAGATAATACATATATAGTACATTATAGACAGAGTTGTAGGTGAAAAAAACAAAGGTGCGGTTTATTTAAACTATATACAGTGAAAAATATAACAGCAAAACAAAAAGAAACATGAAAATAAACTCTGGGTCTTGCCACTGTCTAGGTATTAAACTTTTGGCAGCATTTAATAACTGAAGGACCATTGATCTGATATAAAGTTTAGTTGCCATTCTAACCCCATGAAACAAGCACCCCACAGGTATTTTTTTTAATCTTGGGGCAGGTCCACGACTTTCGTCGTTCGCGGTCTGACAAAGCGTCGGACATCTGGCGATGTTCGCGGCAGTCCGCAATGTTACATGAGTAAGAACTTTGACCTATGACACATCCATCAGGTCGTGCAGGACAGCCAATTGAGACATTTCAGCACATGGACATACCCCCTATCTTATAAATAGACCTGATCTGGCGGCCATCTTACATTCTGCTGTTTGTCAGTGTAGGGAAAGGGTGCTGGGTTTGGAGCAGGGACAGGTTGTATTATTTCAAATAGCTATCTAAATGTCCACAAGAGTCCTTTTAAGGACTGGTATAGGTGTGCTACTTGCTCTATAATATAGGGGTCTAATACATTCATATACTTTTTGTCAGTGTAGGGCGAGGTTGGCGTTTCCAGCAGGGACAGCGTTTAGCGACACAAATCGCTACCTAACAGGTCCACAAAAGTCCTTTTAAGCACTGGTATAGGTGTGCTACTTCCTGTGCACTGCAGTATATAGGTGTAATATACACTTATAATATACTTTCGAATATAGAAAGCATATTATAGTGGATTTATATTGTGCAGCATTGTGACTGGCGGTGTATTTGGTTACTGCTGGATTTTTGCCTTTCGCTGTTTCCTCTGCTACACACATTAAAAAAAATCCTGAAAAAAAAAGTTTCATAACTGGTGAAATAAACCAGTGGCCCCCCAAAACGACAGATTTTGTTATATTCCTTCTTCCACATATACTGCTCTTCTCTAGAGACATTTGTCACAGGGTCATTTAAAAAATGACAGGCAGAGGAAGAGGCAGGCCCTTCCTCAGGGGTGGTAGGGGTAGGGCAGGAGCACCAGGCCGGAGCCAAAGTGGCACAATGTTCGTTTAATTACGTCAAAGGACGCACCAGACTTGGTTGAGTGGTTCACCACCAACACCACCACCACCACCACCATATACCCTCCGCTTGAGTCACAGGAATTATTTTCCGATCCATCAGAAGACATTTCGGATGCGCAGCCATTCTTGGCATTGGATCAGGAAGAGGGGGTAGCAACAGCCAGCACTCAGCAGTCTGATGACAGTACTCAGATCAGCCCAAGGAGGTTGGTGCCCGCTGTTGCTGCCCACTCCGAGATCTCTACTGTTAGTGATGGGGAAGGTGACGTTGATGATGACGTGTCTACAGATGTCACTTGGGTGCCCACAAGAGAGAAAGATGAGGGGAGTTCAGAGGGAGAGATGGACCAACATATAGGGAGGAGAAGCAGGCCGAACTTACATTGCACAGGAGGGACAAAGCTGACTCCTAATGTATCAGGAGCGAGCCATCAACCATGTACGGTCACATCTGGAGCTCCCAGGACGCCGGCCCATGGCTCCGCAGTGTGGGCTTTTTTTAACGTGTCCGCTCCAGACAATAGTGTTGCCTTCTGCAGCCTTTGCAGTCAACGCAGAAGTCGCAGGAAGCCCAACACTCACCTAGGGACGACCGCCTTAGGAAGGCACCTGGCCTCCTATCACCGAGCCCAGTGGGAGCAACGTCATCAGAACCCACAGAGCCACACTCCAGGCTCTCACCGTCCAGCCTCTTCTCCTTCTCCTTCCCCCCTATGCTCACAATTGTCCTCCACTCCACCTTCCATCATGCCTTCCTCAAGTTTTTGTTGCAAAAAGGCAGGCTTCCGTGGCCCAAATGTTCGATCGTAAAAAAGATGACGCTGGATAACCCTCTTGCCCAATGGTTGACCGCTGGCTTGTCGGAACTGATAGCCCGCCAACTACTACACGGTGCTGTGTAATGTAAAGGGGTCCAGAGGTGCAGGGTGCTATGTAATGTAAAGGGGTCCAGATGTGCAGGGTGCTGTGTAATGTAAAGGGGTCCAGAGGTGCGGTGCTGTGTAATGTAAAGGGTGCATGGTGCTGTGTAATGTAAAGGGGTCCAGTGATGCAGGGTGCTGTGTAATGTAAAGGGGTCCAGTGATGCAGGGTGCTGTGTAATGTAAAGGGGTCCAGAGGTGCAAGGTGCTGTGCAATGTAAAGGGGTCCAGTGATGCAGGGTGCTGTGTAATGTAAAGGGGTCCAGAGGTGCAGGGGGCTGTGGAATGTTAAGGGGTCCAGAGCTGTGGGTTGCTGTGTAATGTAAAAGGGGTCCAGAGGTGCAGTTGTGGAGAGGGGGTTATACAGTAGTGACAAAGAGATATTGTAGGATGCAGGGGGCACAGTGGGGTGTTTTTACATTTTACAGTCGGGGGGCCCGATATAGGAGCTGCCCCTGGGGCCAAATGCTCTAGGTACGCCCCTGGCGGGCAGAGTCTGTGGAAGGAAATGCGGTGGAGTCTGGCTGGAGAGGGTGGGCACAGTTGGTGGACGAGTCGGCGGGAGAAGACCGAGTCCTCACCTGCAGTTAAACTTGGTAAGCTGGCAGGGGTATAGGGTGCAGCTGCGTTAGGGTTGTGACCTGTGCAGTCACATTCAGTCGCCGCCAGCAGCCGAACGTCCCTACGCTCATCTTGGTACACCCTCCCCTCGGCTGCAGTAAGCAGCAGCAGACATCTTGTTACACCCAGCCTGAGCTATATGGGCTGGGTGTAACAAGATGTCTGCTCCTGCTTACTGCAGCCAAGTGCAGGGTCTACCAAGATGGGCATTGCAGCACATTTTTTTTTATAAATTCAGTGTAATTTTTCGCAGCATTTCAGTACCAGCCACCTGTTGGTGCAATAAGTGCCCACAAATGACACCAATCAGGTGGCACTGATAGGTGGCACTTGTGGGCACTAATAGGTGGCACTATTAGTTCCCATCAGCGCCAGTCACCAGTCAGTGCCCATAAGTGCCACCTGTAAGTGCCACCTATCAGTCCCCATCGGTCAAACTGCCACATGACATTGGAAAAAAGTAATCGGTATCGGCGAGTACTTGGAAAAAAGTATCGGTACTTGTACTCGGTCTTAAAAAAGTGTTATCGGGACAACCCTAATACCGTGTTTCCCCGAAAGTAAGCCTTACCCCGAAAATAAGCCCTATTTCGATTATCAGGATGGGCTGTAATATAAACCCTACCCCGAAAATAAGACCTAGTAAATCTCCCTAAAACCACTTTTTAAATGTTGCCTAGTGTCTCCATTTGCTGCTATATTTAAAAGAAATAGGTTTTCACTCTAGTGTCTCCGTTTGCTGCTAGGGTATACCGTATTTAAAAGAAGTAGGTTTTCACTCACTGCTGCCCCGCCGGAGGTCCTCTTCTCCCCTCCCGGCTGATGTCTGCTGCTGCTTCCTCTTTCGTTGCACATCAGCCGTGGATCTCGGCTATTCTCTCTCCCCCCCCCCTCCCTCCAGAGGTCGTCTTCAGCCCACTGAGGTCAGCGGCAATCTCGGCTCTTCGTTTTTCCTCCTCTCCTCCCGCTGACGTCTGCGCCCCCTCCCTCTTTGCATGGAGCTGGCTGACGTCACCGAACACCTCTCTGTAATCATCACCTCAGAGAAGAATAAACGCTGTTAACCACTTCAATACCGGGCTTTTATACCACCTCCATACCGGGCCTATTCTGACACTTCTCTCCTACATGTAATAATCATCATTCTTTTGCTAGAAAATTACGCAGTACCCCCAAACATTATATATGTTTTTTTAGCAGACACCCTAGGGAATAAAACAACGGTCATTGCAACGTTTTATCTCGCACGGTATTTACGCAATAATTTTTCAAACGCCTTTTTTTTTGTAAAAAAAAATTGTTTCATGAATTAAAAAAATAACAAAACAGAAAAGTTAGCCCAATTTTTTTGTATTATGTGAAAGATTATGTTACACCGAGTAAATAGATACCCAACATGCCACACTTTCATTATGCGCACACTCATGGAATGGCGCCAAACTTTGGTACTTAAAAATCTCCATAGGCAACGCTTTATTTTTTTTTACAGGTTACCAGTTTAGATTTACAGAGGAGATCTAGTGCTAGATTCGTTGCTGGCACTCTAACACACGCAGCGATACCTCACTTATGTGGTTTAAATGGCGTTTACATATGTCGGCGGGACTTATGTGTGCGTTCGCTTCTGCGCGCGAGCTATCGGGGACAGGGGCGTTTTAATTTTTTTTTTTATCTTTTATTTATTTTTTTGACTTATTTTTTATTTATTTTTACACTTTTTTTTCATTTTTTTTTTCCCACTTTTATTCCTATTACAAGGAATGTAAACATCCCTTATAATAGTAAATGTGTGTGACAGGTCCTCTTTAAGGAGAGATGCGGGGTCAATAAGACCTCACATCTCTCCTCCAGGCTGGAAACCATGAGATCGGTAAAAAGAAATTCACCGATCTCATGAATGGTTGCTTACAGCCGCAATCGCGGCTTTGTTTACTTACAGGGACCCGGGCGTGACGTCATCACATCGCGCCCAGGTCCTCCAACGGTCATAGAGATGACTGGTGACCATCTGGTCACCAGTCATCTCTATGCTTCCTGCCGATTCGTTCTCCGGGCCCCCGAAGGCACGGGAGAGCCCGGAGAAGCGGAACCGCCTCTATGATCATTCTTATGTCGTGCAGAATTGCCGGCTGAAGAAGAGGATATCTGGATGATGCCTCTGGCTGCAGGGATCATTCAGATATTCACCTGCAAAGCCCAGGCCGTCAATTGACGGCCATATAGGATGGGAGATCCCATCTCTGGCCGTCAATTGTCAATAGGCGGGTATTGAAGTGGTTAAACAGGTATTTTTACCAGTATACCGTACCAGTACCATATAAAACAACACTGGACCTCATACAGTACCAGAAATAATGATATAAAAAACGAACTCCTGACCTGATAGGAAGGGGAAGACAGGACACAGAATTTTTACCGTAGATTTTAACAGGTTTTTCAGAAAATAGAGAGGGATAAATGACACAACACAAACACTGTGTTGTTTATCATGCTTTAAAGGAACAGGATTTTCTTTAAAGCAACAACCAGCCAGACAGACTTGAGACTTTTTGCGCACTTTATGTGTACCGTATATAGTATTATTACAGTACGGTATTTTGATCCCCAGACAAGATGAGTTCAAAGAGAAAGAGCTATTCTGTCGAGTACAAGAAAGGAATCGTGGAGGACTCCCACGGCAAGAATCTTACCGCTTTCTGCAAAGAGATGAAGTTAGATCTCCGAATGGTCCGAAAATGGCGAGCAGAGTACGGTAACCTCAGTCAAAAGGTGGACGAAGGAAATGCTAAGAAGCGCAAGTGTGGATCAGGTCGCCAGCCATTATATCTTGAGCTGGAAGATGTCATCTGTGAATGGATTGCTGACAAGACAGCAAAGGCTTTGGTTGTGCACAGGGCTGATATTCAAGCATTTGCCCTTAAAATGGCACCACAATTTGACAAATTTCCCAGAAGATTTCAAAGCATCACACCACTGGCTGGATGGCTTCCTTCAGCGATATGAACTGTCTCTAAGAAGATCGACAACACTGTTCAAGCTGGAAGATAATGAAGTTGTTAAACGTGCACTTGCATTCAAGTTCTTTGTTGATGGCATAGACTTTTCTAAATACCAACTCTCCAACATGATTGCAATGGATGAAACTGCAGTGTATATGGGCCAAGGATCTCAAACTACAATAGATCAGAGGGGAGCCTCCTCAATCTATGTTCCCTCCACTGGTTATGAAAGAGCATGTGTTACTTGTGTTTTGGCAATTCGTCTGGATGGAACAAAAGCCACACCTCTAATTATCGCAAAGGGCAAGCAAGATAAGATTGAAAGCGTTTCAGGCATTTATGTTCTTGAAACAGAAAAAGCCTGGTGCACACAAGCAGTAATAAGAAAGTGGATCGATTTAATGCTGCCACTTGTTCAGAGAGGTGGCTAAAGAGGTCTGCTAGTCTGGGATTCAGCCAGCACTCACCGCGCAAAAGACATGAAGAACTTCCTTGCAGAGAGAAGAATAGATCAAGTAATGATTCCTGCAGGAATGACTGCTTATCTCCAAACTCTTGATATTGCAATAAACAAACCATTCAAGGACCATTTGCGCACGGAAATCAATGAATACACTGAAAATAGATCGGTCAGAAATCAGCGTGGAAACTTTGTGAAGCCTAAACAGCTAGAGGTCGTGACATGGGTGAAGAATTCATGGGATAAAATCACTGACAGCTGTGTTGCCAAAGCACTACGAGCAGGCTACATGGACAAGAAGTACTCGTTTAAGGAGAGCTATATTGCTTTACATGAGAGATTAGGCCCAATGGCTCAAAAGGAAATGGAGATGCAAGAAATTCAGGCTGGCAATCAGGGTTTGGAGAGTTATGATGATATTCCAGAAGAAGATGACATGATTGTAATTGAATAAATGTTGTTTAGGGAGAGCTACCGTACCATATATTGCTGTAAATGAGAGATTAAGACCAATAGTTCAAAGGAAAATGAAAATGAAGATGACTGTACTGGTATTTGAATGAATGGTGTTTAAATGTTGTTTAATGTACATACTGTAAATAAATAAGCCCTACCCTGAAAATAAGCCCTAGTGTGTTTTTTTTTACTAAAATTAATATAAGACCCGGTCTTATTTCCAGGGAAACATGGTAGATATCCATCATAAGGGAAACATTGAGTTCCAATACCCCATATTTACAACTCTTCTAGCTCCTGCAACGGCAAGTGAGTAAGGTACTTGTGCCCCTTGATCAAGCAATCTCTCGCGAAACTAGTAGGACGGAACGTGCGGTACATCGGCATCACCCCCCTTGACTGCTTGGTTTCCCTGTTTGGACGGGCTCTCTAATTACTGCAAAATTGTGAGTGTTTAGCATGCATAATTTTATATAATAAAGTTTTAAAGTTTTTTTTACACAATCTAGGCCCCCTTCTTCTTTTTTTCATATCTGTGACATATGAGTGCCAATGATTTGGATTAAGGGAACAAAGTGATGACTTCTAGCAGACTGGGTGCATCCAGCTTGAGGCTTCGCAATCCCTTATACTTTCATGCTACCTGGGGTCTCCTATAATCAAGGGACCACTGGGATCTGGTAAGCGGACATACATGCTTTGTTGGTGGAGGATCTTCTGTTATCTGGTTGCCACTTGTCACTGGTGATTCATCTGTTTATACACCTTGAAGATTCAACTCTTTTTTGGTGAAGAACTGTTTCTCTTCAATGAGTTGGTCACACATGTGATCCAACCTTCCAATCACTTATATATGTGGACTCTTGCCAAAGAATTCTAGTTCACAATTTTTCTGTAAATACATTTAAGTTTATGATAATTGTTATGTTTTAACTGATCATCATAATTCACCATTGTTTTCTATTTGTTTACACAAATGTTTAGCGCTACCTTTTTTTCTTTTCCACTTGTCATAGAAATCTCTATATAGAAGAGTCACTTGTGCCCCGGTGTCCAAGAGGGCTTTGGTATAAATCTCCTCTACTTGAATGGGCACTAACGGGGAAGGCCCAACTAACCTTTAAGGAAACTTCCGAGGCACGACTTTTCCGCTTTCCCCTGTAACTCGTATCTTCACTCTTCTCTTGCGAGGGCGCCCTTACCCAGTCGCGGGGCTGGGAGTTGGAAAGTGGCTTGAGGGGGGCTCCTCTTCCTGCCTCTGCCCCCTTGTTTCTTTCTTCGTGTTGAAGCTGTCTACGATAGGCGGGCACCCGGTTGGCTCCTTCATCGGGGCCCTCTGAAGTTTTCCGCCGACCTGTAGGCTGGTTGGTAGGCATTGACCGGGCTGGGGCAAACTTCTCTGGTGTGTCCTACCCCTCGACAGTTAAAATAGGAGGTGAACCTTCTGGGTGCACCTTGCTGGTCGTGGGATCCATAAGCAGCCCTTTCGGTCCTATGTCTCCTGGGCTTGTAGGAGTAGAACCACGCTTGGGCGGATAGAACACCCACTAGTTCTGTCAGCTGAGACACTCGTGACTCCAAGAGCTCGACTTTGGGGTCATTATCCTCAGTAGCCACGACACGCACCCAGGCGGGAGTTTCTGTGGCTTGGTATTTAGTCTTTTGATCTAGGAGGTCCTCCTCCTGTCGAATGATCCGAATCAGGTCAGGATACTTCAACACTCCGCCTCCCTTTAGAGTCCGCAACTGAAAGACAATGGGATCCATGGGTTGGGCTCCCCTTACCACTTGTTGGAAGCGTGTCTTGTCCACATGTTTTGGCTCTATCCCTTTCTTTAATAACATCCGGTGCAGGATCTTATCCAGGCTGCTGACAAATTCAGATAGTTTCTCTCCCCTCCTTTGGAAGCAATGCTCCAGTTGACAGCAGAGTTCACTGATGTCTTCTATTCTCCCAAACACATTCTGTAAGACTTCCAGGTAATCTTGAGCAGTACAATTTCCTTTGCTAAGTTTGAGATTACGTACGGCCTCTAGTGCTGACCCTCTGAGGCTTTCCATGATCCGTTGTTTCCTATTCTTCTCGGGGATTCACTACTCTTTCAGAGCTTGAGTGGCCTGATCCATTCATTCTTCAAAACCATCTTCTGAAGATGGCACAGGGTGTTTCCCTGAGAAGGCCCTGAGTTTTCTGTATCCGGTAACCGAACAGTCTGTAGAATCCTTCTTGCACTGAGCTACAATCTCTTCCAAAACAGCACACAATTCTGGGTTGAGGTCCTTAAGTGGTGCCTTGGCTGACCCCTTTATGGGTTTTCTTGAGTCCCCACTGTGTGCCTGGGGGCACCAGAAGAAGTAGATGGGGTTGCACTGGAAGAGGAAGAATCAGCCGACTCTTGTGTAGGTTGCATCAGAAAGAGTTCATTGTCAGTGATGGTTTTCACACTGGGTACCTTTAAGAAGTCTGAGACTCCCCCTCGCCATTCACTTAGGACATAGGTATGTAAGTTGGTTTTATCCACCTTTAGTCGCATCACCCAGAACTTCAAGCCTTGGGACAAACTTTCCAAGACTAAGCGTGCTTCCTCTTCATTCCAGACTTCTCCCCTCACTTCAATCACTAAGCCTTTCTTCACAGGAACACCCTCGTCTGTGCACCACTGGGCCACAGCGGCTGCATCCATGGTGGATCTTGGTAAGGGCGGGGTTCAGTACTCAGGGATAATAGATGGTTTGAGAAGTAGAATCCCGGACGGGCCCCAACGTGTAGCGCTACCCCCGAAGGAGCCACTGGTTGTTTTGGGGATCTACTCTCTATGGTTTGGCTCACCCCTAATTAAATAGCTCGAACCCTCCCTTGACACATCAGAAGTTTGGTGGGTGTATTGTGACCCCCGCTGACTGGGAGGGGACACAATGACAAGTATAAAGTATTCAAGGACAATGCAATAATGGTATTACCTGAATTATGGATGGTCCCTTCAGACAAGAAGAAATGCGCTTCACACATTAATATATTTAAATCAGAAGTGGAGTTTACTTCATGTGCACTCAAAAAGGGAAAAGAAAAGAACAAGCATAGGCTTAAACCATAAAAGAAATAGCTGTTGTGTAATTACACAATATGATTTCGCAAAGGGCCCTTGCTGAAATCAACTAATGACTTTAACGAATGACACAGCTCTTAAGCTAATGGCCCATACACACGATCCGAATATCGGACGAAAACGATCGTCCGATGATGGATCGTACGATTTTCGGATCGTGTGTACACTACTTTCGACAGCCGATCACGCCCGTTCATCTGATTAAATTCGATCGGACAAGCGCGAAAATTTTTCTCGTCCGATGTCCGATCGTTCAATTTTCGTTTAGTCAGTACAGCCGTCGTCCGACAATACAATACAAATACATTACAACACGTGACATCGCTTCCGATCGTTTTTTTCTATCGTACGAGAATTTTCGTGAGTTTAAAAACCTATTTTATTTTACTTGCGATTATTAAGTGAAAAAAGTCGTACGATCCGTCGGCCGATATTCGGATCGTGTGTATGGGCCATAAGAATGGTACCATTCAGCTAAACTACAATGAACAGTCTGTGCTAACAAGCTCTCTCTAGCAAGCGATCAGGTAAGTAACTAAAGTCCACATTGCAGCCAGGTGGTGCACAAATAGATTTATAATCCACAGGGAACAGGTAATAAAAGGCACAAGGATCCCGGACGAAGTTGTTCCACTGTTTCAGCTGTCAGCTGGACTTCCTCTCCAGTCTCCAGGTACACAGGCTGGACACAGGAGTCTTGCTTCCATCCGGATGGCTAGTCTCTCGGTAAATTTAGGCCCAGGCTTCTGTCTGCAGCTCGGTATTGTGTGAAAGGTCTATTGATGCTAATATGTGTAGTTAACATAAGTCAGACGTCTGACCTTTAGAGTGTGCTAACTCACAACACATATTAGCATCAATATACCTTTCACACAATACAGTGTTAATTAGCATCACACAATGAAATATCTTAGGAGCCAGACTTAATTAACACCTTAACAGTATGTGTCCCCACATTAAATGAATCACACTATTATTGACCTGTTGGGTTCAGAATTAACCACATGTAATATTTCAAGATATCCTGCAATACATTGTGAATTATCCTTACTGTCCCATCTCATGTAATTCAAGATATCATTTCTCAGTCATCCTATGGCCCTAGTGGACATAGGATGACCCTAGATCCAAGAGTCATTGGTGAAGCTGAACCAGGAGTACCCCGCATCTTTCAAGAGCCTCTGGGTCCCACGGGCCATACCGTTACATCATACAACTATATAAATCAGACCAAAATGAGGGACAAATGAGGAGGAATGAGGGACAGAGGGACATTGCTCCAAATCAGGGACAGTCCCTTAAAATCAGGGACAGTTGGGAGCTATGGTTTTACAGATAAAGTAGTTCTGTTTAGCATTTCTGGCAGAGAAAGCAGACCAATCTGAAATACTGTATGCACAATCTGTAATCTACAGCCTCTTTACAGTTATATATATGCAGGTTCCATTTTCTGAGATTCATCGCTGCATCATTCCCAAAGTAAGCTGTCACAGCATCTGTCGGGAATGTTGTGTGGCCTTTGAAGTTATCATATTTCAAGTCTCGTGTTCTGAAAGCGAGTAGGAATAATTGCAGAGCCAACAAAACAAGCAGCATAAATCCCAGCTTTCTATGAAGCAAACATGCCTAGGAGAATAAACATAATATAAGGAGCAGGATGGTGTGCTGAGCTCTCGACACTTACTCTATTGATGTGTTTGTTATTGTATTCTGTATGTCACTCTGCTGTTGTCCCAGTGTGCTGCAGTATAAAACATTCATGATAACAGTGCTAATAAAATAAACCATGTCTACTAAAATATTTGGGTTTCTTTTGCCAAGAAATGACTAATGTCTTTTTCTAAAGGGAAATCTTTGAAGTGTAAGGCAATTTTTTAGACATTTTTATAAACATTTGGAGTTATTGTAAGGTTGGAATCCTTAGGAAAATAATTTCTTTATTACATCTCTTTCAAAAAACGACAATCACCTATGCACAGTGTACAGCTATCAATCTGCCAAGAACCAAGGACTCACAAACACAGCTTGTGCGCTGGTTTGGTTATTCTCAAGCGCTTACTGCTTCTTCTCAATGAATGGATGCAAAGTTTTACAATTACAGCATATCTAAACCCAAGAGCAAACATTTTAGGCATGGCACTGGCCAGCATCTGGCACTGCCTAGCAGAATATTTCACTCTGGTGGCCACTGAAAATATCCCTTTCGGGGACAGATCACCGGGAGTGGGGAGGACACTGGAAGGACTTGGTTGGCTGCCACTATAGCCAAGGACAGAAGCCTTACCTTGGCAATAGGGCAGGCAGATTCCAATTGACTGCAACCAGGGGATAGACCCACCCACTACCCAAACAGAGTAAAGCAGGACTGGGAACTGGTGTGTGTCCAGAGGTACCTTAAAAGTCCAAGGAGAGGGGTCAGAACGCAGCATGCAGCCCAGTTGGTCAGGAAAGGGGGTGGGGACAAGTGAGCGCCCCCCTCCTGTACCCTACCAGATCGCATGCCCTCAACATACACCCCCACCCAAAAACACATTGTCCCCATGTTGATGAGGACAAGGGCCTCTTCCCAACAACCCTGGCAATTCTTTGCTGGGGGCTGTGGGCGTGGGGGCTTATTGGAATCCGGCAGCCCAGATCCCGGCCCCCCACCCTATGGGAGTAAGTATGGGGTACATTGTAACCCTAGAAATGATATGTGTATGCCTTCGCGCTAAGTGGAGCAATTAAAGTGCAAATAAACGCTATATGAATAAAATAAATAGCAAAAAATATATCTATATAACAGTTGCTGCAAAACCTAAAAGTGTTTACATAACACAAAATAACAATCAGGTGATAATAAATGATCTTGCGCTACTAAAAGATAATAGTGTAGTATCCAAATAACCAAATTAAACACACGTGCCTTAAATAGGATATAAATGTGAAATCTATATAGAAATCTGTATATTAAAGTCCAAAAGTGCATAAAGTGCCAAAGTGAATAGGTGTTAGTAAACAACAGTCCGTGTGTCGTCCAGTGTTCACAGTATTCGTGTGGGTGCCACTCCGTGGGAAAAAACAGCCTCACAGGCCTCTCACCTCACTGCCACAAAGTAACTGCATCAAATACCCTCAGGTATCTCCAATATTCTTGTAAGGTATGCTGGGTTAGCAAACATCCGGGACCTCACAGAGCCAAAAATATATCTATACCAACTCAGGAAACAAAAAGTGAAGAAAGAGAGACTCCCATAGTGTAGTATCATCAGACAACGATCATTTAATAAAAGTAATCTCCTTACATCAAAGGAATAAAAAACAGCTTAAAAACAAACGGCATAAGCCGGATCCTCACGTCACTCCAGGTGTCCGTCAATCCCTACGCGTTACGGCAACTGCCTTCATCTGGGGAACCTGCTGAAGTGTCAAGTGATTACATTTATATGGCGTCGGCGGAAGTGTGGCACCCACACGAATACTGTGAACACTGGACGACACACGGACTGTTGTTTACTAACACCTATTCACTTTGGCACTTTATGCACTTTTGGACTTTAATATACAGATTTCTATATAGATTTCACATTTATATCCTATTTAAGGCACGTGTGTTTAATTTGGTTATTTGGATACTACACTATTATCTTTTAGTAGCGCAAGATCATTTATTATCGCCACATTGTAACCCTACCCATTTACATGGGAAAAAAGTGTCAATAAAAAACACAATACAAAGGTTTTAGGTTTAGGCAACTCCGGGGGGGTCTCTTCTAACTTTGGTCATCTCTTCCACCCTCTCCACTCCCCCTTCCGGCCTCTTCTCTGCATTCTCCATTCCCCCACCCGCTGTCCGGTCGTCTTCTGCCAGGTTCTTCTGCTCTTTTGCTAGCTCTTGGCCGGTCTTCTCTGTTGTCTTCTTCCCTCTTCTCTTCTTCCGATGTTGACATGGCGCTCTCTCCTGCTGTAATGCTGTGTGCGCCGTGTGCAGTGTTACCTAACTAGTTACATGGGAATTTTAAAAAAAAGTTCATTAGTTACTTTCAGAGTTGCTTTTAGGGGAAATCTTTTTATCTTGTATAATGCTTATGGTGTGCAGCTCAAGGTGTACTAAAAAAGGAGTGTACCTTTGAAAGTGAATCTACTTAACTGAGAAGGGCTGTTTAGAAAAAAAAAAAGAAACAAATTACTGAAATCTTAAGACCCCTTTCACACTGGGGCCGCAGCCACGTTTGCGGTAAAGTGCTTCTATTTTTAGCTGTGCTTTTTGGCAGCAAGCGGGGTGCTTTTAACCCCAAAAAAAGGGTAAAAACTCTCTTGTTGCAGTGCCTTAAAATAGCTAAATACAGCGCTCCCAACCTGCCCCAAAGATGCTGCTTGCAGGACTTTTTTGAACATCCCGCAATCGCACAGCCCCAGTGTGAAAAGTCACACTTCAATGAATGGAAGGTGGTTTTCAGACACTTGCCAGAGTGTGAAAGGTGTCTTAATAAGCTTGTTGTTAAAGATAAGACATTCAAGGTTCAGCTGTTACATGACCCCCTGGGTGAATATAGAAATCAAATATCCAAGGTCCACTTAACAAAGTTGACATCTCAAAGTGGTTTGCAGCTCTGGGCCTCAAAAATGTGTTTCTGAAATGAAAATGATCTCTGCTCCATAGCTAAACTGGAAAATGACAGTTTAAAACTGACTGGTTGTTATGGAAACTGCAAACAGTTCCCATTTCCACAATTTACTAAATGAGTTCCACCGTGCAGCATCAAACTGAACATGAAATAAATCTGTATTCCCACCAAGTACATGGTGTACAACTACACTGATTACATAAATGAAAGAAACATTTAGAATGGCTTGGGAAAAACAAACAGAACAAAGCTGCCTGAATAAGGATTAATAGTAAAAACATGAAAAGCTGATGAATCTGGACTTTGGAAACACTTCCAGATATCAGGGCTATATGATGAGGGACAAAGTGGTCTGCATCCTATATTTTAATGTGTGACATGTGTTGGTCACATATGTGTTGGTCACATATGTGTTGGTCACATATGTGTTGGCCAATTGGGTGGCATCATGGACCAATTGGAAGCCATGAATGATTGGTTATATAATGTGGGGAAGGATCTTTAAAGCGGATCTTCACCCTAAAGTGAAGTTCCGCTGATCGGAACACTCCCCCCCCCTCCGGTGTCACATTTGACACCTTTCAGGGGGGAGGGGGGGTGCAGATACCTGTCTAAAGACAGGTATCTGCACCCACTTCCGGCCCGCAGTCTCGGGCAAAAGACAGGTTTTTCCCGTTGTGTGCTGGGAACTCTTGGCTCCCAGCACACAGCGGGAGCCAATCGGCGGGCGCAGAGCGACTCGCGCATGCGCCGTAGGGAACCGGGCAGTGAAGCCGCAGCGCTTCACTTCCTGGTTCCCTCACCGTGGATGGAGGGGGGAGCAGCAGAGAGACGAGTGAACGCTCGTCATCTGCTGCGGACGCCGCTGGACTCCAGGACAGGTAAGTGTCCTATTATTAAAAGTCAGCAGCTGCAGTATTTGTAGCTGCTGGCTTTTCAGAAAAAAAATTAATGGGCCATCCGCTTTAACCTAACTTTGGGATTGGAGAAAGAAAAAAAGATGAACGAGTTGCCAGCGGCAGTTTTAAAACCCAACTGCCGCTGGCAGAGGTCTTTAAAAAGAAGGGTCAACACTGCAAATGTTAACTTTGCATACACTTATGTACGGTAATTGTCAAAAAAAGCCTTTGACACTTATGAAATGCTTGTAATTATACTTCAGTATACCATAGTAACCTCTGACAAAAAGATCTAAAAACACTGAGGCAGCAGACTTTGTGGACATTAATATTTGTGTTATTCTCAAAACTTTTGTCCATGGCTGTACATGACATTTGGTGTGTGCAGAGGATGGACATTGAACCACCTTCATGTCCATTGATGCTTCTTGTGTGCATAAACTGTAACTTTACTTTTCCATTTACTATCCCATAAAGAGGATTTACATGGTTGTTTTATGTAACATTACCCAAATGGCTTGTTGTGCCATTGAAGCTATGTTTAAATTAACCTGTTAGAAAATCTTTGTAATAATTGTCAGATCCCTCTTGAGTGAGAAAAAAAAAAGACAAGAAGTGCCTGAACTGCTTCTATTTATAGACCAAGTTGCGAGCCACAAAACAGTGGGTCCCAGCAAGTTATTCCCAGCGACATGTCTGCCTGTCCCTGGCCATCCTAAGGATACCACACAACATTAATTCGTTCACAGAAATATTAACTTCCAAATTCTGTGATAATTTAATCTAAATTGAAGCTTTGTTCTTAAACATAGGATGATTCCAATCACCAAGATACAACCTTTTAAAATTGAAAAATTACCGCACACTAACTCTGGTCCTGTGGGCGATCGCCCCTGTAACTGTAATTAGCACTGAACACTAACATGTATTCCCTTGATCCCTTT
The DNA here is from genome assembly GCA_029574335.1 of Rana kukunoris. NCBI lineage: Eukaryota > Metazoa > Chordata > Amphibia > Anura > Ranidae > Rana > Rana kukunoris. The sequence continues at coordinate 104,263,492 of CM056056.1, read as the reverse complement.
TGCACTCCGGTGTGTAATGGTTTATAAACAGATATAATTCATCTCTACAGCACCAATGCTACAATATACTAACAGGATTACAAACTTCAGAAAGATAATAAACATTTCTAATCTTACATGACGGCATTGCAAAAACCCTATAAACCATAGCTGCCTGGACACACCAGCCAGATTTGAGCTATAAATGTATATGGATTTATTTTTAATGAAAATAACATCACTGTGTTTGCTGTGTACATCACATGCACTTCTAATGTTATTCTCATATTGTCAGTTACATATGCATGATTGCACTTTGAGGGTAATAAATTAAACATAAGAGTAAGAGTACCCAGCAGTCACTATGGTACCTTTAGTGACATAGCAAACTCTATTCATGCTCAGCTTGTGATTTATAACAGCACAATTCTAGCTCGATCAATGCACAAATGTTTTCTTAAAGGAATTTAAATATATACTGTATATATGCACATACACAATTGCCTTGAAAAAGTTTTCAAACCCGTTGAAATTTTTCACATTTTGTCATGTTACAACCAATGCAATAGGTTTATCAATGCGAAAATTTTAATATTGTACTAATGTTTAAATATGTTCACCTTATAGAGTATGTATGCTTTAGATGACACTCAGCCTATGAAGAAGGACCTAGGGGTCTGAAACATGCCAGGCGTCATCTCCAACAGCTATGGGCAATAGCCCTTCATAACAGAGGGCACCTACATTTATGCCTGTATTTTTGATTTATATATACCTGTTAACTTTGTGTCAAAAAAAAGAATATCAATTAGAGGATTGCTTGGACCTTTTAACTTGCTACATAAAAACAAATCAATTATGAAATAATAATAGATAATAGACAATAGTAATGGTGTCTGAATGTAATATTCATTCAGGGGCTATAATATCTATATGTAGTTACTTTTAATGCATGCTTTTTGTAATTGATGTTCTTTTTTCTTTGCATTCTGGCCCTCAGAGGTTCCCTGCTTTGGTACCTCTCCGCCCCCTGGGGTGAACCTTCCTTGACTTCATCCAACTTCCTGGCACACAAGTGAGACCTTCGGATTGTTTGTATGAGGCTTTCCCAATATTGCTCCCACTGTGCATTCTTCTTCTGCACCACTAGATGGAGCCTCTGCGTGCCAGTGTTCTGCCGAGATGTGTCCCCCTGGCGGATAATGTCCGCCGTAGACGGCGCAGGCGCAGCGCCCTAGCAAACGGAGATACCGAAAATTGACAAACATGAAGAGCTGGGAAATCAGCTGTAGCTTGTCCCTGCGCAATGAACAGGACATTGTGAGAGACTTTGCCGCATGGTCCCGATGCTCGCTCCACTCTGCAAGGAGTGGGTGTATTAATATTATATTGTGTAAGGAGCGGATGACTACAGCAAGGGGGCGAATGTATTACTATTATATCGTGTAAGGGGCGGATGGCTACAGCAAGGGGCGTATATATTACTATTATATCGTGTAAGGGGCGGATGGCGGATGGCTACAGCAAGGGGCGGATGTATTATTAGGGTGGTTATATCAAGAAACGACACGTCTTTGCAGGGCATGTTGAAACAAATGAAGGGTGAAGAAGCTGTATTTTAAATTGATGGACATAGACACTGCAAAACCCTGCAAAATCATGTATTTAAACATGCCCGGCAAAGACGTGTATGTTTCTTGATAAAACCAGCCTAACAATACATCTGCCCCTTGCTGCAGCCATCCACCCCTTACACGATATAATAGTAATACACATCCGCCCCTTGCTGCAGCCATCCACCCCTTACACAATATAATAGTAATACACATCCGCCCCTTGCTGCAGCCATCCACCCCTTACACAATATAACAGTAATACACATGCGCCTCTTGCTGTAGCCATCCGCCCCTTACACAATATAATAGTAATACACATGCGCCTCTTGCTGTAGCCACCCGCCCCTTACACGATATAATAGTAATACACATCCACCCCCTGCAGAGTGGAGCGAGCATCGTGTGTTGGTCATTGCGCATGCGCTGTGTACAGATGAGTCACATCTGTGTTCATCTTCAGGGATTTTTGTAGGTCCATTGTGCTCTGTACTGCGCAAGTGCTGCGCCTGCACAATACAGAGCAGGCAGTATGCGCCAGGGGACAATTCTCTGCATTCCTGGACGCAGTACAGACGTCATGCATGTTGCCACAGGAATGACGGCAATGGCCGGGGCTATGCACCTTCTGGGACGCCAAGGAAATCACACCCCAGCTGCTTGATTGGCAGCATGGACACGAGAAATTCCAAGGGGGGGTAATAGGAAGGGAGCAGCTGAATCAAATCATCTAATTTGTAAGTAGTATCAATTACTCAGCCTCCAGTAGATCTGGGAATAACTTTCACAAGTGCGAATAACCAGACAAAATTGACCTTTATTTAGGTTTCTAACTGTTCCCTTTTTTTTGCAATCTAATTTAAACACATTTTTTACTTTACTGTTTCTCAGACACAGAAGTCTGCAAATGTCTTTAATTTCACTTTCACTAATTTTATTTATTGCCCATTGTGGGCCATGTCTTCTCCCCCTTTTTTTTTTCTGCACTTTTTCAATCGCATCATTGGCTTCATTTGTTTTTTTTATCACATCAATTTTATATTATTAAATAATTTATTTAACTTATATTGTAAGCCGTCTCTATCGGTATTACATCATAAAATATCTCTCTTGGCACCTTATTCACTAACACGAATCATTATCTTCACGTAATACATTTCATTACAATGTTTTTTATTCGTTTTTTTATTCGATTTAATTTATCTATATACATTGAAGTAATTCTTCCTGTGATATATGCATTAATTTCATGAATAAATAATATAATTATATGGGAAAGTTAGTATATACAATAAACATTTAACCTGACACAATCATATAAACATTAACAAGCCATACTTTTGTCTTCTGTTGGCATTCTAACTTGACAGGTTATTTTATTTAAAACAAATTCTTCAGGAATTTTCAAAAACAAACACAAAGGTTGTTATAATGTAACACAGGTGCTCTCTCACCCATCCCCACCCCATTCCTCTGGGCAGTCCAACAGAGGCGTGGTTTCTTGTAGGTTCTGTGGAAAAAGGGATTGCCCGAGGGGGCAGAAGGATAGTGCACGGGTGCTTTGGGATCATTGAGGCTTGATGCGTTTTTTAAATAACAACAACTTCTCTGGCTGTAGAACATACCGTATTTTTTGCACCATAAGACGCACTCCCCCCCCCCCCCAAAAAAAATAGGGGAAAGTGTCCCTGCGTCGAATTGAGCGAATGCTGTGCAGGCCCCGCCGTCGTCGCCATGTCAGAATACAGACACTCGGCTTCTCTGTGGAAGAGAGGGAGGACAGGATGTGAGGCAGGTTCTTGCAGGGGCATACCAAGTGGAGCGGGGGGAGGCGGTCTGCCCCAGGTGCCAAAACATGGGGGTGTCAGCGGCGTTGCTATAATGGTGCGCTCCACACCCAGGTGAGTTGACACCCGCAAGATGTGACACCATCCCGCAAGTGACAAGAGCCCTGGCTGGCTTTTTTTTCAGCTGGAACACCCCCGGCACTGTGGTCTGGTCCAGTCTCACTTCTTGTCTCTCTACACTGGCTGCGGGACATACTAAATAGAATGACAGAATGGAATGCCCATAGTCTTTAACTGCTGCTACAAACTATGTCCTCAGTCCTCCTTAGCTGCTGCCCGGGTGTATTTGATGCTGAGAGCCAGCCAGAGGGATGTGCATTGTAATAGCAGTGTCCTCCACTGCCTGAGGTGAGCTGGTGATAAGGGGGATGGAAGGTGTGGGCTGGCCTGGTATCTACTGTCCTTCACCTGAGCTGTTGTAATAGAAGAGGCTGAAGGGCTGTTTGTGTCTGCCCTGCCACCCTGAGCTGATCTAGGAGGGGGAGGTTGCTTTGTGTACACCACCACCCAGGTATAGTGTAGCTGAGCTGATTTGATAGGGGAGCTGGTATTACTGTGTCCACCACCCACCTATAGTAGTAATATAATATTAAATATTTTAGTACATCATTTGGTTCAGAATATTTTTTTTCTTGTTTCCCTCCTCTAAAACCTGGGTGCGTCTTACCATATCTCTCCCATCAGAAATGGTAAATATACACTGTTTTATTAACAATAGGATATATATATATATATATAATATAATATAAAAGTTGGTTTATCTAAAATATAATAAATTGTTCGCATAGATAAAAATTCCATTGAAGAAGACCAATAATTAGGTCGAAACGCGTAGAGATGTCATGTGAAACTCTACGCTAATACAATAGGTTTTATGTAACATGTGTTGTCTTTTCTATTGTTGATGGGTTGTATTCTCTATGTCCAAGCCAGGTCACTGGTTATGTAATAGACTAGAGAGAAGGTTTCCTTTGAACAACAGCTTTGCTATTATATAAGCGAAATAGAGAAAGAGCATGCCTCGGTAACCCATCAGTTAAACATGTACTTACAAATCTCTCAGCCCTTTAACAAGATTTAGACAACTTCAAACTGGCACAAGTACCCTCAAAGGAAAAGTTTTGCATCTCCGTAATTGCAGATAGTCTTTATACATAAAACCTATTGTTGCTATTGTGTCCCTAATCAGGTTAGTTGCTTAACCTCCCTGGTGGTATGATTCTGTCTGGAATTACGTACCAAAAGCGGTACAATTATTTTGCATGGAAATTCTGCGTTTTATACTGTAGGCCTGCAATTCTTAGGAATAACTCACTTAAATTTGTCCAAACAATAGTCTAGTAGACATTTCCGGTATGATAAAGTTTGAAACACAAAATCATAAAATTATAATATAATAAATAACTATAAATAATTATATAAAATAAAGATCATAAAAAGAACAAAAAATGTCCAAAATGATAAACAGCGCTGAGATGTTGGTTTAGATGTCCAACTTCATGATAGCAATTGTATGATGGCAGAAGATCTCATCAATAAGTGAAAGTAGGAGGATCCTACACCTCTTCCCAGAGAAAAGACACCACAAGTGGGACACACTCCCCTTCGGGGTACTCACTCACCAGAGGATCTAATAATCAAGGCAATATTGGGTATCTTTCACTCGATCTCCCGTCTCTATAGCTGGGCTCAATAGGTTTGATGTTCCACATATATTGGATAAAGCACAGAGAATGCTCCAAATAGTGCAATATCGTTTATTGATGTAACATAAAAACCCACATGTAGTAATACTGCCCCCGCTCCAAGCGTTTACAGCACGATGTGCAGATCTCCTTCCTCCGATCCAGGAAGGAGGGAGGAGATCTGCACATCGTGCTGTAAACGCTATCTCCTGGGGAATCGGAACCGGTAGGAAGGCAACGCTATACTATTTAGTGCCTGTGTTTATTAACTATTTGGTACGTGCATTTGGAGCGGGGGCAGTATTACTACATGTGGGTTTTTATGTTACATCAATAAACGATATTGCACTATTTGGAGCATTCTCTGTGCTTTATCCAATATATGTGGAACATCAAACCTATTGAGCCCAGCTATAGAGACGGGAGATCGAGTGAAAGATACCCAATATTGCCTTGATTATTAGATCCTCTGGTGAGTGAGTACCCCGAAGGGGAGTGTGTCCCACTTGTGGTGTCTTTTCTCTGGGAAGAGGTGTAGGATCCTCCTACTTTCACTTATTGATGAGATCTTCTGCCATCATACAATTGCCATCATGAAGTTGGACATCTAAACCAACATCTCAGCGCTGTTTATCATTTTGGACATTTTTTGTTCTTTTTATGATCTTTATTTTATATATCTATCTAACTGGCTTTGACTGGTTAGATTTTAAATAGCTGCTTATCTGTTTCCTTTTGATATAAATTGGATTCTAGAAAATATAATTTTTGCAATTTTCTGCTATCTAATTTTGCTGCATAATTAACAGGTTCTTTTGTGACCAATCTTTTCTATATTCAGAAGCTAATACGCACTGAGGCGCTGAGCGGTGACACTAGGCCTGGTGTTACTCTTCCTTTTTTATAAATAATTATAACAAATAATAATGTAATTATAATAAAAATTATTCACTAATGTAATCGAATCAAAATCACTGAAATTTGCTCAGTTGCAGAATTGTCGCTGTCATTACTTTTATTTTTTTTATGACGAATTTCCCCACAAATCGCTATCGCTCAATTCTGCAAGTGATTATAATTTATTATCGCTGTTTTCTAGCTGATCTAAAACCATTTTTGACATAAAGGGACACTTTTGGTTGCTATGGACAATCTACAGTTTGCAGGCACCAAAAAAATGTTTTTATTATATAAAAGTACATGTAGGGCACAGGGCAGACCACTAGGGACAAGGGGGTGTGTATTTTTTACATACAGTACTGTAATCTATAAGATTACAGTATACTGTATGTATTGTGTTTGTTTACTTTTTTGAATTTGCCGCCGGTCTCCGCCCCCGTGCGCCGTTACGTCGCAGGGAACGGAGATCGGCGGCGCGCGGGCACTGTGTGAGTCAAGCGAGGACGCCGCTCGCTCACACAGCGTGGATGCATCGCTGGATCCAGGGACAAGGTAAGTACAGTACCCTGCCTGGATACAAGGTAATCCAGCGCGCGCTGCAGGCTCTGCATATTCACCCCGAGCGTGACTCGGGGATACCGATTTTTGCATTAAAAATCCACCCCGAGTCACGCTCGGGGATACTGCCAGGGGGGTTAAAGGGTAACTCCCCTTACGTGGGAGAAAAAAATATAGTATATACAATTGCGACACAAGTCATATTGTAATTGAATGTTATTAATGTTGTAATTTTCTGTAAAATGCAATGCGATATGGCTACCTGGAGGTGTTCTGTACACAGAATGAAAAAAGAGGGCACAAACATTTGGGCCCAACAGCATGGGCATGCGGTCGCCCACTTTCATTTAACCACTTAAGGACCGCCTTACGCCGATATACGTCGGCAGAAGGGCACGGCTGGGCACAATCACATACCTGTACGTGATTGTTAAATGCCCAGCCGTGGGTCGCTGGTGATTAAATACCACAAAAAAAGCTATATTTGTAGGGAAAAAAGGACGCCAATTTTGTTTGGGAGCCACGTCGCATGACCGCACAATTGTCAGTTAAAGCGACGCAGTGCCGAATCGCAAAAAGGGGCCTGGTCCTTTACCTGCATATTGGTCCGGGTCTTAAGTGGTTAAATAAAAAATCCTCAGAAATAAAAGGTACCAGACCATGCAATCAGGAGAGGCAGGTGAGGCAGAGCCTCACCTGCCATGAACATAAAAAAAAAAAAGATTGAGCTTCCAGCGTTGTAGCTCGGCGACCTGCCACCAGATGATGCTAAAGATTATCAAAAGTTAAAGGCAGAAATTCTGGCTCGTCTGGGGGTGACTACGGCCGTTCGGGCCCAATGAGTACACCAATGGAAATATCGTCCAGATCGGCCACACCGGTCTCAAATTCCATGACCTGGTGCAACTAGTAAAAAAAAATGGCTGCAGCCAGAGGTGTTGTCTGGCCCCCAAATCGTGGAGCGGGTCATGCTGGACCGATACCTGAGGTCCTTGCCAGATGACTTTCAATGGTGGGTCAGCCATGGAGACCCCAAAACAGCAAACCTCCTTGTCGAGATGGTGGAATGATTCACAGTGGTGGAGGACCTGCTCGGACCTAACAAGCGCGTAGGACCCAGTCTGCCACAGCCTGTTCAACCAACTGCTGCCCTTCGAAAGGATGTTCCAAGGAGCCCAGGAACAAACACCCCAGAAGGCCAGGAGTCACTCCCGGTACCTCCTCAGCATTCTGTTCCTGTTTGGAGAGGAGGGGATGTTCCAGTGGCAGCTGGTGCTCAACATTTTTGGGGGGGGGGGCGCAAAAAAATTGCAGCTTCACTGTGCCATCAATTGTCACCACTGTGCCATGCCATCAAATGCAGCCACTGTGCCATCAATTGTCACCACTGTGCCATGCCATCAAACGCAGCCGCCGTGCCATCAATTGTCACCACTGTGCCATGCCATCAAATGCAGCCGCTGAGCCATCAATTGTCACCACTGTGCCATGCCATCAAACGCAGCCGCTGTGCCATCAATTGTCACCACTGTGCCGTGCCATCAATTGTCACCACTGTGCCATGCCATCAATTGTCACCACTGTGCCATGCCATCAAACACAGCAGCTGTGCCAATTGTCACCACTGTGCCATGCCATCAAACGCAGCCACTGTGCCCATCGTTGCTGTGCTGTGCCCTTTAATTGTCGGAACTGTGCCCTTTTGTCACCACTGTACCCATTGATGCCACTTTAAAATGCACTTAACTTTCTCCTTCCATGTCCCTCGAATCCTCGATGTCTTCTCCCGCCTTGGTGACGCTTCAGCCAATCAGGTTACCAATAACAAGAATCCGGGAACCTGATTGGCTGAAACGGCCGTCAGTCTTATCCAAGGAACGCACCCCCCGTGCATTCCGAGGATAGACATCCGAGAGCCGGAGGGCTGTACTCGGAAAGCCTATCGGAGCCGCTGGCTCTGATAGGAACTACCGCTCAGCCAACCAGCTGCTGTTATTCAGGTAACCGGCACCCAAATGTCCGGTTATCTGAATAGACCAGCGGCAGCTGGCAACCAATGAATAAATGTATGTTATTTGTGAGAGGGGGTGGTGCTGCAGCGCCCTCTATAGACAGCCGCCATCACTGCAGTTAAAGTAAAAATGACAAAATAAGCAAAATAAAAATTATTAAAAAAATATTTGTTTAAAAATAACAAACATGTTATACTTACCTCTACTGTGCAGCTCATTTTGCACAGAGTGTCCCCGAATCCTGTCTTCTGGGGTCCCTCGGCGGCTGTCTCAGCTCCTCCTGGCAAAAGCTTTCTACCATCATGCGAGCGAGCTCCCATGGTGAAAAGCTTTTGCGAGCGAGCTTCCGTGATACAGCGGCGGCCAAAGCCGCCGACTGTAACTCTCGGCCCCGCCCCCGGCGCGCCACGTCATCCGCTGTGATTGACAGCAGCACCAGCCAATGGCTGCGCTGCTATCAATCCGCCCAGCCTAGCCAATCAACGGCCAGGCTGGGAACCGAACAGGATGACAAGCACGCGCACCGGACTTTCAAGGGGTGTGGTAAGTAAAATGGGGGCTCGGGGGGAACGGTGCTGTCAGATGTTTTTTTACCTTAATGCATAAGATGCATTAAGGTAAAACATTTTTTTCCTTTACAACCCCTTTAAAGGGACCGTTTTTTTTTTTTTTTTACACCAGGAGGGGGGGGGATGTACAATGTTGGAGATGTCATTCCTGGGGTCATACCCGGGCACACTGCCCACTGTAAGAGGAGCCCATGGAATGTGGGGTTCTTCGGAGGGGGTCTTTTTATGCCCATAAAGTATGCACCACACATCTCGACCTGGGTAAAGAAACATTTGAGTGTGAAGTCCAATTGAACCTCCTCCCTACCTGGGCTTTGTTGGACTCATGCATGGTGACCCTGGTTCATCCTAGAGTAATTGGGAAGATCGGTCCGGTAAGCAAAACTTTATGGGTGGTGTGCATTCACGTGGACAGTAGAGAGTACCCTCTCATCACGGTATCTATCTCCTCAGCATGTGGCACTGGCAGGGATGTATTCTGGCCTAGGCCAACAAGGCCCAGGCCTAGGGCGGCACTTTGTGGGGGGCGTCCCTCTGTCCTCTTCCCACGGCATCCCTCTCTCCTCTTCCCACGGCGTCCCTTTGTCCGTCACCCACAGCAACCCTCTGTCCTTCTCCCAGGGCGTCCCTCTGTCCTTCACCCACAGCATCCCTCTGTCCTCTTCCCATGAATATGACAGGGATGTGGCTTTGACAGGAAGGGGTTGGTCATATTTAAATTAGAGGGTGCACAAGTTTAGTCAGGCCTAGGGCAGCAGAAAACCTAAATACACCTCTGGGCACTGGTACTCAAAAGCTGGGGGTGGTAAAGAACTTGATACATGATGTTGTAGGACGAGACTGTCAGTTGTTTACAAAACTGTGGGAACAAGGAGAACGGTTCAGAGACGGGGAGAAACTAGCCCCCCTGTTCCTGCTGCTGAGAGGAATAACCCTGAACTGCCAAATGTTCATAATGTGGATCCAGATGATGAAAATGCTAATGGTGATAAAAGTAGTGTTGATACTGTTGAGAATGTCAAGATATGTGGTCCACAGACTTACCAAAACACTGAGGGGTGGGAACCTTCCCCACTTCAGGTAATGCTGGAGGAAGAGGATGAGGAAGTGGCCTCTACCCCTGCCCTGTCAGATTTGGATGTTCCCCAAGGAGGCATTTGGTACTTTTTAGATGCAGGACAACACTTTGGCCCGTGCACAGGAACAGGTTGTAGAAGTAAATGGAGTTCCCCAAGAGCCAGGTGTGAATGAGCGGTGGCCACACTTTGCAGTATTTAACTTCTTAAGGACCACCTCCTGCACATATACGTCGGCAGAATGGCACGGCTGGGCACATCCACGTATATTTACGTCGGTTCCAGTACCCCGTGCTTCACTGTGGCCGCAGCATCGATCGCGTCATCCCTGTTATAGGGGGACGTGATTGATGATGTCACACCTACAGCCACACCCCCTACAGTTGTAAACACACACAGGGAACACATAACCCCTACAGCGCCCCCTTGTGGTTAACTCCCAAACTGCAACTGTCATTTTCACAGTAAACAATGCAATTTAAATGCATTTTTTGCTGTGAAAATGACAATTGTCCCAAAAATGTGTCAAAATTGGCCGAAGTGTCCGCCATAATGTCGCAGTCATGAAAAAAATCGCTGATCGCCGCCATTAGTAGTAAAAAAAAAATGATTAATAAAAATGCAATAAAACTATCCCTTATTTTGTAAACGCTATAAATTTTGCGAAAACCAACCGATAAACGCTTATTGCAATTTTTTTATACCAAAAATAGGTAGAAGAATACGTATCGGCCTAAACTGAGGAAAAAAAATGTTATATATATTTTGGGGGATATTTATTATAGCAAAAAGTAAAAAATATTGATTTTTTTTCAAAATTGTCGCTCTATTTTTGTTTATAGCGCAAAAAATAAAAACCGCAGAGGTGATCAAATACCACCAAAAGAAAGCTCTATTTGTGGGGAAAAAAGGACGCCAATTTTGTTTGGGAGCCACGTCGCACGACCGCGCAATTGTCAGTTAAAACTACGCAGTGCCGAATTGCAAAAAGGGGCAAGGTCCTTTACCTGCATTTTGGTCCGGGTCTAAAGTGGTTAATGAATTATTGTATCAGGTTACCAAGGAGAGAGAAAATGTGGTAGAACAATTGTTGGTACCACAACAATATAGACGTAAGGTTCTGGACCTGGCCCATGACGATGTGTTAGGGGGATACCTGGGAGTTGAGAAGACAGAGGCAAGGATCACCGACCAGTTTTACTGGCCAGGTCTGAAAGCAGAGGTAAAGAAATACTATACCTCTTGTCCCACCTGTCAGCTGACCGCTCCGGTGACTCACTTCCGGAGCCCTTTGGTCCCTCTGCCCATAATTGAGGTTTCCGTTCGAGAGGATAGCCATGGATATAGTGGTATAAGTATGTGAAGCTCTTGCGCCACCAAATAAATAAAGTGAAAAAGGGGGGTGTATGTGCTGCTCAATCTGAATTGTGATATGCGATAAAACAACAGTGATAGAATAATAAAGTGATAAGCGCATATACATTAAACACTGAGGCTGTCAAAATACAGTCTGTCAAAAACAAAGTGCAATCCGTGCAAAAAGTGCAAATGCATATATAACAAATGATAAATAGTCCCATCCGTGGTGCAAATGCGCAATGTGAGCTCATTTATTTAAGGAAAGTCACATACTGTATTTCACAGAATCAGCTGCAACACCACGGATGGGACCATTTATCATTTGATATCTATGCATTTGCACCACGGATGGGACTATTTATCATTTGTTATATATGCATTTGCACTTTTTGCACGGATTGCACTTTGTTTTTGACAGACTGTATTTTGACAGCCTCAGTGTTTAATGTATATGCGCCTATCACTTTATTATTCCATGGATATAGTGGGTCCCTTGGTAAAGTCGGCTCAAGGTCACTCCTACATATTGGTGATTCTTGACTATGCCACCCGATACCCTGAGGCGCTACCCCTGCGGAATACCTCCTCTAAGGCCATTGCCCGGAAATTATTCCAGTTGTTTACACGGACTGGTTTCCCCAAGGAAGTACTCACAGACCAGGGCACCCTGTTTATGTCGAGGGTTATGGCCGATGTGTGCAAGCTTTTCCGGATTAAACAGCTGCACACCTCGGTCTACCATCCCCAAACGGACGGGTTAGTGGAACGCTTCAATAAGACCCTTAAGTCTATGCTCAAGAAAGTGGTACAAAGGGATGGGAAAGCTTGGGACTTCCTGTTACCAGCTCTCCTGTTTGCTATCCGGGAAGTGTCCCAGGCCTCCACAGGGTTTTCACCCTTTGAGTTGGTATATGGGCGGAGACCTCGCGGACTACTTGACTTTATTAAAGAGGAATGGGAAAGTAAACCTGTTCAGCGTATCCAGGAATATGTCCCCCAAATGCAGGAAAGGATCCAAACCATGATGACACTAGTCAAAGAGCATTTGCAAAAAGGTCCAGAAGGCTCAACGATGGGTCTATAACAGGGCTGCTAAAAAAAGGCACTTCTAAGTGGGGGATCGAGTAGCGGTGCTAATTCACACTGTGGAGAATAAATTCCTGGCCAGATGGCAAGGTCCCTTTGAAGTTGTGGAAAAAGTGGGAGAGGTAAATTATAGAGTCCACTAGCCAGGCAAGAAGAAACCATACCAGATATATCATGTCAACTTGTTAAAGCCCTGGACAGACAGGGAACCAGTGACCTCCCTGGCTAGTGCAAGGCTTGAGCCTCAGGTTGGGGTGGAGAGTGTCCAGGTAGCAAGTACCCTATCTAAAATCCCCAAAAAAAAGCCAGGGCCAACTAGTGTCATAATATTATCACAGAATCTGGAGTCAAAGTTTTTGTCCTGCCCTAGCGCATCCCAGAGGCTCAAAGAAAGGCCGTTTCAGAGGAAGTGAAGAAGATGCTAGACCTGAAGATCATTGAAGAAACGCAGAGTGAGTGGTCGAGCCCGATTGTGTTGGTACCAAAGCCCAACGGGACTTTGCGATTCTGCAATGATTTCCGGAAACTTAATGAGGTTTCACGGTTTGATGCCTACCCCATGCCCCGGGTAGATGAACTTATTGAGCGACTAGGTCCAGCCAGGTATATCACAACATTGGACCTTACCAAGGGGTATTGGCAAATCCCATTGACTAAGGCTGCTAGAGAGAAAACTGCCTTTTCTACCCCAGAGAGGAGTTTTCAGTACAAACGAATGCCTTTTGGACTGCAAACTGCTCCAGCCACATTCCAACGAGCAATGGATAGGGTTTTATGACCTCACCGGGAGTATGCCTCAGTGTACTTGGACGACATAGTCGTTTTTAGCAGAGACTGGGAATCACACTTGCCCAAAGTCCAGGCAGTACTGGACTCTCTTTGGAAGGAGGGGTTTACAATAAACCCTGAAAAATGTGCTTTGGGAATGGAGGAGGTGAAATACCTGAGTTATATCGTGGGTAGAGGGGTAGTGAAACCTCAGATGAACAATGTAGAGGCTGTAAATGGCCCCGCCCCCTCACAAAAAAAAGTAGGTACGTGCATTCCTGGGCATGGTGGGATACTACAGGAGATTCATAGCCAACTTTGCCACATTGGCGGCTCCATTGACCGATCTGACCAAGGGTGGGAAATCAGTCGTGGTGGAGTGGAATGCAGACGCTGAAAAGGCTTTTTTGGAGCTCAAGTCAGCACTGTGCCAACACCCTGTCTTGATAGCACTCAATTTTTCAAAAGAGTTTGTTGTCCAAACTGATGCTTCCGATGTAGGATTGGGAGCTGTGTTGTCACAGGTTGTTCATGGTGAGGAGCACCCAGTTGTCTTCCTCAGTAGGAAGTTGACACCAGCGGAGAAAAACTACACTATAATTGAAAGAGAGTGTCTGGCCATTAAGTGGACTCTGGAGTCCCTCACATATTACCTCTTGGGGAGGAAGTTTAGGCTGATTTCTGATCATGCCCCTTTAACATGGAAGAGGCAATGTACAGGGACTAATGCCAGGATTACCTGTTGGTTCCTGGTGCTCCAGGAATTTAAATTTGTAGTGGAGCACAGGCCCGGAAGACTGCATCAAAATGCAGGTGCCCTCTCCCGAGTCCATTGTTTGAGCTCCACTGTTGCCTCCACCTCCTTGGCGTTGGGCCACAGGGGGGGGGGGATATGTACAGGATGTCGTGGCTGGGTCCTGGAAGGACGCTATATTTCCCCTCTGTTTGGACTGTGGTCCCTTTAAGGGAACAGAAAGGGTTACCGCACCTGTCCAAGGAAGTGGCTTAAAGCAAGACAGGAAGTTGTAGGTGGGTGTGGAGGAGTATAGTGGAGACTGTGGATGTTGGACAGGGTAAGCTGTGAAAGCACTTGGCAGGGTCCTGCCTGGAAGCCTGCTATCTGTTGAACTTACCTGCAGCCCAAAGTAAGGACTGTTTAACCACTTGACCACTGGGCACTTAAACACCCTTAATAACCAGACCAATTTTCAGCTTTCGGTGCTCTCACATTTTGAATGACAATAACTCAGTCATACAACACTATAACCAAATGAAATTTTTGTCCTTTTTTTCCCACAAATAGAGCTTTCTTTTGGTGGTGTTTCATCACCTCTGCGTTTTTTTTTTTTTTTGCTATAAATGAAAAAAGAACAAAATTTTGCAAAAAATTATAATTTTTCTTCATTTCTATTATAAAATTTTGCAAAAAAGTAATTTTTCTTCATAAATTTGGCCTAAAATGTATACTGCTACATATCTTTGGTAAAAAAAATAAAAAATGTTGGATATTATTTAGTCTGGGTGAAAGTTATGGGGTCTACAAGCTATGGTACCAAATCCTGAAAATTGATCAATTTCATCACACCTGAAGTACTGACAGCATCTCTCATTTCTTGAGACCCTAACATGCCAGAAAAGTACAAATACCCCCCAAATGACCCCTTTTTGGAAAGAAGACATTCCAAGGTATTTAGAAAGAGGCCTGGTGAGTTTTTTAAAGTTGTAATTTTTTCCCACAATTCTTTGCAAAATCAAGATTTATTTTTTTTTCATCAAATTTTCATATTATTAGGTTATTTTTCACACACAGCATATGCATACCACAAATTACACCCCAAAACACATTCTGCTATTCCTCCCGAGTATGGCGATACCCCATGTGTGAGACTTTTACACAGTGCGGCCACATACAGAGGCCCAACATGCAGGGAGCACCCAGGCCAATTCTGACATTTCTCTCCTACATGTAAAAATCATCATTTATTTGCTAGAAAAATACATAAAACCCCAAAACATGATATAAAGATACCTCACATGTGGTTTGAACACCGTTTTTATATGTGGGCGGGACTTGCGTATGCGTTCGCTTCTGCATGCGAGCTCGCGGGGACAGGGGCTGCTGTATGCCCAGAGTATTGCTAAGTATGCCCAGAGTATTGCCCAGAGTATTGCCCAGAGTATGCCCGGAGTATGCCCGGAGTATGCCCAGAGTATTGCGGAGTATGCCCAGAGTATTGCAGAGTATGCCCAGAGTATTGCCAGAGTATTGCGGAGTATGCAGAGTATGCCCAGGGTATTGCGGAGTATGCCCAGAGTATTGCAGAGTATGCCCAGAGTATTGCAGAGTATGCCCAGAGTATTGCCAGAGTATTGCGGAGTATGCAGAGTATGCCCAGAGTATTGCGGAGTATGCCCAGAGTATTGCAGAGTATGCCCAGAGTATTGCAGAGTATGCCCAGAGTATTGCCAGAGTATTGCGGAGTATGCAGAGTATGCCCAGGGTATTGCAGAGTATGCCCAGGGTATTGCAGAGTATGCCCAGGGTATTGCGGAGTATGCCCAGAGTATTGCGGAGTATGCCCAGAGTATTGCGGAGTATGCCCAGAGTATTGCAGAGTATGCCCAGAGTATTGCAGAGTATGCCCAGAGTATTGCAGAGTATGCCCAGAGTATTGCAGAGTATGCCCAGAGTATTGCCAGAGTATTGCCAGAGTATTGCCCAGAGTATGCCCAGAGTATTGCCAGAGTATGCCTGAGTATTGCAGAGTATGCCCAGAGTATGCCTGAGTATTGCAGAGTATGCCTGAGTATTGCAGAGTATGCCCAGAGTATGCCTGAGTATTGCAGAGTATGCCCAGAGTATTGCCAGAGTATGCCCAGGTGAGTATTGCAGAGTATATGCAGCAGGGATGGCTGAGCAGGGAGGGAGGGATGGATGGATCTGTGACTGCATTTGTCACAGATCCAGCCCGCAGCACTGGCGCTGCCATCCGCTCCCTCCCTTCTCCTCTCACACTGTACCGATCGGTACAGAGAGAGGAGGGAGGAACCGGCGTCATCAAATGACGCCGGTCTGTTTACATCTGATCGCGCCGTCATTGGACGGCGCGATCACGTGGTAAACCGCCGCTATCAGCGGCGATTTACCGTGATCCGTGACCCGCCGGGTCCTCTGGACCCGGCGGTCACGGATGTTCCCGTGTGCGCGCCTCAGGAGGCGCGCGGGAGCGCGATTCTGACAGGCCGTTAATTAACGGCCAGTTAGAATACAGCAACCGCCCTAGAGCCGTACTTTCGGCATAGGGCGGTTGCAAAGTGGTTAACTGTGATAGCAGTTCTGTGCTCTACAAGTCGGTGAGACTGTTATTTATTTTGTTTATGCTGCTGTGAAGCCATTTAATTTGAGTAAATCTCAGTTTTGATTGAAAAGCCTGTGTCCTGTGATCTAGCTGGTTACCACGAACTTTACAATATAATCTGCATAATCACAGAATTGTTCAGGTTCTATTTTTTGATTATATAGATATGGCCAGGGCCGGACTTACCATTGGGCTTGACTGGGCTCAAGCCCATGGGCCCCGCCCAATAGGGGGCCCCCTCGGCCCGGAGGCCCCCAGAGCCCCGGACAACAACCCCTACTTTTTTTTATAAATTTTTATAAAAAAAATATGTTTTTTTATATATTATTATTATTATTATTATAGGGTCCAGAGGTCTCCAGGGCCCCCGGATGGCAACCCCCCGCCTTTTTTTATAAAAAAAATAATTTATATATATTTTTTATTATTAAAGGGCTCAGAGGTCCCCAGGGCCCCATGTGGCAACCCCCCCCCCTTTTTATTTATTTTATAAATGTTTATTTTTTCCAGGAGCAGTGATTTTATTGATGCTTAAAAAAAAAATCCTTTAAATATTGTACCTGCTGGGTGTCTATACCTGTGATAATGTCTTTAAATAGCACAATCACCTGCCTGCCAGTAAATTAGGAAGAACTGATCTATCTAAGCTATACAGTATATAAATATATGTACAACTCCTAGGGATGTATATATATTCTCTACACACTGTAAATTAAGCTAAACTGACTAGCCTGCCTGCCTGCCTGCCTGCTCTATCTAGCTATCTAAAAAGACAATTGTAACGGTCACCACCGCTTAGAACCTTCCATCCATCCACGACAAGCTTATCTGACACACTGCAACAATACTGCATACACGATCCATATCAATTCCCATAAACAAGACGAGACTCAAGCTCTGCACTTGCTTTCAAAGATATGACAATTTATTGGTATTTTCTCAGCTTCTTATACAGTCTCAAGCATAATGCAGTTAGTCACAGGACAATGTAGTCTCCACCCCCTTCACACCATGGGGGGCTTCAATCACACTCTAAAAGGCATTCAGGTAAGCTAACCATGTAGACTTGTCGGCACCGTATCTTCAATAGTGTTCAATTAACCTTGAATAGTAACACAGACATCTAGTTGAATAAGTTATTTAGACAGCTTTATCACACAATGGCAGAGTCTTGTGAGAGTGGGTGCAATCAACACCTTCAACGGAATGTCTTTACAGTGAATAGCCAACACCTTAAGATATTTCAATAGCATATTATACAAAGGTATGACTCACTCTGGTCTTGTAGACCTGAATTAACACCTTTCAAAAGCATGTGTGCCCAGATTGAATAGCTAACAGCTTTTGATATTTGAAGACATCCGGCAAACATGAATTATTATTAATGTCCCTTATTAATGTCTTCTGTAATATATGAATTATGATTCTTTGTCACCCTATGGCCCTAGTGGACATAAGGTGACCCTAGACATAGGAATATCTCAGTCTGTCACGGGCCATTCCGTTACATCTCTCCCCTTTCGGTGGGAGACGGACACAGGTGGTAACCCCAAACGGGTTGACTCCGAAGTCCGTCAGTAGTTCCAGTCCTCCAATGCTGGTATCCATACTGTACCCCAAATAAATGGCTCCAAACAGAGCATTACTCACCCCGCCAACCTCTGCCTCTCTCAGAGAACACGCCTGCCACTGGGGAGAAGGCAGGGTGGCTGGGCTCAGTCCATCATGCTGTTGGGGGTCTGGGCCAACTTCCCCCCCTTCCTGGGGTGTACCAGTGGAGACTGAAGTCCCATCCACTGGTGCTTGGTGAAAACCCCCTGGTGCTTGCAAAGCAAAGCCGACATCCTCCTGTCCCAGTCCTGTACCATTTTCTGGGGTTGTGCCAGTGGAGACTGAAGTCCCATCCACTACCTCAGGAACCCCCTCTTCTGTTAGTTAGGAGCAGAGGCCTATGACACTCTGCTCTGTTGCCAGCTCTTCCGCTGGGTTGCTGTTAGTGGAGACCACAGTCCCATCCACTACCACAGGGTCCCCCTCTTCTGTTAGTGAGGAGCAGAGGCCTATGACACTCTGCTCTGTTGCCAGCTCTTCTGCTGGGTTGCTGTGAGTGGAAACCACAGTCCCATCCACCACCACAGGGTCCCCCTCTTCCATTAGTGGAGAGGAGAGGTCCGTGACCCGCTGTTCTGTTGCCAGCTCTTCCGCTGGGTTGCTGTGAGTGGAGACCACAGTCCCATCCACCACCACAGGGTCCCCCTCTACCGTTAGTGGAGAGCAGAGGTCCGTGACCCTCTGTTCTGTTGCCAGCTCTTCCACTGGGCTGCTGTAAGTGGAGACCACAGTCCCATCCACTTTGGCTTTAGGGAAGGCAATCTCCGTATTTTCCACTGCCG
Source organism: Rana kukunoris (assembly GCA_029574335.1). Taxonomy (NCBI): domain Eukaryota; kingdom Metazoa; phylum Chordata; class Amphibia; order Anura; family Ranidae; genus Rana; species Rana kukunoris. Next base: position 104,244,288 of record CM056056.1, on the reverse strand, counting down.
ATTCATCAGCCAGGAGTTCCCAGTTGTAATCTAGACTTTCCTCATAGTCCCAGGCAACGGGAGCCCCACCCTGCTGCTGGGCCGAGTCTATCAGCTGTTTGTAGGCGACCTCCAGCTCCCATTCTTGAATGGCCAGAAATTCCAAATCTTCCTGTGACCAGTGGCCTCCTGAGATATTCAATTTCTCCTCTCTGTGCTCCATTATGTCCTCCAAGCGCCACTCCCGATCATCCCCAAAGTCGGGATCACTGAACATCCTCCAATACAACAATCCCAGGCCATCATAGTCATAGCCTTCTGTGGGGCTGTCATCTGCTGGCCACGGGCACTCTTGGGCTACATACCACTGGAGGTCTCTTTAGCTTTCATCCAGCTGCATCTCTGCCCGGATCAGCCTGCTCAACTCGGCTGTCCACTCCTGCTTCAGTTGTTTCCCCAACAACAGCATTCGTACGTCATACTGCGGCCAGTACCTTGCATAGATGGACGGCAGGACCTTTCCTTGGTGTTGCTGCTCCAGAGCTAGTGCTTCCTTCCAGAGTTGGCACTGAATCACATCCGACCATCCCAACAGGACCTCCTCTGATACTGGTCCTCTATGCTGTATCCGCATCTCTTGTAACCTTCTTTGGAATTCCTCTTCCATGGAGACTGGTATCTGCACCTCTCCTCTCTCCTTAGTTGGTGCTGCTGTGACTTCAGCTGCTGCAGCACTTCTTCTCTGTAGCAAGGTGGCATTCAGAGCCGCAATAACTCGGTCCCTGATCTCCGGTGGAGGGTTAGGACCATAATGTGCCAGTCTTAGGTTAACAGCCCGATCAAAACTTTCTTCCTCGGGTGTCCTGTCCGTTACGGCGGGCCTTTTAGCTCTATCCATTTCGACCAGTTCTGCGATAATGTCCCTTTTCTTACGGTTGCTGACCGGTCTGCCCCGGCTCTCCAGTAAGTCCATGAGGGAAGAGAGCTTCATCCGTTCATACACTGTCTCCATTGTCATGTGTCCTTGTAGCTGTCCTTCTGGTGATGGAATCATCCCACTGCTGTGCCACCAAATGTAACGGTCACCACCGCTTACGATCTTCCATCCAACCACGACAAGCTTATCTGACACACTCCGACAATATTGCATACACGATCCATATCCATTCCCATAAACAAGACGAGACTCAAGCTCTGCACTTGCTTTCAAAGATATGACAATTTATTGGTATTTTCTCAGCTTCTTATACAGTCTCAAGCATAATGCAGTTAGTCACAGGACAATGTAGTCTCCACCCCCCTTCACACCATGGGGGGCTTCAATCACACTCTAAAAGGCATTCAGGTAAGCTAACCATGTAGACTTGTCGGCACCGTATCTTCAATAGTGTTCAATTAACCTTGAATAGTAACACAGACATCTAGTTGAATAAGTTATCTAGACAGCTTTATCACACAATTGCAGAGTCTTGTGAGAGTGGGTGCAATCAACACCTTCAACAGAATGTCTTTACAGTGAATAGCCAACACCTTAAGATATTTCAATAGCATATTATACAAAGGTATGACTCACTCTGGTCTTGTAGACCTGAATTAACACCTTTCAAAAGCATGTGTGCCCAGATTGAATAGCTAACAGCTTTTGATATTTGAAGACATCCGGCAAACATGAATTATTATTAATGTCCCTTATTAATGTCTTCTGTAATATATGAATTATGATTCTTTGTCACCCTATGGCCCTAGTGGACATAAGGGTGACCCTAGACATAGGAATATCTTAGTCTGTCACGGGCCATTCCGTTACAACAATCTCTCTGACTGCTTTCATTAACAAGCCGGAACACACTACACAAGGCCACCCAGCAGGCAGCCTTATATAGTGGGGGGCGTGTGCTAAAGCCCTGAGCCATAATTGGCCAAAGCCACCCAGGCTTTGGCCAATTATGGCTCTTCGTTTTTTGCGCGCTGTGATTGGCCAAGCATGCGGCACATACAGCATGCTTGGCCAATCATCAGCGCGCAATGCCGCAGTGAATTATGGTCCGTTTTGCGTCACTCAAATTTGGCGCGAACGACCGCTTTTGTTTGAATTTCGTCGAACGTACGAACAGACAATGTTCGAGTTGAACATACGTTTGTATCGAACGCAAAGCTCATCCCTACTCACAATAGGAAATCATGTCTAAAGGGCTGCAGGCCCTGCAATTTTTCTTATTAGAGCTTTGCAGGTGCAGCAGCAGATTGATAATTAAGATACTGCTCCCATTAGTTTAATTTACCACATGGACAAAGACAAACACACAGTGATTTCCTCAGAATAACAAAAGGTAGGAAGCTTCAACAAAGTTTGTTTCAGCCCTGGTTCACACTGGGCTGCGGGAGTGAAGCAGTGCGAGTTCAGCTGAACTCGCACGATTTCACTCCCGCCCGGCAGTCCCGATTTCAGCCGCGATTTCAGAGACATCTGTGCAGGTTTCTGCACAGATGTCAATGTAAATCGCAGGCTGAAATCGCAAAAAGTAGTACAGAGACTACTTTTTGAAATCGGTGCAATGCCGCAGATGCAGCGTCGCACCGATTAGGACAGTGCCATTGCCGGCAATTTGTGGCGAAATCCGCCGTTTTGACATGCGATTTGACATGCCAAATCGCATGTCAAAACGCACCAGTGTGAACCAGGGCTAAATCCTTGTAATGTACATTGATCACCCAGAGGGGAATGTTTTTTTTTCTTAACAAAAGTGCATTTACTCTTTAAAGATGAAAATATGGGAGGCCTGTCTGCAATGTAATGGTAAAGCAGAAGTCTGGTTAAATATTTATTTTAAAATGAATGGCATTAAAAGATGCTAAGCTTTAATAAGGAGTTGTCGTCTGCAGTACTTATTTTCCACTATTAATTTTCCCTTGTCAATGTGACTAAATGGCAGCCAACATCATTCAACCAGCTTCTTGTGATCCCAGACTGTCATGGGTCTGCTCCTAGCCTGAGACTGTATGGTGAAGGAGAAGCAGCACAGGCTCTGTCACTTTACTTTATTTTTCTATCAGCACATGAAATGATGGGCTCCTTGTGCTTCTTCCTCCTATACCACTCTGAGCTCTGCTGTAAGGCTGGGCTCACACTATTGCGAATTGGAATCTCGGCATCCAATTCACAATAGTAGGAGATTGTGACCAGCTCTCTATGGAGCCGGGTTACATATCTCAGATGCGTCTCTAATGCAAATTTGCACATGAGCATTGTGGGTCTTTTGGTCCGAATTCAGCCCAAAATTCAGGCTGAAATCGGACCTGAAATGGTAAACTAGGACACACAGGACCCTTGCTGTGAGCTGCATTGGCATGCAGTGTGAACCCAGCCTAAAGGATCTGCAACAAGCACAAATTTAGGTACAGACAATGCTTGCATAAAATAAATAAATAACTCATTTATTAATGTTATACTATATACAGAACTGCATTACTTTATGTCTTATGTATCTGTGTAGAATTCAGCATGCAAAATACACTATATTACCAAAAGTATTTGGGACACCTGCCTTTACAGTCACATGAGCTTTAATGGCATTTCAGTCTTAGTCCGTAGGGTTCAATATTGAGTTGCCCCAGCTTTTGCAGCTATAACAGCTTTAACTGTTCTGGGAAGGCTGTCCACAAGGTTTAGGAGTGTGTCTATTTAACCATCCTTCCAGAAGTGCATTTGTGAGGTCAGGCACTGATGTTGGATGGGAAGGCCTGGCTCGCAGTCTCCACTCTAATTCATCCCAAAGGTGTTCAGGTTGAGGTCCCTAGCAGAGGCGTAACTAGAACCTTCAGGGCCTCGGTGCAAGAAACCATGAAGGGCCCCCCCCCCCCACAGGCCCATAGCAGTGTAACAAGTAAAGAAAGTCATACGCTTGGGCAGGCATACACATGTATACAATATATGTGTGTGTGTTATATATATATATATATATATATATATATATATATATTTTGTTACATTTCTGAGTGCGGATCCTCCTTGCATCAGGGTCCCCAGAGAGCCAATTCCTTACATCAGGGTCCCCAGAGAGCTTTCCATACATCAGGGTCCCCCCATACATCAGGGTTCCCAGAGCGCCCCACCATACATCATGGTTCCCAGAGCCCATTCCATACATCAGGGTCCCCAGAGAGCCCCCCATACATCAGGGTCCCCAGAGAGCCCCCCAACATACATCAGGGTTCCCAGAGAGCCCCCCACATACATCAGGGTTCCCAGAGAGCCCCCCACATACATCAGGGTCCCCAGAGAGCCCCCCACATACATCAGGGTTCCCAGAGAGCCCCCCCATACATCAGGGTTCCCAGAGAGCCCCCCACATACATCAGGGTTCCCAGAGAGCCCCCCACATACATCAGGGTCCCCAGAGAGCCCCCCACATACATCAGGGTCCCCAGAGAGCCCCCCACATACATCAGGGTTCCCAGAGGGCCCCCCCATACATCAGGGTCCCCAGAGAGCCTCCCACATACATCAGGGTCCCCAGAGAGCCTCCCACATACATTAGGGTCCCAGAGAGCCTCCCACATACATTAGGGTCCCCAGAGAGCCCCCCATACATCAGGGTTTCCAGAGAGCCCCCCAATACATCAGGGTTCCCAGAGAGCCCCCCAATACATCAGGGTTCCCAGAGAGCCCCCCCATACATCAGGGTCCCCAGAGAGCCTCCCACATACGTCAGGGTTCCCAGAGAGCCCCCCACATACATCAGGGTCCCCAGAGAGCCTCCCACATACATCAGGGTCCCCAGTGAGCCCCCCAAATATCAGGGTCCCCAGAGAGCCTCCCACATACATCAGGGTCCCCAGTGAGCCCCCCAAATATCAGGGTCCCCAGAGAGCCTCCCACATACATCAGGGTCCCCAGTGAGCCCCCCAAATATCAGGGTCCCCAGAGAGCCTCCCACATACATTAGGGTCCCCAGAGAGCCCCCCATATATCAGGGTCCCCAGAGAGCCTCCCACATTAGGGTGCCCAGAGAGCCCCCCATATATCAGGGTCCCCAGAGAGCCCCCCATATATCAGGGTCCCCAGAGACCCCCCCATATATCAGGGTCCCCAGAGAGCCCCCCATACATCTGGGTCACCAGAGGCCCCCCTTACATCAGGGTCACCAGAGAGCCCCCCCATACATCAGGGTCACCAGAGCCCCCCCCCCATACATCAGGGTTCCCAGAGAGCCCACCCAATACATCAGGGTTCCCATAGAGCCCACCCAATACATCAGGGATCCCAGAGAGCCCACCCAATACATCAGGGTTCCCAGAGAGCCCACCCAATACATCAGGGTTCCCAGACTTAAACACCCCCCCCCCCCCAGAGCTTCCCCTGTACCTGACTGGCTGACTGGCTGTGCACCTCCAACCCCCAGCACAGGGGGAGGTGTGAGGTGGAGATCGGCAGTTCTATGATGACCATTTGCATGGGGATCGTCCTGGGGCTTGTAATTCTCTTCCTGGGTCTGTACAGAGGAGAGGGGAGGGGCCACTGACCTGAGAAACTCACTCTACACTGAAGAGTAAAACTTGTAGCTGCCCGGGTCAGAGGCTCCTCCCCCTCCACTGTACACATGCCGAAGGAGAAAAACAAGCCCCAGGGAGATGCCGCAAGCACCATACAGCTGCCGAGCGCGGCCTCCCGCTCCCCTCACTGCATCCCAAACTAAAAGCCAGAGATGCAGGGGGAGATGCCGGGTCTTGGGGCCCCCCCCCCCACAGCGTCAGAATGGCAGGGCCCAGTCGCAACTGCGACTGCAGCAACCATGAAAGTTCCGCCACTGGTCCCTAGACCAAGCAAGGGTAACTTCAACATGCCGGTCCCATCATCAATCCAGCGGCTACAGTTACAAAACTGGCAGCTAAAGGAAGCTACAAATTGCCAAACAGGACAACCAAGAACTGCAGCTGAATAAATTAGTGTAGTCACCGAACCGATATAATTTCCATGGGGAATACAAAGTATGTATGGGGGGGGGGTGGTGATTGCAATGTATTGATTGCATTCACCTCCATGCCCCCAGTTCTCTGATCAGCAGCTTCAGCATTGTTGTGTGTTTCTGGTAACTGCGTCCTGTTCTGTGATCTTCCCAGAATCAAATTCAATCTTTTTGTCTGGTGGGAAGCTGCAATGTTAGTTCTGTATCCTATTTAGCACAGTAGAGTAGATGGTATAATAGAGATGCGCTTGTTTCCTGCTTAGGGGCTTTCAAGGAAGCGAAGCAATAACTTTTAATATCCCCGTAACAAATCCCAAGAATGGGAAATCAAAATGAAAGCTCTTACCCAGTGGCTATACAGTGCAAAGATCATTAGAGATCTAAAGGTACGGACCAAAAAAATGGCATAAAAAGGTAACTTCTAAAAATAAATATACTTTGGTTAATTGAAAATGTATTCAGTATACTGGTATTAGGTACATACTACAAAACAGTACAATTACACGCATTGCAAGCTTCCAGCGTGGGTTGATATTATTCCAAGTACTGAACTGTAGTTTCTCCACTGTCTTGCTGTGTTCTTTGAATTAATACTAAGATATCATAATCAGAAATTGTGCCTGAGGAAACTATTGCCCTTTTGTGGTGTATGTCTTCCTCTCGGAATTCCAAGTTCTAGCTTCTTACGTGCTACTGCGAAAAAAAGACCAGAAAGATAAACTGTCTTGGTCTATTAAGCTATGATGGCCACTACTTGAATTTATTTCCAGAGACATTTTACTGCTGCAGAGGTTAAGCAGACCAAAGGATCAGACTTGCATACTTAAAGTGGACCTAGCATACTAAACATTTCTTATCTTATGTGCTTGTATGCTAAGAAATAGGCAAGTATAACACGTACAAGTATGTATTACCTTTCACAGAGATCACAACATGTCCCCAAAAATTTCATTTGCTTTCATCTCCAGAAAGATGGAGCCATCTTTGTTCAGGCATCATCAAAGATCAACATCCTCTTCCTGAACCAAGATGCTAGTTGAACAATGAAAGAGGCATATCAATTTTGTTACCTGTGTATAGGTGGGTTCACAATTGTTCCTAATCACACCTGTGTGACAATGCATGACAGGTGGAATCTCATTTTCTATGGGGCCTCTCACACCTATGCAAAGCATAGGTGCAACCTAATGTATTTCTGGCCTCATGGACTTCAATAGGAGTGCATGAAAAAGCATTCAATGCAAAAAAGAGCATGAAATATGCATGTAAATGCATACATAATGCACAGAAATATCATTATAATGCCTAACCTTAAGCCAGCCACGGTTCAAATCTTGGCCAGTTCAGCAGGAACCAGCCGAGATTCAAACCATTAACCACTTCCCTACCAGCCACAGTATATATATATGTGTTGCAGTTATTCCCGGGATCATGGTTGAGGCTACAACTATGATCTCATCAGTTTTTAGTGCCAGCGATTCTCTTTCATGCAAAAGTAATCCGAGTGTCAGGCTCACGTAAGTGCTCCTGTTCTTAATTCCAGCATCTGGGTTTTGGCTATTGCATTCTCCCTGTCTGTGCCCACCTGCTAGGTGATTAATGTGGTCAGTCACCTGTTATAGGCAAGCCAAACGCTCTCTGTCCCTTGCTTGTGATAGCGAGTGATACTTGCTCGATCTTCCTGTCTGCCCTGCTTTACTAGATTTAATTTCCATGTGTATGAATTTGGACCAGATTATTGAACTATTCCTTGAACTCAGACTGCCTTTTACCTGGACTTTCATAGAACCACACTATATGTCTGCTAACTGCAAGTATGTCTTGTCTTGACTTTGCTCCGTTTGCATCTGCCTGCTTGCCATAAGGGAAAAGGGGCTGCTATAGATGAAGCGCACAGTAGCTAGCTATAGTGTCTGACCACCTGCGCTGGGGTAGACTTGACATTATTACAAGCCTTTAACACAAAAATGTCTGTAAAGTTGGACTCTACACAGGCCCGTTTATTTGTTGAGGAGTGGTCCTCAGCATTGCCCTGGGCTGAATTTGCCTATAATAACTGGCCTAATTCCTCTACTGGAATTTCTCCTTTCTATTGCGTTTATGGTTTCCATTCTAAATCCTGTTCATTCTCTGACATTTCTTCTGGCCTTTCCGATGCTAACACCACAGTTCACATATTTTCTCTGATTTGTAGTAAAGCCCGGACTAACTTGTCCTCTAGCTCCGCTGGCCAAAAACGCTTTGCGGATCGTCTCTGCTCTCAGGCTCCTCAGATTAAGGTTGGGGATCAAGTCTGGCTGTCAAGGAGAAATCTGTCTCTCAAAGTTCCCTCACAGAAACTGGCTCCTAGGTTTATTGGGCCTTACAAAGTTATTCATTAGGTAAACCCAGCACCCTTTAGATTACAACTTCCTGCCTCCATGAGGATCCCTAATGTTATCCATATTTCTCTTCTAAAACCCTTCATAGGGATAACATTGTTTAATCTCAGCCTCCGCTCATGGTCAATGGCCCAGAAGAATATGCTTAGAATGTATTCTGAAAGTAAGGAATGCTGTCCAGTATCTGGTGGCCTAGAAGGGCTTTGGTCCTGAAGAAAATTCCTGGGTCCCAGCTGCATCTGTTCCGTACAAGTCTGTTAGCGTGAACTTCCATTTCCAGAATCCTGACAAACTTGGTCCGGGGGGGTAATGTCAGGATCACTTAAATGCTCCTGTTTCTTTTTACAGCATCCAGATTTTGGCTGTTGCATTTTCCCTGTCTGTGCCCACCTGCTAGATGATTGATGTGGTCAGTCACCTGTTATAGGCAAGCCAAACGCTTGTTTGAGTGAGTGATACCTGTGTTGTTCCTGATGGAGCTCCCTGTCTGCCTGCCCTGCTTTACTAGTTTGGATCTCCCTGTGTATGACTTCAGACCTGATTATTGAACTATTCCTTGAACTCAGCATGCCTTTTACCTGGACTGTCATAGAACCACGCTACCTGTCTAACTGCAAGTATCTCTTGGCTTTGCTCCGTTTGCATCTGCCCTGGTGTGGTGGCCAGGCACTATAGCATTGTGTATAACCAAGGACCGGTAAGCATGCTTGCCTTAAGGGAAAGGGGGCTGCCATAGGTGAAGAACACAGTAGCTAGCTATACAGTCTGATCACCTGCATTGGGGTAGACTTGACACACGAGCGACCAGGCAGCCCATTATTGATGCGGCCGACAGCATCCAGCTCCAGACTCAGTGAGAGGAACTGAAGATGTTCCTCCCACTGTCTGATGTAAGAACCTGGAAGCGATGATTATGTCGTCACTTCTGGTTCCGACTCTTTGTTTACTAGTGGCATAGTGGCCAGTGAGGTAGCCGATAACATTGATCTATTTCTGATCGGCTGCATTGGAGCCCAAAGGAGAGCAGTGAAATGTATGTTTTATGGAGAGATGGGGGTTTAATAGAACCCCCATCTCTCCATTACAAATAAAATACCTGTCACTGCTATTGCTGTCACAAGGGATGTTTACTTTCCCTTTGACAGCAATAAAAGTGATCAAACTTTTTTTCTTCTAACGTCTTCCTGTGCTCACACACAGGGGCGAACGCACACGTCAGTCCCACATGCATATGTAAACAGTGATCGCACCCCACGTGTGAGGTATCACCACGATCATCAGAGAGCAATAATTCTAGCACCAGACATCTTGTGTAAATCTAAACTAATAACCTGCAAAGGATTTTAATATGTCACCTAAGGATGATTTTAAGTACTGTAGTTTGTCGTTATTCGTGAGTGTGCACAATTTTAAAGCATGACATGCTTGGTATCTATTCTGTGTAACATCATCTTTTACAGTACGAGCAGCCTGCCGGATTCACTTCCAATTATTGCAAGCGGCTGTTGTAGCCACTAGCGATAATTACTGTTTTCTCCCACCCCCCTGCCGGGAGAAGATAATTTCTTAGCAGGATGGATTGTCGCATTAATACTGTCTGTGTTAATGGAGGGATCTTGTGAATTTATGGGTTGCAGGAAAGAAATGTGCATTGTTTATGGGGTGCCAAAATTTGATCAGCCCCTGCTGCAACTTATCAACTTGTGGCTTGCTTCAAAAGCTACAATGTTGCACTGGGGGTGACGGGATCATGAATATGCTTTTTATTACCTGCAGCAAACTGATGGCATATATTCAGCCTAGACTGAAGTTTAAGGATTGCTTTATATCATAAAAACTAATTTAATTATACAATATTATGAAATTATGCTGTTGCTGTATTGCAACATTTCACAAAGGTATTCATGCAAACTTACTGAGGTTCACTATAATAAAATAATTACTGTGCCCATAAATCTGTTATGTCAGTATGGGTGTAACCAGGGCCGTCTCTACCATAGGGCAAACAGGGGCAGCTGCCCATGGCCCTGTCACTGTTGGGGGCCCAAAGCAACCCCCTTTTTTTTTTTAGGGGTCCGGAGGTCCCCAGGGCCCAAGATGGCAACCCCCCTTTTTTTATTCATTTTTAAATAAAAAATATATATTTATTTTATATATTTTTATTTTATTTTTTATTAAAGGGCCAATTTTTTTAAATATATTTTTATTTTTTATTAAAGGGCCAATTTTTCTTAGGGGTCCCCAGGGACCCGGAGGCCCCCAGGGCCCCAGATGACGCACTTTTTTTTATTTATTTTTGAATATAAATATATATATTTATTTTATATATTTTTATTTTATTTTTTATTAAAGGGCCAATTTTTTTTTAGAGGTCTGGAGGTCCCCAGGGGCCCGTAGTGCCCCAGGGCCCCGGATGACAACCCCCCTTTTTTATAAAAAAAAAACTTGTTTATATATTTCTTTTAATAAATACACATAAATACACATATTATATAATATAAATGTTATTATTATTAAAGGACCCAGAGGTCCCCAGGGCCCTGGATGGCAACCCCCCTTTTTTTATAATTTTTTTTATATTTTATTTCTTTTTTTTTTATATATATATATATATATATATATATATATATATATATATTATTAAAGGGCTCAGAGGTCCCCAGGGCCCCATGTGGCAAACACCCTTTTTTATTTTTTTTTATAAATGTTTATTTTTTTATTTTTGTTTATATATTGTTTTTATTAAAGGGCCCAGAGGTCCCCAGGGCCCTGGATGGCAACCCCACTTTTTTTTATAAGTGTTTATTTTTAATATATTTTTTTATTTTATTTTTTATTAAAGGGCCCAGAGGTCCCGGATGGCAACCCCCTTTTTTTGTAATTTATTTTTATAAAAAAAAAAAAAAAAAATTATTAAAGGGCCCAGAGGTCCCCAGATGGAAACCCCCTTTTTAAAAAAAATATATATTTTTTTTATTTCTTTTTTTCTTTTTATTAAAGGGCCCAGAGGTCTCCCCAGGGCCCCGGATGGCTACACCCCTTTTTTTATATATATTTTTCTTTATTAAATCTTTTTTTTGTAAAGGGCCTCCCGCTTCTAAATTTGCGGCAGCCCCGTCCCCCGCGTCTAAATTTAAGGGGGCAGCACCCCCCCCCCCCCCGTTCTCTGCTCCAGGGGGCCCATGCCTGAAGCTGTGTAAGGGGCCCCATAATTCCTGATGGCGGCCCTGCCCGTTAAGCCCCTGTGCTGCCCACAAATCAGGCTGAAAATCATCAGCGGCACGCAGCCAGGTGACAGTACTGCTTCCCTTTCCAGTGTTTTAAAATGTACAGAACCTCTGGCTTCCCTTTAGACGTGCACTTCTCCCTTCCTGCCACTGGGTGCTGCTTGTATATAAAAGTGAATTAGAATATGATTTTATAACATCCCCAGTTTGCTCCTCTTGAGGCTGACTTCTTCATGTCCTGCTCCTCAATGTATGTCACTGTTTGCTATATTGTAAATAGACGTTTTCTGTAGAGTGTGCCCAAAGTCTTTATAATATTTGATGATTCACTGCAGGTCTGTTCAGTGTTTTAAAAAGTTCCTGTATTTTACACATGGCATGGCATGTAGTCACAGCACCGTCTGTCCATTCTGCTTTAGCACCATGAGACCCCAGGCCATGCCATGTGTAAAATAGAGGAACTCTTTAAGTCACAGACCAGACCTGCAGTCCAGGCTGAGTAAGGCCTCAGAGCACATGGCATTACTGTCTGTATTTAACTGCTTCATGGGCTTATTTTGGGCCTGGCTGGATCACATGTATGTGTTTTGGCGGCCCACATTTGTGCAGGCACAGCAGCCCATTCATTTGATGCCTCATGCAATAGGCTGAGCACACGGCAGACCTATGCCCATCAAGCAATGAAATACAGCACTGTCTGTCCATTCTGCTGTGACTTATCTGCATTTCCTGCACTGTCAAACTTGCTGCATTTTTAGACATTTAGGTCACGCTTTTAAAAACATAGGCCCAGATTCACAGAGCGATTACGCCTGCACAACAGGAGATGCGCGTGCGTAAGTCGAAATGTGCGCGTGCGTTTCGATGCACGGCATCCCCAGAACGAGATACGCAAAAAATCTACTTTTTTTTGTCCCGCGTAATTTCATTAGACTGGCGCATCCGTCTGCGCAAAAGTGCGCTAGACAGACCATTGATTTGCTAGTCAAATATGCTAATGAGGGACTTACGGGGATCCACAAAAGAACGTTGGGGCAGAACAGGCGACGCAGTGTGCGCAACAGCAAAATGTCCTGTCTAAAATTAGAGCATATAAAAGCTGGTCTAAAAAGAGAAAAAAAGTCTACTTGTTAGATAAAGAAACACTGTTAGTGAGGAGCTCAGCAGTCACACGTGTTGCACAACAATCTGTATGCCAACATGCCAGGGGCATCGTCGCACATAGCTATACTACTGACTTTAGATGAACAAAGAAGGATGAGGGCACGGAGGATGGCACGGAGGATGGCACGGGAGAGGATATACCGCACCCGCATAGACCTGTTTGGCATGAGTGATTATGAGGTGTATCGCATCTTCAGATTCACCCCTCATGTCATCCTGGAATTAACCACAACCCTGCAGGAGGACATCACCAGCCCAACACACCGCTCACATACAGTGCAGCCACTGGTCAAGGTCATGGCAACACTCCATGTCCTTGCCAGTGGCTCTTTTCAGCGTACAAGTGGAGTGGTGGCTGGGATGTCACAGTCCTCCATGAGCAGATGTGTGCACCAGGTTATCCCTGCAATTCTCAGACGCATGGCCAAACAAATCATCAAACCCACCACTGAGGAGCTGCGACTGAAGGCAATGACAGATTTCTACAGAATTGCCAGATTCCCACGCACTGTGGGGGCCATTGATTGCACACATGTGGCACTCCAGCCCCCCCAGGAGACAGAGCACATGTACCGCAATCGGAAGCATTGGCATTCCATCAATGTACAGGTGATAGTCGATGCCCAAGGCCTCATATGGCACGTCCGTGCCAAACACCCAGGGTCCAGCCATGACAGCTACATATACAATCAATGCCACATCCGAATGGAATTCGATCAGAACGTGTATGGCGCCAAATGGATTCGGCGCATGCGCGGAAGTGTTTAACTTCCTGGTGCGGTGACGTGGCGGTGATGTGGCGGCGTCAACGTCACCGCCACGTCACCGCGCCATCCGGCGGCGGGGAATTTGATCCGATGGTGTGTACACGCCATCGGATCAAACTCCCGATCGGACATATCCGATGGAAATGGTCCGCGGACCGTTTTCATCGGATATGTCCGATCGTGTGTACGAGGCCTTACAGGTGACTCTGCATATCCACTGGGACCCCATCTCATGACTCCTATCCGGAACCCCAAAACCCCAGGAGAGGAAAGATACAATCAAGCACATGCCCAAACACGAGCAGTGGTGGAGCGCACCTTTGGCCTACTAAAGTCACGTTTCCGATGCCTGGATAAGTCTGGGGGTACCCTCTTGTATTCCCCAAACTTTGTGTGCCAGATCATCGGTGCATGTTGCATGCTGCACAACTTCGCAGAAAGAAAGGGCCTGCAGATTGGCCTACGTGATGACCTGACCCCTGAACCAGTCAATCCCCCCCTAACCGAGGTTACCCCGTCTTCTGAGGGTAGAGCAGCCAGGAGACAACTCACATTAGGCATCTTTGCACGTTAAATACACACATTAATCATGGCACAATGAGAATGCATGCATGCACAACACTGTGGTCCCTAGCACACACACCCCACATCAAATTGGATTGGCACCAGTCCACCATGCAGGACTTGTGAGCAGCAACGCCACGCCAAGGCTCCAATTATGTCACTGTACATTCATACACCATTCACACGGACCTGGGGATCACTTCTCCCTGGTCCTGGGGAACCCTTCTCCACCAAAATTGTGGGTGACACCCCTTTTCCGGCAGGAATGTCACCCCCACATTCAAACAGCATTCACAACCCAAAAAAAAAAAATTACCTGCAAAAGCAAAAATTTTCCAGCAAAAAAAAAAAAAATAATTAAAAAAGGGGGAAAAAAATGAATGCCCTTTGCGTGAGCCACGCCTGGGGCGCCCCCGGCCACGGCCCCTCAGGGGAGACTCATGGGGAGGGGTAAAACCGGGGAAGGAGGAGCAGCCCCTGATCTCTGCCCACCTGGCGGCCTGACCTCCAAGGCCACGGCTATTCTGTCCAGGGCAGCACCAAGTGTTGCCGTGTTGGCCTGGATAGCCTGGGTAAGGGCCCTCACATCCTGCCCAACGCCTGCTGATGTCGTCTGCAGTTCGTTTAGGCAGGTTGTGAAAGCCTGGGAGTGGGAGTCCAGGTTCCCCAGTGTATCCTTGATGGAGGACAGGCTCTCCTCCATCCGCACCAATGTCTGGCTGACCTGTCCCAGATGGCAGGTCTGGAGGAACTGGTCCCTTCTCAGAGTGGCGGGCAGGAGATCGGCCAACCCCCTGGTGTTCTGGGATGAAATCCTGCCTCCAGCTGATGCTTGTGGCCGGGGAGAAGGGGAGGCCCTTGTGAGGGGAGCCATGTTGGGGGAGGAGGGGGGGGCTCCCCCTTAGGGAGGGCTGCCTGCTGCCAGCCAGAGGGGAAGAGTCCTCAAAAACCAAACGTCCAGTGCCTGACATGGACTCCTCCTCCTCATGATTCTCCTCCTCCTCATGATTCTCCTCCTCCTCTTCAACCTCCTCCGCAGACTCCGGCCTTGTTGGGGGGGCCTCATTAGGCTGCTGTCCTGGGGTTGGTGCGGTCAGGCCAGATGGCCCTGCACCCTCCTGCACATCTGTGGATGACACAAAACATTCACAGGTTGGAGGATCCACACACTTGCCACATATTCCCTTTCACCCCCTCCCCCACACATGCTACACACCTGATATTAAAAAAAAAACTTACCTGGCACCACGGGCTCCGGACTTGAGTCAAAGCCAGGCAGGCCCTCAACTTCATGCCGATGAAAGGTCAGGGCCACCGCACGCTCCTCCGCTGTCAGCCTAATACGGCATGGTGGGCCCCCTCCTGTGCCCCTGGCATGGGCATGCATTCTGGCCAGCTTCTGTTTGACCAGACGCCGGAGGTCATTGATTTTTTTGTCAATCCCAGACCGGGTCCGTGTCTCCCCCTGCCCCGCTGAATTGACCTGCTCAGTGATCATATCCAAAATCTCCCTCCTCCTGGCCGGGGTGGTGTTGGCACTGTCCGGGCCGTGGAGGAAACGACCATACTCGCTAATGGCCCGGGCAAGAATTTGTTTTTCCCCAACTGTAAAATTGAGCTTTCGCTTTCTCTCTGTCATACTTCCCAAAAAAATCACTCCCAGTCAACAAAATTCACTCACAAAAACAAGCACAACCAAGCAAGCAAGAACACACACAAAGACAAAACTAACACCCAAAAAATCACAATAGCACTCAGCAAGAAACAGTCACAAAAACAAACAGCAAAAAAACTGCAAGAAAACAAACGAACAGAAATATATCAATCAAACAAACAGTCTCTCAAACACTTATCAAAAAACACTTTCAAAGATCTACTAACAAACACTTGATCACACAGAACACTAATCTGACAACTACAAAACACACCGCAACGAATAACAGGACAAAAGCACTTGGTTAAATGGGAAGGGACAAAGGGATGTACTTTTGCAATGCAAGTGCGTTTGTGTGTGTCTATTTATGCTGTTTGCGTAGTTCACAACGTTGCCCTAGTCCATTTCCAATTTCACTGATTGCGCCGCTCCCGAGTTGTGAGCATGCGCACAGCGGAGCTGACATGGTCTGCTTCAAGCGCGCATGCGCGAGCCGGCCGGCCCTTCATTTGCATGGGGTCACGGCTCATTTCAATGTAACACGCCCACGTCCTTCCCAATTTGTATTACTCCTCCTTACGCCTCTGAAAAAACGTTACGTATGCGCAATTTTCTGCGCAAAAGCTATGAGAATAGGGTGATTACGCGGCAAAATTGCGCAAGTCTAACGTAAAGGCGGTGCGCTACGCCGGTCCAATAATGCGCAGATGTACCTGAATCTGGGCCATTGTGCGTTTGTGTGTGCAACAACTGC
Source organism: Rana kukunoris (assembly GCA_029574335.1). Lineage (NCBI taxonomy): Eukaryota > Metazoa > Chordata > Amphibia > Anura > Ranidae > Rana > Rana kukunoris. Next base: position 104,227,832 of record CM056056.1, on the reverse strand, counting down.
AGGTAAGTAGCATGGTGCAAAAGCAGAATGGATTTCAAGGCAACTGATTTTTAAAATGCTGAATGCACCTTTTTTTCTGCAGGAAACAAAGGCATGGCAGCCCATTCAAATCAATGGGCTGCTGTGCCTGCACAAATAAGGGCCGCCAAAACACATACATGTGAACCAGCCAGGCCCAAAATAAGCTGAAGGGGGGCCCAAAAAAAATGTTTGCCCAGGGCCCAAACCATATTAAAGACGGCCCTGGGTGTAATCATAGGCGCGCAGGGGGGGGGGGGGGCAGTTGTGCCTGGGCACACCCTAATGCCCAGGCACACTCAAGGGTCAGAATGTGTTAGTCCCACTGGCACCACTGCAAGTTATCACAATCTTTCAGATGGATGCCAAATTCCTGGGAGAACTGCAGACACTGGCTGCGGAGTAAGCAGTCAGGAAGCCGCATTTTCTGATACTGTCTCTGTAGTTCCGGTTACAGAATCACTGACAGCTGAATATCACTCCGCCGCCTGCTATCAGAGATGCAGTAGCCAGGACATACAGAGGTAGCCTCAGATAACTCCTGCCTGCTTACTCCACAGCTGGTGGCTGCAGTCTTCACAGGAGCGAGTGGTTACCAGAACCCACCATCCTATTCTGTGTGTTACTACAAAAAGCTTGAAAATTGAAGATTGCCTCTCCTCGGTCTTGTTTTTTTCTGGACAAGTCGGGGCTTTTACAGCTGCAATACAGGTGGGCGGAGCAGGGAGAGATCACAGTGCAGCTCCGTCCACTGCTTCCTGCCCAGCACAGCTCTCACTGGGGCAGAGTGAAGACCTCAGAGGAATGATGACAGCCTGAATCTTCTCCAAATGTGAGTCCCGACCTTCTCTGCCTTCTATACAACGCTGTGCTGTACACCTGCTCTGCACCTTGCAGGGACCATTTACAGAAAGTGAAAGTAACTTTCTTGAATAGGATGAGAATTACCAGGACTACTGTCACACATAGATATATTCAACATACATTATATCTTATTAAAATATATATATATTTTTTTTTAATAAGATATAGTGTGTGTATGTGTATATATATATATATATATATATATATATATATATATATATATATATATATATATATATATATATATATATATATATATATATATATATATATATATATATATATATATATGGAATACATCTCTATGTAGCACCTCCAGAAGTCCAAGTAATTCCTAACCTATCAAAAAATGTTAGCATGAACCACAAGGAATGCAATTTTATAACATGGTCCAAAAATTGCAGCTGGTGTTTTTTTTTGGGGGGGGGGGGGCAAACAACACCCCCGCTAGCAGCCTAAGAAGGTGAAAAAAGCCCATGTGTTAGGAAAAGTCCTGCAGGCAGCATCTTAGAGGCTGTTTGGGAGTGCTGCTGTATACACCGCTCCCAAAACGCCCTGCCCATTGAAATGAATGGGCAGCGCTTCCAAAGCGCCTGAAAAATGCTTCGGAAGCATTTTTTAATAAGCATTTTTCAGACACTTTGGAAGCGCTGCCCATTTATTTCAATGGGCAGGGAGTTTTGGGAGCGGTGTATACAGCAGCACTCCCAAACAGCCTCAAAGATGCTGCTTGCAGGACTTTTTCTAACGTCCCACAAGAGCACCACCCCAGTGTGAAAAGTCACACTAAAATTTAATGAGAGGCAGTTTACAGATGCTATTTCTAGTGCTAAAATGCCCCAAAACCGCCTCGGTGTGAAAGGGGCTTTGAAACCTTGTTCAATCAGCAGATTGCAACAAATCAGCTGTAGCACTAATCAGTGTATACTGACAGTGGAGAGTCTCTGCTGTCAGTCTTTGCATCCACATCGCTTGTGTAGATGCAAGAACCTGTCAACTAGCAAACTGAATAGCGGTTGTAAATCATAGCAGTTAAAAAAAAAAAAAAATGAAAGACAATAGCACATTATGAAATGCTTGCCTTAGGAGGCACTCTAACAGGGCTTTCCTCCTCCCCTAGTATTCCTTCCGGGCTCTGGCTGTATGAGTGGCTGGAGCACAATGACATCACTCCCACTCATGCAGAGAGCATTTGAGAGGTGTTGAGAAGACGTTGTATCGGCTCCACCCAACCTGCTTTAACCAGTGGCATCTCCAACTTTCATATTTAGGGGGGGCACATGGGGGGACAGGGACAGAAGTAGGGGGACCAACTATAAAATGCAGTGGGAGAACTCTCAGGTTTGCAAAGGTTGTCTGGTGTTCTGCCACTGTGGGGTTCCCCAGCTGTCCTTGTCCCTGCTTTTGACAGTGCTGATCTGGCATCTGTCTCCTTGGCAGCGGCGGAAGTCTATTAGGACCTAGTGCTGGTTACATTACGGATGTATGCAGGGGAAGGCTGGCACTATTGGTTATAGAGAGCCGAGCCCCCAGCTGGACACCTAGCAGGTATATTACCTGCCTAACTGAAAGTGAAAGTAAATTGTTAATGTCTTGAAAGAACAGGAGAGGGGAGTGAGACAGATGGGGGAGAGAAGAGATGGAGATAATGCAGTTCAGTGATTACAGTGTACTGCAATCTGCAGTGCACACACTTACCCACTGTCCAGGCTAGAATCTCAGGCATCATTCACACACCGCCAGGAATGCTGCTGATTTTCATATTTCCCGCCCACACATCCCCTCTCACACCGGGATAGTGTGGGCGGGACTGAAAGGAGGAGGAGGAGCTGTATTCCTCCTTGCTCGTATGTGAGGAGAGTAATGGCTGGACTCACTGGGCTGTAAAAGAGTGTCATAGACTGACACTCGGCTCAGCTTGCAGTCACCACTCTCAGAATTTATAGGCTGGTTCTCCTGTCCTAAGGACGGGAGAAATCAACCTGTTTTTTCAGTAACTGAGATGAAGGCTTCCCCCCCCCCCCCCCACAGTGGTCATGGAGTCCTTTCTGCAACTTGCTCTTCTCCGTGTCAATGAGGATGCAGGGGAAGAAGCAGATCGGGCGGCTGTGGTTGTGCGAGCGCTCGCATTATGCAGTGTCAGTGAGCAGAGGGAGGGGGGGGAATGCCCCGCAGAGCTGACTGGGGATGCTCTCCCTCTCAGGAAAAACTGTTACTCCAGTGGCGGCCTGAGCAAAATCCAAAAAAATGGGGGGCACAGCATAATTTTGGGGAGGCCCCCCCATTGGCTTTAACCCCTTGAACTTCATGTTGCACGCAGTTGTGGGCTGCTTGCAGAGTGCCGTCTTTCACTTGAATGGGTCACTGTCAGTGGGTGCTACACCTGCTGAAAGCAACAGGGGCTATAATTGCAGCCGCAGCATGTGAACATGCCCAGCTGCTGCCTCTAAAGCTAAAACAGTGGTTAAGGGGCAGTAAACGCACAGCTCAACAGCATGGTTTTACTGCACCTCAACCACTAGTGTGAACAATTAAATGTTTTAATACATTTTAAAAATATATATATATATATATTTTTTTACTTTGATAAGTGTTTATTAAAGCGGAGCTCAACCCAAAAATTGAACTTTCGCTTTTCGGATTCCCCCCCCCCTCCAGTGTCACACTTGGCACCTTTCAGGGGGAGGGGGGAGCAGATACCTGTCTAATAGAGGTATTTGCTCCCACTTCCGGCGATAGATCACCGCAGATTTCACAGCGATCTACACCATGTCTGGCCCCTCCTCTGTTCCCCCCCCCCCCGCTGTCCTCTGGGAGACACACAGGTCCCAGAAGACAGCAGGGACCAGTGAGGACACGACTCGCGCATGCGCAGTAGAAAACCTTATCGAAGATGCCGGCTCCTCCACCCAGGAGCCAACTTTAGGTGTTTTCGCTTTGGGGTGCACACCCTAATGTAATAGGCTGCGCTCGCCTATGGGTGTAACCTTACCTTTCCTTTCCACCAGTAATAATACATGGGCTTGGAAGGTACTGGAGATTCTCTTTAAATTCAGAGAGAACAATAGGACTGCATTTGCATAGTCCTCCGGTTTTTAGTTAATTTAAACAGAGAAATGATCTGGGAACTATAGACAAACATTATACTCATTCCAGATCAAATTCCCCTTGTGTTTACATGCATTTACACACATCTACATGTGTTTAGACACATACAGATGATCTGATTGACCCCAGATGCACAGAATTCGATGTTCCCTGAATATAGCTGAGTGCACTTAAAGGGTAACTCCACTTTCGTGGGGGGAAAAAAATAATAATAATATAGCGTATACAATTATGACACAAGTCATATTGTAAATGAATGTTATTAACCACTTGCCCACCGAGGACGTCCCTGGGACGTCCTCGACTTTGTGCAGCGATATCTGAATGATGCCTGCAGCCACAGGCATCATTCAGATATCAATCTCTTCAGCTGCCGATTCTCTGCACCATAAGAACGATCAAAGCGGCGTTCTTATAGGCAGCGGGAGGGGGCGTCCCCCCCTCTGCCTATAAGAACGCCGCTTTGATCGTTCTTATGGTGCAGAGAATCGGCAGCTGAAGAGATTGATATCTGAATGATGCCTGTGGCTTCCTCGGGCTCTCCCGTGCCATCGGGGGCCCGGAGAGCGAATTGGCCGGCGTTCGCCGCTAAACCATACCGTCGGAGGACCGGGCGCAACGTTATGACGTCACGCCCGGTACCCGGAAGTAAACAAAGCTGCAATCGCGGCTGTCAGTGTGAGATCGGTGAATGTTTTTTCACCGATTTCATACATGTAAGCATGGAGGAGAGATGTGGGGTCTTATTGACCCCACATCTCTCCATAAAGAGGACCTGTCACACTGATTCCTATTACAAGGGATGTTTACATTCCTTGTAATAGGAATAAAAGTGATAAAAAAAAAATTTAAAAAAAGTGTAGTGTCCCCATTATCTCAGAAGCGAACACGCATGCAGGTCCCGCCCACATATGTAAACGCCGTTCAAACCCCACATGTCAGGTATCGTTGCGTGCGTTAGAGCATGTGCAACAATTCTAGCACTAGACCTCCTCTGAAACTCGAAAATAGTAACCTGTGAAAAATGTTAAAGCGTCACCTATGGAGATTTTTAAGTACCAAAATTTGGCGCCATTCCATGAATGTGCACAATTTTAAAGCATGACATGTTAGGTATCTATTTACTCGGCCTAACTTCATCTTTCACATTATACAAAAAATTGGGCTAACTTTACTGTTTTGTTGTTTAATAATTCATGAAAAAAAGGCGTTTGAAAAATTATTGCACAAATACCGTGCGAGAAAAAAAGTTGCAATGACCTCTATTTTATTCCCTAGGGTGTCTGCTAAAAAATATATATATAATGTTTGGGGGATTTTTACATGAAGGAGAGAAGTGAAAAAATTAGCCCGGTGGGCAAATGGTTAAAAAATGACCTTTCTTTTTCAATCTGCAGCAGCTGTCATTTTCTGTAAAAATGCAATATAGCTATGTGGAGGCATTCTGTACACAGAATGTGTACAGAACGCCCCCCAGATATGTCATTTCCTTCTTGTGTGATTGGCTCACTGATTTTCCCAGTCTGCACTTAGATACAAGTCAGATTTCAGGCCAAAATGTCTGGTTTTGGTAAGATACTCCCAATAGTAACATGGCAAAAGGGATGCAGGCCCAGCAGCTGGTTGATAATTATGAAACCACTCCCATTAGACTCACTTAGCCCATGGGCACAGAGGAACTAGCAGCGATTTCTTCAATAGTGATGAACCGAACACCCCCGTTCTTTTTCGCACCAGAACCTTCGAACGGACCGGCCGTTCGTGCGAACATTTAGAACCCCATTAACGTCTATGGGACTCGAACGTTCAAATTCAAAAGTGCTCATTTTAAAGCCTAATATGCAAGTTATTGTCATAAAACGTCTTTGAGAACCTGGGTCTTGCCCCAATGGAAAAAAAAAGTTTTAAAAACTGTTGTTTTTTTCTGGAGCAGTGATTTTAATGATGCTTAAATAAAAATAAAAATTCCTTTTAAATATCGTACCTGCTGGGTGTCTATAGTATGCCTGTCCCTGCACAAAATGAGATTACTATAAGAAAAAAGTAATTCAAAACTGCTTGCGGCTTTAATGTAATGTCTGGTCCCTGCAATATGGATGAAAAACATTGAGAAAAATAGCACAGACACAGACAGTACACACACCACGTAGCTTTAGGTGCACACTGCAGAGGACATGGGCAGTACACACTACGTAGCTTTAGGTGCAAACTACAGAGGACAAGGGCAGTACACACACTATGTAGCTTTATGGTGCACACTGCAGAGGACACAGGCAATTCACCACGTGAGAATACTGCAGCTAGCACAATCGCCTGTCTGCCAGTAAATTAGAAAGAGCTGATCTAGCTAAACTATACAGTGTATAAATATATATACAACACCTGGGATGCATATATATCCTCTACACACTGTAACTTTAACTGACTAGCCTGCCTGCCTGCTCTATCTACCTACTAAAAATGACTCTCTCTCTCTCTCTTTCTCTCACCGCAACACACTACACAAGGCCGACCTGCAGGTGGCCTTTTATAGTGTGGGGCGTTTACTAAACCCCCTGAGCCATAATTGGCCAAAGCCACCCTGGCTTTGGCCAATTATGGCTCTCCGTTTTTTGCAAGCTGTGATTGGCCAAGCATGCGGGTCATAGTGCATGCTTGGCCAATCATCAGCCAGCAATGCACTGCGATGCCGCTGTGAAACGTAACTCGAATTCGGCGCGAACGGCCCAAAACGTTCGTAATTCGACGAACGATCGAATACAAAGCTCATGCCTATTCTTCAGAATAACAAAAGGAATCTGCCACAAAGTTTGTTTAAATCCTTGTAATGTACATAGATCACTACAGGCAAACACACTGTATGAATAATACCATTTAAAATTATTAGTATAAACATGCAGCCATTCAGGAATTTCCAGCTGGTATAGTATTTGGACATTAAGATAACGTAACTAGATAATCTAATAAACATTTAATACATGTACAATAAATTGATAGACTGTCAAAAACAAACAAACACATAAAGCAGTAATAGCACAGCCACAGACAGGGCAGTGAGCAGATAAACAGACAAATGGCTTACATTTAGAAGAAGCGCCATGTGCTGTGGATTACTCTGTCTACATCTACTATCTATATTGAAAATTATTATCACCCAAGAGCAGAATAACAGAGGATTTGTCAGATGTGTTTGTCAACCAGATGTCAGCCAGTCCATGGAATTTAGTGTGCATGTGCACAGAGCTTAGACAGTTACACTTGTCTATGTCTAATACAGCAGAGCAAACCTATTTTGACAGAAAAGTGCTGGAAGAAGCAATCATTCTCCATTCTCTTCCCACTTCCTGTGGAAAATGCTGAGTGCAAATGCACGCAATCTGTATTTTTATATGTAAATAGAACCGTGGGTATAGTATGTACACTGTGGCACTCCTGGGGGGGCACGACTTGCAGTCCACATAAAGGTACCTTGATTTCAAGGGTGCCATGTTGTGGCCTCCAGCTACATGCAGAGAAGTAGCAGTGTGACAGGTACTGAATAAGCTGGAACTGTCAGATAAGGTGATCTTGACCAAACAGTAGACGCATAGTACAATATAAGTGCAGTCAGACTGGGGAGAGTGGAATGGTGTGCTTAGGGAAGTAATCACTGTTGCTGAGAGGGTTATTGTGGTGTTTCAGACAGCCATTGACCACCAATGCTGGGATGAAGGGTGGGATTTGGTATTGCTTGCCTTTTTTTGGCTTCATAGTTTTAGTCACTAACCCAAACCAAGAAGCTATTGAAGTAAAAAGTTCCTATCTGAATACTAATTCTGGGTCAGACAGCATATTAGGCCCCTTTCACATTGGGGCTGGAGCCGCGCTGGCATTATAGCGCCGCTAAAAATAGCGGCGCTATACCGCCGGAATTGCCGCAAGTTGCGGCCGTTAGCAGTGCGGTATTAACCCCCGCTAACAGCCATGAAAGGGTTAATACCGCCCGCAATGCGCCTCTATAGAGGCGCATTGCGGGCAGTATTGCCGCGGTTTCCCATTCTTTTCAATGGGAAGGAGCGGTATACATGCCGCTCCTCTCACCGCTCCAAAGCTGCTGCTGACAGGAGATTTTTTTTCTCTCCCTCCAGCGCATCGCCTCAGTGTGAAAGCCCTCGGGCTTTCACATTGAGGATGCAGTGAAGGAGTTTTTGAGGCGGTATAACAGCGCTATACCGCCTGGAAAAACTCCTCAATGTGAAAGGGGTCTAAGTGAAGTAGTCCTTAAAAGAATAAATAATAATTAAAAGACCTTCATCCTGTTGAAAGACTTTTGAAACATTGGGGTTTATTTATTAAAGGTAAACTGGCTGTTTTCAAGGGCATTTTCATTTAACTTAGTGCATGGCTCAAAATTTCAAGTCCTGAGCTACTAGCCAGGCCTTAAGAGTTAATCGCCACCAGTTTCCCCTACCCTGTCCCGCCCCTAAACTCAAATTAAATTACAACATAATTATAACCCCCAGCATTGGTGTCAGTTGATGCTATAATACCTCCCAGCATTGGTGCCAGTAGTAATAACTTCAAAAACAGGTATCAGAGGCTGCGGTAATAACCCCCAGCATTGTTATCAGCGGATGCTTTAAAAAAAAAAAAAACAGCAGTGGTACCAGACGCTATAATAACCCTGAACGCAGGTATCAAAGGACGCATAAATAACCCCTAGCATTGATGTCAGTGCATATCATAATAACCCCCACCACACAGGGCACAGAATTTTTTTTTTTAGCGGACAATACTTGCATATCTCCCCCAATTTAACCATCCACTGCTCACCTCTGTGCCCCCCATTCAAACCTCTGAAGGTCCTTCTTATTCCCTAATCCACAGCTCATCTCTTCTTCCCTCCTGTCCACAGCTCTCCTCTCCTTCCCCCCTAGCTCACCTCTTCTTCCCTCAGTCCACAGCTCACCACTTCTCTCCCTCCTGTCTGCAGCTCACCACTTCTCTCCCCCATTCGCTACTTCCTCTGTCCACAACACACCTCTTCTTTCCCCTGTCCCTCTTCAATTCTGCACCCCTGTCCACATGTTATCTTAGCACCCCCCACAACTCACCTTTGTACCACATGTCAACGACTCAGCTCTGCAGCCCCCACATCTACAGCTCACACTCCCAATCCTCAATTACAGCTTGTCTCTACCCCCTTCCACATTTCACTACTGCACCCCCATCTACAGATTACCCCAATCCACAGCATTCAACTATCACCTCTTCATTCCTTGTCACCTTCAAACAACCTGCCAGCTTGCCATTGTATCACCTTCCCCACCCTCAACACTACACAGCTATCACTTTGCACAACCTCTTTCCAGCTTTAACAACTTCACCCCCCCTTTTCACAAATTCACCCCCACTGGCACTGCGGTCCACAGCTGTCACCTCCCCCTTCCCTCAATAATTTTTGGTGCACTCCGTTCACCTCCTCTCCGGGAACCCTCTGGGAAAAGGGCAGGATGGAAGCCGTGGGGCTGCGCAGGATGGGAGCCGCGGGGCTATGCAGAACGGGAGCCACAGGGCAGGACGGAAGCCGCGGGGCTGTGCAGAACGGGAGCCACAGGGCAGGACAGAAGCCGCGGGGCTGTGCAGGACAAAAGCTGTATAGCAGGACGGGAGCCGCGGGGCTGTGCAGGATAGGAGCCGCGGGGCTGTGCAGGACGGGAGCCGCGGGACAGGAGCCACCACTCCCTAAGCTCCAGAAAAAGTGAAAGAATTTCATTATGGCTGCAGCCAGCAGGTGGCGCGGTGCTGGTGAAAGTGGACGGAGATTCTTAATGGTTCTGTGTCAGCCATGCCATGTGCAGGTTAGCGGTTACTCATGCTCTCAGCGCCCACTCGCCCCCAGCAAATTTTCACTCGCTAACTGCGAGCAGGCGAGTGAAAATTTTGAGGGCTGACTTAGTGAATGTGGTGAAAATTCACTTTGCAAAGAGTGAATGTGGTGAAAATATGCAATCATGTGCAAGAACAAAAACATTTATGCATATGAATTATGGAAATCAGCTAAGATTTACTTCATTCACTAAATTCAGGAAAAAATGTATTGCAAAGCAAAAATTACCTTCCAAATTGAACAAGCTATATAACACCAACGTAGCTTTTATATGTTTTTTTTTTTTTTTACATTGGTTCCTTAGCCCACACCGGATTATCTCAAATGATACTAACCTCCATTACATGACTTGTGAAAAATACATAGCATATAGCCAGCTTTACTGTATCCCATTTTTCAAGTAGCATAAGATTAGCTATACAGTCTAGAAATACTGCAAGTCAATTTGAGTAGGACAAGCAACCAGTGAAGAGTAAAGTGTTGGCTGCCTCTGCAGAAAGTCAGATTGATGTACGAAGAAATTCTATCACACTTCGATCACTGAAAAATAATTCACTTAAAGCCAACAAATAACAGATGGCAAACCCTCATACTGGAAGTCACATCTTACTTGTCATTAGACCTGGCCTCCAGGCCCTTGACGTTTAAGTAAAAAATACTATCTAAAGGATGACATTTTTCAAATAATAGACAACAGAAATGCAATCCCGGCCCTCTGTGCAATGTGTAACACAATAATTTTGGATTGTCGTTTGGAAAATTACACAGTAGTTTTATTAGTAGTAATTACACGCAAGAAAATGTGTCTTGTCCAGAATGTCTTTATTTGGATGTATACATATTAAGGCTTCCGATATCAGACCTTGAATTAAACTGCGAGCGAGCCGCGCATACAACTGCGCATGCTCCGTTCCGGGCAGCGCACACGCAATAACGCTGGCACCATTTTCAAATAGAACACAGCGGCTGGAGGTGACGTGCCCGTAACCGCAGGAAGATGTCGGCGGAGGTGGTCATGGACGGGCCAGTTTAGAATAAGCGGGGACACCTGGCGGAGATAGTCCTAGCCCGGGGAGGCATCAAGGGGATCCGGCTGAAGAACATCTGGACACTGGCTGTGGGAAGCCGCTCATCACCTGGGTACTGCGGGCCACCATAGACTCCAGTCTCCAGACAGTTTGACAGGTCAGTGACATGCCCCCTTTTGCAGCAAGCCTCCTCTGCAGATTTAATGATTAGGAACATTCTTCTGGTGCACGCTGGAAGATATGGCTGCAGGGTGCAGGCCACGGCTGACAGTGTATCAGATGAGGCAGAACTGCTTGTTAGGGGTGAGAATGCTAACACCATCCAAGTGATAAATATATATATATATTTTTTTACACACATTATAAAGCTTCTGAAAATACACCCAAAAAGCTGTAAGATGCATTTGTCTGATATTGCCAATTTAATAGCAGAATTTTAGGCAACACTTCCCTCGGGGGGGGGGGGGGGGACATGCAATCAAAAATGCGCCATTACCCTCTTGTGTAGTTTGCTAGACTGCACCAGTATAAGTGACAGTGACAACATGTCATCATAGGCTGGGGCACAGTAGAGGGGATGGAAGAAACAGAGCTCTGTTTTAGCTACCCAATAGGAATGCCCACAAGTCAGACTTGGGCAGGCGTTTAGAGGCAGTAACGGAAAGGGAGCCAATTGCTACTGGGGAACAGGTTGGAAATTTGCAGGAGGATTGGCGGCAAATTTAAAAAGATCTTGAAGTGAACCTTCTAGGAATTTTAGAACTCAGTCTTTCCCCACTACCTCTTACAGAAGATTTCTTCCGTGGACCCTTTTCTATTAAACTTCCTGGTTCCTTTTCTTGGCAAGGGTGATGTAACCCTTCTTCATCCCAGGACTCCTAGGATACACACAATGCATCCCAGAAGGCTGCAGGGCCATATGTGCCAAACGGCGGTGGGCAGATTTTGCTGTATCAGTGATCAGTGGTTGGGCTACATGGAAAACCAACCGGTAAATAAAGATCAGCAATTACTCTTCGAGAACTCTAGCACACCATACTGGCACTGAGCTCTGGTGCTCAGTACATTGCAGGTGCCTCCATCTTTCACGTCCAACTCTGCAGTGTTTACAATTAGCATAAATTAAAGATTGGCACTTTAAAATGGCACAAATGGCAGGCGTCTGATGCAAATTATCTATATGATGAACAGTAATTACATTTTCATGCTTAATTGTGGGTCAGCCACATTGACTAATGAATCAGTGCTGTGCAAACTAGTGTACTAGATGAGCGGAATGTTCTCCTTTCTTAGCAGCTGTGTGGCACAATGTGTGTGATTGTATCAGGCGGGTACCTCATTGTACAGCTGGGGCAAAACTGACACCAAGTCCTCTGTTCAGGACCTGTGTGAGATTTTTAAGTGTTGCCAACCGTATGCATATTTATATACAGTCCGTGAATTTAACCCCCGTACAGTTTGATAGGTCAGTGACACGCCCTCTTTTTATAAGTATCGCTCTGCTCACTCGAAGAGCCAATCTACTGCTGGAGAAACTGCCCTGCCCACTCAAGGGGACCAATCCGCTTATAGAAGTAGGGTTACCCCGCCCACTCATGTTGGGTTATCCTCCCTACAGCGCTTACCCTTGTGCTGAATTCAAAGATAATTCCTATGCAGTACATAGGAGGGAGGAGGACATATAATCACAATGATCACTGTATGGTACTACTACAGGAATCTGTCAGCTGCTACCCTACATCATTTCTAACACACACACTTGCATTCGAAATGAGCTTCAGTTCAATATTCTCTGCATTGTGAATAATGATAACCTTTTGTTGTTTTCTCCTATTTTGACTGGTTAAAAAAAAGCAGAGATCGGTTCGGCTTGGAACTGCGCATGGAGATTGGAGGCAGGGGGTGTTGGCAGGGGGTGATTAGAGGCAGGGGGTGTTTGTGGCACCACAGAGGGGGATGGTGGCATCGCAGAGGGTGGGAATGGAGACAGGGGTTGTTGGTGGCACCACAGAGGGGAATGGAGGCAGGGGGTGATTAGAGGCAGGGGGAGATTAAAGTCAATTGCAATTGGAGGCAGGGGGAGATTGTGGCACTGCAGAGGTGAAGGCAGGGGGTGTTGGTGGCAGAGGGGGATGGAGGCAGGGGGTATTGTGACTAATTAATTTGCCCTTATTATATCGAAAATAACAAATGATTTTTATTTACCTTTAATATCCTTAAATCACATTGCTATTTGCCTAGTGTACTTGTTTGTAGCCTAAATACTGACATTTAGTAACTTTTGTGAAATGCCAGTAAAAACGTGGCTGCGCCAGTAAATTTCAGGTGTCGTGCCTGTGCCAGTAAATTTCAATCTGGTAGGTTGGCAACACTGATGTTATCTCTAAGTGGAAGTTACAGAATGAATTGATGTTCCTGTCAGACCAGCTCCCTTCTCTGCCCCTGTAAAAATTATTTTACATCCATTGCTACTGTTTTCGCATCCTCCCTGACTATGGCTTTTCCCTTTACCAGTATGTAAAAGAAGGTTAATTTTTTTGGGAAATTCCTTACTTTCCACTGGTATGCTGCCTTATTATTTTAGATGGTGGACAGAAAATCGGTTTAACCATCGACTATTGTTGAAACAAAAATTAAAAAATAAGTGGAGCTAGAGCTAGATTTCTGAGTGACTGGATCCCAAAATGGGGTCTGACTTTCAATTAAACCATACCAACACATACAGCCACGTATCTTTGTGCGTATCTTTGAGAGGCAGGTGCCATATTCACAAAGAAGTTGCGCCCAAAGTTGTGGCGTAGCGTAAATGGGCCGGCGTAACCGCGCCTAATTCAAAATAGGCCCCACGTAATTCAGTGTGCATGCTCAAAATTACGCCGCAAATACTCATTGGTTTCGACGTGAACGGAACTTACGCAAAGCCTTATTCGCGAACGTTTTACACATACAACGGAAAATTCAGGGGTAACTTTACGCCTGGACTTGCGCTAACGACGTAAAAAAAAATGCGCCGGGGGCAAGTACATTTGTAAATCGGCGTATCTAGCTAATTTGCATATTCGACACGTAAATCGATGAAAGCGCCACCTAGCAGCCAGCGTAAATGTGCAACGAAGATCCGACCGGCGCAAGTCTCTTACGCCATCGTATCTAAGCATAATTCCAGCGTATCTTGCTTTCTGAATACAGAAAAAAGATACGCCGGTGCATCCTAGAAGTTACGCGGAGTATCTCGAAATACGCCAACGTAACTTCTTTGAGAATCTGGCCCACTGCTTTTAACTAATAAAACATAATTGCATGAAACTGTTGCATATGTCACATGAAACACCATTTAAACATATACAAATCCTTCAAGAAAAAGTTTGTGGACTGATAGAACTTCTTTCATCCGCAATGGTGTCCAACAAATGCTTTTTTATAGGTTTTGATAAGACCAGGCCACCAGACAAGGCACCTCAGCTTCACCCCCCCCCCCCCCCCTCCCATGAACCTTGAGCCCTGGTTCAGCCTCTCCGGGGGTTGAAAGTCCAGAAAGGATAGAGGTAAATCCTCTTGGCACAATGGACACCCTGGGTCCCAGGGCTGTGGGCACTGAGGGTTTAAATACCACTAATCATCTCTGGCTGTGGGGGACTGAAGGTGCTCTCCTTTCATAGAGATTCCCAGTTTTCTGGCGTGGTCAGAAACATTCAGATCCCTTCTGGAGGAGAGGCGAGACTCTGCAGGAGCGTCCATGCATTGCCAGGCAAACCTAAAACTGGGCTGTTTATTGTCAAATAAGTTTTTTTTTACTTTTTTACTTTTTTTTTAAATAGTTTATTTATTTATTTTCTGACCATTGGACCTACGATGTTCCATCCATCAAATTCTGGGCCTCATGTTTTTGGTCTTGTTAGACTTGTGTGGATCAATGAGTAAGTAATTTCTTTAATGCATTCATCTATCCATTTCTTAATATGTTTATCCCCAACTATTTTGGGCTTTGTGTGTTTATATATGAGATATTGATTTAATCTTTACATACTAGGCAGCATTCTCTTGAACGGCCTCCTTATTCCTGGATGTTTTGGAGCTAAAATTGTTGTCCACATATGATTCTTCTACCTATATTCTATAAGATATACTCACATTTTCAATGTTTGATGTACATGATTTTTCCAAAATGCGTTTCTGATTGACATTTGTCTTTCAGTGTCTATTCAATGTACTTCTCAAAAAACACTCCTTGAAGAAGATTGTTATGGTTGGGAAATGTGTAGGGAATTGTTGTGTTGCAGTATTGCTTTCTTGAGGAATGACAATCCCATCCTACTTTACTCTTTTTTGTTTAGAGAAGGAAACAGTTTTTCCAATTGTCTCCTGAAAACGCAGAACCTAGATATGTCTTCCACTTAGCAACAAAGGGAGGATCCATGGTGGAAGTCCCATCTCTCAACATGCTATACAATGTATCTCAAGTGGCGTGCCATTAAAGGAGGCCAGGGGGGGTCCCTCCGGCATAGTTGTGTTCTGACAAGACAGTGACCACTTTGCGGGCAGATGGGTTGGGGGAGTGACACATCTTGGTGTGTAATGTGGCCAGGATAAATGCTACTTGTGGACAATCAAAATGGAACAGGCCTGAAACTGTGGTTGCATGACGCTCTGTGCCAAAGAGGGGGTTGTAAAAGATGAGTTCTGTTAGTCAGGCCTTGTGGGACTATGGCTCTGCCCCATATGATGAGAGGGAGGGAGGTAGAACAAGGGTAATAGTAAGGAGGTATCCAGGGAAATGTCCGAAGATCAAGTGGGAATAGGTCTTGTTCGAGTTGTCACCCATTTGTCAGTTCTATGTTGAAACCAGTTCACCACTCGATTAAGTAGTGACGCTCTGTAATAGAGTTCAAAATCGGAAAGGCCAAGGCCCCTTGCTGGTTTAGGTTTAGTAAGGACTGTTAACTTCAGATGAGGGCAGTGAGAACCAACCTTATATGAAATGGAGTATGCGTGACCTCAGCTGACGATAAAAGATTTTAGGAGAATGTATAGGGAAGATATGTAGTAAGCACAGAATTATATACATTTTTTTAGCGTATTAACCCACCCAAATCAGGAGGTCTTTTGGGGTTTCCAGCATAACAGATCTTTTGATATGTCATCAAGGATTCTAAGGTAGTTGGTACAGAGCCAAAAGATCAGACGGAAGACTTGGACTTATTTAAACAATAGTTAAAAGTCATGACAAAGTAAAATGTTGTGCGAGTTGTTTGTTGAAGCAGAACTACACATAAGAATGTTTTAACTGACCAAATTTACCATCAAAACTGTGGCCCAAGTTATCTCTGGCCAATCCCTGGTCCCACTCTCCAAATTAATCTCCGATTATAATGTCCCTCAGTCCTACTTTTTTCGATACCTTCAACTCTCCCATGCCTTCAGCCGCCAATTCGCGGGCTCCCCCCCCCTCAGCTGGTCCAGTCTGCATTGGAAGGCCTTCTTAGATCAGATTGTGTAAAGAAACTTACTTCTCACCTATATTCACATTTGATAATCACCTCCCTTCCGTCTCTGGAGAGGCTGAGATCTCAATGGTCGCACGATATCCTCGAATTTGATAACGATGACTGTGATGACATGTGGGACTTCCCCTTTAGCTCCCTAGTCTCTTTGAGAGACCGCTTGATCCAATTTAAAATAGTCCACCGGCATACTTCACCCCTCATAGATTCCACAAAATGAATCCTGACTCCTCCCCCGAGTGTTGGCGCTGTGGTGAGACTCCCGGCGACTTCACTCATATATTCTGGACCTGTCCGGTAATTGTTGAATATTGGAGAGAAATAGTAGACTGTATAACACAAGTTACCTCTATCCCATTGCAACCCTCAATGCCAATCGGCATGCTAGACTTAATAGAACAACTTATTCCAATAGTGGCGGGTCGCACCCTGGTACGGTTGCTCCTGTTCTATGACCGCAAAGCCATTGCCCTCAGCTGGCCCAAGTACACTCCCCCATCTCTTTTTGGATCTGATGAACCAGCGGATGCTGAGAAACGCGTCATCCCATTGGCTGGCCCGAGGTTCGACGTCACTTCCGGTCGTACGGCGATAGACTGCGCTTCATGCTGGAACGCATAGCGCGTCCTATCCAGGAAACACAGCTTCTGGATCCCCTGTCGCTTCTTTCAGGCTTCCCCAGGATGGGTCTCCATAACTCCCAAGACTTGGCCAAGTCAGCCTGCCTGCAGATGTAAACGATCGTTGTGACCCTCGACCAGCTGTTAACCCCTGATGTGCCCTTGCTCTCAATTGTTTTGTGAGTAGCCAATTTACTGTTTACTATTATTTTCACTTCATTAAATCCCTAATTTACTACACTTAGTTTGGCGCATGTCCTTCTTGTCTATATATATTTTTCAGAGTCTGCTTCTGCCTCAGGACTGTGCTGCCACTAGTGTTGCTGGACTAAACATTGAACTTTTGGGACTTTTTATTTTAACCATCTTTTGTATGGTCATTTATTTGGACTATCATTATATGGTCATTTATTATTTTATTTATTTATTATTTTTTTCCCTTTTGATATTGACATGGACCTTATGATCTACTAATTGTTAATTATACTATTAATTCTTTTTGATTGCATTTTTTAAGTCGTGCGCCATCTACCTATATATTTTTCCCCCATCTCTTTCCCTGTGGAAACGACCAATTAATGATAGCCTGCCACTCTACAAAGACACATATGCCAACAGAGGCTGCCCGCTAAAATATAACAGGGTCTGGTCCAGATGGCTGGCAGATCCATCCATGGCCTCCGGGCCCCCTAATGATCCAGTTTGTTAATTAGCTCCCAGTTGGGTAATAGGTGCTCATGGATGTATACTGTAATAATTTACACTGTACAGCTGTGAATTGCCCTATGTCATGGCCCCATAGCCGCACTGCTATACTCTACTTCACAACCAATACTGAATGCTTTGTTTTATTACACTACTGTTGTGCTCCTGGCTAAGATTGACTTGACACAATGTAAGACCGTTGTATGTATTACTGTTTGTTTTATTGTTTCTTTGAAAACCAATAAAAAGATTTATAATAAAAAAAATACACAGTACGTGACATCGCACAGATCACGAAAGATGCAATTCCCAGAATATGGGTATCTTTGGAGGTGGGAGTTGAAGTCATGGTACAGAAGATCTCAATCTCAACTAGTTTTGCGATAGGTATCGCTTCGTCAGGAGACAATTTAGGGGCGAGAGGTCCACTCAAACTCTGAAACTCAAAGCCACCATAGAGGTGGTAGCTCCCATGGTAACCCGGAAAGGGGGAATGAAATGAACCTGTAGCTCCTACAGATGAATGAAAGAAAAAAAAAATTATATATATATATATATTATATATTATACACGTGTAGTGATGAAGGTCCCAGGACCAAGGGGTCCCAGTGAGTACTGCTGAGTGCAAGCAAAGGATGTGGTAGGTGAACCACACTTCTAGTGCACAAACAAAAGTAAAAACACTTGGGACCCAGGCACCGCTCCCTGGGTCCCAGGATATAATGTACTGCGTGGGCTTTTGTACCTTCACTGACTGGTGTGCCTGGTAACATTTATACTTTTGTTTGTGCACTATAAGTGTGGTTCACCTACCACATCCTTTGCTTGCACTCAGCAGTACTCACTGGAACCCCTTGGTCCTGGGACCTTCATCACTACATGTGTGTGTGTGTGTGTGTGTGTGTGTATATAATTTCTTTCATTCATCTGTAGGAGCTACAGGTTCATTTCATTCCCCCTTTCCGGGTTACCATGGGAGCTACCACCTCTATGGTGGCTTTGAGTTTCAGAGTTTGAGTGGACCTCTTGCCCCTAGATTGTCTCCTGACGAAGCGATACCTATCGCGAAACTAGTTGAGATTGAGATCTTCTGTACCGTGACTTCAACTCCCACCTCCAAAGATACCCATATTCTGGGAATTGCAGATGTCACGTACTGTGTATTTTTTAACGACTGTTTGTGTGTAAATGTGTTTTAGACCTTGTCTTTTGTTACTATATTAATACATTTTGTATTTGTGATATCTCTTTTTGAGCTTATCTTATCTACTGTGTACCGTAATAGTCCTCCCTGCCCCTTCTTTCTGTGTCGGTTCTCAGGGATCTTTGGGTTTCCTTGAGTCCTTCCTCTATTTAAACTATGAGACTTGATATTTAAAAAAGTTAAACAATATGTAAACATTACCATTACCAATGCCCAGAACAAATAATCTACCGTGCTTAACAACTGAAAAGTCTAAACAATTTAACAAAATGTAAGCATGACTAGTGTAACGGAACTATGTATTCTGCCTGTACATCTGTAATAATGATAGCTGGGACTACCTGAGATAGGATTATTAGATATGGATTATCCACATTATACTCTGAGCTATCTGTAAGGCTATTTTAAGTTTGTTAATTCTGAGCTCTGAGGGTTCATTGTAGAGTGACTCTTTCACTACTAAATTCTAAATGTCCTCTTCTCTCTTTTGTGTATTGTATTACAAATTAACAGTCTCCTGTCAGTGTATTGAATTAGCATGTAAATTATGTTCAGAAGAATTTGTCAGGCTTTGCGGTGCCGAAATGTTTAGCTACTGATGGGATTATCTGTGATTGAGTATTGTTCTGGGGGTTGATTGAATTCTATTGAGAAAGGAATGTGGCTTCTTTGGCCTGGTGCCAGGGGGTCTACCTTGGGGCCCCCCTGTGGAGGGAGGGGGCGGAGAGTTCCATTGTTCCTTGAGTACTCTTAAGCTTGTAACTAGATATAAACCAAGAAATGTACCATTAAAGTTGGTCTACTTGACCCTTCAAAACGTAGCCTGTCTCGTTCTTGAAAGGGCATGCGAGGGGATTATTATTCTGTTCATTTTACAACTGGACCTGACTCTCCCTCTGGCTCTCGTGGATGAGCTTATACTGGACTTACTTGCATAGCAACTTGCCAGGGAAAAGGACGTCTCCAACGGCTGATACCCTCTCCCTACTTGGGTAGCCGTTACAACTAGTATTATAAAAGACTTGAGAAACCCTAGAACTGAGCAGAAAACAAGTCCAGAAAAGGGCGTCCTCTTGTTCGAGGATGAAAGAATGTCTGATTGGCGGAACACTGAACACAGTGTCTGCTAGGAAACTGAGTCTGTGATAGGCAGAACAGTGTCAAATGCCGGAACAGAACACCGACTTTAAAAAAAATGGACGTCTGTCAAGATTACAGGTACTCGGGCACAGAGAGGTATGGCACAGTGAGACTGCAATGGGCATAGTGAGGTATGGCACAGTGAGACTGCAATGGGCATAGTGAGGTATGTAAATGGGCATTGTTGACCCTCTTTTGCTCTTACAGTAGCTGCTGCATTCTCACCCTCGGCTTATACTCAAGTCAATAAGTTTTCCCATTTTTTTTTTTATGGTAAAATTAGGTCCTGGGCTTATACTCGGGTCGGCTTATACTCGAGTATATACGGTATGTCATATATGCCCATTTTTATATAACTATGCAAACAAAATACTGTTTTCATGTCTAGTATAATGATAAAATAACCTTTTTTTAACTCAAAGAAGTCTTTAATTGAAACAAAATATAAAGATACAGAAGGTATTCACATGAGAAGGGTACCACATACATAAAGATATGGCGATGCAATATCCCAACATTATCCCCACTGTACCCAATCACCTACGCAGTCAATTTTTATTATCAACATATACCCCTGACCAGCCAATAGTACATTCGTATCTACACCCCACATGAAATTGCATTAAAACTATTCTTATCTAAACTTAGATCAACAGGTGATAAACCAGGTGCCTCCAACCAGGGTAACCACACCACCTGGAATTTGTGTGGGCATTTTCTATGCTGGAAAATATATATTTTTCCAAGAGGGAGCATCAGCTGACTTCCAGTTTCGTAAAAATGTGTTGCCTGGAACATAGCCCGGGCCAATGCCTGTTTAGTCACCTCCTCCACCCGCAGATCATCCAAGACTCCCAAAAGACAGGTTTGGGGTCTCGTTTAATAGCGACCTGAAATACCCTATTTAAACTATCCAGGACTTTACCCCCTATAGATGTGCAGTTTGGACATCTCCACAGCAAGTGGATGAGGTCGCCGTGGTCCCTTGAACATCTAGCACAAATAGAATTCTCACGCATGCCCATTTTAAAGAGTCTAGCTTGGGTATGGTGGCCCGGAGAAGGATGTACAATCGTGATAATCATTGTGTACTACCTCAGACATATAATTGAAAATAGGTGTCGGGGACAGTACCCATGGTTTAGAGCCATTTTGCACCTTAATCACATGCCACAGCTAGATATAATAAAAATACATTTTCCGTGGGAGCTGGAATTTGGATTGCAGCGTAGGAAAAGGACACATTTTTACCATTTTCAAAGATATGTGATAGATGCATAATACCATAATGTTGCCATTTGAACCCATACTGCAACAACTTCAGCTCCTCCATAGTAAGAATTATCCCATATCGGGCTATATCTGGTTAAACCTGCAACCTCTTGCATTTGCCTCACTTTATTGCAGATCGTCAGGATGAGAGCATTAGTGGGGAAAAAGCTTATTAGATTTGCTCCACTCCCATTGCTACATCCTCCACCCCTATCACATGGTGTAAAATATGAATAGTTGCCTCAGGGCTGCTATTGGCTTGGGGCATGGCTCTAGCAATATGCTGTAGCTGGGCTGCAAGAGTTGGGCAATGCCAGACCACCATCTCTGAAATTGTTATAACTTGATTCTCGGTGGTTTAGTGTGCCAAAATAGAGCATGGAAGACAGAGAAGGGGAATAACCATTGGAGAGTTATGTAGTATGTAGAGTAGCTGTGACATAAAGATCATCTTTATAAGGTTAGTTCTCCCTACCACTGACCACTTAAATTTGGTCCATACGTTGACCTTGTCCCGCATACGTGTAAGAAGAGGTGACAGCTTTAAGAAGACATAATCAAGGGGTCTTGGGGTAACGTTAATGCCTAGGTTAGTAATGGCAAACCTTGGCACCCCAGATGCTTTGGAACTACATTTCATATGATGCTCATGCACTCTGCAGTGTAGTTGAGCATCATGGGAAATGTAGCTCCAAAACATTTGGGGTGCCAAGGTTCGCCATTACTGGTCTAGGTATTTAAATTTCAAGGCTACCTGAAAGTTATAAAGGGCAGGTCCTGAGTCACCCGATTGTGCATCTAACAGCATAATGGCAGATTTTGATTTATATAAAGACCAGAGTAATTCCCAAAACCAGTTATAACCGACATGGCTTCTTGTAAGAACGTGTTGGTGTCCCCCAGAAGAAACAGTGTCATCTGTGTAAAGCATGATCTTATCTTGCCTTTCCCCAAACTGAAAGCCCCGGATAGAAGGTATGGAACAAATCATGGCCACCAAGGGCGTTATGGAAAAGAGGAGTGGGGACAGCGGACACCCCTGTCAAGTACCCATACTGATGGAGAAAGTAGGCGAGAGCTGACCCGCTAATCTGATTGCCACTTGGGGAGAAGCAAGGGAAACCGAAACAAAATTGCCTCACCAAAACCAAATTTCTCCATGGTTGCCTATAGGTATCTCCACTCTATTCTGTCAAAAGCCTTATGGGCATCTTCTACTCACAGTAGGGCCCTATCCTTCACATTGTCCACCTTGGACTGAAGGTTAAGGAATAGCCTACACAAGTTAATTGCCATTGATTTTTGGGGGATGAAACCTGACTGGTCGGAGTGAATGATAGTTGAGATAACCAAATTTAATCACAGGGACAACACTTTGTCGGACTGCAGGAGGGAAATAGGCCTATAGGAACCAGGGTCTAGAAGGCCTTTCCCAGGCTTTAATAATATGATAATATTCGTGTGACAGAACCCACTGTCACTCTGTGTTTTGGAGGGGGCTGTTGGCTGGCCTCCTACCCACAGACTATGGCCCAGCAGAGAACAGGAGATATGGAGGGCTATTTGCCACCTGGAGAAGATGCCACCTCCAGACATGTGTCCACGGTCGCCGGTTCATCAGAACCGGGTAAATGCAGTATCTGTGGCTGGGCTCGTGGAGTCGTTTCCGGCTACGTAAACCTATTGACCCGGCTGGGCTAAATATATACTTTTATTCCACAAAAAATTTACTTTTAGCTGATAAAGGCATATATACAAGATTGCGGTATTCCCAAAGCTTGGGGCTACGAGACTTGGGGACAAAATGGCATTCAGATAATGTAATGCTACATCCCTTCTCCCCCACCCCCTCTTGTTGCTGTGTTTAATTGTGTTGGGTCATGGGACAAAGGATGTGGAGACACAGTCCATCAGAAGATGTGTAAAGAGGGGCTGACTGCTTATCATCATCCCTTGGTGTGTTTTAACTGTAATTTGTCTGAATGTACAAGTGTCAAGTTTCTATTGGTTCCTCATTATCCACTACCCTCTCTATGACAAGGCTAAGAAGAGTGTCCCTAACTGAAAAAGAAAATAAAGGTCTGGTGTGACCCCGCTAACACCTCCATCCCTAGTAATACACAAAAAGACAAAAGGGGTGCAGCCCTGGGACTTTGAATGAGGTGAGAGAGGTTTAGCCAATGTTCACAGCGAACAATGAGACAGAATCAATTTATTATTTTCAAAGTGTTATGTAACAGAGCGGCAACAACAATGATTGTGAGTTACCCGGCATAATAGCCAATGTACACAGCACAGATGAAAGTAAATATGTAAAGATTTATTACAAATGTTATACATCAATGAGCAACAATAAAACTTGAAAGTTGCAGGGCCAGTGGATACACATATACAATAAACAATCAAGTTGTGGAGAAGTGTAAAGCAGAGTTAGGTTATAAAAAAAATATCCCAAGCTTTAAACATCTCATGAAGCAGTGTTCAATCCATCATCCAAAAATGAAAAGAGTATGGCACAACTGCAAACCTACCAAGACATGGCCGTCCACCTAAACTAACAGACCGGGCAAGGAGAGCATTAATCAGAGAAGCAGCCAAGAGGCCCATGGTAACTGGAGGATCTGCAGAGATCCACAGCCCACGTGGGAGAATCTGTCCACTTCGTGCACTCCACAAATCTGGCCTTTATGGAAGAGTGGCAAGAAAAAAGGGATTTTTAATAACAGCTTACCTGTAAAATCCTTTTCTTGAAGTACATCACGGGACACAGAGCGCATAGCCATTACATATGGGTTATATGGGTACCTTCAGGTGTGGACACTGGTGTAATCAACTTCACAGGAAGTTCCTCCCTATATAACCCCCTCCCACTGAGAGTGCTTTAGTTTTGTAGCAAGCAATTTCTCTGAGGTTACACAATGTTCCCCAAAAGAGGGGTGGGAGCTCTGTGTCCCGTGATGTACTTCAAGAAAAGGATTTTACAGGTAAGCTGTTATTAAAAATCCCTTTTTCTTTATCGTACATCACGGGACACAGAGCGCATAGCCATTACATATGGGATGTCCCAAAGCAATGCTCCATGAAGGGAGGGAGACCGTAAGGCCAAAAAATAGCCAAACAGGAAATATACCAGGAGGTAAAAAAATAGCTCCACCAACAGAAAAAAAGGGGCGTGAACCGGGCCAGAGGATTCTATACTGCTGCCCGTAGGACCGCCTGCCCAAATGCTGCATCCGTAGCCTTTGCGACGTCCAACTTATAAAATTTAGTAAACGTATGTACGGAAGACCAGGTTGCCGCTTTGCAAACCTGTGCCATAGAGATCTGATGGTGTGCCGCCCAAGAGGCACTCATGGCCCTCGTAGAATGGGCTTTAACTGATAAGGGAGGTGGAACGCGCTTCAGACCATAGGCCTGAAAAATCAGCTGCTTAATCCACCTAGCCAAGAAAGACTTGGCAGCCGGCTGACCCTTCTTGGGGCCATCCGGGAGAACGAAAAGCACATCTGTTTTCCGAATCTTCTCTGTAGCCTTGAGATAAACCCTCATGGCCCGGACCACGTCCAAAGTATGAAGCAGTCTTTCCTCTCCGGACTGGGGAGTAGGAAAGAAGGATGGTAGGACTAGGTCCTGATTCACGTGAAAACTGGATATGACCTTAGGAAGGAAAGAAGGTTGAGGCCGCAGAACCACTCTGTCCTTATGCAGAATCAGGTACGGTTCCCTGCAAGACAAGGCTGCCAGCTCAGAGACCCTTCTGGCCGAAGCCATAGCCACCAAGAAAACCAACTTTCGGGTTAGCAGCACAAGAGGGATTTCTGTCAGAGGTTCAAACGGCTGCTTTTGTAAAGCTGACAAGACCAGATTTAAATTCCAGGGGCAGAGGGGAGCTCTAATAGGGGGATTTACATGCAAGACCCCCTGCAAAAAGGTTTTCACAAGCGAATGTGTGGCCAAAGGCCTTTGAAACCATATCGATAAGGCAGACACCTGCCCCTTTAGAGTACTAAGAGCCAACCCCTTGTCAACGCCAACCTGGAGGAATCGCAAGATCCTGTCAATAAAAAACTTGCGAGGATGCCCTCCTTGAGACTCGCACCACTCCACATAGGTTCTCCAGACTCTGTAATAGATATTTCTAGAGACTGGCTTTCTAGCTTGAATTAACGTAGATATGACTTGGGCTGAGAGGCCTCTGCCCTTAAGAATTAGGGATTCAGCCGCCAAGCCATCAAATTTAGCTGCTGTGAAGCAGGGTGGTAGATCGGGCCCTGAGACAGCAGATCTGGGCGCAGGGGGAGTGGCCACGGTGCCCCTACTGACATCCTCACGATGAGTGCGTACCAAGCCCTTCTGGGCCAGGCTGGGGCCACCAAGATCACCGGCCTGCGCTCCACCCTGATCCTTCGTAGAAGGCGGGGAATCATCTGTAGTGGAGGGAACGCATACAGGAGAGAAAACTGGTGCCAGGGGCAAACCAACGCATCGGTCCCGTAGGCCGAGGGGTCCCTGGCTCGGGATACGAATTTGTCCAACTTCTTGTTGAATCTTGTTGCCATGATGTCCACATCGGGAACTCCGAATCTTTGGCAAATCTCTTGGAATACCTGGGGGTGAAGAGACCACTCTCCCGGGAGTAACTGTTGACGACTCAAAAAATCTGCTTGAGAATTGTCTATCCCTGGGATGAACACTGCTGAGATGCAGGGTACATGGGCTTCGGCCCATGAAAAAATCAGGTTTACTTCCCTTTGAGCCGCTAGGCTCCTTGTGCCCCCCTGGTGGTTTATGTATGCCACCGCCGTGGCATTGTCGGACTGTATCCTTACTGGCAGACCCTGCAGGGGGAGAGTCCAGGCGACCAGGGCCAACCGAGCAGCTCTGATCTCTAGGACATTGATGGGAAGCAGACTTTCTGCCTCTGACCACTGTCCCTGCTGGGTCCGTTTTCCTAAGATTGCCCCCCAACCTGTTAGGCTGGCATCTGTGGTTACTATTTTCCACGAGATGGGGCAAAAGGTTTTCCCTTTTGATAATTTTTGAGGGATCAGCCACCAGTACAGGCTGCGCCTGACTCCTGGGGAAAGAACTAATGGACGGTCTAATGCCTGTATGGACTTGTTCCAAGCAGAGAGAATAGCTGCCTGCAGAATTCTGGTATGGATCTGGGCATAGGGCGCTGCTTCAAAGGCGGCCACCATCTTTCCCAGCAGTCGCATGCATAGGCGAATAGTCGGCTTCTTTTTGCCTAAGACTATTTGAATCTTTTGAATCAACGACCTGATCTTCTCTTGAGGTAAAAATACCCTCTGGCATTCTGTATCTAACCGAAAGCCTAGATATTCCAACTGTCTTGTGGGTTGTAACCTTGATTTTTCTTGGTTCACAATCCACCCGAACTCTTCTAGATGCCGCACTGTGCGGACTACTGCATGATTGAGGTTGGAAGCTGATCTGTCGATAACCAGGAGATCGTCCAGGTATGCCAGGACCAAGATGCCTTCTGTCCTTAGGACCGCTAGCACCGGGGCCAACACCTTTGTGAATACCCGTGGAGCTGTTGCCAACCCGAAAGGGAGGGCTACGAACTGGTAATGACTTTGATTTATCGTAAAACGAAGAAACTTGTGATGTGCTGGGTAAATCGGCACATGCAGATATGCATCCTTTATGTCTATAGATGCTAGAAAGTCGCCCTGATGCAGGCTGGCTGTCACTGAACGTATGGAGTCCATACGAAAGGTCTGAATCCTTAGAAAGCGATTTAGGCGTTTGAGGTCTAATATAGGCCTGACGTCGCCATTGGGTTTTGGTATAACAAACAGGTTGGAGTAGAATCCCAGACCCCTTTCTTGGGTTGGTACTTCTACAATTACTCCTTGGAGCAAGAGGCGATCCAACGCCTTTACGAGAGAGGCCCTCTTTAACGGGTCGCTTGGAAGACTTGACCCCTGAAAATGAGGAGGGGGGATTTCTCGAAACTCTAGTTTGTAGCCTGAGGCTACCACGGACCGAACCCAAGAGTCGGGAATTCTGGCCTTCCAGACTTCGGAGAAAAACTGAAGTCTTCCCCCCACCCAAGAGAGTGGGGGCGCCCCTTCATGAATCTGACTTGATGACTGGTTTAGCCGGCTTGCGAGACCAGGGCCTCTTGTTTGCCGCGGCTTGTCCCTGTGGGCGGCTATTAACTGCTGAACGCCCGGGAGGCCGTCGATACTGACGGGAAGTCGAAGGGGCCGAGCCTGCAATGGCCTGTCGTTTAAACGTGGGCCCACGCGGTCTTTTCTTGACCGGTAAGGAAGTACTTTTTCCACTTGATATGGTGTGGATATATTTATCTAGGTCTTCCCCGAATAGTCTTCCCCCATGAAAGGGAAACCCTGCTAAAAGCTTTTTGCAGGGTGCCTCTGCTGACCAGTTCTTTAGCCACAAAAGGCGACGCATGTGAACCATCAGTAGAGATGAACGGGATGCCTGTTGGATGGAGTCCTTAATAGCATCTATTGCAAAGCAGAGAGCCCTAGGGAATTCTGCTAATTCATGAGTATGCTGAGCCGGCATGTCCTTTAATATATGTTTTGCCTGATCCTTCAGGGCCTGACAAACACCAATGGCTGCTACTGCTGGCTGAACCATGGCACCTACTGAGGTGAAAGCTGCTTTCAGTAGGGTCTCGAATTTTTTGTCGACCGGATCCTTGAACATATGGACATTTTCAACCGGACAAGTCAGGGATTTATTCACGCAGGAAATGGCCGCGTCCCCTGTAGGGAGTGCCCATTTCTTTACATATTCCTCTTCCATAGGGTAGCGAATAGAGAATCTTTTAGGAGGGACAAAGATTCTATCAGGTCGAACCCAATCCTGGTAAATCACGTTCCGCAGAAGGGGGTGCATTGGAAAAGACGCACAAGTTAATGGAGCCTTTAAAGAACCCAATGAGGATACCTCCGGGGCTACTAGTTCTGGCACTGGAAGTTTAAAGGCAGTGCGAACCATATCTGTCAAAGACTGGATCCACAGGCTCTCCGCTTGAGAGGCCGAAAAATATTCATCTATAGTGGAATTTTCCCTGTCTGAACCGTCGGGACTTGGGTCTGCCTGATCCCCTTGTGGGTCCCGTTCCTCTGAAGAGGAGACCTCCGCCTCTGAAAACCCCACACTGGGTGAGGGGGATCTAGCCCGCTTGCTACTTGGGCAAGGACGGGAAAACAACGCAGTTAACCTTTTCTCTAGCCCACTCATGGTGGCTGCTAGCATTTCTTCCGTCACGTAAACGGGAATGGGTGGATCGGGGGCCGCCTCTGCCCCCAGCACCCCCAATGGCTCTTGTACTATGCCACTCGGTGTCCTAACTGGCGAGGGTGGGGCCGTAGAAGCCTGGCCCAAATCCTCTGACCCCGATGGAGACCCCTTTTGCTTTTTGGCACCTTTAGCAGCCTTGGCTGGTCCAGATCCCTTTGGAGCCATTGTACAACCTTGGGTCACCCCTATAGCCAACACCTGACTGTTGCAGCTAGGAGTAACCAATATGAGGGCAGGTATGAGGAAAATGAAAAGGAACTAATTTCTCTCTTTTTCCCTTTTTTTTTTTTTTTTTTTACCCGCCTGGGAGGTGGCAATACTGAGGAAACCTGTGAGTATTGACACACCAATGCCCGTTAGCCGGAGTCCAAGGTAGACTCAGATACTGCTGGATCTAAGGCTGAGTCCCTTTAAGCAAAAAACTTCCTTTTTTTTTTTTTTTTTCTGGTCAATAGTGGACCTAAGTCCTAGACCTGAAGATCCACAAAACCGCCACTAGGTGTCCCTGTGTGGCCAAAAGACCCAGCTGCACGCTCTGTATCCTTTCTTCCTCTGCCTCCAGGAGGGAAAGACCAGCCAGAGAAAAAGTTTTTCCCTTTAAACAGACCCTGACGCTGCTGGCCCGCCCCCCCGACGCACGCCGACGCTATAAAAGGCGGCGTGCACGCGCGCGCACACGATCGCGCGCACCACGCTGAAACCACATGGAGGAAGCAGAGCAGAGGAACAACATGGACCAGCGTTTAGGCAGCACCAACAGACACCAGGTAAGCACTAATCTTATTGTAGTGCACACACAGAGAGGAAGCTGTCCCCATGGGCTTCCTAAGAAACAGGAGTTTTTACCAGCAATTTCCTCTTTAAAAACATGTGGGGTTGCAGTATCAGTGTTAACAGGCAGACCTGGGGTGAGTAGCAAATATATAACTTACACAAGTATACATATATCTACATGTTATCTGGGTAAACATTAGTATCCCATCCTGCCTACACAGACATAGTGGAGATAGTGGCTGATGCACAAGCATACTGTTAGCCAACCCAGAACCCCCAGGGGGAGACCTACTGTCGAACCAAGTCCCGCAGGTTCCCTCTTACCTGCTCCACGCCGCAGGGTATTGCAAAATGCAAGAGGCCCAATCTTCCCCCATCTCCGTGGGTATTGTCTTGGACCTTCAGGGACCGGGGTCCTGTGTTAAGGAACCCACACCCCTGGACCTATATAGCATCCTGGCATCAGTAGCGTTTAGTTCTTGGAAGAGACTAAGGCACTGGAGCCCAGAATCCAGCCCTCCAAGGAGAGGCATTATAGGCAAAACCCCACTCCAGCAGGGCCCGGGTACCGTACACCTTGGCTTTGAAGCACTTCGGACGGATCCGGCTAGCTATCCTGGGTCCCGAGACCTCCGAGGGACAGCTAGACGTGACCAACACCTAAGACACTGGCGAAAAAACTAAAGCACTCTCAGTGGGAGGGGGTTATATAGGGAGGAACTTCCTGTGAAGTTGATTACACCAGTGTCCACACCTGAAGGTACCCATATAACCCATATGTAATGGCTATGCGCTCTGTGTCCCGTGATGTACGATAAAGAAAAAGCCATTGTTAAAGTCATAAGAAGTATCGTTTGCAGTTTGCGAGAAGCCATGTGGGAGACACATCAAATTTGGAAGGTGCTCTAGTCAGATGAGACCAAAGTTGAACTTTTTGGCCTAGTAGCAAAAGGTTTTGTGTGGTGTAAAACTAACACTGCACATCACCCTGAACACACCACCCTACTGTGAAACATGGTGGTGGCAGCATCATGTTGTGGGGATGCTTTTCTACAGCAGGGACAGGCAAGATGGTCAGAGTTGATGGGAAGATGGATGGAGCCAACTATAGGGCAATCTTAGAAGAAAACCTGTTAGGGCCTGCAAACGATTTGAGACTTCGGGCCAGATTCAGGTAGATGAGAGCATCTTTGCTCCAGAGTAACGCTTCTCATTTACGTTACTCTGACGACCCTTTCAGCGCAAGTACTGTTATTCACATAGCAGTTGCGCGTAAACTTGCGCCAGAGTAACGATAATGCGCTGGCGTAACCCGGCGCAAGGGGAAGTGGGTGTGATCATATGTAAATGATGGGCGGAGCCCAGCGCAGAGGCTTACGTTCAGCGCATCAACCACGGAGCATGCGCAGTGAGTGAGGCTCCACTCGCCCCCTTTGTGCGCATGCTCACAACTTCCGTCGGCACCACTGCACGGGAAACGTCAGCGCAATGCCTTCCGTTGGGCGTTTAAATGCGCCCGTAGAAGCGCCATTCCGGCACTAAAGTATATCCTGCTCCCCCTCCCCGCAGTGATGTTACTTTTGTTCTGAGATGGCTGCTCCCGTTCCCCGCAAACACACAGGAGAAAGCTGAACTTTAATGGCCAGGAGCTGTCAGCCGTCATCTCGGCTATGGAGACCTATGATGTCTTCCTCCATGGCTGTAAAATTTGACAGACAAGCATGGACAGAGGTGTTGTCCTGCAAGTGGGGGTGCTCAGCTAGCTCTTATCGTCGGTAACGCTGCTGTAGCTGCTCTCCTGCTGACCTGTGGCCATCTGGAGTAAAGATAAAGCAGCCTTTTGTAGAAATAACTTTGCGCCGGACGGACGAGATACGCGCGGCGCATGTAGCCAGCGTATGGTGCTAATCCGTTCGTGAATTGGGAAAAATCCCTCATTTGCATATTTGCAGGGGAAATCAATAGGCGCGACTGATGCGCCAAGCGAAATTAAGCGCTGACGATACTCTGGCGTCGGAACGTTCCGCCGGTCGCAAATGGCCCGTTATTGGGCGCATCTAGTTTGGTGGGTACGGGCACATAGAAACGACGGCGCATCTTCACAGTTACGCGGCGCATATCGAAATACTCCAGCGCAAGTGTTGCTGAATCTGGCCCTTCATCTTGCAGCAGGACAACAACCCTAAACATACAGCCAGAGCTACAATGGAATGATATAGCTCAGTGTTGCATTTAGGTCTGGGCTTTGACTAATGCCGCGTACACACGGTCGTTTTTTGCGATGAAAAAAAACGACGTTTTTTAAAACGTCATTTAAATTGATCGTGTGTGGGCAAAACGTCGTTTTTTGTCTTAAAAAAAACGACCAAAAAAAAATTCCAACATGCTTGAATTTTTTGTGTCGTTTTTCAAAACGTCGTTTTTTGTTTCACAAAAAGTCACCGTGTGTAGCAAAAACGTCGTTCAAAACGACGTTTTTCAACCCGCGCATGCCCAGAAGCTAGTTATGAAGCGAGCTTCAATGCAAAAGAGTGGTGAACGTAACCTCGCTTTTTGTGAAAAAACGATGGTGTGTATGCAAAATTGTCTTTGAAAAGTGACGTTTCAAAAACGTCGTTTTTACTTCACAGAAAATGTCGTTTTTTTTCATCGAAAAAAACGACCGTGTGTACGCGGCATAAGTCATTCTAATTGGGAATCTGTGACAAGACTTGAATATTGCTGTTCAGACACTCTCCATCCAATCTGACAGAGCTTGAGTTATTTTGCAAGAATGGGCAAACATTTTACGCTCTAGATGTGCTAAGCTGGTAGAGACATCCCCAAAAAGGTTTGCAACTGTAATTGCAGCGAAAGATGGTTCTACAAAGTATGGACTTCAGGGGGGCTGAATACAAATGAACACCACATTTTTCAGATAATTATAATTTTCCTTCCATTTCACAAATATGGGCCACTTTGTGTCGGTCTATCACATACAACCAACACGTAAATTTATTTTATTGGGGTTTTAACATGACAAAATTTGGAAAATTTAAAGGGGTATGAATACTTTTTCAAGGCACTGTACATATTTAAAATCCGCTATAGATAGATAGATCAGAATTTGGCTGGTTCAGCAGGGACCAGACGATTTTTGCTACATCTATTGGCAGTCTGGTTTTACAGAAGTTGATCTCTTGATTGTACAAAAGTCAATCAGCCTGTCAGTTTTTTTCTGATCAGAGCCACCGGCTATAGCCAGCAACACTAATCATTGTGTTCTGATGGTGGGAAACTCTCCCTGCTTGTCACAACTCTGCCACATTGCAATACATTTCAAAATCGTGGAGCTGGTTGTTTCTCCAGACTGTTAACCAGCTGCCTTCCAGCAGCCTCACCCACCCCAGCTCATCACAACTCCTGACACTCTGCATGAAACTGTCAGAGCAACAGTCAGCCAAAAAGCAAAGGTTTTCCTTTCTGCATTTGTTCCAGCCCTCTGTACTTTTGTTCAGGGAAAAGTTGTGGACACGGCCTGTGTCACTTACTGAGCCAACCCATTGCTGTAATAAGATAGAGGAGCATTCTGCCCCCCTGTTACTGCCCATGCAGCCACTTGCAGTAAACAGAACCCCTACAATAGCTGTAACAACTGTCAAGAGCCAGCCACATCTTGTGTGCAGTAAAATGGCTCTTGAGCTGATGTATCAATATTAATATCAATATAATATGATATTTTAAAAGGGGCTACAAAGGGAGAAATTTTAAAGTGGTTCTAAATGCTGAGGGTTGCTTAAAAAACCTTCAGTGTGCAGCTTCCCATGCAGCCCCATCTCAATCCAGCGATGTGCATGAGAGCAGTGGCTCTCCTGGGTTTCTCTCTCCTTATTGGCTGAGACACAGCAGTGGGAGCTATTAGCTCCCTATACAGAGGTTGTTCAGGAGTGAGCACGCACGAGTGCCCCATAGCAGTTTTCTCTGGGCTCACTTGGTAAGGGGAAGAAGCCAGAAGCACTGGCAGGGGACCCGAGAAGAGCGGGATCGGGGCTGCTCTATGCAAAACCATTGCACAGAGCAAGTAATTGTGATGTGTTCATTAAAAACAATTAAGCATTTAGAACCAATATAACACCACTATAAAGGAAACCTTTACAGGTGTTTTGAGTTAATTAGCTGATTGGAGTGTGACAACGGGAGTCTACAATATTGAACTTTTTTACAATATTCACATTTTCTGAGATACTGAATTTGGGGTTTTCACTAGCTGTAAGCCATAAACATCAACAGTAAAAAAAAAAAAAAAAAAAAAAAAAAAGCAATGCTTTAAATATATCACTCTGTGTGTAAAGAAGCTATAGAAAATATGAGTTTCACTTTTTTTAATTGAATTACTGAAATAAATAACTTTTTGATGACATTCAAATTTTTTGAGATGCACCTGTATTTTTTTTAATTTGGCTATAGTTACACATTAACATTTTAATTGAGACAAGCTAACAGGTTGATGTTCATAATAGGCTAATCGGTTCATAGTCAACAATTTAATACATTAGATCCTGAATATATAGGAGAGTTACCTTACCCTAATTATTTAATGCCTATATTTGGAAGTATATTTTCTCTTAAATCGTCCCCATCCCACTGCACAGCATCTTGAAGAAGCAGCATATTAGTACAGCAAGGGCACTTGCTGCATTTTATTTGAAAAAAATGTGTCCAGACAACATCTTTACCTCCCTGTCGGTATTCCCAAGTCTGGCTCGGGGTGGAAATCCTGTACCATTAGCGATATCCCCGAGCCAGACTCAGGATCGCATTGCAGTATCCACGGGCAGAGTTTACTTACCTTGTCCCTGGACCCTGCGATGCCTCCCCGCTGTGTGATCGAGCTGTCTCCTCGCTCGATTCACACAGTGCCCGTATGCTGCCGAGCTCCCTGTGATGTTACGACACACGGGAGTGGAGATCAGCGCCAAATTAAAAAAACTAAATACACAGTACATATACAGTACAGTATAATGTAATCTTACAGATTACAGTACTGTATAAAATAAATGCACACCCCCTTTGTCCCTAGTGGTCTGCCCAGTGTCCTGCATGTACTTTTATATAATAAATACTGTTCTTTCTACCTGGAAACTGGAGATTGTCCATAGCAACCAAAAAGTGTCCCTTTACATCAAAATTGCTTTTAGATCAGCTAGAAAACAGTGATCATAAATTAGAATCACTTGTAGAATTGAGCGATAGTGATTTGTGGGGAAATTCGTCATCAAACAATAAAAGTAACGACAGCGACAATTCTGCAACTGAGCAAATTTCAGTGATTTTTATTTGATTACATTATTGAATCATTTTTATTATAATTACATTATTATTTAATTATTTATGTAGTTTAGCTACGGCTTCGGTAACGATGGATACCAAAGGCTCAATACATTCAAGTGTCTCCCTGACGGATGCAGACCGCAGTGCTTCATGTTTGACAACTTATTATCGTTGAAAGGCCTGTTATTCAATTCACTCTGGTGAGTTTGAACCCCTATGGGGAGTGTGTTCATTTGTGGTGGATCTGGAGAATTCGGTGGAAGGTGCACACTGTAATCACTTTAGGACCTCAGTCTGGACACTGCCTGAAGCACTCTGTGTGTCTTTTCTTCTGTCATAAACTTTATGGTGGCGTTGGCCACTGAATAATACTGTTACTCAACAACAGCGCTGTTTATAATCTATGACCGAGACAGATTTCATATGTTTTTTTATCATTTATCTACTACTCATGTTTTGGAGGATAAGTGTTGTCCCAATCATTGGTATAGCAAATTAGTTATCTTATCTTTTTTTGTCGCTGAGTAGTGTAATGGAGGCCTTTAGTTACACTTTTTTTTTTTATACATTATTATTTATTATAATTAATTCGTTATTTATTATATTATAAATTTATGATTTTAAACTTTATCATACACGGGATGTCTACTAGACTCTGGTTTGGACAGATTTAAGTGAGTTATTCCTAAGAATTACAGACCTACAATATAAAACGCCAAATTTTCATGCAAAATAATTTGTACCTACTTTAGCACCTAAAACCAGAAAAAATCATACCGCCAGGGAGATTAATTCTCACTATGGCCTAATTAAAATAATCCAATAATTTATTACTTCATCTAATAACTGATTTATTCATCAGGCTTAGTTTGTAATTATTAATTTGGTAATTTTTTTTATTGATTAGGTCAGTTTGATGTTGGCTAAATTAACTAGGTGTTTTTTAATTGAGCTGTTAATCTTTTATAATGTGAACTTGTCATATTTTTGGTTTATCTAGATTGATTGTTACTGATTTATATGTTATTTAATATTATAGTCTGAATAACTACATATGCTGTTTGCACTTAAAGAAAAAGAAAACAGTAAATGTTATGCTTATATTAGGGAAGGAAGATTAAATAAAATAAAACAGTACCGCATATACTCGAGTATAAGCCAACCCTAATTTAAGCTGAGGCTCCTAATTTTACCACAAAAAACGTATTTGACTCGAGTATAAGCCTAGGGTGTCCATCTGCATGCCTCACTGTGTCCATGACTAGACGTTTAACATGGGAGTATACAGAACCTCTGATGAAGTCACGTGACGTGATGCAACGCGTAAGGTTAACCGGAAGTGACGTGACACCTCGACCGTCCGACCGGAAGTGCCGTTGATGGCGTTTTTTATCTATTGCCTTTTTGTAAGTGAATTTTTATATTAAACTGATCCCAGTTGTTATTTAATTCACGATGAGAGCTTCATTTCTTTCACATTTATTCATGTGCTAAACCTACGGTGAGCGGACTCGGATCACGCCTGGATTTGGACATCAATCATCCATCCAAGACGGAGTTCTACAGTACCATCGTTGATTATATTGAGGCCCCTTTCTTCCTGTTGGAAGGTAAGCGCTCTGTGAGCACATATTTCATTGAAGACTCCTCTGGATTATTCGATTGCTTATATGGATAGAAGCTACCTCAGTTGATGCACATTGAATGGTCGATTATCACTGCATCCACTATTCACTTTTTTTGACTGATCTAATTTTGTTTTCATTTGATCACCATCACTGGACTTTGTTTTGCACGTTTTTGGGTTGCCATAGCACATGTTAATTATTAGTACTCCAGGAGCGCTGCTCGCTCCCTGTTAGTTTAAATTTTGCGCTCATCACTTTCCATTCACATTTATATCTTTGTTGTTAGCACATACTAGATTCGAGCTGCATTTTAGTTATTGTCTATTCACTGGTTTATTCACTGTTGGTTAGCGCTGTAGCTTTTTTTTCTCAATATATAGAAGGGGTGCCCGACTTTGAAAAATCGGTGCTTCCCGGACAAAAAATGTTGTACACTTGTAGAAGAAGAGTGGCGCTATATGTGTGGCAAGTTTGGGGCCCTGGGTCCCCAAAATCCAGGAGATTAGGCGTAAAAAGGTGACTCGAGTATAAGCCGAGGGGGGCATTTTCAGCACAAAAAAATGTGCTGAAAAACTCAGCTTTTACGGTATATTAGAAAAAAGTTGTTTGAGGTGTAGACACTTTTTTAATACGGAGAGCAATGAAAAAAGAAATGCTCAAGATGAACTGTTTGAAGGTTTTGCTGACAGTGGTGCTGAGGGCACCAAGAGCTGTGTTCAATTTGGTCCACAGAATAAATGCCACACAAGAAATAACTGCAGCGGTATTGCAACAAAATTGGAAAAAAATTTGACCTGTTTAAGAAGTCCAGTTCAAGCAATGCTATATAGAAAATAAAAATAAGCAACTATGATGTTCCATCTGAAACAATTTTCAAGATATAGATCCCTGAACTACAAGCATACCTTTAGTCCCCATTGTATGCTGTGCAATGTATTGAAAGAAAGAAATAAAAACATGTTTTATCCTTTCAGTGTACGTGGTAGGTGCAGACACACACAAGTCAAAAAACATTAAAAGATGTATGCTTCATTAAATTGAAGCTGAACTCCAGGCAGATGCACATTAAAGCAGCTTTGTTTTCATGAATACATCAGGAAGTACCTCTATTTTAATTTATTATCAGGTGTTTGTAATCTCCTGTACAGCAGAGCTCAGACAAAGAGAATCAGCACAAGGAGTAAGCAAGTGTTAATGTGCTAACAAGGCAGGATGAGAGAGCAAAGTGAGTTCATAGGTCATGACTATACAGCCACAGGCAGGGGGAAGGACAAGACCTGTGCGTTACTAAAAGATAGCTGAAAAAATAAGGCCCTGCATCTGCCCCGCTACAGTCTGTCTGCCCTATCTATACCATGGAAATGAAATGGAAGAAATATAAATACTCTGGCATGTAAAACAGTTCCTTTATATGGGTTTCTTTGTGTTTTTAGCTGTTTGACAGGAGTTTAGCTTTAAAATATTGTGTAGCTCCACTCAATACATTTCAGTATTGCTTGACTTCAAAAGGAAAAATTCCTATAGTTACATAGTTTGCAAGGTTGAATAAAGACATCAGTCCAACCTGTGGTAATGTGTGTTTGAGGGGGCGGTGCAGCGTGGTGTGGCAGCAGTAATACAGAGTTTGTATTAATGTTAAGGTGCAGCAATACACAATAAGCCGGGTGGGAAGGCACCCATCTGGGAACACTCACAGAATGCAACAATGATGTGTAGCAGAGCGGGGCTTTGGTGTGTCAATAGTATTTGTCTTGAAGGGCAGACTGGGGCCTGGCCAGTCCGTGGCCAAAAGCGGAAGTATGGCATGTCCCTCTCCCTGCCACTAATAATTGTCCCTGTCCGATGGGTGACCTGTGCCTACTGTACCCACATGCGAAATGCACACCAAGTCTGGGAGCCAGGGGCTTAAAAAAGCACTGCCTGAAACAAGATTACTGTCCAGTTCAAGCAATGCGATATAGAGAAATATACACATAAGCAACTATGATGTTCCATCTGAAACAGTCACACTGGGCAGCAGCATCCAATTAAATAGCTTCCCCAGTGACCCAGGAAACCATAAAGGAACTATGTTTCTCTTGACTTCCCCTCCAAGTGCAATGCTGCTGTGGTCAAGCACCAAATACAGTATAAAAAATGGACTGCAACTGCCTACGTGTGTGTGTGTGTGTGTTTTAGGTCATTACCTTTTCCCATACTCCAGAATATTGCATTCCGTATAGTAATAAGGTTAAATAAAGACATCAGTCCATCTAGTGCAACCTATATTATCCAGTTAAACCGGTGGTGTCTGGTTGTATTGTGCTTTGCCCTTTCATGTGCACTTTTCTTCAAAAGCTAGTTATAAATAAAAGTGGTTGCTATTCTTGTAAAGCTTGCTTGCTGGATTTGGAGTGGTGTACCATTGGATGTCTTCAGCTGCCATTGTGATTTTGCTGGTGTTCTAATGTGTCCCTGTGCCTTTAAGAAGGAATAGGCTCCCTCCAAGCGTACCTGCCCTAATTTATCTACGCTCCAACTTGGAGACTCTCAAATTATACAGTTACAGAGGAGCCTTGGTGTGGCAGAGCGACTTCCACATATATTTGCAAATATGTGCAACTAAAACCTCTTAGTGTCAATTTGTTTTTAGCAGAATGTGCTGGGAAATTGTCTGTTTGTTTGTACTGACCAGCAGAGGAGGCCTAGAATAGCCTTCCCCAGTCAATAATTTGCATGTGGCTATTCAGACCACACGCTGAAAAAAGATCCTTTATTATACTTTTCAAATACCCCCATTTGGATTTTTAGCTACCTTAGTCTGTATATGTATTTGGGCAAGCCATGTTAAATGGCTGGCATAGAGCACACACTGAAAGACATGGAGCATCTCCTACCATTACCATACCACCACAAGAAATTATAAAACGTTGCAAAAGATGAGCAGGCCTCATGTGGTAATAATGATTACCAAACAAGAACAAGATACTGAGCTATACACAAACATATCAATTTTATTTTGGCCTCCTTTAATTTCTGCCTAGCCTCAACAGCAATTAATTTATTTTTCCCGAATTAAAAGAAAAAATAAGAGAAAAGAATAGCTGGAGATAATTAATTAACAAACATTCAGGAATATATATGAGTTTTTGAGGCCTTCAGAAGCTCATTACCAGGTTACCTGAGGTAAGAGTAAACGACCACCTCAGGAGAACACAGGCTCATGATGTACACCTTGCTCTGCTTTGCATAGCACAGTATGTGCTGATCATTACAACAAACTGTAAGATCAGTCCAGGCTTCTAAGGGCTGGTTTGAAGTTAATGTTGTTTGCAGCCTACAGTGCTATGCAAATCATGTGTCCTACATTTCTGTGTCATCCCTTAATCTATTTTGATATTTTTCCCTGAAAGAAGAAATTCTGTGACACTTACGGGGTGGTAAAAAATATGCCACAAACCTTAAAAATGACAGAAACAGACATTTTGTGCTGGTGGCAATGGATGTGTCAGTCTATAAGGAAGCAAAAATAGGAACTAAATGAAAGTGCTCTCGTTCCCTCCAACAAAGACTATGGCTCATTGATGTATAATTTAGATAACAAATGAAGATCTGCAGTGGAACTACAAAATACATGTTTACCTGGTTTTAAAATGCTAACATGAGACAGTGAAGCTCTAGAACGAACCCCTGGGCAGCAATACATTGCAATGTTTATTAATGACAGAATAAATAATGCCGAGCCTAAGTGATCAATGTATATAGAAATTCACAATAAGTAATAATATTTGTATTTGGCAATGTTTCAGTTGAAATAATTATAAGTATAACTCCAACTACTTACTTATTTGCAGAAGGGTTGGCTTCTCTTTCAGGTTTTTATTACTGTCAGTGGACCAAATTGATAATTATCCCTTGCTTCCTGCTTTGGTAACAATGTAGTGCCTAATGGTCCGCACACACGATCCGAATATCAGACGAAAACAATCGTTCGACGAAGAATCGTAGGATTTTCAGAATGGTTGTACACTACTTTCGAGAGCCGATCACGACAGTTCATCCGATATTATTCGATCGTTCAAGCACGAAAATTTTCTTCGTACGATTCCAGATCGTACGATTTTCGTTTAGTCAGTACAGTTGTTGTCCGAAAATACACTACAAATACTTTACAACACATCACTTCCGATTTTTTTTTTCTGTCGTACGAGAATTTTCGTGACTCTAATAACCTATTCAATTTCTACTTGCGACTATTAAGCGGAAAAAGTTGTACGATCTGTCGTACGATATTCGGATCATGTGGGATCACGAGGCATAAGACAAGAAGATAGGGTGAATCTCCACCAAAGGCACAGACAGCAATAAAAACTTGGTGGAGGTTATATCCTTTATTTCCAAAAAATAAGTGGTTTTACTGACTTTGTGTCAAGGCTGGATAGACTTTCCTTAGCCTCCTATGCTGGTGCAAATATTGTCACTTGGGGAGGAAGTAAAATGTAATCACTCCAGCACACACACAGTAGATAAAACCTCAGAGAGATTCTAACCCTACATATTTATCCAAAACTAGAAAAAAGGTTTTGGCTCAGGTTACATTTTTTAAAACTATCAATAGTCAGTCAGTAGGCACACGGTCAAGCAGACGGACATGTGTCTAAGAGCTCCTCTCACCTGACCATCTAGAGACTGCATCCTCAGCCTGCTCTCACCCTCAGAGCACCAAACAGACAGGCAGGGATTCACAGGTAGCTCAGCGGTATTCCAGCCTCCAACCGGACATTTCTTCCTCCCCTCTGGCCCCCCTCTCCTCCAGCAACAACTGAGGTAAGACCAGGGCCATCACTGACCTATTGTCCTCCACACCCACCTCCCCCGGGCATATCCACGGCCGTCCTTTTAAGGATAAGCCATGGCTCCAACCCGGCCCAAAACAAAATAAAGCGTGATCCACACCCTTAATCCCTAGCTGCCACTAGTAGTCCGCTACCCCACCGCATCCCAGTGGCAACGATCGCGGCAACCGCAACTAGGAAAATCCGTGGCTTCACCCGCGGCCTAGTTGCGCGCCGCATTGGTGGCATTGCAAACCCCCACGCAAGTCCTCCAAGCTCTCCAGCACCCCCTTTACACTCCCACCAGCCTCAAATCCTCCTTGGCCCATGCAAACAGACGGCAAGCGCAACTAGGAAAGGCCGCGGCTTCAACAGCGGCCTAGTGGCACGCAGCCCGGGTGACACTACAAACCCCCCTCCAAAAATCGCCCAACCTCATCTCCCAGGAGGAATCCCACCATCCCCTGACCGCCCCAGAGCCCCCATCTGCCCTAAAATTGGCACTGCGCTGACAAGCCATTCACCTCTGCAGCCAAGGGTTCGGATCCCGGCCTCGGCTACATGTGTGAATTGAGTTTGGTGGTCTAAGCCCGGCTCCCGGTGGGTGTGCTATGCAAGGTACGCCTGTGCTTAGTACGCCCCCCCCCACAAAAACACCACCACCACACTTGCACGCACACGAAATTGGTTTAACACGCATGCACTTTGGCCATGCGGTCTCCTAAAAAAAAAAAAAGAAGAGAGGCGAAGGACCTACGGGGCTGGCTGGGTGGGCTAGACCTCCTCACTCCCTCATAGGCGGAGTCCCTCTGCCCCGTTGGGGTTCCATTGGGCCCCAGTTGGGCTCCCAAGTGGAGCAGGTAGGGCGGTGTGAGTGGGAGGCCCCCCTCACACCCGCCATTGCCACCCGGGGGCATGGAGAAGGATGGCAGATTGCCTCTGGGGGGAGGGTCTGCCTACTCCCAACTCCTGCAGTCCGGCTCCTCTCTTGAGTTCACGCACAAAAATACACTTAAAAAAAAAAAAACGGCCTCATCCAGCGGCCTAGCTCCTGAGACGGCGGCCATCCAGCAACTGTGAGATTTCTGGGACACAAACCTTACCCCACTTCCCCAACCCTAAAAAAGGGCAAGTCGCTCCCACCCCCCCCCCAAATCCCTTTCAAGCTCAATAGGCTTATATCCAGGAATTAATACAATTCAGTGTCTTAATCCAGGGGTTCTCTGATTGCCCTAAGTGGGACCAGGAAGGAATGTTTTCTCTTGCCTTTGCAGATTGGCACAGCACAGCTAAGGGTTTTTCGCCTTCCTCTGGATCAAACCGGGAGGGTAAGCTCCACCCCTCCCCATCATTCATTAAATATCTCCCTATTAAAATCACCTTTCACTAAGGATTTTCTGCAGATATGGCTAACCTGAGTTACTCTGCAGAACTCATCTGGGGTCTAAAACCATATGCCTCAGTATTAGCAGCCGTGATCAAAAAAACGCTAAGGAAGGAACAACTATTACGAATCATTCGATGATCGACAGTTAAAAATCACATGCATCTGCCCCAACCTAAGCGCATTTTATGCGCATTGGTCAACACTAGATCGGCAGTAAAACACTGACAGGAAATCCATGATTTCATCCTACAATGCGATTTAGACTGCCTCTTTATTACAGAAAGCTGGCTCACAGCTGACTGTAACACCATTCTAGGAGAACTGGTGCCAGAAAATTATCACATTATAACAGAAAACAGAGTGGGGTAAAGAGGAGGAGGACTGGCTGTGATCCACAAGACTCACCTCGCGATCACTAAACCAGCCCTTCAGTACTCATGGAAACCCTCACTCTGCAACTACAAACAAAACCCCAGGAGACCGTCCATATTCTTCTCTGCTACAGACCACCGGGTCCAAAATCGCAGCTTCTCTCACCTTGGACAGAGTTGATGTCCACTTTACACCCTAAACAGCAAACACCGTTTGCTACTCAGGGACTTCAACCTTTGGGCCAACTCCTCACAAGATCCTGTTGCCGATGCCTGCATTGACCATCTGGAAAGATTAGGTCTGCAGCAACTAGTATGTGAGCCCACACATACTTTCAGACACACGCTCGATCTTATTTTTAGACAAGATCTGGAAATAAACATTCTAAAAGACCACCATGCAATTAAACTCACAATCATCGTAAATGCCCCCTTAACAAAAACGTCAAAACCGGTGACAACAAATAATCCAACCACATCAAACAGCCACAGTGGACACTGGATGCCATAAACACGGCCCTACTACAGTCAGCCGACTTAGTAGCACCCAGACACAAAACCTGCATCCGGAAAAACAACTCCAGCTGGTTTAACGACCAGCTGTTGTTGCTGAAGCAAGAGCGCAGAAGGGCGGAAGCAGCCTGGAAAAGAAGCTCTTCTGAGGAAAACCATACCACCTACAAGGTAATAACTAAAAAATACCACAAAGGAATCTTCAAAGTCAAAAGAAATCATTTTGCCAATATCATCACTAAGGCCCTAAACCGTCCCCGCGAACTCTTCAGGATAGTTACCGAGACCATGAATCCTGTCTGTCTTGAAGCCCCCAATTCTGATACCCAAGAATTTTGCAGTGAATTATCAGATTATTTCATCAACAAAATTGAAGGAATCCGTGAAAGCATTCGGCAAAATAAAACTCCCATTAACCATATGCCTAATACCCACACAAATTCTCCACAAGCAACAAAGTTCACTTTAAAACCCATTTCCATCGAGGCCACAAAAAACATCATTGTTACCCTACGAAATAGTACAGCACCAAATGATATCATCCCCACCAAACTGCTGAAGAAATGTGCCGATATCCTGGCGCTGCCCATCACGCAGCTTATGAACCAGCCATTCAAAGAAGGTATAGTGCCCACCCGCTTTAAACAAGGTATAATTAAAACTATTTTAAAGAAACCCACCCTCGACCCCAAAGATCCTAAACACCGTCATCCTATAACTGGCCTAAAATGTCCTCTCCAAGGTA
This sequence comes from Rana kukunoris, assembly GCA_029574335.1. Classification (NCBI taxonomy): domain Eukaryota; kingdom Metazoa; phylum Chordata; class Amphibia; order Anura; family Ranidae; genus Rana; species Rana kukunoris. Next base: position 104,183,656 of record CM056056.1, on the reverse strand, counting down.
ATGGAGAAAGTAGTGGAACAACAGCTACAACATCACTTAGACGCCCATAATTTTCTCGATCCTTTTCAATCGGGTTTTCGTCCCAGTCACGGGACACAAACAGCACTACTCAAAATATGGGATGACGTTCTCGAGGCCGCAGACGAAGGAGAATCTTGTCTTCTAGTTCTGTTGGACCTAAGTACAGCTTTCGACACGGTAGATCAAAAACTACTACTGACTCGGCTAGCTGAAGTAGCCAGAGTCGCGGAAGGCGATTTATCCTGGTTCTCCTCTTTTCTGGAAAACCGATCACAAGTAGTGAAATTGGGACCGTTCACTTCTGAAAAACGCACTGTGTCATGCGGAGTCCCTCAAGGATCCCCTCTGTCGCCAGGGCTGTTCAACATCTATCTTCGCCCTCTTTGAAACCATCAGTAGCCAAAAACTACTTTACCACTCTTATGCAGATGACACACAACTGTATTTTCGCATCTGCAACAAAAAGGATCATCATCTCAGTCTAGAGAAATGTCTCTCTTTGATAGAAAACTGGATGACAAAGAGTCATCTTAAACTCAACAGCTCAAAAACAGAACTTCTCCTGTTTCACGCCAGTCGTAAGAATCAACTTGCAACAACTTGGACACTCCAGCCCATTCTGGGCCAAATCATCACCCCTAGCACCAAAGTCAAAAGTCTCAGGGTCATCTTCGCACCTACATGACAATGGATGCACAAATAGGGTCAGTAGTCAGCGGATCCCATCATCTACTACGCAGACTTATACCATTTATTCCTAAAGAAGACATAGCAGTCGTGGTGGGAACAATTGTGAACTCCAGGCTGGACTATGCAAATGCCCTCTATTTTGGACTCCCAAAGTACCAAATCGCTCGTCTGCAAGTTGTACAAAATACGGCTGCCAGACTTGTGACTGGGAAAAAACCCTGGGAATCAATCTCACCTTCGCTGAGAACCCTTCACTGGTTGCCAGTAAAAGACAGAATTGCTTTTAAAGCACTCTGTCTGACGCATAAGTGCATCCATGGGAAGGCCCCCCAATATCTATGCGAAAAAATAAAACCTCATAACTCCAATCGCGTTCTGTGATCCACCAACCAAAATCTGCTCCAGATACCCAAAGCCAAATACAAGTCCAAAGGAGAAAGAAGATTTGCGCTCCAAGGTCCCGGACTTCGGAACACTTTGCCAACCAGCATTCAGTTGGAGGAGACCCACTTGGCCTTCAAAAGAAAGATTGAAACTCATCTCTTTTGATATAAAAGGAGACAGGAACAACAAGCGCCCGGAGGCGATTTAGTTTGCATGTGCTGCGCTATATAATTTCTTCACTCACTCACTCACTCAATAGATATAATATAAAGAATGGGATAAAATAAATATTGGTAGAATAATCCGTACAGAGGTCTCACATAGAATTGGACCAGGCTTATTACAATATCAGATGGTACTGTGACCTCTAGGCCTTCACTACAACATACCATAAAGCAACTTACAGTACAAACAGTTAAATCACAAAATAAGGTGCTCCAATCAAAGATTTTTTTTTCTGCAAGAACTGCTGATTTCTGCTGTAGTGAAGAGAAAGCATCAGCTTAAAGAATCTTATGAACCAACACCTCTGGGAGTGCTGGACTCATGGTACCCCACTACACACTCAGTAGTTCAACCTGCCAGCCCTAACTTCACTACTGTGTTCTGTAGTGCCATAGGGGATGATGGGAAGGACCACAGTGTGCAACGGAGTACCAAGATATCCAGACTACCAAAAGTGTTGGATTCTGCAGGATCCTCAGCTCATGGCTTTCCTTCTCTACAGCAGAGATTGGCATTGCAGTTAGTGGAAGAGGTGAGTATTGTGGGTCTTTGTTGATGGACTTTTGTTTGCACCATATGAGATTTTCTTTACCATTAAACACCATCTCAAACTGATGACACCTACAAAAGCATGCACTGGGATGCCCCATGCGTGCACAGACTGGCTGCAAATCTCCGCCAGGGGAATGATGCCAGGGTGAAGTTTTGCTTTAACTAATCAGTGAATTTTTTACATAGCATTTTAAATATAATTTTTAACAAAATGTAGAGACCCTTCTAATATTAAAATTAGTGTATACCTTTCTGACACACAAATATAAAATGCTGAGTAAAAATTGTTTGAGACTTCTTTATTTAGTTTACACATTCCAATCCTGAGCAACCATAAAACATGGAAAATTATTTCCTAGAAAACCACCATATTTCAACTAATCTCTTGGACTTCTCCAGCAGAGGATTATAGGAGTTGCTTGCAAGCTCGATCCTCAAGAGATTTGAATTTGTCCAGCAGATGTGTAGTAGCCAGAGCTATCTGTAGAAAACCTCTGAGAAAGGTAAACCATGTCCAGCTCCACTTCTCCAAAACAGAATTTGTCAAAAATCTGCAAAGACAAAAATATTCCATGTAAGCAGTCACTGGGGATAGATTACAGTTACAGGGCAAAAGCTCAATAATATCACTTTTTTTTTTATTATTATTTTCAATAGTCCACAGTGCTCTTCTGTCAAACAAGATTTCAATCTCAAACTGCTGTCGAGGTTACACAGGATTCAGCATGAAGACTTCCCAGGGGCTTATTTTAGGTCTGTGCTCATCCAAAATTCATTTACATCAGGAGACCAAACATGTGAAAGGCATCAAAATATTTCCACAACTCCTTCACTGCCAGAAGACTTCTAGCCTGAAAGTAGATTTAGCTAAGATGCCTGTTTTTCACTGCAGCTTCTAGTTTTCGGTATACAGAGGATTCTGGGAATTATGTTCCTGTGGGATAATTTAGATACTTTAAATACTAATTGGCTATTTGCATGTTAATCACCATGGTGCTTCCAGCTTCAATTATGAGATGGTTTTCAGATACATTTGGATGAAGATATAAGCTATTAGTGATTGAATTAAGGTATGGTTAGTCAATGATCACAGCTGCCACAGGGAAAGGCAAGTATCTTGCCTAAGGTGGCATTTTAGGAAGCTGTTTAGGGAGAGATGAACACATTTAGTTTTTATTAAAAAAAACAGTAAAAGATATGTGAAATCTGTCAAGTGCTATTTCTAAAACCATGTAACATCAAGCTTTTAAGATTTGTTGATCCCTTTTTCAAGGATGACATATCATCCAATGAAGAATGCCACATGAGACCCCTCCTGACTGCATACCCTATCTCCTATCAATCCATTATTAAGGCCTTGGTAATATTCTTATAAGTTTGCTACCTATGTATTTATTTTTTATTTTTGTAAGGATCCCTACACCAGGAACCAGACTGTTTACCAGTCACACCAGTCTGGCCTGCCAGTGGATCTCAGAAAAACCCATTTACTATAGTTCCAGTGGGCAAGGTTACACAAAGATTGTATGAACAGTTCTAGGAACTAACAGTTTAAATAATTGTAAGGCTAACTCCCCACCACTCTTCTTCTTCAGCACTAAATTTAAGTGCTCAGATCAGTAGACAACCCCTCTCCCCAGGCTGTGGCCAACATCAGTTAGGGTGTCTTCTTCATATTTTCCAATGAGTCGGTGGGCTATGGTATACTGCACATGCAAGGCTTTTTCTTCATAGACTCCAATGGAGAAGCTGTCTACAGTACTTGCAAACTTGTAAATAGGTAGCCTATTATGAGATTTCAAAGGAAAAAAGGCTGCTTGTGAGTGCACTACATCCCACAAGCAGAGTTTAGGAGGACTGGTGAGCTGTCTTATCTGGCATAGGCTGTGGCCCATGGTGGTCAACACCAGCTGATCTGAAGTCCATAGTGGGTACTACTGTATACATTGGATGGGGCAGGTGAATGGTACAGTTAGCCCCATAAATAAAAATTAAGCTATTGTTATTTTTAAAGTAGATGTGCCTTACCATAACATTTTACACCGCATGTTCAACTGCAATACTTCTGACCATAAAGCCGAGAAATGTAATAATCAAACTTTAAAGTCTAAATTAAACTTCAGTGTTTAAAAAATAAAAACAAAAAGTCTGTTGCATTGCACTGACCCATTGCAATGCCAGATTTCAGTGGAATCTGTAACTAGAAATGCCTGCACTCAGAGCTGTTAATGTGCATACACAGAGAGGATTGTTATTCAAAATAGATTATAAGGCCATTGCAAAGTAGACGGGTAAGGCCGCGTACACACGATCAGTCCATTCGATGAGAACGGTCCGACGGACCGTTTTCATGGGTTCACTAATGAAGCTGACTGATGGACTGATGTGCCTACACACCATTGGTTCATGAACCGATCGTGTCAGAATGTGGTGATGTAAAAAACACAACGACGTGATGAAAAAAAAACTAAGTTGAATGCTTCCAAGCATGCGTCTACTTGATTCTGAGCATTCGTGGATTTTTAACCGATGCTCCTGCGTACCAACGATCGGTTTAGACCTGTCGGTTAGCCGTCCATCGGTTCAATTTTAAAGCAAGCCCTCTGTTTTTGGACCGAAGGATAACGGACCGATGGGGCCTACACACGATCGGTTTGGACCGATGAAAACAAACTTCAGTACGTTTTCATCGGTTTGAATCGATCGTGTGTACGCGGCTTAAGAGATCAAAGGATTATACGGTCCTGGAAGACCCGGCTTTTTTCCTTTTTGCACTTAACTGATATCCCAACACGAGTTTATGAAAAATCAATTATCTGTCATCTTCTCGATGCAGCCAAACATTGTATACCCCTTAACTGGAAATCACCGCACCCCCCATCTATAGCCTTCTGGCTCCGGAGGGTTGATGAAATCGGCCACCTAGAGGACTTAGTCCTCACTGGACAAAAGCGACAAGAGGCTTACAAAAATATCTGGCAGCCCTGGAATATATTCAGGTACTCAATAGAGGGCCATCACCTCAGAGAGACCGATATGCTAAACTGATAGTTCCATACATACCATCATTTAGGATAATATTGCATTAAGGAACTGATAGTTGAACCTCCATGCCTGCAAATTCCCTCCCTTCCCTCTTGATCCCTCACTTCCCCCCCCCCTTCTTTTTTTTTTCCTTCTCTTTCTTCTCTCTTCTTTTCTTTTATTCTTTATTTGATTTTCATTTTCCTTAAGATAATGGAAAATAAATATAACTGTTGAGTTTATATTATCCATACAGATGCACAAGCAATATTGCTGATGGTTTATTCTTATTGTTGTGTTCTTTTTTTTCCTTGTTTGTTTGTGGTCTATGTGGACAAGTTCCTTTTGATATAAATAATAATAATAAAAAAAAGATCAAAGGGAAAGCTGTGGCCTAAATATCGACATGGGTCAGGGAATTTGCTCACAGTTTACAGATGCCATTTGCTGGAGGATATTGATAATCACTGCATAGTCCACAATGTATGTCCCCTCAAAATAACTCAACACAGCCATTAATGTCTAAACCACTGGCAACAAAAGTGAGTACACCCCTAAGTGAAACTGTTCCAATTGGGCCCAATTAGCTATTTTACCTCCCCGATGTCTGTCACTCATTAGTGTTACAAGGTCTCAGGTGTGAATGGGGAGCAGGTGTGTTAAATTTGTTATCAATCTCTCATACTGGTCACTGGAAGTTCAACATGGCTCCTCGGGGCAAAGAACTCTCTGAGGATCTGGAAAAAATAATTGTTACTCTACATAAAGATGGCCTACACTAAAAGGAGGGTGCCAAGACCCTGAAACTGAGCTGCAGCAAGGTGGCCAGGACCATACATCGGTTTAACAGGAAATGTTCCACTCAGAACGGGCCTTGCACTTGAAATTGCATTGAAAGTGCACTTGGAAGTGCAGTCACTGTAAATCTGAAGGGTAGATCTGAAATGAGGAGAAGCTCTGCTGATTTTATTCAATCATGTGCAATCTAAAATGCTGTTTTTTATTTTCCTTGCATGTCCCCCTCAGATCTACAGCGACTGCACTTCCAAGTGCACTTTCAGTGCAATTTTATTTGCAAAGTGGATTTGCCTTTAATAAATAACCCCCTAAATGTTGAGATCAGGGCTGTGTGGGGTCCAAACCATCACTTACAGGACTCCTTGTTCTTCTTTATGCTGTAGATAGATCTTAATGATGTAAACACATAGATCCACGTCCTGTCTTGGAGAGGAGACCGATAGTGTGTCCCTTGTACATAGGGATACCGATCGGTCACCTCCCCCAGTCAATCCCCTCCCCCTACAGTTAGAATCACTCACTAGGGTACACATTTAACTCCTTGATCGCCCCCTAGTGTTAACCCCTTCCCTGCCAGGTTCCAAAATAGTGTCCGACGTGTCTGCCGCAATATCGCAGTCACAATAAAAATCGCAGATCGCCACCATTACTAGTAAAAAAAAAGCTATAAATCTATCCCCTATTTTATAGCCGCTATAACGTTTGCGCAAACCAATCAAAATATACGCTTATTGCAAAAAAAAATTACCAAAAATATGTAGAAGAATACGTATCGACCATAACTGAGGAAAAAACATTTTTCTTATATAGTTTTGGGGGATAAAAAATATTACTTTTTTTCAAAATCGTTGCGCTTCTTTTGTTTATAGCACAAAAAATAAAAACCGCAGAGGTGATCAAATACCACTAAAAGAAAGCTATTTGTGGGGAAAAGATTATTAATATATAATTTGGGTACAGTGTTGCATGACCGCGTAATTGTCATTCAAAATGTGACAGCGCTGAAAGCTACAAAATGGCTTGGGCAGGAAGGGGGTGAGAGTGCCCAGTATTAAAGTGGTTAAAAGGTAAATGTTTAGATTCCTGATGGATTCAACATTTCATGTTTTCATCTTAAAAGGAGCCCAATCTTTTTTCTGCATTTCTCAAAAAATTGGTGTATTGTCTTGTGGAAAGCACATTTCTAAATACAGCTCCTCAGAGTCTGGACCGCAGTACTGGAACATACGACTCATTTTATAAAATATCTCATGTGTTCAGATTGGGGTTTATCCTGTGGGATAGTTCTGAACATTATAAAACCAAGCGTACTTCCAATTCTATAAGTAACAATACTGTACATACTGACACACCTTTTATATATAATTATTTTTATAATCATCATTGTATCTTTGTTTACTTTATACATACATGAAAATTGGTAGATTCAACATGAACGCATCAAACAAGCAACAAATAAGCCAGGGGTTTCTTTTAAAATATAATATGCCTTTAACTGCCAAATCTACGTTTTAATTGCTCTTTATTAAAGCTGTCAAATGGTAGTCACAAGCATCTACCACTGCTTTCAAAATAGAAATTTCCATAGGCTTTATGATTCTTGTGTAGTGTTTTATGCTTTTCAATTCTCTAACAGCACTCAAATCAATGTCTGCCAGTTTCCTAATGAAGTTCCCACTAAGAATTTATGAAATATTACTGTGACTACACAATGCTTTGAAACGAAAATCAAACTGCAAAAAGCTTTCACTAATGAACAAAAAAGAACATACAATTATGACAATGGCCTTACTTCACTATGCTGCTTTGTTTGTCTTCATTCATATTCTAGATAGCAAAATATAACAGCAAAATAGCTCCAACAGCTACAATCACCTGTCAAGTGTAATAAACAATGTCAAATCACTGAAAGACAGAAACCTCAAACAAACAGGAGGAAAAACATAATATACTCCCAGGGTTTTTGAGTCATCATTTCCACACACACACAAAAAAAACAAAGCAATATAACAAGGGAAATAAACAGTAACTAATATTATGGAATTACCTAGAACTCAACAGGTTTGAATTTCCAAAGATGGTTTGTTGTTATAAGCCTGCAACTGATTTGTAAATGGTCTAAAAAAGCAAATACAAAAATCTATAGCTTGGTTTTACGTTTTATATTTGGTCCTCGGAGTACTTCTACTGCCAACAGATAGCATTCTAAATTGTTTCATTTGTTTTCAACGCAAATTTTTTGGTTGCAAACTTTTTATACCTGGATTTCGACGCACACAGGACATTGTCGGCCTTTTTTTGTTTATAGCACAAAAAATAAAAACCACAGAGGTGATCAAATAGCATCTGTTTTTCTATACCAGATGCTATGGACTGTTTTACTGTATGTTACGTATGCTGAAGAGAAGCTATTCTGTCTTGCCTAGCTTTTGAAAATAAGACAGTTTTGCTTTTACAAAATCGACTTGCTGGTGACTCCGGGCTCTTCCATATCACACTATATATATGGGTTAAAGTGTATCTGAATTCTAAATCAGTATGTTTTAAAATAAGTATTTGTACATGAACTCTTAACAACAGATGTGATTAAGAAATTTTCCACTTAAGTTTTTAAAGCATCAAAGGCAATGGCACATGGGACGAATCTTCTAGTAACAAATGCTATAGATACTTCAAATAAGTGGTCCCCAGAATTTAGGGGATCGGATGCGCCTAAGTGCTCTAAGTTATAACAGATGAGTTGTAGAAAATAGTACAATTATGGCTTCATTGAAAAGTCAATGCACACTAGTGTGGTAATGGGACTCGATCTGTAGGCTAAAACGAGCCTCAATTAGGGTTCTTTTCTTTTTTATTTTACGTTTGACATTACACAGGCAGGGGGTAAACAGACACCTATTGGATCATGTGGGTGAAGTTCTATTTCAGGATTAGGCTAGAGAACAGCTTCAGGTTAAACTGGAACTCTATAATCTAAACAAAAAGAGAGAGAAAACCTCCAATGGGAACATTTGGTCCAGTGACAACTGTCTAAGAAGGGACTTTTTATCACTTTGGAGAAATCTCTTATTATTTCTTGTGTTTCTAGGAACATCTCCCCACTGAGAAACACATAGAAAAAAATCCCCATGTTTCATAGCTACTGGTGTATTTTTTTTTTACACCTATGGATGAATCTCAAAACTTATCTTCTGCAGCCACTACCTAAAACACTACCTAAAACATATTCATACATGTTTCCAAATACATTTATTCACAGACGGCTTAAAATAATGTATGTTGGCAAAAATGTAAAAAACACGAACCTGCAGGTGGCTGGTAAGAGTATTCAAAATGAGTTTTCGATGAAGAGAAACCTTATCTTACTTATGTCCAAAAAACTGGTCATGCTAATGAGGGCCTCCTAGACCAAATTAGTCTAGTGTTCTCTTCTTGTAAGTGGATGTCCACATAAATAATGGATTTTACTGCTGATTAAAAGTACTTGAATTGCTATCTATTGGAGTGCTTCCTTTACCTGTTTGAGCAAGTATTGAAAGTTTTTGTTTTCTAAACACCTGTAGTAAGAGCCTGTCTCACACTAGACAGCTGCCTCTGTCATCATTAAAATCTACCATCTGGGTCTCTCCTTGAGTTGCATTTTACTCACACCAAGGTTAGGCCTGGTTCCATCATCATTATTTGTTTGTTTTGAGTTTCATGGCAGTGGCTACCTCAGCGGATCTTTCATAGTGATCACACATCATTGACTTTTCTATTACATGGGACCATGTTTTTTTTTTTTTCTAAGTTAAAGGTCTTGAACGCTTCTTTCCTATTCTATACATTTTACAAAGATGCACATATAGTGCAATCTGTGATTTGGGGTGGGGGAGGAGAGTACCGAGAGCAGAAACTGGTTAAAATAAAAGGGATGGTAATGGTGTGGTGTTTGTTTTTTAGCTTGCTATGTTAACTTCACAGGATGGACATTCAGGAATTCTTGCACACCCTAACAATTATTGTATCGGGGGGGCCTGTGAAAACGGTTTGAGTGGCAGGAAAAGTGATCTATACAGTATGCTCCTCCATGGATTCTTAGATTTGCAATCTAAGGTAATGCCAGCAGGGATTTCATGATAAAGAATGGTTGTTTACACTCCCTGTGTTAGTAAAGCCTGGGGCTGGTTTTACTGGGAGTCTGATAGAGCTCTGGGAGAGACAGACTCCCAAATACGTGGACCACATTTTGATGTTTTCTGCCTAGGTCTTGATTAACCACTTAAGGACCGCCCAACACCAATATACGTCGGCAGAATGGCCTGGCTGGGCACAATCACGTACCTGTACGTGATTGTTTAATGCCCAGCCGTGGGTCGCGGGCACGCACCCGCAGCATTCACCCGCGACCCGGTCCGAAGCTCCATGACTGCAGGACCCGTGGACCTGATCGCCATCGTAAACACATTTTCTCCGTTCTTCACAGGTCACACTTAACCCCCTTCAGCGCCCCCCAGTGGTTAACTCCCAAACTGCAATTGTCATTTTCACAGTAAACAATGCATTTTTATAGCTGTGAAAATGACAATGGTCCAAAAAATTTGTCAAAATTGTCCGATGTGTCCGCCATAATGTCGCAGTCACGAAAAAAAATGCTGATCGTCACCACAGTAAAAAATTAAATAAAAATGATAAAAATGCAATAAAACTATCCCCTATTTTGTAAACGGGACTTTAAATGAGGCCAATCACCATGCGGAGTAAGCATGTAGGATGTACAGTATTGCTTAATTGGGTTCCAACATAAAAGGGGGGAGTTAGTTCGGGACTTAAAATGAGAGATGTATAGCAAAAAGCAGTCTTAGCAAAGAGCATTTTAATATGCCTTGTGATATCATGTAAAGCATACCGAATGACAAAAATTGCATCCACAAAATTGCATAAACATGCTATAAATTACATATGCATATTAACATCATGGTACTTGGCATATCATGGAGTAAAGACAAGTCCTGCACAACATGAACCACTGGAGGGGCTTGATGGTATAATGAGAATCTAGGAGTAAAACGGTATAAAAAACATAAAATCACCTGTATGAACATCATGCATCTATGTATGCCCGACGCGTTTTGTTGGGATATACCAACTCTTCAGGGGCGAATGCAATGGTGATGTCAACTGTATAGATGTGAGCACAGGACCAGAGCCGTGGAAATTGTCTGGCATGGGAGTTGAGGTAGAGATATGTGGACAAACAGGGAGCACTGTGGATTCCCCAAAGCCAATGTGTGAATGTAGAATACCTTGATGATGCCCTGGAGGAGGGGCGAAATGCGTCAATGTAATTTCCGGCCTGCCTAGAACCAGTGACGTTGCTTCCCGTTCCAGTGGAACGCACGCTATCATCACAAAGCCGGAACACGCTGATGCTTGTTTTGCCTATTGTCTAGTGATTGCTATAGCTAACAGCGCAGTGTTATTTGTACTGGCGGTACTTCACATGCATATCTTTCTTTTTTCTCTCCTTCTCCCCCGTCATGTTTTATTGCCCTCAATTTGGCTGAGATTTGTGGAATCATCTATGGGATTACCTCTGGAATTTGAATACCCTTGATCATAAAACAGAGTTTGTCCCTGCCTTGAGCATGATTCCCTACATTAGCTATGATAACTTTTTTAGAGTTTGTAAAAAAATGCGTAAGAAACAGCAAAAATATTTAGCAATACATTCATAATCCTAAAACTATAGGAACCCACACGTGTACTCAATGATACTGTTGAGTGTTCTAATAATATCTTAGCTCTAATGTTCTTGCATTCTTTTTTAACAAACTTTATTAAAATCACATACATTTTCTTTATCTATTCCATTTATCTTATTTTGCATGTAGTGTGCCTATTAATTCGCTTTCATATATGTAGCAGCTTGAATAAAAAATGATATGTTTTGACTATTGTGTTTTCAGATTCATCCTGCTGCTGCTTTTCATAAAAGTGAAAGCACAACAGGAAAAAAAAGTAAGTGTTTCCTGCTAAGTCATATTAGGATTGAAGCTGTGAGAAGTCTTGTTCTATGTTTTACAGTTACAATAAAATCGTGAGATAGTCACTGATTTTTATTTTTTTGTTATTTGCTTGAAATATTGTCTAGGGTTGAGCGAACCCAAACTGTAAAGTTCGGGTTCGTACCGAACTTCGTTTTTTTTTTTTTTGACCCGAACAATTTGCTGAAAGTTTGGGTTCGGAGTTCGGCTATGTAACGGCGCGCTGCACAGCAGCCAATCGCCATTTGTTTTACTTGTGTGACCTAGAAGCCATCACAGCATGGCCTACTAATGGCATGGCTGTGATTGGCCAGTGCAGCATGTGACCCAGTCCGAAAGGTTCCTGATTTTCTTACAGGGAGAGAATTAGATAGGAGTCAGTCCTACTTCACAAACCTAATTGCAGCTGCATTGCATATGTTCCTCTGACATACTCTGCATATTGCAGCAGCATTGCGTATGTTCCTGTCAGATACTCTGCATATTGCACCAGCACTGCATATGTTCCTGTAACATACCCTGCATTAGCTACTAGGGTTGTCCCGATACCGATACCAGTATCGGTATCGGGACCGATTCCGAGTATTTGCGGGAGTACTTGTACTCCCCCAAATACCCCCGACACCAAAATAGAATACTTCCCCCCCCACATGGCTGCAATATGGGGCACAGGACATGACATGGCTGCATATGTGGGGGGACATGACATGGCTGCATATGTGGGGGGACATGACATGGCTGCATATGTGGGGGGACATGACATGGCTGCATATGTGGGGGGACATGACATGGCTGCATATGTGGGGGGACATGACATGGCTGCAATATGTGGGGGGACATGACATGGCTGCAATATGTGGGGGGACATGACATGGCTGCAATATGTGGGGGGACATGACATGGCTGCAATATGTGGGGGTATATGACATGGCTGCATATGTGGGGGGACATGACATGGCTGCAATATGTTGGGGGATATGACATTTGCTGCCATTTGCAGCCCTCTAGCCCTTTCCCTTCGTTTTTTTTAGAGACATTTTAGTAGTCAAAAATGTGGGTCCCTATTGACTTCAATGGGGCTCGGGTTCGGGTCAAGTTCGGGTCCCGAACCCAGACTTTTTTCCGAACCCAAACATCCAGGTGTCCGCTCAACTCTAATATTGACATATTACTGAAAAATAATTTGAGGCACTCCTTTTACTGCATAGATCACCGTTCTTTAGGTCAGCAAGAAATGAACATCAAGCACTATGGTAATTATAAACAGTAAAACACAAAATACCTCACCTGTCAAATATCTTTCTGATTAAAACCATGCAGCTACCAACCACCATTTTTTTAGCACAAGCTTAAAAATTCAAAACAATATCCAAACGGCAGCTTGATTTAGCAATGTCACAGCTCCCCCCTCCAACAGAGAATCAATATGTGACTCATCACTAGAATAATGTTCTACCAAGCAAAAGGTAGTGCTTTTATTACTATGTACTACTATTTATCGCAGCAAGACTATTAAACACTTTAGTACAATGTCTAAGACCACTTGGTACAGCCAGATGATGCAGTTTATCCACTGATCCAAGGAATGCCAGACCTCATTAACAAACTGAAACAAAATCAAAGATGGCAGAGGAAGCTTCTCTAGCTAACAAAGGTAACCAAAAAACATCTTACAATGTCTATTCTTAATGCACTGTTCCGCCCCCAAAAAATAATAATTAAAAACCAGCAGCTACACATACTGCAGCTGCTGGCTTTTAATAAATGGACACTTACCTGTCCTGGAGTCCAGCGATGTTGGCACCGCAGCTGATGTTTCCATTAGCTGTTGGCTGCTGCCGCCGCCGCCATTGCGGGGCACACGGAAGTGTAGCCTTTCAGATTCCCTACGGCGCATGCGCGAGGCCCGCTTCTCAGAAGAGGGCCAGAGGAGAGAGGAGGGAGTCCCGCACTGACGTCACGGCCCTTCTGGAAGTGGGAAAGGGTATCCTGTTCCCCCTTCCCCCCCAAAAGGTGCCAACTGTGGATATATATATATATGTATATATATATATATATATATATATATATATATATATATATATATATATATATATGTATGTATGTATGTATGTGTATATATATATATATATATATATATAGCAAGAGACCACAGAACCATTACCATTGTCCAGGTTTTCAGTAGTAGCTACTATTGTAACAAAGTTCAGGTGAGAGGGAACATCTGAAAACACCCTGCATACTGTACCAATACTATTGTTGGGTGACTCCAACACTACAACCTTTAGAAGCAATCCTATCACCAAGAGCCAAGATGCTCCAGAAAATAAATGTGCTAACAGCTTTGTGGCATCATAATATAGATTCCAGCTTTACAAAAAAAAATATTTTCTGTATAGAGAAAGCATAGTGGCAAAAGGTGCTTCTAGGTACAGAGTTAGATGCTCTCACACAAAGTGTAGGAGCTTGTCTTGAACTGCTGCTGGGAACGTTTTATGAATGGCTTCTGCATTTTTAAAAATATCGTTTGTTTGCCATATGTCCTAATTTTATTCTCTGCCTTTCAAGCAGTCATATAGAGGGGAAAGGTGGGGATGAGGGAATAGTTGCTGAGGCTAAACCTGGAGCATGCCCACCCAATTGATGTATGGACTATCTCGGTACTGATAAGACATAGTACACAATATTGAGTAAAAAATTATATATTTATTATAATTAAAATTTTGCAGACATTGAACAACAATGTACATCAAAGATTGGTCGGATTCTCTACTAGTTTTGCGGGAGACCCGCTTCTTCAGGAGAACCAATCTAAAGGAAAAATAATACAATAGTAAAATACATATAATGCAATTCACAAAATAAGGATTTACCCGATCAGTAAATAGAGCAGGCGTGGAGCCAAACTGCCCAAGTAGTTAACCCCCACAGCGGACAAGCTGGATGGTGCATTGATCTCTAAATATAAGGCATACGATAAATTAAGGGGCCCAGTGTGTAGATACAATGCAGGGTGGGGAGGGGATGGGGGAGGAGAAGAAAGGAAGGAAGGGAAAAAAAGAAGAGGGGAGGGGGTGTTCTGTGAGGAAAGGTAGAAAGGGGAGGAAGAATGAGGGGGAGAACAGGAAAACGAGGAAAGGAGAAAGGGGTAATGAGGGGGAGGAAAAAAAGGGGGGAAGGGAGGGGAGGGGAAAAGGAAGGGGGGGAGCAGGAAAATAACTAACCCTTGAAATGTGGTCAGGAGTGGAACTTACCTTAGTAATTGCATCTGTGGATACATTAGAAGCCAAAGCCATAAAGAAAGGAACATCCCGGAGATGTGGAGACAGGTGGGCAGACTGAAGACAAGGGCAACGACTATTACAGACACATGGGGGATCGTATAGGGTGCAAGGTCCGGTATAGCTGGTGGCTAACCAGTATTCTGTCATCCATGAAGGTATCCATATACATGACAAAGAATGCAGGGTAATGTATGGACTAAAGGTAAAGGCACCCAGGGATCGAGCCAATTGGCGCATCTCATGCGTCCCTGAGCTCATAGTGAATTACAATACAAGTCATAGTATTTTAAAGTGCTGCAAGTACTTGCAGGTGCATAAAATAGAGTGAATTAAGGAGTGATGAGAAGAGAAAAGAAATCTGCTCAGTGTGGGGAAGCAGACCCGGAGACGCCAGACGTGCTGAACCACGCTTTGGTACATGGAGCGACCTTGTGAACTTACCCTCTATCTAATCTTTTCTTTAACCCTTTCTCTTGGAACCTTTCTTCCCCTTTTATTTTCTATTATGAGGGGTTATAAAGGTTAGTTTTTTATTTTCTAAATAGGTTTCTTTAAGCTAGTGCATTGTTGGTTCACCTACCTTTTTTATTCGATTTTCCTTCTAAATGTTTTTTTTTGTCTGAATTTCTCACTTCCTGTTTCTCCTCAGTAAGCTTGCCCCCATCATCTGGCTGGGGGTTAGTCAGCCAGAGCAGCTTACTGAGGAGGAACAGAAAGTGAGAAATTCAGACAAAGAAAACAAAGGAAAAAAAAACATTTAGATGGGAAATCGAAGGAAAAGGTAAGTGAACCAACAATGCACTAGCTTAAAGGAACCTATTTAGAAAATAAAAAAACAAACCTTTACAACCCCTTTAATTTATAATATGTTTATATTTATAACAGCTCAATATTAACAAGTGTTTGACCTACACATGTACAATTTTTTAAAGGATTACTTTTTTTTAGATATTAATAGTTACAATACTTTATACTAACATGATAAGATAACGTAGAACAATTAATTATATGTATGTGTTGAAATGTATCACTAACTGGAACATACTATGTTACCTACATATATACATTTGTTATTGTTTAAAAATCTCTCTCTCTCTCATTCAACTTGCATTGCTCTGGTAAGGCAAAATATGATAGAATTTTGTCAGCTACTGGGCCTGGATGTAGCCAACATCCTCATTCCATTTGGCTAACATTCCTTTAGATCCAGGCAGGTTTTTGTTTTCTTCAATTAAGTCCCGAGCAGCCGAGACATTCCTACAACATCGCTGGATGAGGCTCACGTAAGTATTAGGGGGCTGAGAGAAGCTGCTGCACAAAGCAGGCTTTTTATCTTAATGCATAGAATGCAATTCAAGAATTACAATCACTTCAATGTGAAATAGCAAAGTGCATAATGCTATAATCCAGCACATCCAATGAAAAATAATCTTGCATTGCTGCAGCCATACCAAACTACAAAAAGATATGAATGGCTGCTGTAGGCAACATGCCTCACCACAACATGTTATTCAAAAATTGGGATTATGTCATTTAAAAGTAGGAAACTTATTTACAAAATTAATATAATGAACATTGAAAGTAGGAAACTTATTTACAAAATTAATATAATGAACATTGAGAAGACCAAATGCAACAAAAAACAATGGGCCAGATTCACGTACATTGGCGCATATTTTGACCAGCGTAGCACACCTCCTTTACGTTAGACCGGCGCAATGTAGAGGCACAATCACCGTATCCTCGTAGTATTTGCGCAGAAATTAGCGCCGGTGTAACGTTAATTCCGAGGCGTAAGGCGGAGTAATTCAAATTGGGAAGGACGTGGGCGTGTTTCATTGAAATGAGCCGTGACCCCATGCAAATGAAGGGCCGGCCGGCTTGCGCATGCGCACGCGCACATGAAGCAGACCATGGTCAGCACCTCTGTGCGCATGCTCACTACTCGGGAACGGCGCAATCAGTGAAATTGGAAGTGGACCCGGGCAACTTAGTGAACTACGCAGACAGCATAAATAGACAGACACAAACGCCCTTTTTTTTGCAAAACTTCATCCCTTTGTATCCCTTCCTATACAGCAAGGTGCTTTTGTTCTGTTTGTTGCGTGACTTGTCTTTGTGATATTTGTTGACTGTTTGATCTAGTGTTTTGTAGAATATATTTGATAGTGTTTTTTGGTGACTGGTTGTGAGACTTTTTGGTTGATAGATTTTGTTTGTTTGTTTTGTTGCTTGATTTTTCCTGCTTGTTTTTGTGTGTGATTTTTGGTGATTGTTTGGGAGAGAGTTGTTGTATGAGTATGACTGAGAGGAAGCGGAAGAGCAATTTTTCTTTGGGGGAGAAACAAATTATTGCCCGGGCCCTTACCTAATATGGGCGTTTCCTTCACGGCCTGGAGAGTGCCAACACCACCCCGGCCAGGAAGGAGATTTTGCAGAACATTACTGACCAGGTAAATGCATGGGGGGGGGGGGGGGAGACCCGGACACGCGAGGGGATCGTAAAGAAAATCAATGACCTCCGGCGTGTGGTCCATGGGAAGCTGGCCAAAATGGCAGCCCATGCCAGGGGCACTGGAGGGGGCCCACCATGCCCTGTTAGGCTGACAGTGGAGGAGCGTACGGTGGCCCACACACCTTTAATAGACAACAAGTGGAGGGCCTGCCTGGCTATGACTCCAGTCATGAAGCCATGATGCCAGGTAAGGTTTTTTTTTCCTATCTGGTATGTAGCATGTGTGGGGGAGGGGGGGAAAGGAATATGTGCATGGTGGGCTTGTGCTAATCCAATTTGCTGAGGATGTGATGTGTCTGTGCTAGGGACCACAGTGGTGTGCATGCATGCATTCTCATTGTGCCATGATTAATGTGTGTGTTTAACGTGCAAAGATGCCTAATATGAGCTGTCTCCTGGCTGCTCTTCCCTCAGAAGACGGGGTATCCTCGGTTAGGGGGGGATTGTCTGGTTCAGGGGTCAGGTCATCACGTATGTCTATCTGCAGGCCCTTTCTCACTGCAAAGTTGTGCAGCATGCAACATGCACCGATGATCTGGCACACGAAGTTTGGGGAATACAACAGGGTCCCCCCAGACTTATCCAGGCATCGGAAACGTGACTTCAGGAGGCCAAAGGTGCGCTCCACCACTGCACGTCTTTGGGCATTGGCTTCATTGTATCTTTCCTCTCCTGGGGTTTGGGGGTTCCGGATAGGAGTCATGAGATGGGGTCCCAGTGCATATGCAGAGTCACCTGTAAGGGAAAAGACAGGAGGATGTTAGTCATGCATGTGCCCCTTGTGATGGGTGGCAGGCATGACTGTCCCCCCCATGATGCACACGTCACTCACCAACCAGCCAGGTGTCCCCATACACGTTCTGTTCGAATTCCATTGGGATGGGGGCTCTGATTGTATATGTAGCGGTCATGGCTGGATCCGGGGTGTTTGGCATTGACATGCCATATGAGGCCTTGGGCACCGACTATCACCTGTACGTTGATGGAATGCCAATGCTTCCGATTGCGGTATATGTGCTCTGTCTCATGGGGGGGCTGGAGTGCCACATGTGTGCAATCAATGGCCCCCACGGTGCGTGGGAATCTGGCAATTCTGTAGAAATCTGTCATTGCCTTCAGCCGCAGGTCCTCAGTGGTTGGTTTGATGATTTGGTTGGCCATGCGTCTGAGGATTGCAGGGATAACCTGGTACACACATCTGCTCATGGAGGATTGTGACATCCCAGCCACCACTCCACTTGTTCTTTGAAAAGAGCCACTGGCAAGGAAATGGAGTGTTGTCATGACCTTGACCAGTGGCTGCACTGGTGTGTTGGGCTGGTGATGTCATCCTGCAGGGTTATGGTTAATTCCAGGATGGCATGAGGGGTAAATCTGAAGATGCGATACACCTCAGAATCACTCATGCCAAAGAGGTCTATGCGTGTGCGGTATATCCTCTCCCGTGCCCTCCTCCGTGCCTTCCTCCGCGCCCTCCTCCTTCTTTGCTCCTCTAAAATTATTAGTATAGCTATGAGCAAGGATGCCCCTGGCATCTTGGCATAAAGTTTGTTGTGCAGCAAGTGTGACTGCTCAGCTCCTCACTAACAGTGTTGCTTTAGCTGACATGTAGGACGGATTGTCTAATTTTATACCACCTTTTATATGGTCTAATTTTAGACAGAACGTGCAGCTGTTGCGCACAGCGCGTAGCCTGCGCTGCACCAACGTTCTTTTGTGGATCCCCGTAACTCCCTCATTTGCATATTTGAATAGCAAATCAATGGTGTGTCTAGCGCAGTTTTGCGTGGACGGATACGCCGGTCTATCGAAATTACGCCGGTCCAAAAAAAGTAGATTTCTTGCGTATCTCATTTGGGGATGCGGCGCATCGAAACGCATGCGCAAAATTAGACTTACACCGCGCATCTCCTGTAACGCCGGCGTAATCGCTCTGTGAATCTGGCCCAATGTCTTCTAATCATCCAAAAAAGTTTGCAAAAAATAAGCTGGCCCAAAACAATAATGTGTGTTCAATAATCCAATTCCAAGGGTTCACTTGGAAAAAAAAATGAGATTGTCATTGAAAGATTAGGGAACCGATGGTGGGTGCCTGGTGATGCATAGCAGAAGCTGGCAGAAAGTGACTGAACTGTGATCAGCAGTTTTGCCTCCCTTCCATTCATTTGAGGAAATTTGGATTGGTTGCAGCACGTGTTTGAGCTGTGTGTGTTTCATGCTGACTTCGTTGTATGGAACATATAGAACATATTGGCCTCTATTTTTTTTAGAGGAAAATAGAAGAAATTCACTGATTGAAATGGATTTGCACATATGCGTTCATATCAGCTGTGATTTCTGGGCTGAAAGTACACTTGCTGCAAGCTTTAGGTACAGTGGCTGAATTAACAGCTGAGTCTCTAGTTATGATTCAGCAGGATGTGCTCCTGATCATGTGACCACTGTGACAGCCAGTCACATTTGTCATGTGACCAGGAACTCAACCAGCCGGTCAGATTTGAATTGCAATTATCATTAGCTGCTGCTATAGCTGCTAGCAATAATCACTGTCTTCTCCCGGAGTGGATAGCTTCCCCTGCACCCCGCAGGGAAAATACAGTGTCTCAGCAGGTGGGATTCCCTCATCTGTGTTGATAGGGGAATCATGCAAATTTGTTTGCAGGAAAGAAATTTGCACTGTCTACAGCCTGCCTAAGCTAAGTACACATTAAATTTGCAAACAGAAAATGGAATTGGCTTAGTGAATAAAGTGAGGTTGTGTGGACATCAATAATCCAATTACGTGGAAGATTTTTTTTATTTTACTTGCCCATGATTTGGTATTCTTTGCAAAGTGTACATTCACTTTGTCTCACTGCACATCAACATGTTAAGGATTATATGAGATTTTAATGATTTACTTTAACAACAAATTTTTCGCCAAATTGTAACAGAGGTAAAAATAATAAATTCATCATAATTTACACCAACATTTTCAACAAAAAACATTCCACCCAAATCTTGCCATCATTTATTCTTTTAAACAGAGAAGCAGGAAAAGAAGAATTTTTCGGCATAAACTGCTATAATTTCATGTAACGGAATTTACTGTATAACACAGCAAAAGGACACATTGATTGGTAACAATAATATGAATTTGTCTGTATTCTATCCCTTTTTAAAAATGATTACAAGCTCTTTAAAGGATAGATTATCTGCTCACTTGGGATTAAACCTTGATTATCCTTAGCCTGAAGCACTTGGTCTGGCTTAAACACTGCCAGCTTTATAGCATGGTTGCTTTTTGTTCTTGTGTACTGTAGCTGACAGTTCACCCAAGTGAGAAATTGTGATTCCCAACAATAAAATAGTGCAAGATGCATTATTCATAGGTCATTGCTCAGTAGTTAAAACTGCTAGGTGCCTGATAACAAAAGATTCTGGATATCATGAAAATACATTTTGCATTCTGAAATGTATCTTACCAGCCCGGATTGTGCCCTGCTGGTACGTCTCACAAACCAAAATAAACACAAATGTCTGCTGATCATTTCTTCCGACCAATACACCTATTTCCCTAGCAACTGATAATCATAGCCTGGAGTACCTACAGAAGAGCTACATGAGCCTTCTAGAAATCTGTTCTGTAAGTATCACTCATAATAGTCAGCAGCCAATGACAAACGCCTCTTTTCAGACACTCATGTCTCATTCCTTGTCCCTACTATTTGGAAAAGAGCATGTTTGTTACAGCACTGTAATGTCAGACCTTTTAAGCAGTAGTGGAAGTCAAGATTTGTATTTTATTGGACCTTATATGTCATGAATATATCACCTACTACACAACTAGTACCTGTGCATATTACAGCTTGAAAAAGTATTCTTCCACCTTGAAATTTTCCACATTTTGTCATGTTACAATCAAACACGTAAATGTATTTTATGTGATAGACCAACATAAAGTGGCACATAATTGAAAAGTGGAGGGAAAGATTATAGATGGTTTTCAATTAGTTTTATACATAAATACCTGAAAAGTGTGGCGTGCATTTTTATTCAGCCCCCTTTACTCTAATACCCCTAACTAAAATCTAGTGGAACCAATTGCCTTCAGAAATTACCCAATTAGTAAAATTGTGTAATTTAATCTCAGTATAAATACAGCTGTTCTGTGAAGCACTCAAAGGTTTGTTAGAGAACCTTGGTGAACAATCAGCATGAAGGCCAAGGAGCACACCAGACAGGTCAGGGATACATTTGTGGAGAAGTTTAAAGCAGGCTTTGGTTTTAAAAAAAAAAATATCCCAAGCTTTGCACATCTCATGCAGCCTTGTTCAATTCATCAGCCAAAAATAAAAAAAAAAGTGTATGGCACAACTGCAAACCTACCAAAACATGGCCATCCACCTAAACTGACAGGCCAAGCATGGAGAGCATGAATAAGAGAGGAAGCCAAGAGGCCCGTGGAAACTCTAGAGGAGCTTCAGCAATCCACAGCTCAGGTGGGAGAATCTGTCCACACGACAACTATTATGCCGCGTACACACGATCACTTTTTGCGATGAAAAAAACGTTGTTTTAAAAAACGTCATTTAAAATGATCGTGTGTGGGCAAAACATAGTTTTATGTCCTCAAAAAAACAACAATTTTTTTTTCCGAACATGCTTGAATTTTTTATGTCGTTTTTCAGAATGTTGTTTCCTGTGTCATAAAAAATTATCGTGTGTGGGCAAAACGACGTTTAAAACAACGTTTTTAAACCCGCGCATGCTCAGAAGCAAGTTATGAGACGGGAGCTTTAATGGAACAGAGTGCCGTCGAACGTGGTGTACGTCACCGCGCTTTGCTAGAGCTTTTTGGAAAAACGATGGTGTGTATGCAACGTCGTTTTTTAAAATGAAGTTTGAAAAACTTCGTTTTGTTTCGTGAGATAAAATTATGTTTTTTTTCATCACAAAAAGTGATCATGTGTACGCGGCATTAGTCGTGCACTCCACAAATCTGGCCTTTATGGAAGAGTGGCAAGAACAAAGTAATTGTTGAAACAAAGCCATAAGAGGTCCCAAGTGCAGTTTGTGAGAAGCCATGTGGGGTACACAGCAATAGACTTGGGTTGGAGGTTTACCTTCCAGCAGGGCAAAAACCCTTACCTTACAGCCAGAGCTACAGTGGAATGGTTTAGATCAAAGCATATTTATGTGTTAGAATGGCCCAATCAAAGTCCAGACCTAAATCCAATTGAGAATTTGTGGCAAGACTTGAAAATAGCTGTTCACAGAAAAAGAATCGGCAAAAATTTCACTCTCTCTAGATGTGCAAAGCTGCTAAAGACATACCTAAAAAGATTTGCAGCTGTAATTGCAGCGACAGGTGGTTCTACAAAGTATTGATTCACGGGGGTCTGAATACAAATGCACGCCACACTTTTCAGATATTTACTTGTAAAAAATTTGGAAAATAATTTCTCCATTTTTCTTCCACTTCAGTTAATTGCCACATTGTGTTGGTATATCCATCACATAAAATGCCAATAAAATACATTTACGTGTGTGGTTGTAATATGACAAAATGTGGATAATTTCAAGAGGTGTGAATACTTTAAGGCACTGTAAATCATGGAAAGACAGCAATAAATTCTACAACCTGGAAGAGGAAATGTGTCACAAAAAGGACTTTTAATATCCTAAAGCATTTAATTGTTTTTGTCTGGTAAATACTGAATCCAAACTTCAGGTACTCCTCTACCCCATAATCCCCCACCTGGTTCGTTCGGAACATCTTTCTTTTGTTTTAAAAAAATCAGTCCATATACCTTTTCCATGGATATTTGGTCTAGCTACATGATGTCCTTGATCATTTTCTTCCTCTGGTGGCTAGCAAGTCCGGAATACTACAGAACATGGCACTACAATCTTCTAAAATTCCAGGGTGGCCTAATTAAGTGTGTGTCTTTGATATCTTGGGCTCACATGAAGTGGAATGAATGATGCTGGGTGTCATTTAACTCTGAGGACCAGCACTGGATTCAAAACCAGTGGATTTGTACAGGGCAGGCCCAGAGAGGAGAGTAGTATTGGAGACATAGCTGTTTTTTTATTTATTTAAACTTGGCAAGAGGAATCTTTTTTAACCACTTGCTTACTGGGCACATATACCCCCCTCCTGCCCAGGTGAAATTTCAGCTTCCGGCACTGCGTCGCTTTAAATGACAATTGCGCGGTCGTGCGACGTGGCTCCCAAACAAAATTGATGTCCTTTTTTCCCCCACAAATAGAGCTTTCTTTTGGTGGTATTTGATCACCTCTGCGGTTTTTATTTTTTGCGCTATAAACAAAAAAGTACGACAATTTTGGGAAAAAATACAATATATGTTACTTGTTGCTATAATAAATAGCCCAATTTAAAAAATAAATAAAAAAATTCAGTCTAGGCCGATACGTATTCTTCAACATATTTTTGGTAAAAAAAAAAATGGCAATAAGCGACTGGTTTGCGCAAAAGTTATAGCGCCTACAAAATAAGGGACGGAATTATAATTTTTTATTATTTTTTTTTTTACTAGTAATGGCGGCGATCTGCAATTGTTATTGCGACATTATGGCGGACACATCGGACACTTGACACATTCACATTTATACTGCAATCAGTGCTATAAATATGCACTAATTACTGTATAAATGTGACTGGCAGGGAAGGGGTTAACACTAGGGGGTGAGGAAGGGGTTAAATGTGTACCCTATATAGCGTTCTAACTATGGGGGAAGTGGGGTGACTAGGGCAGGTGACCGATCTGTGTCCCTATGTACAAGAGACACAGATCGGTCTCCTCTCTCCCTGACAGGACGCTGTCATTGTGAGAGCCGGCAATGAGAAATGATCTCATATGTTTACATATGAGATCATCTCTCATTGGCCGCACAGATCGCCTACCAAACGGCCACTCCGATTGACTGTTCACGGCGATCTGTGATTGGCTATGTCCAAGGGACACGGCCAGCACAGAAGTTCCCCGCTGCGTGCTCCCGAGGAAAGGGGCAGCCGTAAAAGCACGGTGCCTCAGAGAAGTAGAACCACCCTGCGGTCGTATATAGTCGTACGGCCGTCGGGAAGCGGTTAAAAGGTTTTATCAGCCTGAAGATGGGCTTGAAGTTATACATTTGTATATTATGAAGTCAGCAATTCAAACTGAATCTTTTTCATCTGTTTTGCAAAGCTGATGGTTTACAGAGCCCAAAATGAGTCACAGAAATAACAAATGTATGCAGATTATAATACTGATGGAGAATGAATATATAGTAGATCACATAAGAGACACAAAGTTAACAATACTAGGTACAATAATGGGCAATGCAATACTACAAATACAATCTGTACAAAAGAAACAGTGATGTTAATGGACCAGGTTCCAAGGAGGCTGATAATATTTCTGTAATAATTTGAGATAGACTAAATAATTAAGATGAATTTTACAGCAAATGTTTTCTTTGAGGTCCCTAAACTGAATGAGAACTGGTCATTACAGGCAGTACATCGGCAGCTTCAGTTTTCTGTGCACCACTATGTCTTTCTCCACTAGGAGTAACTAAGCTTCTTGTAGAACATGATTCAGTATTGAGATAAAAACATTTGTGTTAGTCCATGGTCACATTTGGGACTGTGTTTTACATTGTAATATGTACAATGCTCTGGAAAAAAATAAAAGAGTCTAGTTATTCTTGTTTTATGTTATACTCTTTTTACGTTTGCTCTTCTAACAATCTCCTATACTTCCCTTGACAGTTCAGTTATATTTCCAAGATTCTCTGTCATATGTCAGGGTCTAAGCAAAGAAAAGACTGAATGCTAAAACTTTGAAAATATTGAGAGACAAAGCCAGCTACTTGCAAAATAAAGTCTTGTCTGACAAGTAGGTTGCAAAAATAAATCAAAATGTATCAGATCTTGTCTGGCTATTTATGATCTTGCTGGACTTAGCAGGTGAAACCTAGGAGCCAATATATATTTCACTTCTTCTGAAGTGATGTGGGCGCAAGTGACATGACCGGAAGTAATGTCCGACTTTTGGCTGAGCGTGGTGGTGAGATCCAGGCGGTTTTCTGTGTGGTGTCAGGCTTTAAATTAGTGGTCATAGTCTATATGTTTTGCATGATATGCTACATTACAAGATATTGTTTGGTGAGCTTTTTCTTATGGAATAAAATCTATCTTGATTTTTACTGCACTACTGAATGTTTTTTTTTTCCTTTACATGATATGTTATCACCGATCTATTTGGAGTGGAACTGGGATGAAGAGGTGCTTGTAGAGGTGGAATTATATTGCTTGGATGCTGTTCTTATGCCATTATTGCCTATTTGAAATATGACAGGCAATTTAATCTGGTGAGTTACACTAGATTGGGGTGAAGGAGTAGTGATTACTGTGAACAAGGATACAAGAGTGGTGTAACGGTCAGGGGTTAACGCCGTTTACGATATTCCATTTCACCAACCCACGACAGCTTCTTGACACTCCACAATCTAGCAGACAGGACCAATAAGAATTCCCCAGACAAACGAGACACAGCTCTGTGAGGTTCAAAACAGGGAATGAACCTTTATTGCAAGCACATGGTAACACATTTCTCTTCAAAATACATCTCTTCCACCCTTGGGAAACAGGGTGGGTTAAATTGTCCAATGACAATGGTGATACAGGTCAGGTGTGTTCAAACTTCTCCTTCAGTAAACAGTCTTAGCGGGGGGGGGGGGGGGTTGCTGGAGTGATGCCCCCCCTTTCCTCACAGCAAGACACTTAAACATCCCATAATAGGCAGCCAGACTGTCTACCAAGCTCCAATCCGCATCACCACAGTAGCAGACTAAATTAGCACAATAGACAATAGAATGCAATCACACCCCACCCCATCACAGCAACATTAATAGTACACATCAGCCAACACACAATATATATACAATATCTATACCTCATTAAATGTGACTAGCACAGACCATAGTGGGGTTCTCATTCACCCTGTGCCCCTAAAGTGACTCCCATTACAAGTGGAATTGTCACTTAATCTTTAACATGTTTTTTGGACTGGTTACACATACTTGCCTATCTTTCAAAAAACTGGGAGTTATTCACCTTATAAAACACTTGGAGTACTTAAGGACACTTGTGCATTCATCCATTTACCAATTAATTCACCGATTTTGTTTTATTTAAATTATGTGGATAAATAGTTTCACAGCGCCACTTGTGATTTGGCACCTTGTTGTTTAACTTCACTGTTATTTATAAAATAGATTATCATTTAGTTTCAATCAGTCATTCTTAATTGTGACAGTTACCTTTATGCCACCTGACAGTTCTGGACTGTTCTCCTAAAAGTGCCAGTTGTATGGCTCTCTTTGGGTCCAATATTGCCAGAAACAAGTATGCAGATCTTAAGCTCTGACTTTACGGGCTACATACATGCTGCGGTTTCTTACACCTAGACACAGTCAGGCAATGAGCATTTTCAGAAGGAGCTTAGCAATGGCTGTCTACATGTTTTTCTTAATACAAGCTTCTTCAAAATAATTTTTCTCTCTAGGGTATCTGTACATGTAAATGTATGTAAAAGAGTAAACGACATCCATATTAGAAAACTGTTGCAAGTTAATCAAATTACAAGATAGACCATCAAAGAAGAACAGTTTTAAACCCTAATGTCAGGACTCTATCAACAGGCTTGCAGTAAAATAAGGATGGAAATGTAAAATTATAAAATCTCTATAACTGGAACTCCTGCTGCTCAATTGTTTTATCACAGTGGGTAAGCACCTATGTCCTATTACAGGCTAGGGTGAGCAGGTTTATTTAATGGGTAAACGTTTTCTTTCAGTATATAAATCTATCAGATATTGATGTGTTGTCTATAGTCTTGAAGAAGTTGGGCTATGCCCTACTGAAACATAGGTCTCGATAAACAGCAGTTTCTCTATCTTGATTTGCTAGAGCTGTAGCTAAGTCTAATATTGTTTGTTTACTGTGCGTGTATACGTCTTACGTCCTGCTACCCTCTCCAACAAAATTGTTTCTTATTTTTTAATATGTCCATTGTTATAGGAAAATTACCTATGAAATATTTTCTAGGCATTTCTAGGTTTACTAATAGATTAAAAATATACTACTTGAAATGCATAGAAATCAAGCAAAGTCTTGATACTTTTAATGATGGTTTGGTCACTATTCCTAATTACCACTAACTGCAGATTCTGCAGTTTTCGATTTTATTAGGACATTAGAAACAATCTCTAATTAATGTTCTGCTTTTGTTTTTGACCCTTTTACGTTACCATATTATGTTCGTGCCATATCAAGTAGAACTTTCCCCCCTAATTTCATGGAATGGAACACATGAATAAGTTTAAATGTTTACACTGCAGTTTGAATTTGTTAGACTTGATGAGCAGGTGTAAAATTATATACACGCTGTTGCTTTGTATTATTCCTTACAATGCAAAAATAACACAGATGTGTTTGAGGTCTTAATGGAGGTCATTAGAACAATTTGCATTTAAAGCTGAAAATTAGGTAGGTTTAAAAGACACAACATTATTGCAGATTTAATTATCAATACATAATAAAAAAAAATGAAGGGTCAATTTCTTTAAGTACCTGAATTTGACTTGGTATCAACCTCTTGCAACCCCTTTACAGCAAGTGTGAAACGAAGAGGCAGTACAAGCAGAAAATCAAGGCGCATGTAAATCAGAGTGACAGAGAGGTGGGTTCACTCTGCTACTTCTCCTTTCGCTGTACAGTCACAGGCTGGGCTGGGCTGGGCTGGGTTCAGGGTTGAGTAATGCTGGGCACCAGACTTGAGAGCAAAATGTACGGTGGAGGTAAAACGCTGGATTAAAAATTTATATTTCATCATATGCTGGTTTAATTTGATCTTTTAATAAAATATTGATTTTTATTTTATTTTCAGCAGGAGTAATACTTTGAATTGTCCACAAAAATCATACAATACACTACAATGTCAAAAAAGTCAATAAAATAAATAAAAAAACCTCTGTACTAAAATCTAGTGTCTTTGGGCCACAAATAATTATATGCATGTGGCATTATTTAAACATTTCATCTGAACACTACTACTCCGCATGAGTAAGGCTAAACAGGCTTAAAGGCCAAGTTCACTGCATTTTTTTTAAATTCGTTTTTTTTTAAACTTATTTTCATTTCATTTTATGGAATTTTAGTATGAATATATTTATTTATGGTTGCACGTCACATGATGATGCCATTTTAAAGATTTTGAGTTTTTTCTCACATTTATTTTGTGGTACACTTTTCACAGTATTTGGACACTTTATCAGTCCATTGTTTATACTGTCGCAGCTGATTACTTATATTTTATTGTTGCTATTTTGACCATTCATTTATTGCCTTTTAAGTGTACCTGTCACGTGAGCACATTTGCACTTTATCACCTATTTATGCACAGCACAGCACTACTTCTACAATTATACTTACCTACGTCTTGATACTACCTTCAGTGCTTGCTGCAGTACTCCACCTTTTAGACTTGGCCAGCGCGGGAATATCTTTATAATATTTTTATTTATTACAAGTTCAATTTTGTTAATTTTTTTTATTGCTAAATTCCAGCTGCCCTATGTATCAATATAGCATTAATGTAATTATTTTGAAAAAATAAAACAGCTTTCCATTAAATCTACACAGGTTTACTCTACTCTCTTCATAGCTTTTAAAAAACACTGCTCGATTAAACTTTTTATTGTCAGCTTTTTATAGCTCTAGCCACAAAAACTCCACTTCTTCACTGGCCCCATTAGCAATGTCATCCCTCTTATTCACTATCAAATCGCTCTTTACAAACAGGCACACCCTTCCCTATCTCCTCCCTATCCTGTCCTTCAAATATAGGAAGTACCCCTGGAGAGTTGCAAGCTAGTCATGTAAGCTGTCAAACCAGCCCCCAACTTCCCCCTCATCTGTAAACTCTGACCATTGCTCACTGTACTTTATACCTCTCACTGATCCCTTGCCCCCAAATCCTAGTTTAAACGTTTCTCAAACCCTCTGGTCATCTTCTCCCCCCAACAGAGCTGCACCCTCCCCATTTAGGTGCAGTTCTCTGTTATAGAACCATTAACCAACTTCAAAGTCGGCCCAACTCAACATGAAATCAAAACCCTCCATCCTACACCAGTTCTTCAGCCACTTATATACCTCTCTAAGCTCTTGCCTAGGTAAGTAAAGAAGTGGCTGAGTAACTGGTGTAGGACAGAGGGTTTTGGTTTCATGTTGAGTTGGGCCGACTTTGCAGTCGGTTAATGGTTCTATAGCAGAGAACTGCACAGGTACAGGCAGTGTTCATGAAAATATTACCTTAAAGGTACTTTTCTTTAATATAGCAACTAAGTCCCTGAAATTATTTTTAAGAATGCTCCATCTGCCTTTGAGTTTGTCAGTTCTTCCCCAGGCACATTTAACAATATGTCCACCTGGTCTGCAATGTGCTAAACCCAAGCGCTCCCAGAAAACAACTTGTGATCTTTGTGACAGATTGCTCTGACAGGTTGCTGTTGCTCTGCAGTGTCGCCAGGATCTGGGCTTCCAAACAAACAACTTGCTTACACTCACACAGCTGAATTTTCCCTTGAACAGTTGTTCAAACATGGAGAAAGATGTGCACTGGGTAACTCACCACTCCTGTAGGACATGTTACCCACTGACAATGGGTATACAAAAAATAAAATAAAAATGTATTTGATTCATTTTTAATATTACAATTTAAATTTTATTCTGAGCACTATTTGATAATGTAACAAGAACTCCTCAGTACTCCCATGTGCCAAAATGGTCACACACAGTGCCACTTAAATTACTCACGACCCCCCTTCCAGTACTCCTTGGTACTCGATACTCACAGTCACCCATTAGTACTCCTTGGAACTCCCAGTGTTCTTCAGTACTCAGTATTCACAGTGACTCCATGGTACTACCAGTGCTCTTTAGTACTCAGTATACACAGTGACCACTCAGTACTGCTTGGTACAGTGCTTTTCAGTAGTCTCCAGTACACCCCTCAGTACTCACAATGCTCTTCAATACTCTGTGACCCCCTCATTACTCACAGCTCCTTCAACAGTTACAGTATCCTCAGTACTCACAGTGCCTGCAGTAAACCTCAGTACTCACAGTGTCTTCAGTACTCCAGTTGTCCTCAGTACTCCATGGTACTCCCAGAGCCCTCAGTAGTCCTTGGTATTCACAGTGCCCCTCAGTACTCACAATGTCCAGCAGTTTCCCACACAGCACTCCCACAGCAGCCTTTATAGCTCAGGGTGTTCCAGCATCTGCTCTGACAGTTCCCTGCACTGTTGAAGTGAACACAGCCTCTGGTATCTTCACTGCACACACCTGCCACTCCTAAACCCAGCTGCTCTGTGGATTCCTCTACATTATTTCAGCCACTTAACTCAGGTGGCTGCTCCAGCACTCCAGTTATTCAGCCACTCTCCACTCATTCAGAGGCTGCTACACAGCAGTCCAGTGATTTCCTTTTGGCAGCTCAATCTTCCGCTCTGCCATTCAGCTGATTCTAGTTCCCACAGCACACTGCAGCGGTGACAGCAGTAATATTATTTTTAATACTTTCATTGTACCTGACAATTACAGTACTAAAAATATGTACACTGCCAATTTAAGACTGCAGGCTGAAGGCTTAGTTTGTCAATGAAGCCTCTTGCCTGAATGTGATTACTGCACTAATATGTCACAGCAGACATATTTCTCACATTATCGCAACTACTCTGATTTGTTCCATAGTGGGTGATTAAACTCAAGTGGTAGGTGCGTTTACAATGAGTTGAGCCTTTCCATACTGTATTTTATGGCATGGCAGCCCAGTTTTATTTAAAAGCATGTCAAAGTTTATACAGACAATCTTCTCACGCAGGGGGTCCTCACCATCACTGTGAAAACATAACGTAAACATAACGTTCAGCCTCCTTTCTTTCTTGTGGCAGCTTTACTGCATTGAGAACCTCTGCAGGGTCTTCCTGACTATGAAACTTGTCCCTCTTGGACTCTCTACAGCCTCCTGGCTGTTACAGTCCCACATGGACTTCTTCTGTCCCAACCTGAACACCTTGATGCAGGGCAGAATCTCACATGGCTCCCATCAGACACGCTGACCTTCCTCAGGAGGGTTGGGGCCCTGAGCTCTAACTCTATTATGAAGCCAGCACACACCTGCGCCATCAGTGAGCCAGCTTCTCTAAAAATCTAGCAAAAACCATAATTTTACCGAGTAGCATGGGGTCACTCTGCTACAGCTCTCAAAGGTAGGGAGACATTTATTCATGTATCCCCAACACATAGCATAGAGCCAAGGAACATTAATATATAGACGGCTGGTGAATTAAATATGTATTTATAATGCTCCATCTGGTGATAATCGGTATATCATAAAATGTGATTAGCATTTAACTATTGAAATAAGCCCATTTAGTGAAAGGGGTCATTCACATTTGCAGAAGCCCTTGCTGCCCTCCTGAAAAGCGATCTGTGGTGAAGGTTGACTCATTGTCACTTGTTTTAACCCTGAAAAGCCCACACCACTGAGCTAAGCTGTAGATCAGGAGCAGTTTGACCCAATTCACTTGAATGACGTGTTTGGTGGCGGTGCTACCAGTCAAATGTGACATGGGGTATAAAATTTGCTGCAGCCAAGAAGTAAAGTATTGTGCCCATGGCATGTGTACAATTCTGTTTGCCACTGAAAACTTAAGGATAGCTTTTGGGATAAGTGTAAATGTGTTTAGGTGCGGTCTAGCTGCATTTAGGCGTGTCACTCGCTTGGGCATTCAATAATTTCATTGATCAGAATAATAATTAATTCTTTCCATTGAAATTAATTAATGCTCAAACACTTGATGCTCCTAGGGTTAATAGACGTTTAGACGAGTTTAGACATGTCAGGTGATTTTTCTGCCAAAACTCTGGTGCTCCCAGATGCACTTGCAGTGTGTTTTTTTGTCTGCTTCTAAAAGCATATGTGTGCACAGAGACATAGGCTAGCATTGAGAAGCATTTAGAGGCAGAAAAAAAAAATGAATATGCCAGATGCCACTATAAGCAGCATTTTTAATGCTCAGTGTGCATGAAGCCTGATATTTATATGCTCGTCTATAATTAACAAACTGCATAAACACACGCACACATACAGTTAGGTCCATATACAGTATATTTGAACACAGGCAACATTTTTTTTTTTTTTTAGGTACTTACCAAAACATATTCAAGCTATAGGAATTACAGCTCTTAAAAATACCCCCCCCCCCTTTTTTTCCAAGGGACCAAAAGTAGTTGGACGATTGATTCAAAAGCTGTTTCATGGCCAGGTGTGGGCTACTCCTTCGTTTATTTCTTCATCAATTAAGCAGGTAAAAGGCCTGGAGTTGATTCTAAGTGTGGTATTTTCCATTTGGAATCTACTGCTGTGAACCTACATCATGCATTCAAATGAGCTGTCCATGCAATTGAAACAGGCCATTGTAAGGCTTCAAAAATTAAACAAATCCATCAGAGAGATAGCAGCAACACTAGGAGTGACCAAATGAACAGTACATTCTGAGGAAAGAAGAATGCACTGTTGAGCTCAGCAACATAAAAAGGCCTGGATGTCCAAAGAAGACAACAGTGGTGGATGATCACATGATCCTCTCTATAGTAAAAACCCATTCACAGCATCCAGGCAAGTGAAGGACACTCTCTAGGAGGTGGGCGTATCATTGTCAAAGTCTACAATCAAGAGAAGACTTCACAAGAGCAAATACAGAGGATTCACCACACGTTGCAAACTATTCATAAGCCTGAAGACTAGAAAATGTAGATTAGACTTTGCCAAAAAACATCTAAAAAAGGCAGACCAGTTCTGGAAAAGCAATTTTTTTGACAAATGAAACTAAGATTAATCTGGACCAGAATGATGAGAAGAAAATAGTGTGGAGAAGGCTTGGAACAGCTCATGATCCAAAGCACACATCTGTAAAATATGGTGGAGGCAGTGTGATTGCATGGGCATGCATGGCTTCCAGTGGCACTGGGTCATTGTTGATTATTGAAGATGTGACAGAAGACAGAAGCAGCCGGATAAATTCGGCAGCATTTAGAGATATACTGTCAGCCCAGATTCAGCAAAGTTGATTGGACGGCACTTCACAGTACAGAGGGACAATGTTCCAAAACACACTGCAAAAGCAACCCAGGAGCTTTTGAAAGAAAAGAAGTGGAATATTCTGCAATGGCAAGTCAAACACATTATCTCAACCCAATTGAGCATGCATTTAATTTGCTGAAGGCAAAACTAGAGGCAGAAAGACCCCCAAACAAAGAACAACTGAAGACCGCTGCAGTTAGAGCCTGGCAAAGCATTAGAAAGGAGGAAACCCAGTCTTTGGTAATGTCCATGAGTTCCAGACTCCAGGCAGTTATTGCCAGTAAAGGATTCTCAACAAAATATAAAAAAAAATATATTTTATTTATGATTATATTCATTTATCCAATTATATTTGAGCGCTGAAAATGGAGAGACTGTGTATAAAAATGGGTGCAGCTCCTAAAATTTGTACTTGACATTTATGTTCAATCCCTTTAATTAACCGCTTCAGCCCGGACCATTTTGCTGGCCAAAGACCAGGCCACTTTTTGCGATTTTGCACTGAGCCGCTTTAACCGACAATTGCACGGTCGAGTTCCCGGGACCGCAAGCAAATTTAAAGGTACGTACAGGTATGCCCATTTGCCTGCTCGTGCCATTGTGTCGACAGACATCTGTGTGCGGCGGTAGGCAAGTGGTTAAAGCTAAAAGTCTGCACTTCAAATTCATTTGAATTGTTTTAATTTTATTCTGGTGGCATACAGAGCCAAAAGTATGAAACTGGTGCCTATATATTTATATATATTTATATATATATGGACCCAACTGTATTAGGGGTGCAACGGATCGTCACCGATCCGTGATCCGAACGGGTCACCCCGCTCGGATCGGCACACCCCGCGATCCGTGGAGCGCTCCAGAGCCTCGGCCTAGGAAAGTCCCCGGCTTCGGCCTAGCTCCGGAGCGGCGACCATCTTGCTCCACCCAGTGGGCTTGCCAGAGCCCAGCGTCACACGCCTCCCCACCTCAGCACGCTGAGGCGGGGAGGGCTGTGCACTGGGCTCTGACAAGCCCACTTGGAGAGGGAATGCTGAATGCTGAGGTCAAAAAGACCTCAGATCTCATATTTAGACTAAAATGCAATAAAAAAAAATTGTCATTTGAAAAAATTTGCTTTTAACCACTTAAGACCCAGACCAAAATGAACGTAAAGGACCTGGCCAGTTTTTGTGATTCGGCACTGTGTCGCTTTAACATGACAATTGCGCGGTCGTGCAACGTGGCTCCCAAACAAAATTGGCATCCTTTTTTTCCCCACAAATAGAGCTTTCTTTTGGTGCTATTTGATCACCTCTGTTGTTTTTATTTTTTGCGCTATAAACAAAAATAGAGCGACAATTTTGAAAAAAAATGCAATATTTTTTCCTTTTTGCTATAATAAATATGCTCCAAAAATATATAAAACAACAATTTTTTCCTCAGTTTAGGCCGATAGGTATTCTTCTACCTATTTTTGGTAAAAAAAAATCCCAATAAGCGTTTATCGATTGGTTTGCGCAAAATTTATAGTGTTTACAAAATAGGGGATAGTTTTATTGCATTTTTATTAATATTTTTTTTTTTAACTACTAATGGCGGCGATCAGCGTTTTTTTTTTTCCCATGACCGTGACATTATGGCGGACACATCGGACAATTTTGACACATTTTTGGGACAATTGTCATTTTCACAGCAAAAAATGCTATATAAATGCATTGTTTACTGTGAAAATGACAATTGCAGTTTGGGAGTTAACCACTAGGGGGCGCTGAAGGGGTTAAGTGTGACCTCATATGTGTTTCTAACTGTAGGGGGGCGGGGCTGGACGTGTGACATCATTGATTGTGTTTCCCTATATCAGGGAACACACGATCAATGACAGCTCCACAGTGAAGAATGGGGAAGCTGTGTTTACACACAGCTTTCCTCGTTCTTCAGCTCCAGGGAGCAATTGCGGGTTTCCAGCGCTGATTGGGTCTGCGGGTACCGCAGCCACGGAGCTTCGGACCGGGTCGCGACCCACGGCTGGGCACTTAAAGAGGACGTACAGGTACGTGCTTGTGCCTAGCCATGCCATTCTGCTGACGTATATGTGCAGGAGGCGGTCCTTAAGTGATTAAAAAGCATGGGCGGAAGTGACGTTTTGACGTCGCTTCCGTCCTGCTATGCTATGGAGACGGGTGGGGGACATCTTGCCCTCACTCGCATCCACAGCAAGCAGGAGACAGGACGTGATCGCCTCCACCGCTGCCGACAGCTCCGGTAAGCGATAACGGTGATCTTGCGGCGAATCCGTCGTGCAGACCACCATTATCATTTAAAGGACCGACGTGTGAAGAGATGGATGTCTCGGTTGTGGCAGCAGCTGCTACAGTTACCAAGATATCCCTCTTCAAAAATAGGACGTATATAGTCGTGCGCGGCTCCTTAAGTACAGTGTATTCAGTAATTATGTTTCTGTTATTCTGATGTGTTCAATCCCTGCAAGAACAGCACCAGGCTGTGAATCAGCTACAGACCTTCTCCTGCCTAAGAACAGGGCTGACACCCTCTGAACTGCTAAAATAGGGTAAAAACTGTCCATTAGCAAAGCCTTAAAGTGTTACTAACTAGGACTCTGCCTCTGGCCTCCCACAGTACACAGAACATGGAAAGGCAAAAGTTTTAGTTAACCACTTTAGCCCCGGACCATATTGCTGTCCAAAGACCAGAGCACTTTTTGCGATTCGGCACTGCGTCGCTTTAACTGACAATTGCGCAGTCATGCGACGTGGCTCCCAAACAAAATTGGCGTCCTTTTTTTTCCACAAATAGAGCTTTCTTTTGGTGGTATTTGATCATCTCTGCGGTTTTTATTTTTTGCGCTATAAACAAAAACAGAGCGACTATTTTGAAAAAAATGCAATATTTTTTACTTTTTTCTGTAATAAATATCCCCCAAAAATATATTAAAAAAAAAAATTTTCCTCAGTTTAGGCCGATACATATTCTTCTACATATTTGTCGTAAAAAAAAAAAATCGCAATTAGCGTTTATTGATTGGTTTGCGCAAAAGTTATAGCGTTTACAAAATAGGGGGTAGTTTTATGGCATTTTTATTATTATTATTTTTTTACTAGTAAGGCCTCATTTCCACTGGCGTTTTTACAGCCACTTTTCTGAGCGTTTTTTGCAGCTTAAAAACGCCTGTCCATGTTAGTCTATGGCATCATGCCCACCATGACGTTTTTGAGCTGTAGATAGCTAAGCTGCAAAAAAAACGCGGGGCCAGTGCGTTCTAAGGCTCCATTCACATCTAGGCGTACGCTGTAGCGGCGTATTGCGGCAACAAATCAATAGGCGTTTTGTCCCCGCGATTTGCGGCGACAAAACGCCTATTGATTTTTTGCAGAAGAGGTGAATTAACATTGCCGGCTATGCCCGTACGCCCGATACGCCTGAAAAAAAGGGTCCGGGACTTGTTTGAGCTTCAGGCGTATGGGCGTTTGGGCGTTCGGCGTGGAGATGTGAACCATCTCCATAGCCGACAATGTTAATTCGCCCCTCCAGCGTATCTAGGGCTGCTTCAGCGTCGGGCGTAAGGCGACAAAACGCCTAGATGTGAATGGAGCCTGAAGCTCCAGCAATAGAGCTGTAAAAACGCCAGACATAAAAAAACGCTTAAAAACGCGCATAAACGCGCACAAACGCTCAAAAACGCGGCCGCGGCGTTTTTAAAGCTCCAGCTCCAAAAAAAAAAAAAATTTTTTTCTAAAATAAACATGGACAGGCGTTTTTAAGCTGTAAAAAACGTGGCTGTAAAAACGCCAGTGGAAATGAGGCCTAATGGCGGCGATCAACAATTTTTTTCAGTACTGCGACCTTATGGCGGACACTTCGGACACTTTTGACACATTTTTGGGACCATTGGCATTTTTTTAGCGATCAATGCTATAAAAATGCATTGGATTACTATAAAAATGCCATTGGCAGTGAAGGGGTTAACACTAGGGGGCGGGGAAGGGGTTAAGTGTGTTCCTATTTGTGTTCTAACTGTATGGGGGGGTGGACTTACTAGGGGGAATCACTGATCTTCCGTTCATACATTGTATGAACAGAAAATCAGCGTTTCCCCCGCTGACAGGAACGAGCGCTGTGTGTTTACACACACAGCTCCCGTTCCCCGCTCTGTAACGAGCGATCGCGTGTGCCCGGTGGCGATCGTGCCCGCCGGGCACACGCACGGGACTCGGGGGCGAGCGGGGGGCGCGCGCGCGGGCTGCCGGCGGCGCGCACGCGCCCCCTAGTGGCCGTCGAAAGTGGCGACGTAGAGCTACGGGCTCTCGCGCAGCAGTGCCGACCTGCCGCCGTATTAACTCCTAAATAGCTTTTCTGATAAGAGCAGTCTTGTGACTTCTATCAGTGGCTAGTTAAAACTTTTTCATTCTGCTGTGACTGTCCTATAGGGCTGCAGGACCCCTGAAGCTCTGTCTGGACAGTGCCAATCAGATGCACCTTCCCTAAGAAAAAAATAAAAACATTCTAGCAATACACACCAAACTAAGCACGTGCAGCTTGTCCCCTAGCCTCTGTTTTATCAGCAGATAGATTGGGGACTGTGGAAGAAGGTGAGGAATAAAGAAGCTAGGATCAAACAGCCTTTTTACACAATTCAGAGAAGTAACCCTTTAGGTTTCACAGTGAGTATAACAAGCATTATTTACTGCATCTACAGACTGACTTTACTGTTGTGGGTTTAGTAACACTTTAAGTTATCTTTTGGTTACTCCTGATAGATAATATATGATTTTGAGAGTCTGTTAACAGCACTGAGTTTAGGCAGGAGATATGACAGCCCTACAGCCCGACACTCATCATAACTCTGGCAGGAGAAGCAAATATTAAAAATTCAAGTATTTTTGGAAAAATAATGTTGCAGTAAAATAACAATTCAAGGGTGGACATTTTTACAAATCTCCATAGGTGACTGGTTACCTGCAAAGCCCCAGTCACACGTGTACATTGTGTTGCAGAAAAATTGCATACAAAATATCCGTGTTCTCATAGTCGATAGCTCTGTTGACTATATGTTAGTGTATGGGCTACAATTACATACAATGGTAAAAATTTCACAGTATTTTAGTTGATAAGATTTACAT
This sequence comes from Rana kukunoris, assembly GCA_029574335.1. NCBI lineage: Eukaryota > Metazoa > Chordata > Amphibia > Anura > Ranidae > Rana > Rana kukunoris. Next base: position 104,144,818 of record CM056056.1, on the reverse strand, counting down.
CAATTTACTAAATCATATGCACATAGTAAACTTCAGATTGCATTATAATGGAACACATTTATTAACCGAACCTTCGTACCTACTACTGGTAGAAGTGCCAGTTTTTGCACTTGCACATTCTGATGCTGTCAAAGGGTTATGCCGCGTACACACAATCGGTTCATCTGATGAAAACAGTCTGATGGACCGTTTTCATCAGACGAACTGATCGTGTGTGGGGCCCATCGTTTTTTTATCCATCTGTGAAAAAACGTAGAACTTGTTTTAAAGTTATCTGATGGTTAAAAAAACAATAGAAAAAACGATTGTCTGTGGGCACGTCCATCGGTTAAAAATCCACGCATGCTCAGAATCAAGTCGACGCATGCTTGAAAGCATTGGACTTCATTTTTCTCAGCACGTCGTTGTTGTGTTTTACGTTACCGCGTTCTGACACAATCGTTTTTTAACTGATGGTGTGTAGGTATGACTGATGAAAGTCAGCTTCATCGGATATCTGATAAAAAAAATCCATCAGTCCATTTTTATCGGATGAACCGATCGTGTGTACAGGGCATTAGACTTAGATATTTGTAGCAGAATGCCTAAATAAAGAAATAGGGGTAATAGGGGCATATGTTTGTGCAACACTGGTACATACCTGAAGTGTTGCCTAGTTCAATAGTGCTGCAGCAAATTAGGATTTCTTGCCCACATCATAAAAGTCCTGCAGAGGTGCAGATAAAATGTCCCACCACAATATTTGTGAGGCAGCAGAAGCCCCCTGAGGTAAAAGCTTTTTTTTTTTTTCCACACAACACGCATTCCTAGCAGTATTTGGCCCCGTTGCAGGCAGTTCTCACCCTTCCGACACCATACGGTACACTAATGAAGGATTTCACAGGACATTTGCTGTGCATCACTCTATTCATAAAGCACTTTTCCATGTAAATTCACTTAAAATCTTCCTGGTGAGAAAAACATTTACTAAAATTTGCCAACATTTGTTCTTTCATGGGAAAAGGTTCTCACTGTAACTTTTTTTCTGATTTAACTTTCCTTATCTATTCACCTGACATTTGAACAAATCTTTAAAATAATAAAATAATATTTGCCAGGGTTGAGATGTCCAATTAATGCATTCTAAAATGAAAATGATTGGCTTACTATGAAAAGTGCTGAAATGCTGTTTTTTTTTAGCAAGTTCAGCTCTTTCTTTTTTTATTAATTTAAACAACAAAAAAATAACAGCATAGCCCCTTCCTACTAAAATGTATTGTCTAGCAAGCCAAGAATGCTGGTTGGTATACCCAGGGGAAAGGGACCATTAGGGGGCCTCTGGCACCAGAATCTGATGATAGGGAGCACAGCTCAGCCAGTCATTGAAAATAAGAGGGGTTCATAACCAGGACAGTTTTGAATGTGGCAAACTGTGGGTGTTGTCTACCTGACCATACATGCAACATCACTGTGTGGTAGTAGCCCAAATATAGGCAGGAGGGGGGCTGGGGCAGAGCATTGAAGTGCAGAAGATACCCGTATTTATTCTTTATAGCTTCTTGCTAAAACAAATGGCATTGGATGTTCATTTGCCTTCAATACAATGTGAAAAAGGACTAATTTAGATTTGTCATCTCTGGAACATTGTGCTAATGTATTATGTTGTGTGTGAATGTGTGCTGATTTAGATCAGGCTATTTAAAAAAATGTGCTGTCAATGCACCAAAACAAAGAACAAAAATAAAATATATACATCGTTTTTTCAGATACAGCGCACCTCAACACATTGTATACGCACCACGCATTCAATGTAAGTGCACCAGAGATGTCTGCATAATGACAACTCAAGTGCATTCGTAAATGTGTGTGGTGGTAGCATGAGTGTTCCCGCAGCGTAGACCTGTGCATAGGCCCTTAGGGTCCGATTTAGCTATTATTGCACAAAGAACACAGAGTGAAATTAATAAATCTTTCACAGGCTTACTTTAGATAATTTCAAAGCACTGTTTATAATTTCACAACGTTCATTATTTTTTTTTGAACGTTCAAATTATTTTTTACTTTAAATATTCAGCAACATTGTATTGTTTTAACAAGGTGTAAAAACTATGCATGCATATTTTCTAAATGTCCCCTGCGGTGTTTAATGTCTACTTTAGGTCACAATTCACACATAAAAGGTTGTGTCATTGATGATCTTTTTGGTTTCCTGGTGGCCAAACCTTGGGCATAACATTAAAATCCTTTATTTTTTTTCGGTGCATTAAAAAATAGAAAACCAATAGAAGTAAATAATTATTCACATATAGGATATATTTAACAGCATTCATTTTTTTCCCTTACTTTTAAAAGGAACCTATAATTGCCACCAACAACTGCGCCAGCAGTAGTTATAAAAAAAAAAGGCACTTTTAAAGCAGTAGGAAAAGACAGTGCCTGAATACATTTCATAATCATTATTCTTTGCCTGTCTTCTAAAATGCATTCATGTTTGACAATCCATCGTATTCAGTGAAAATAATGAGCAAAGACTTTGCTCACTGCAAAAGTGATTGCAAAACACATCCTACAAATAAACACTTATTTATTTATGTTACTGACAATTATGCTGAGCACTATTGATTTTGTGGTAATGTAGCTGATGCACTTTAAAAGCGCTAAAGCTTTTTTTCCACTGCAAGTATAGCTAATTTTCACATGGAAAGAACCAAGTCTCTTGAGACCAAAATACTCATGGGTTTGAAAAGGAAAAAAAAAACATGCAGTTCATTCAGACCATTCAAATAGTATCACTTCCACTATCATATTCTACAACACTGCTGCTCAAGACGAGGTGGAATATTGAGGTCATTAAGAAACAATGAGGACTTCCAGACAATTCTATTGATTGATGGCAGTGATACTCCCCGACTGCAATACAGGGCAGCTGCTGAAAGGAATCTGTGCTCTTATGAAAAAAGGGATTTTTAAATACAGCTTACCTGTAAAATCCTTTTCTTGGAGTACATCACGGGACACAGAGCGGCATATTCATTACTATATGGGTTATATGGAGTACCTTCAGGTGTGGACACTGGCAATCTCAAACAGGAAGTCCCCTCCCTATATAACCCCCTCCCCTAGAGGGAGTCCCTCAGTTTTGTAGCAAGCAGTATGCCTCCCAAAATGGTCACCCAAAAGAGGGGTGGGAGCTCTGTGTCCCGTGATGTACTCCAAGAAAAGGATTTTACAGGTAAGCTGTATTTAAAAATCCCTTTTTCTTTCTCGTACATCACGGGACACAGAGCGGCATATTCATTACTATATGGGATGTCCGAAAGCAATGCTTTAATGAGGGGAGGGAGACATCTTCCAAAGAAGGATTTAATTTTAGAGGTATACTCAGATACTAGTAAATCCAACTTAAACGAGAAATGTAAATCTCAAATCAAATCAAGGGAGCCCCCTCAGATCCTGAGGAGCTTGAATCGCGGCCTGTAGTACTGACTGCCCAAAGGCTGTATCCGCATTCCTTCTTACGTCCACTTGATAAAATTTTGTAAACGTGTGGACTGATGACTACGTTGCTGCCTTGCATATTCGAGCCATAGAGATCTGATGATGTGCTGCCCAGGAGGTGCCCCTGGCCCTGGTAGAATGGGCCTTTACCGACAAAGGAGGAGGCACCTCTTCAAACCGCAGGCCCGAACAATTAATTGTTTAATCCATCTTGCGATGGTGGATCAAGCGGCTGCCTGACCCATCTTGGGCCCTTCCGGTAAAACGAACACCACATCTGTTTTCCGAACCTTCTCTGTAGCTTTAAGATAGGCCCTTACGGCCCTGACAATATCCAACGTATGCAGCAACCCCTCTTTTCTAGAGGTGGGTTTTGGAAGAAGGATGAAAGTACCACATCCTGGTTCAGGTGGAAACTGGATATAACCTTTGGTAGAAAGGAAGGATGAGGACGGAACCCCGCCCTATCCTTATGCAAAATGAGATATGGTTCCTTACAAGATAAGGCTGCCAATTCCGATACTCTCCTGGCCGAAACTATGGTGATCAGAAATACCGACTTTCTAGTCAGTAAAATCAAGGTACCTCAGCCAACGGCTCAAGAGGTTGTTTCTGTAGGGATGACAGAACAAGATTTAAGTCCCATGGACAAAGTGGTGACTTGACAGGAGGATTAATAAGCAAGACCCCCTGTAAGAAGGTCTTTACCAGCGAGTGGGTGGCCAGCGGCCTCTGAAACCACACTGACAGAGCTGAGATCTGTCCCTTGATTGTGCTTAGTGCCAGGCCTTTATCCACTCCTAGCTGGAGAAAACTTAACACCCTATCAATAGTATATTTGCGGGAATTCCATCTTTTGGATTCACACCAGCCTACGTAGTTCCTCCACACCCTGTAATAAATCACCCTGGAGACCGGCTTTCTAGCCCTAATCAGGGTAGGGATTACCTGCCTAGACAGACCTCTACCCCTGAGAATCAGGGATTCAGCCTCCAGGCCGTCAAATTTAGACGCCGTAATGTAGGGTGGAGGATCGGGCCTTGTGAGAGTAGGTCTGGTTGTAGAGGAAGAGTCCAAGGGTCTCCCACTGCCATCTTCAGGACTAGTGAGTACCAAGTCCTCCGGGGCCAAGCCGGAGCTACTAAAATGACTGGCTTGTGCTCCACTCTGATCTTGCGCAACAGGCGAGGAAGTAACTGTAGCGGAGGGAATGCATATAGAAGTTTGAATTGATGCCAAGGGCAAACCAACGCATCGGTTCCGCAGGCCATAGGATCCCTCGTTCGAGACACGAACCTGTCTAGTTTCTTGTTGAACCTGGATGCCATTATATCTACGTCTGGCATTCCCCACCTCTGGCAGATTGTCTGAAAGACCTGGGGATGCAGAGACCACTCCCCTGGCGACAGACTCTGGCGACTTAAGAAGTCTGCCTGCAGGTTGTCCACTCCGGGAATGAATATCGCCGAAATGCAGGGTACATGAACCTCTGCCCACTGAAAAATCAAGCTCACCTCCCTCTGAGCGGCCTGACTCCTGGTTCCCCCCTTGGTGGTTTATGTATGCCACCGCCGTGGCATTGTCTGACTGGATTCTCACCGGGAACCCCTTTAATCTGGAGGTCCATGCCAGAAGGGCTAGGCGAGCAGCTCTGATCTCCCAGATATTGATGGGGAGCTGCCTCTCTGCTTTCACCCCAGTTCCCTGGCGAGAGGACCCCTCGAAGACCGCCCCCCCCAGCCTGCCAGGCTGGCGTCTGTGGTAACTACCTTCCAGACAACAGGGCTGAAGGATTTTCCCTTTAGAAGATTCTGGGGGTTCAACCACCAGGCCAGGCTTTGTCGGACCCTTGATGATAGCGTCAAAGGGGACTCTAAGGCATGTGCCCTCTTGCCCCAGGCTGCTAGAATGGCTGCCTGTAGGACGCGAGTGTGGATCTGAGCGTATGGTACTGCCTCGAACGTGGCCACTAGCTTGCCTAGTAATCGCATACACAGGCGAATAGTTGGTTTTTTTCTTGTTTAGAACCAACTGAACCAGCCCCTTGATAGCCTCGATCTTTACCAGGGGCAGGAACACTCTTTGCTGTTCTGTGTCTAACCTCATGCCGAGGTATTCCAACTGCTTTGTAGGCTGGAACGCTGACTTTCCCCGGTTTAGGACCCAGCTGAATTCTTCGAGGTACCGAACCGTGAGGTTTACTGCCTTTTGCAGACCCGGTCGTGAGTGATCTATGATTAAAAGGTCGTCCAAGTATGCTAGGACTGTGACCCCTTGGATCCTTAAATTGGCCAGAACTGGGGCTAGGATCTTCGTGAATACCCGGGGGGCCATGGCCAGCCCGAAGGGGAGCGCCCTGAATTGGAAGTGTCGCTGCCCCACCGCGAAGCGTAAAAATCTTTGATGCGACTGAAAGATTGGTACATGAAGGTAAGCATCCTTTATGTCTATGGAGGCCAGAAAATCGTCTTTCTGAAGCGCGGCGGCTGCTGACCGGATGGATTCCATCCGGAAGGAACGAACCTTTAGGTAACCGTTTAACCTCTTTAGGTCCAAGATTGGCCTGACATCGCCGTTGGGCTTTGGTATGACAAAGAGATTGGAATAGAAACCTAGCCCTTGCTCTTGGGCTGGCACCTCTACTATTACGTCCTGGTAGAGCAGGTGATCCAAAGCTGCCAGCAATGATGCCTTCCTTGCTGGATCCCTTGGTAGCCTTGATTCTTGAAAATGAGGCGGAGGATACCTTAGAAATTCCAGTCTGTAGCCTGTGGTTACAGATGCCCGGATCCATTTGTCGGGATCTTGGCTTCCCAAACTTCTGAGAAGAAACGAAGCCTTCCCCCCACCCGCGAGAGTGGGGGCGCCCCTTCATAAGGCAGACTTAGGGGCTGTCTTTGTCGGCTTGCGATACCATGGCCTCTTACCCCCAGGGGCCTGTCCCTGCGATCTACTGTTAACGTTGGATCGTGCAGGCGGCCGTCGATACTGCCTGGAATTTGAGGGCCCCGAGACAGGAAAGAGCTGCCTTTTAAATGTAGGACCCCGGAATGTCTTTTTGACCGGTAAAAGGGTACTCTTGCCCTTTGAAATAGTCTGAATATATTTATCCAGATCCTCTCCGAAGAGTCGTCCTCCATGGAAGGGAAACCCTGCCAGAAGCTTTTTGCATGGGGGCTCCGCCGCCCAGTTCTTCAACCATAAGAGCCTTCTCATGTGCACCAAAAATAGTGATAAACAAGAGGCTTGCTGGATGGAATCTTTTATAGCATCTACAGCAAAACACAGAGCTCTGGGAATGTCAGAAAACTCTTCTGCTTGTTGGGTAGGCATGTCCTTTAACATTTCTTTTGTCTGGTCTTTTAACGCCTGACAAACACCAATTGCAGCCACAGCTGGCTGTACCACTGCTCCTGCCGTAGCAAAGGATGCTTTTAAAAGTGTCTCTAACCTTTTATCAACCGGATCTTTAAACATTTGTATGTTTTCCACCGGGCAAGTTAGTGATTTATTCACACATGAGATGGCTGCATCCACTATTGGGAGCCTCCACCTCTTGGAGAATCCTTCCTCCATGGGGTAAATGACCGCAAATCTTTTCGGTGGCAGAAAAATCCTGTCCGGCCGTACCCAATCCCGAAAGATCAATTCCTCCAAGAGAGGATGGACCGGAAACACTGCGTTGCTTAACGGAGCTTTCAAAGAGCCCAGAGAGGATACCGGAGGAACCTGAGGCTCTGGCAATGGTAAACTAAATGCCGAGCGGACCATGTCCGTCAAAGACTGTACCCACAGTCTTTCTGTCTGGGAGTCTGAAAATGGTTCCTCAGAGGCAGATCCCTCAATCCCTGAACCTTCTTGGTTCAGGTCTAGTTGATCCTCCTGTGATTCCACTTCCTCCGGAGAGAGAATCTCAGCATCTGAGGATACACCTCTTGGTGATGGGGATCTAACCCGTTTCTTACCAGGAATAGCTCTAGCGATCAATGCTGCTATTCTCTCTTCTAGCCCCCCTAGGGATACGGCTAGCATCTCCTCTGTGATAAACACAGGGCTGGGCTGATCTGGGCCAGCCTCCGCACCAGATCCCCCTAATGGCTCATCCAAGGCACCCTTTATGTTAATAAGTTGCGGGGAAAGTATCGGCATATCATCAGAATCAGAAGGGGAACCCCTTTGACCCCGAGCCTCTGGAAGCCAAAATACAAAATCGAGGGACTCCGCCCACACAACAGACTGTAGTGGCCAGGAGTACAAAACCAGAGTTTAGGGGACAATAGATCACTAATGCCCAAAAACTGATGGGATCTCGTATGTTTTTCTCTTTTTTTTTTTTTCTTTCTAAATATATATTATATATATTTTCTTTTTTAGAAACATACAGTGACCCCAAACTTAGTTTGCCAGCCTCCAACCTGTATGCAAAAAGGGGGATTTCTTGGCTTAACAAAAAAGGCATTGGAACACAGTCCAGCATGTACTACCCCTCTTCCGCCACCGGGAGTCACTGTTCTGCCGCTCTGCGTCCTCTCCTTCTGAAATCAGCCTCAGACTGAGCACTGAAATTGCCTGCTGATCTATAACAGCACAAGGCGCGCCCCTGTATGACGCCGCAGGCACGCCCCCCCCCGCCCTCCTGTCTAAACGGCGCGAAAAACGTCCGGAACAGGAGGAACATGGAGGAGCCGCGCTGCTGGAGACCCAGGACTGCAGAAACAGGCGGCAGATTCAAACCCCCGGCCAGGTAAGACTCCAAAAGGCCCCTAGGGATCCTTACTAGTCCTAGGAAGAAAGCAGCAGGTTAGCTAGCAACACATTCTTAGACAGGGGAACCTAGTGATGGGGGGAAAAAGGTGTCATCCTGTCCCTCTTAGACATAGTGAGCAAGGTTGCCCATGCAGAGCATACTTAGGCTGTCCCCCCTTTTAGGTTACCCCGGAGAGCCTGCTGTCGAACCAAGTCCCGCAGGCTCCCCCTTACCTGCTCCATGCTGCAGGATGTTTGTCCAGCAAACTGATCCAATCTTCTCCCATCTCCGTGGGTAGCGTAGTAGACCTTCAGGCCCTGGGGTCCTATGAAGGTACCCACTGTCCTGGACCTATATAGCACCCTGGCAAACAGGAACTTATGGTTTTTACAAACTCCAAGTCCTGGGCCCAGGGTCCAGCCCTCCAAAGAGGAGCATTATAGGCAAAACCCCACGGTTTGGGGCCCGGGTACTGTCCACTTTGGCACTGAGGCTCCTTGGACAGATCCGGTTAGCCCGCCCTTAATCCCAAGGATGTGGAGCAAAGCTATTCCGTGACCAACACCTAAGACACTGGCGAAAAAACTGAGGGACTCCCTCTAGGGGAGGGGGTTATATAGGGAGGGGACTTCCTGTTTGAGATTGCCAGTGTCCACACCTGAAGGTACTCCATATAACCCATATAGTAATGAATATGCCGCTCTGTGTCCCGTGATGTACGAGAAAGAAATGCCATTTATATTTACCTACGACGTTCATACTTTCAAAATGTATGTCTAGAGATGGACATCTTAATCCCGATCCTTCAAGAAGAGTTAGTTGTGAGTTAGGCAACGGTTTCTTCAACAACTGCTTTTCCGATATTAAACAGTAATTTGTATTGCTTATTGTGTTTTCTTAGCCTTTCTCTTTGGTTTTTCAGTATGATTGCTGATGCATAGCTATTGCACATACTGTATTTGTCGGCGTATAACACGCACCTTAACTTTAAGAGGGAAGTTAAAGTTACACAGACCTCCTGCATAATACACGGATCCTCTGCATAAAACACAGACCCCATGCATAATACATGGACCCCTGTACAACACACACCCCCCTTTCTTTATAAAGACCCCCCTGCACTCCCAGGGGACCCTCAGTCTCCTGGGATAGCGCTGCCAGCAAACTCTAAAGTTGAGAAAACTTCACACTGTCAGCCTATCGGCCCCTTCTCATATACCGCTCCTCCTGTGTCACTCTCATTGTAAACCAAAGCTTCTAAATACCATCATTAACGCAAGACCCCGTCATGTGACTGCTCTCTTATCTTTCATTGATGGTCACCTGACCGCTCTCCAATCAAAATCTACCCACGGGGAGGAGGCAGATTGGGAGAAGGAGAGCAGCCACAATGAGCGGCTTTAATTGAGTGATTCAGAGGCTTCGATTTACACTGAGAGTTAAACAGGAGGAGCGGTATATGACAAAGGGCTGGCAGTAATGCTTTCTGAACTTTATAGTTTGCTGGCAGTGCTGTCCCACGGCGAGGTGGGGCGGCCAGCCTGACACCCTCCCAATGGGTGGCACCTGGGGCAGACCACCCGATCCCCGCCCCCTGTTGGTAAAAAAAAAAACAATATCGGCGTATAACGCGTTTTTTCAGGGTAAAAATATGTAAAAAAGGTTGCTTTAACTGATGTCATATGCAGATCAAAGGTCAACTGTACATATGAACAAAACATTTTGGGGTCTATGTATGAAAAAAAAAATGCCATGCATAAGTCTTAAGCATTCACAAGTATTGTTTCTAAAATTATTATCTCTTATAGTCATTCGCCCTATCTACTGGCCCTAATGCAACATTTTCCTAAAATACCTCAATCAAAAAAAAAATGCTGCATTATGGCCACTAGATAGACCTGACAATCATAGGAGATAACCGTATTACAAACAATACAGTGATCATCTGTGGCCTCTGTGTGAATGCTTAAGACATCAACAAAACTTTGATACAACACACACCCTCTCTGTATGAAAGAGCCCGGAGGATACTGGTCAGAGAGGCTACCAAGAGGCCTACAGCAACTCTGAAGCAGTTGCAGGAATTTATGACAAAGTGGTCAGTGTGTGCATATAGGAGGGTTGTAAGAAAAAATCCACTCCTCAAGAAAGACCACATGCAGTCATGACTGAGCTTTGCCAAAACACACCTTGAAGATTCTGAGGCCAGGTGGAAAAAGGTTATGGTCAGATGAGACAAAAATGTAATCATTTGGCCTCAACACCAAACGATACGTATGGTGGAAATCCAATACAGCTTACCATCCACATAACATTGTTCCTACAGTAAAGCATGGAGAGGGTAATATCCTGTTATAGGGGCGTTTCTCTGCAGCAGGGACTGAAGCACTTGTCAGGATAGAAGGAAGAATGGCAGCACAGTGGTGCAGTGAGAAGCACTTTCGCCTAGCAGCAATAGGGTCGTTGGTTTGAATCCCGACCACGACACCATCTGCCTGGAGTTTGCATGTTCTCCCTGTGTCTGCGTGGGTTTCCTCCGGGTACTCCGGTTTCCTCCCACACTCCAAAGACATGCTGGTAGGTAAATTGGATCTCGTCCAAAAAATTGGCCCAGTATATATGTATATATGACTGTGTGTCCCTAGCGTGTCAAGATCCTACGGGGTAAAAATGACCGCACCAGCCAAGCAGACACTGGCTGGAAAAAGCGCCCAGAGGCGATTCAGTTCGCATGCGTTGCGCTATACAAGTCATTCATTCAATGGATGGATGCTTGAGGAAAATCTGCTGCCCTCTGCTAGAAAGTTGTCAATGAAAAGAAGTTTTACCTTTCAACACAACAATGACCCAAAGCACACAGCAAAAATGACCACACAGGGGTTAGAAGGAGGAAAAAAAAAAAAAGAATGTACTTGCCAGAGCTCAGACTTAAAGTGGTTGTACACTCTAGATTAGGGCTTACCTGTAGGTGTTCGAAATATCTTCTAAACCTCCACGATTTAGGAGATATTTACAATAGAGATGGGTGCCGATGTCTATGGCGAATGTGCAGTAGAAAACGAAGAATACTTTAGAAATGGCAATCGTGCTGTTTCTAACAGAGGTCATGCCGTGACATGCGGCACCTGTGTGTGACATCATCGTGGCTCTGGCCAATCACAGCACCGGAGCTGCAATACCCACAAGTAACTCCGGGACAACATGTCGCCGGCCGGTGCTGTGTCAGGCACTGCAGCGGGGACTTCGATCCCAGGTGAGTATTACATAATGAGCTAGTATGCTATGCATACTAGCTCATTATGCCTTTGTCTTGCAGGTGTTAGTTTTTTTTTTTTTTTAAGTGGGATTACAACCACTTTAAAACCCACTGCAAATCTGTGGAATGACCTGAAGACCGCAGCTCATAAACGATCACCATCAAATTTAACTGAACTTGAGCAGTTATGCAAAGAAGAGTAAATAATGCAAAGTCTAGATGTGCAAAGTTAGTAGAGACAAATCCCAACAAACTAAAGGCTTTAAATAAAGCAACAGTTTGTTCAACAAAATGCTGACAAGGGGGTGATGCTTTTTCCAACTCTGTGATTCTGTTTTTGAATCCGTTTTATTTTTTTCTGACATGTTGGTGTTATATCTTTCACTTGGAGAAAATACAGCTGGATGAACCAAAACTGTGTCTGTCTTCATTTCAGGCTGCAAAGCAACAAAATGTGCGTATTTTAAAAGGGGTGTGATTCTTTTCTTTTCTATACCCACTGTAAACATACGTGATCCTCAGCATGAAACATGAAGCCATTTTTCAGCACCAGCTTGATGAGAGAAACCAGACATTTAAGTAGAGGCAACCAACCTCATCAATGTTATCATCACACAACAAGCAATAAACACAAGCTTCATAAAGCAGCAGCCTTCAGTCCTCAGTGACAGGATTGCACAGATATGTTTCAGCAGTATACTGACAAGCAAGAGCTTTGCTGTCAAATAGAGCATCTTTAACCTGTCATAAAAGCTTATTTATTAGCCTAGGTGACTGAGAAGGAATTCCCTTAATCTAAAACACAATATCAAAAATGGGGAACTGGATAAATGATATACAGATTAGTTAAAAAAAAAAAAAGAAAAAAAATGATATTAATGAACCTAGGCAATAAAAAAGGTAACTGTCTTTTTGTACTAGCTTCTCTTCTGTACTCACTCAGTTCAATTAGTATTCCCAGTGCTATAAAGGCAGTCACCCTGAAGGTTGACACTCTTATTTTTCTGCAGTTACTTCACTCTGAACCCAGTGCTGGCCTAAATGGTCCCCACCCAATGCATGAAAAAAGAGACCACCAGCGCTGAAGATAGGATTTTGTGTTAGCCACCCTTGCTCCATATCTTCTTATATTAGTAGACAGTGCAGAAGATGCACCTGTGAGCCTGATCTGTAATTTCAGGTGATGTTATGGAGAAAGGCAGGAATTTAATGCACTATAAAGGAAGATTATGAGTAACTTAAAGTGATACTAAAGTATAAAGTCTCATGTTAAAAATAACATACATGTTAGTGCAGGGGTGCCCAACCTTTTGAAGAGTGAGGGCCACTTAGACGACTTGGTAACCGGTCGTGGGCCACAGTGAGTGGAGCGAGTGGATGCCAGCCCACTATACTGGCATCCAGTTTTTTTTTTTTTTTTGTGGATCGGATTGGAGGTAGTCCATTTACATCTGCCACTCCTTAGAGCTGAATGGAGGGTCCGATTGCATCAGACTGACTGTGTGAAAGGGGCCTAAGACTACTTTTACACTGAGGCACAGTTGTTTACCCGCACCATGAATGCAGCACAGTTTATCTGTGGCTTTCCTGCAGGTTAGCTGCACTTTTTCATAGAGTTCTATTATATCCTGTAGGTGTGGTGCACTTTCAGAAAGCACATCAAACACACAGGTAATAAAAATATATGGCCCCTTTCACATGTGCAGACCGTATGTCCGCATTTTCATCCATTCGTTGTGGATGAAAACGGGACATACATTGGTCCCTATGTGATTGCGGGTGTCAGCGGATGACCATCCGCTGACACCCGTAATCACCCGCCTCCGCAAAGATCCGATTTTTTTGGACGGAAGAAAATCCTATTTTTCTTCCGTCTGGTGGATCGGATCGGGTGAACACGGACATACGGTCCGTGTTCATCCGATCCCCCCATAGGGGAGAGCGGAGGAAAGACAGTGCGGTCCCTGCACAGTGTGCGGGGACCGCCCTGTCTGCCGACGGGTTAGCGAGGAATTTACGGAGGATCCCCTCTGAGCAAAGCGGACACACGGAGGCGGATCATTATTAATCCGCCAGTGTGAAAGGGCCCTAAGGCTCAGTGCAGGTAATCCACAGGTGCACTGCTCTGCACCTGAGGATCAGTTTAAAAGCAGCCCAGTAACCACTTCAGAACAGATATGCCCATATATACACTGTGATTTTAGTAATAAACTTTAATAACAGTATTCTATTGTATTGCATCCCAGAGCAGGAGGTTGCAGGCCACATCAGAGGGCTCCACGGGCCACGTGTGGCCCCCGGACCACTGTTTGGGCACCCCTGTGTTAGCTGAACGAATAGGACTGGGATGCTGCTGTCCCTTGACATCAGTAAAGCTTTCGATTCCCTCTCATGGTCCTCTCTTTTCTGGGTGTTGTCAAGATGGAACTTTGGTTCCATGTTCCTGGCCTCTCTGCATTCATTAAAAAGCTCACCCTCACCTCGGAAAGTTCTGCAGGGCCAGAGATTGGACCCGATACCCATCTCCCATGTCCATTATCTCCCATACTGATTGTCATAGCAATTGAAACTCTAAAATAGCGATATGTCAGAACCCAGACATTTTGGGGATAGAGAGTGGGGGAAGGAGTCATAAGTGTGCTTTATTTGATCTGATGATGTTCATCACCTTTCCCCCACACTAATTTGTGAAACTTACGGTCTCAACTGTTTTGGGAAAATTTCGGGTCATTGAATGTTAATTTGCCAACCTCTAGTCTCAATACTTATTTCAGTGGCAGCAGACATCCTTCTCTTTTTTAGGAATCCGGCTGACCCCCAATGTTTCCTCTCTTTACAAGGCCAACTATCCAACTCTATTTGCTAAGCTATTCGAGGGCGGTCAGACGCGAGTTTGACACAAGTCATTTTTTAACGGATTGCCTTCATGAAAATGACAGTCCTGTGCCCGACTTTAGGAAATACTATGTGGCAGCACAGCTCGCCCAATTATGCCAACTTTATAGTAAGCACTACCGACCAGATTGGGTTTCCATAGAGGCCCAGGCGCGTTTCCCACTTGCAATGGATCTCGTCCTTTGGATTACCCTCAAACATCGTAGGGCTTTACTGAGACCTACGCTCTCTCACCCACTTCAGGTACAGTATGGGACACAAGTTGCAGAAGATATCCTCTGCATTCGACACATATCCCAGTAGCTCCCCTTTTCGTCAACACCCTATCCCCACCAGGCGTGCAACCTGACAGGTATGGCTGGTGGCTGAATAAGAGACTGTACAGTATAGGCGACTATTTTGCCCACTTTAGGGCACCCTCCCCATATTGAGGGCAAGCCGACTGGTATGGTTCATGGGGGGGGGGGGCGCTCGCTCCCCCACCCCTTCCTGGCCTGCCAAGCTGCATTCTTGGATAAGGTTTTGGTATAGATTTTGGGAGGACCCCACATCATTTTATTTATTTTGGCATTGAGGTCACCTTTAAAATTCTCCCTAAAATCTATACCAGACCCGAAGGTCTGCTGCACGCTCAATCCACTAACTAACCTGCCTAATCTATATCCCCTAAAATACACTACATACCACTGCCATGTAAGCAGCCTTATATAGTGGGGGGCCTGGACTTACGTTTGACTCGAACAACGGGCCTATCTCTAATCAACAATCCTCTTCAAGTGATCCTTTCACCAATACTTAAATGTTCACCAGATAGTAAGCCTCCTCTTGTATATAGGGTCAAATCACACTTGTGCTGAACAACTATCCAGTGTCACTCTGTTCTCTTCACTGCTTGTCACGCCTTCTGTGCAATAATTCATCGTGGACATGTTTGAGGAATCTATGTAATTGTATAGCAAAAAAATGCTGATTGTACCACATGTGAAGTGTCAAATTTGTCCAGGGGGTAAGGTGGCTAAAAATAGTTAGCTGGAGTTAGGCTTTAATTTGTTAGTCACCTACGTAGCGGCTACTCACAGTAGATCATCTAGTCTATCTAATGCTACCTAGAGCTCAAGGGTGACTCCAATGCTTTTCCATAGATAGAGTAGCCACTCTAAGGCCTTGTACACACAATCAGACCAGTCTGATGAAACTGGTCTTAAGACCAGTTTCATCGGACCAGTTCGATGGTGTGTATGGCCCATCGGACCGTTGTCCGTCGGACCAAAGTTTTAAAACATGCTTTAAAACCTGTCCGATGGACGCTTGTCCGTCAGACAGATTTGATGGTTAGTACACAAAAGCATCGGACCAAAAACCCATGCATGCTCAGAATCAAGTCGACGCATGCTTGGAAGCATTGAACTTCATTTTTTCAGCACGTCGTCGTGTTCTACGTCACCGCGTTCTGACCCGATCGGATTTTGGTCCGATGATGTGTACGCACATCAGACCATCAGATAAGTTCAGAGTTGTCAGATGAAAACGGTCCGTCGGACCAGTCTCATCAGACTGGTCTGATCGTGTGTACAGGGCCTCAGACAGGTATTGTGTTACAGGCCACAATACCAGGTGAAAAAAAGGCAAAAATGAAAAAAAGAAAACAAATGCAGCCATTACATTTAAGGATTGTTAAGCTGCACTACAATATTTTTTTGCTTTGGGGTTTCTTAATGCTTTATTTTTATTTTTTTTACATTCCAACTCAGGAAATGTATATTAGATCTTGCCATCTCATTCTAAAAAACAGTTAATTGTTAAAAAATTTTCTGCTCTGTGAAAAAAAAAATAATCATAGAGAAGAACAAGATTTCATTGACCTTTTCATTGTCCTAGAGTAGGCCTGGGTAAATGATCCACATTCTGATTCTTTATAAGATTGATTGCCAGTCCTCTTCCTTTTATGTTTCCTCAAAGATATAAAAAACATTTCTCTGTCTTCACTGTAGAGAGTTTCTGCATTTGACATAACACTGAAAATAGTTAAAGGTCAAAAAACAAGAATATCTAAATTTTAATCAACGTGCAATGTTTATTTTAGCAACACTCTTCTCTATTTACTGTGCCAGTAAATAACACCAAAACAGACAAAAGTGTCTGGTGAAGTTTTTATATCATTTTGTTATCTAAAAGTAAGCCTAGATATATCATTTTTTTACCATATGGGCCACAGACATCACCTGTAATTTTTTAGACTTAAAATAGGTTCCAGGTGAGAGGGTGAGTTTATATGTAATAGTACAAGCCATTACATGCAATAAAAAAATATTTTAGATCAATGGATGAACAGAATCCAATGTCTGCTTTTATTTTTTCTTTGCATTTCTTATAGGGCTTATTAGGAAAAACAACAGAAAGCCAGACAGATATGCTCAGATCCCCCTTTGTCTAACAAGGACTTATAATTCTCCTAGGGCATCCACAGTACATTTCAGAGCAGCTGGGAAACACAGAATAATTTTGCTGAATGCTTGGGTCAGCCTCAGGACGTGCTTTTAGTTGGACACGCATGAAATGTTCTCCAAATGAAGCCTCTGGGGGTATCTGTATGGGATTCTAAAACCAACTTACCTGATAACTCTTAATTGGAATATGCCACTGATCTTATGAATTGCCAAACTCTGACTCTCCAGCAAACTAAAAATGACCATCACTGTAAAAGCTGTGTCCAATAAGGCAATCAGAGGGCGGTGAGGGATTAGTCACCAGTATTGCCTGTAGAGGTCTGGCAGGTGACATTTTCCTTATGTCTGACTTCTATATTCCACACTTTGTTGGCGCATGGATCTTGGTAGAGAATTTGTATCATAAATTAGCACTTCACTTATGGGCTTAGCTTACTCATAAATGAATCACCACATGCCTGACGAAGGGGTCCTGTCTGGCTCTGAAACGTTGCACTTGCTCTTGTGATTTTTCTACAATAAAAATCTTTGGACAATAATTGAGGATCCTTGGTGTGCTGACGAATATGTGCAATTATCTGTGATGTTTTCATTAACCAGTTGGTAGTCACTACAGCATCCACTATCAATGAACCTTGTTTCAAGGAACATGTGTTATGGGAATATAGACAAGATTACTCATAAATTAGACTCAGTGGATTCTCACCAGATTTCTTGATTTCAAAAAAACGTATGCATCCTGTCTGCATTCCTATAGTCTCCATAGAATTAAACTGAAAAAACAACACAAATAGGCCAATATAGTTGTGGTATATTCAAACACACTTTCAATAATAAATCAATCATTTATTGTGCTCACATATATCAGTGATTTTGTGCCAAACTTCACACAGTCTTATTTCTTTCACTCCCCTATCGCCATATACTCTTACCAGGTGCAAAAATGCTTCCAGTCATATATGAATTATCCTCACTACTTAAGGGTTTTCATGAAAATATATGAATTCTCATGAATGAATATATATATATATATATATATATATATATATACAGTGCAGAAAATAAGTATTTGAACACCCTGCTATTTTGCAAGTTCTCCCACTTGGAAATCATGGAGGGGTCTGAAATTGTTATCGTAGGTGCATGTCCACTGTGAGAGACATAATCAAAAAAAAAATCCAGAAATCACAATGTATGATTTTTTTAACTATTTATTTGTATGATACAGCTGCAAATAAGTATTTGAACACCTGAGAAAATCAATGTTAATATTTGGTACAGTAGCCTTTGTTTGCAATTACAGAGGTCAAACGTTTCTTGTAGTTTTTCACCAGGTTTGCACACACTGGAGGAGGGATTTTGGCCCACTCCTCCAGACAGATCTTCTCTAGATCAGTCAGGTTTCTGGGCTGTCGCTGAGAAACACGGAGTTTGAGCTCCCTCCAAAGATTCTCTATTGGGTTTAGGTCTGGAGACTGGCTAGGCCACGCCAGAACCTTGATATGCTTCTTACAGAGCCACTCCTTGGTTATCCTGGCTGTGTGCTTCGGGTCATTGTCATGTTGGAAGACCCAGCCTCGACCCATCTTCAAAGCTCTAACTGAGGGAAGGAGGTTGTTGCCCAAAATCTCGCAATACATGGCCCCGGTCATCCTCTCCTTAATACAGTGCAGTCGCCCTGTCCCATGTGCAGAAAAACACCCCCAAAGCATGATGCTACCACCCCCATGCTTCACAGTAGGGATGGTACTCATCATTCTTCTTCCTCCAAACACGGTTAGTGGAATTATGACCAAAAAGTTCTATTTTGGTCTCATCTGACCACATGACTTTCTCCCATGACTCCTCTGGATCATCCAAATGGTCATTGGCAAACTTAAGACAGGCCTTGACATGTGCTGGTTTAAGCAGGGGAACCTTCCGTGCCATGCATGATTTCAAACCATGACGTCTTAGTGTATTACCAACAGTAACCTTGAAAACGGTGGTCCCAGCTCTTTTCAGGTCATTGACCAGCTCCTCCCGTGTAGTCCTGGGCTGATTTCTCACCTTTCTTAGGATCATTGAGACCCCACGAGTTGAGATTTTGCATGGAGCCCCAGTCCGAGGGAGATTGACAGTCATGTTTAGCTTCTTCCATTTTCTAATGATTGCTCCAACAGTGGACCTTTTTTCACCAAGCTGCTTGGCAATTTCCCCGTAGCCCTTTCCAGCCTTGTGGAGGTGTACAATTTTGTCTCTAGTGTCTTTGGACAGCTCTTTGGTCTTGGCCATGTTAGTAGTTGGATTCTTACTGATTGTATGGGGTGGACAGGTGTCTTTATGCAGCTAATGACCTCAAACAGGTGCATCTAATTTAGGATAATAAATGGAGTGGAGGTGGACATTTTAAAGGCAGACTAACAGGTCTTTGAGGGTCAGAATTCTAGCTGATAGACAGGTGTTCAAATACTTATTTGCAGCTGTATCATACAAATAAATAGTTAAAAAATCATAAATTGTGATTTCTGGATTTTTTTTTTTTGGATTATGTCTCTCACAATGGACATGCACCTACGATGACAATTTCAGACCCCTCCATGATTTCCAAGTGGGAGAACTTGCAAAATAGCAGGGTGTTCAAATACTTATTTTCTGCACTGTATATATATATGCAATAGTGTAAAATTGTCTATACTACTTCCTAACTAATTTCATCCTTGGATATGTAGCCATTCTGGTAAGGTTATTTAGCATGTGGGATTGGCTGCATGACACCACGAACAAAGTGGATTTATGGTTTGCACTGATATCAATACATTTAATGGATGATTTGTTTTTGGTGGAATAGACAATATTACATTTATGTTATTTTTTTTTTATATATGTTTTCACGAGAATTTAAGGCTTGGAAAAACCTGAAGGAGTGAGGATAATTGAAATATTGATGAAAAAATGTTTGCACCTGGTAAGAGTATACAGAGTTAAGGAGATACAACTGGGTAAAGTTTGGCACAAAACCACTGATCTATGTGAGCACAATAAATTATTGAAAATTGGTGTAAATATACTAAACTATATTAGCATTTTTTTTTTTTTCGATTTAATGCTGTGAAGGCGACAGGAATAAAGACAAGAAACATACTTTTTTAGGAATCTTGTTTTTTTTTTTTAGGAATCTTGTTTTTTTTTTTTGGTCTACACTTGCTAGGGGTCAAGAAACCTGGTGATAATCCATTGAGTCCAATTTATGAGGAAGATAAACCTATATGTGGTTTTTAAGAGCTCATTTATGAGACACATTTGGTATACGCTTGGGAGTGTTGTTGTTTTTCCAGAGAGACTTTATTTAAGCCTGTTACACACTAAAAGTTGTTTTTTGTTCAACCCAGTGGGCTAAATGAAAAAAAAACTGAAGCGCTCAGGAGGAGCAACTGTACTAACTATCCGATGTCAGTACCTCGATCTTCCTTGAGCTATTGTGTTATGACAGGGGGACACTCCCCCTCTCAGCCTTGCTGTTTGGATGCCGATCGGCAGACCTTTTTCGGTCAATCCCCTTCAACAGAAGCCAGATGTTTGGCTGGCTTCTGTCAGCCTGGCTGTTGTACACATGGGCTGAATGTCAGCCGGTTCAATAGAAATGTTCACCCTGTGTGTATAGCGCTTTACTGTGCACTGATTATTGATACTGTTATCTTGGTAAGGAATCAGAGTTTTCTTCTCTCATATTAAAAATGCTCCCTGATGATTGGTGATCTGATGACTGGTCAGGCAATATGCAATAAACAGCATGGAATCTGTGAGGAAGCACAAATCTACAGAACAAATAAACCAGAAACATAGAGGTCCTTGTGTATAGCTTCCTCTTCAGTAAGGAGAACAGTGAGCAGCACAGAAGTGACATCACCAATACAAATAAAACTAGCAGTAAGAGGCACAGTGGTTGGATGATCTCATACAGCAGATATACAGATTTGAGGCTCAATTCACATGAGTGTGGAGGCTCAATCACTTATGGGGGAGTACACTACTAATTTTTAGGTGGCATTTAAGACAAAAGTGTAAGTCTTTAACCACTTAAGACCCGGACCAATACGCTGGTAAATGACCCAAGGTGTTTTTGCGATTCGGCACTGTGTCGCTTTAACTGACAATTGCGCGGTCGTGCGACGTGGCTCCCAAACAAAATTTGCGTCCTTTTCTTCCCACAAATAGAGCTTTCTTTTGGTGGTATTTGATCACCTCTGCGATTTTTATTTTTTGCGCTATATACAAAAATAGAGCGACATTTTTGAAAAAAAAAACACTATTTTTTACTTTTTGTTAAAAAAAAATCAAATAAACTAAATTTTAGTCAAACATTTAGGCCAAAATGTATTTAGCCACATGTCTTTAGTAAAAAAAAAAAAATCGCGATAAAAAAAACATAGCTACCTAGCGGGAACAGCGACACTAATACAGCGATCAGAAAAATGATCGCTTAGTGACGCTGGCAATAGGGAGTGAAAGGGTTAACTAGGGCGGTGATCAGGGGGTTAAAACTTTATTAGGGGGGGTGGGGGGGCTATCCTGAACCTAACACTAACTGATTTTACACTGCCTGTCACAATGACACTAAATGCAGTGATTAGATCACTGCATTCAGTGACACTGTGACAGGGGGGGTGGGGGGGCAGATCGCAAGGGGTTAAGTATGCCTATGTGAGTGTGTGTCAGTGTAATGTTGGTGCACACTTACTGTTAGGTGTTTCTCCCATCGCAGCGGTTGGAAATACCGCTGCGATGGGAGATTACATCACTTCCCCCTTCCTGTGTTTACACAGGAGGAGGAAGTGACAGGAGACTGGGAGCGCGCGCATTGGCTGGGAGCGATCGCGGGGGGGCGGGTAAACACCGACATCCGCCCGCTCGTCCCGGATCGCTGCCAGAGCCAGGGGGACCCCCGCACGCCGCGGAGGGGGTCCCGATGGGACCCCCGAACCGCACTTAGGCGGGGACGTAAATTTACGCCCTTGTGCCTGTACGTGCCATTCTGTGGCCGTATATGTGCGTGCGGGGGTCCTTAAGTGGTTAAGGTACATATTAGGCCAAATGTAACTGGGACACAGACTAACTAGAAAAAAGGATGTCTTACAAGGAAGCTCAATAAATCCTAATATAGCTTCTACATGAAACAAATAAACAGTCTGTGCTAATATGTAATCAGGTAGCTAGCAAGGAATCAATATATGTAAATCCCTAACGATCAGGGGCCAATGCAGTGCCTACCAACAAAGTGAAATTAGAGTCAACACAAACCACATATATGATGAGAAGATTAAAGTGGTTCTAAAACCTTTTTTTTTTTTTTTTTTACCGTAATGCATTCCTTTTATTAAGGCAAACAATTTTTATGAATTAGTATCCCCTTTCACCCCCCCCCCCTTTTACTTACCTGAGCCCAGCGCTGTGCGTGTCTGCAGCTCTTCTATTCCCTCACTGTTTGGTCTAACTGGCTTTGCTGTAGCAACAGGAGCCATTGGCTTCCACTGCTGTCAATCAAAGCCAGTGACGAGGGAGCAGAGAGGGGGTCTCGTTCTACATATTTAGACAGTGAGGCTCAAAAAGTGCCCCCATATAGAGTTGCTTTCCATAGAGGCACTCAGAGAAGAGGAGGAGCCAGGAGCACCTGTGGGGGGACCCAAGAACATGCGTTTCGAGGCCGCTCTCTGCAATTCCATTGTACAGAGCAGGTAAATCTAATCCTGTTTTGTTATTTATTTATTTTTAATGATTTTACATTTACAGTGACTTTAAATAAACAAGTAAAGTGTAACAAATGTCAGACTAATAGGAAAATAAAATAAAAAATAAAACCCAAAGGAAACATGTCATAAATAAAATAAGTCCATAATCAGTTCATAATGTAACTCCACCCAGATAGAGCAAATCTTCCACAAAATCTGCAGGTTTTTTTTCTTATTAGTTATTAGAAATGTGTTACACATTGCTTATTTTTGTTTATTTAATCTTCTGATCATATACGGTATGTGATTTGCGGTTAGTGTCATTTCACTTTGTTGGTAGGCTCTGCATTTGCCCCTGAGCTTCTACATGACAGTAATCCATTTATCAGTCTCATATTCCCAGTTTCCATAACTCATTTATAAGTTCCTGATAAAACAGGAAAATCATTCATAAGCAGGTATCAAGGATTCTATTGATTCTAGCTAGCAGCAGCATCATACTGTACTTTAAAAAATATAGGTAGATGGCGCACGACTAAAATGTGCAATCAGAAAATCAATAATACAATTAATAGTTAATAAATCATAAGGTCCATGTCAATATCAGAGGAAAATGATCAAAGGAAAATAAACAAATGGATAAATAAATGACCATATAATGATAGTCCAATGAGTGGCCATACAAATATGGTCAAAAAAGTCCCAAAAGTTCAGTGTTAGTCCAACAACACTAGTGGCAGCACAACCCTGAAGCAGAAGCAGACTCTGAAAGGTATATGTAAAAAAGAAGGACATGCGCCAAACTAAGTGCAGTAAATAAGGATTTAATGAAGTAAATTAGTCAACAGTAAATTGGCTACTCACAAGACAATGAGAGCATAGGCACATATGGGGTTAATGACTGGTCCGGTGTCACACCTATCGTCCACAGCTGCAAAGGTCCAGGCAGGCTGACTTGGCCAAGTCATGGGAGATGTAAGAGCCCATCCTGGGGAAGCCTAGGAGAAGCAACAGGGGGTCCAGGAGCCGTGTATCCTAGTTAGGACGCGCTGTGCGTTCCAGCATGAAGCGCAATCCGTCGCCGTACGACCGGAAGTGACGTCGAACCTCGGGCCAACCAATGGGATGACGCGTTTCTCAGCATCCGCTGGTTCATCAAATCCATCTCTTACATCTCCCATGACTTGGCCAAGTCAGCCTGCCTGGACCTTTGCAGCTGTGGACGATAGGTGTGACACCGGACCAGTCATTAACCCCATATGTGCCTATGCTCTCATTGTCTTGTGAGTAGCCAATTTACTGTTGACTAATTTACTTCATTAAATTCTTATTTACTGCACTTAGTTTGGCGCATGTCCTTCTTGTTTTCATACTGTACTTTGCCTGCTCTTTAAATAAAAAGAGAACAACCTAACTCTCTGCAAACACAAAAAACAATTCACCCAATATATGTTAACACCTTGGTTGAAGGGGCTGGCGAAAGTATTTCTACAGTTATGCTTCCACAGTATTTTTACCTAGAGGTGCTTAACTGTATTACATTCAATTTTACACATGAGAGCTGATCATATAAAATTAGACTCTGAAGGTTAGACTGCATGCAGTAGAGATTCACCAATTTACAACATATGTAATCAGGTCCGCCATCAGGAATTGTGGGGCCCCCTGGAGCAGAGAACCCGAGGGGGGGGGGGGGGGGTGTTGCTCTTTAGGGGTCTGGAGGAATCCATGGCCTCGGATGGCAACCCCCCCCCTTTTTTTTAATAAAAAAATAAAACATTTTATATATTTTTTTATTATATATATATATATATATATATATATATATATATATATATATATATATATAAAAATACAAATATATTAGGGCTGTTACTGATTCAAATTTTTGTGTTCGATTAATCTTTTTTTTTTTTTTTATCGATTAATCGACTAATTTCGATTAATTATAATGCACATACAGATCCAGCTACTTTTAGCTGATCTTGCAGGCTGATTCCCAGTGCAGTTACCAACCACTGGAAAAAGGGATAGCAAAATACAAAAAACACACAAAGGCAGCGCTCGATGGAATTGCATTAAAACTTTTATGGTCTTCAAGTAGGTAACAAAATAAATATTGCACTGGAGAAAAAAATCGATGTAGCTACATAAACTGTAAAAATTTAGTAATAACAGACGGTAGCAAAAGCAGTCATAAAAACATGTAGCCAAGTATGATACTGGTATAAAAATGTGTACAACGATACCACTGCTGAATCCAGATGAGGAGAGGTTAACATCTGTCCATCGGCATGTAGATGTCCCATGAAGGGAACTATCACAACTCCCAGTGGATGGTTGTAGAATCCCAGGTTGATAGAGGGAAGTGTAACAGCCCTTGCGTGTGGCAGATAGTAAGGTCCCGCTGGCATGCAGATATTAAGGCACAGCAAAGGAGCCCTTCAGATGGACACGGCAAGCCCCGCCGGTGTCTGTGACGTTACCGGATCTCGACGGAACTCCCTGAAGGCCCAGAAGCCGGCAGAGAGGCGAGTACAAATCAAAAGAATTTTATTCGATCAAAAAGATTTTGATCGATTAAAAAAATTAAAGATTAATCGACTAATTAAAAGTTAATTTGCACAGCCCTAAAATATATATATATTTTTATAGGGGCTGCCATCCGGGCCCCTGGGGACCTCCGGGCCCCTTACAGGTGTACTGCCTGTACCCCCCTGATGGTGGCCCTGGGTGTACATGTACGTCCCCTTTAAGAACCCAGCCGTGGGTCGCAAGCGTGCCGACGGCGGCGTGCTCACGACCCGGTCCGAAGCTCACACTATTACCCAATTGCGTCAAGTACCCTGGTTAAGGTAAATTGTGTAAAATCCCGCAAATTGTGTCAAGTTCTGCGAAATTGAGTCAAATTGTGCAAATTGCAACGATGGTCAAACATGGGTCAAGTTCCGATGGTTGAAGCGGTGCTATCAACCAATTGCAACAAGTACCGCAGTTAAGGTAAATTGTGTCAAGTTCTGCAAATTACATCAAGTTCCAATGGTTGACATCGGCGCTATTAACTAATTGCGACAAATACCGCGGTTAAGATAAATTCCGCCAAGTTCCTCAATTGCGTCAAGTTACGGAATTGCATCAAGTTCCGATGGTTGACATTGGCGCTATTAACTAATTGCGACAAGTACAGCGATTAGGGTAAAGTGCGTCTAGTTCCGCGAATTGCATCAAGTTTAGGAATTGCGTCAAGTACCGCCGATATTACAAATTGCTGCAAATTACGCAAATTGTGTCAATTGTCAAACATGCGTCAAGTTACAATGGTTGAAGCCGCGCTATTACCCAATTGTGTCAAGTACCATGGTTAAGGTAAATTGTGTCAAATCCCGCGAAGTGCGTCAAATTACGAAAATAGCGACGATGGTCAAACATGTGTCAAGTTCCGATGTTTGAAGCCGCGCTATTACCCAATTGCGTCAAGTACCGCGGTTAAGGTAAATTGTGTCAAGTACTGCGAATTTCGTCATGTTCTGCAAATTGCCTCAAGTTCCGATGGTTAACATCGGCGTTATCAACCAATTGCGACAAATACCGCGGTTAAGATAAATTGCGTCAAGTTCCGCAATTGTCTCATGTTCCGGAATTGCGACAAGTACCGCTGGCAATGAAAATTGCAGCAAGTTCCGCAATTCCCACAATTGTATCAATGGTCGCAAATTGCGTCAAGGCCCGAAAGAGTGTTAAGTTCCGATGATTAACAGCAGCGCTATCAACCAATTGCATTGAGTCCCGCCATTAATACAAATTGCGTCAAGGTCCGGAATTACCCCAATTGTATTAATGGTTGCAAATTGCGTCAATGTCCCATTATTTTAAGTTGCTCTCCTCCCCGACCGCGTCAAGTCCTGCAATTACCTCGATTGCGTCAGTTACATAATAGATTTACACTTAAAAGCAATTTTCTAATATATAAGGGGGGTAGCCATCCGGGGCCCTGGGGACCTCTGGGCCCTTTAATAAAAATAAGAAATAAACCTCTGGGCCCTTTAGAAAAAAAAAAATATATATATATATATATATATATATATATATATATATATATATATATATATGTATAGAGATTAAAAAATAAACATTTATAAAAAAACATTAAAAAAATGAGGGGCCCTGGGGACCTTTTAATAAAAAAATAAAAAAATATAAACAAAAATAAGAAATAAACATTTATATAAAAAAACTAAAAAAAAAGGGGGGTTGCCACATGGGGCCCTCTGAGCCCTTTAATAAAAAAAAATATATATTATATATATATATATAAAATAATAATAATAATAATATATATATATATATATATAAAATAATAATAATAATAATATTATATATATATATATATATATATATATATATATATAAAAATATATAAAAAAAGGGGGGTTGCCATCCGGGGGCCCTGGGGACCTTTAATCATATATATATATATAAAAAGGGGGGGTTGCCATCCAGGGCCCTGGGGACCTCCAGACCCCTAAAAAAAATATTTATTTTTTAAAGGGGGTTGTCATCCGGGCCCCTTACAGGTGTACTGCCTGTACCCCCCTGATGGCGGTCCTGTATGTAATTCACTCCAATCATTCCCATAATAAAACCTGATTAGAGAATTTCAGTATGCTAACAGTCTCCTGTATATTGACAATTAAGGTGCAAGAACTGGAAGGCAGCAATTTTCCTCTCCCTCTGCTCATTAATTAATCACTGACTCATTCTATCTAAATTATTGCATGCTTGCCAGAACTCTGTTTCATACCGAGGATTCCAAGGAAAAAAGTCTCTCTGGTCCTAAAATCATATTATTTCCAATAAAACCGGATAGGTTAACACTGAAAGCTTTTAGTGAACAGACAACATATTGTGAGTAGTTGTGATGGAATGGCTTTCATTACCATAGACCTATGGAAGCAATTGTCACAGAGAATGCAAGAGAATTGGATTAATGTATTAAGAGCTTCCTTTATTTCTTTCCATGTGTCCATTTATCAGTAAAATGCTGCCCTGGATGTTGGAAAGGAGATTTGCCTTGTTTCTACAGCACATTTCTACTTCTTTGGATGAATAAAAATACATAGATACTGCAAGAAATAAATCTATGGCGTTGTATTTAATGCTACTGATTTTCTCTATGTATTTTTGCAGGTTGCCATTTAGCAAATTTCAACCTGTAGCTTTTTCCACTTAGTTTTCAGAAGATGTACCCTCTTTGGAGTTGTTTTTCTATACACAAATAGGGTGTTCACTTTGCAAGGGAATTTTCCCTTCGTTTAGCATAATTTTCGGTCATAACCAGTAGGAGGAATTAAGTTAAAATGTCTTGCACATCATTTGTCAGATGTAGGATGCTGTTAGGACTACACCTCCCTCAAACACTGAGGCCAGCAGTGCTGTAAGTAGGAGTGGTAGTAGGGAGTATGGTTTTCAAGAGTGACAATGCCAATAAATCCTCTTGCTCAAAGTACATGGTAATGCATGAAAAATATCCCACTCTTCACAATCATTCCTTATTCATGTCATCAGTTTTCGGCAGCACCTATATTTGTGAGCAACTATTTTCAAGAATGAAGCACACAACGGGCATAATTTGAACCAAGATATCTGATGAGCACCTTGAGAATTAATTGAGAATTGCTGACCTGACGCGCATGCCCCCTCCCTCCCCGCTAACGATGGCCTCTCTCAGAATTTGGTATAACAGAGGGTTATGTTTCCCTTCTATCCTCTGATCCTTCCCCGCTGACCTCCCTATTTGACAATCCCTCCTTCCCTCAGGGTATCGGGGTAACAACGATAGGCTCCTTCAGAAGGACTGATTGGCCACAGGCGCGCTCGTTTGTGCATCCGACGCTGGGGTCACCGGTGACGCCGGCAGGATCTCGCGATTGGCTGACTACTCTACTACATTTATCTATGTTCACAAAGCACCTCCATTCCTCTGCTCACATACATCGCCCCAGTACCGAGTTTGAACGGCTGTGCTCCCTTTCGTAGACTCCCAGACACCTTCGTTCGGCCATATATGGCCTCCTACAAACACTTACACACACCGAGCTACCCTCTTACTCCAGGATGTGGTCCGCAGACTTGGGTGAGGATGTCCCGCTATCGGAGTGGCAGACTTTATTTCACTTTACTCACAAATCCACGATTTCCTGTTACTCACAGGAAAAGAACTACAAGATTCTATCAAGATGGTACAGGGTCCCCTCCACGTTACACAAAATATTTCCATCTACCCCGGCATCCTGCTGGCGATGCCCTGCAGACACGGGGACCTATTTACATGTCTGGTGGGAATGTGAGAGGATTCGCCCCTTCTGGACTCAGGTATTTGAGTGCTACAATAAAATTTACGATGAACTATTGGTTCCCTCCCCTAAGATTGCTCTCCTTTCCGTTCTGCCGGGATCAGTTACATCACAGAAGCGGAGTCTCCTTCTTTTCTTTATGTCCTCAGCGAGACAGCTTATACCTTCCTATTGGAAGTCGACCACCATTCCTCCCTTGTCACACTGGGTTTCAATTATGAACGACACTATGAGAATGGAGGAGATGGAGGAGATGTTGGCTCTTGACAATGACACGTTTGACACATATAAACAGCTGTGGCTCATCTGGTCCCACTTCTCTTCCTCTGACACCCTGGCTACCATGTTGTCTTCCTCGACCTGATTGTCTTTCTTTGGGACTAGCTGGGTTCCTACTCCAGGGTCTTCCTCTTTAGGCCTACCTTGATTTGCCTCCCCCTTTTCAGTGACTCGCGCTCTTTTTTCTGACCCTCTCTAGTTTCTCTTTTCCCTTACTTCTTTCCCATTTCTTTCTCTTCTCTGCTTCTATTTTATTTTTCTGTCACACATTTCAGTCACAACTCTGCCAAGACAGTAGAGGCCCTCGTAGTTGTGTCTAATTTTTGTCTACAGTTAGTTATTGCTGTTTATAATGTTTTACATGTTGGTAGGAGTCCCGCTGTGGGCGATAGCCATTTGGCTGACTCTTTCTTTAAAGTGTACATGTGACTGTTCTCAGATTGTGACATCTCATGTTATATGCTGTTCATTATGTTAAATTACGAATAAACATATTTTCAACTCTAATTGAGAAATGCTACTACATCCATCCAACCAGATATTGACGAGTTTGTTTATCATAAACAGGGTCAACTTTCGCACTGGTTTTGTGTTGCCCTCTTTTACTATTATAATAAAAAATATTTAAAAAAAAGTTTTATTACTCAGATGGGTACATTATCTATTTCAGTGTTTGTAACCTGTGATCCGCCCAACTGTTTTTGCTCATCGGCTATCCTTATTGTAAGTGCGTGTGGCCCAGGAAGGTCAAAAGGTTGGACACCCCTGATCTACAGCAATGCAGTAAACCAACTGCATGGAATTCATCATTGTCATGTTCGCCAGGTATTTATATACACAAACCTAAAATAATTAGTGTGGTATGACACTTTTTATAATTTGCTTATAGTTTAAAGCGGTAGTAAACCCTCCGGTACTATCCAAACTATTTACATATTCTTAAAGACCTTGTATTTCTACATCGATCGATCCCTATATAATAAATCTCATTACTAGTCTTACTGTATTAATCGTTGATTTTGTGAAAAGTCATTTCTGTAGTAAGCCCACGCCATATCTGTTGTGGTCTTCCGCGTCTTATACAGTGATAATTTCCGACCACAGTTCCTTCAGGTTTCAGAAATCCCGCGCATGCGCACTGCGGTCACAATATTTAAGCCTCTTGTACTGTGTGATGTTAAGGTCGTGTGATGACCATCATGCTCTAGGTGAAAAATGTGGCCGAAGCATCGAGGGAAGTTGGGGCTGACATCTACATGAGGAAATGACGCAGCCCCGACAAAGAATTTTTCCAGCAGAGGCTCAGCTTGCCGGATTTAACGGGGTACACGTGCCCACTCGAGAATGCAGCGATAACTAAAAAAGTATACAGGTAACAAAAAAAGGCTACTTGCAAACTATTTCAAATAATGACATTTTTGACTATACAACCGCTTTAAAAGGTGCAAGTTTGTAGGCTGCCATCAATAACTTTGCTGCACATATTGTACCAGAACTTACATGGGAAAAAGGATGTTCTTTCTGGCCCCATGTAAACTTTTTGGGCCTGGAATTGGTTGTTCTAGCTCCGTGTATTGTACAAGAGGAAGGGGAGAAGGTCACATGCTGCCTGATACCTGAGTTGATCGTCTATTTCCAGAGAATGCAGCAGACAAACTGGACTGTAGCAAATCGCGGTGGAGGTGATAAATAGGCCTCATGCACACTGGCCTTTTTTATAGCAGCTTTTTTTCCCAGTAAACATTTTTTTCTACAGTCAATAAACTCTCCATCATGTTATCCTATGTGTCCATGCACACATAGGCTGTTATCAGTAGTTTTGGGCAGTGGCGTTTTTGAGCAGTAACAAAAACCCAAAACTAGTGGGTTTCGAGAGACTTTTTTCAGCTGTAAAAACGCTCTAACGCTGATAAACATCAATAAACACTGATAAATGCTCAAAAACGTCACTCAGCAGCGTCTTTTAACATATTTGATCCATTAAAAAAAAAAATGTCTTTCTTCAACCAAAAAACGCTAAAAACGCTAACGCAGAAAAACGCTAAAAACGCAAAAAAAAAAGGCTATTGAAAAAACATTGAAAAAAGCTGAAAGAACTCTCTGCAAAGCTACTGCCATTTTTATAACGTTATTTTAACGTCCAGTGTGCATGAGGCCTTAATAGAAAATAAAGTGAGTTATAAAGAGGACCTGTTATTTGGCCCTGCAGAGTTCTTAAACAAGTCTGTGTATTGCAAACCTGCTCTCAAGCTCAGGAACAACTGAGCAAAATTTAGGTGGACTCAAAATGAGGGCATTGCTGGAACCAAAGAACACTGGCCTGTATTGTCAAAGGCTCAGATTCAAGGGATTCAGTAGATAAGCGAGCATCAAGGTTAATGGGGGGGGGGGGGGGGGGGGGGTTGTTCTAAATACAGGCACAGCCATGTTTACCTGGAATATTTTTTCTAAAAGGATCATTGTGTCTAGTGTGCAGTCATCTGCACGCATTAACATAGCTTTCTGGTACTACCAATCCATATCATTCTTTATGGTTTTATCCCAATATTCTTAATGTGTACTCAAATCAAAATTCAGATTTTCATCCACAAACTGCCACTGAGCATTCCATGCCTTTGTACTGGCAATCTGGTTATTTTGAGAACTCCTAAGCTTATGTATTTGTTATTCAAGTGAGGTAATCGCAAAAACCTTACTACAGACTCTGATGCTATTACTCAGATATAGAAATCCAGGTGTATTAATGAGTCAGCACTAAGATGCTTCCTTTTTATTTTAAGAACAAACTTCTTACAGCTACCAGTAAGAAAAAAACCTGTTCAGAAGTTTGAATAAAAAAAAAAGCTTTGTGTGCCTATGCTTGTGTAAGTTCTCCTTTTATCCACATACTGTACAAGTCAAAGGGAATCCAAATGAAGCTTTATGCAACTTATAAGATCAACTGCTGCATAAACTCACCTGAAGAACTCATGGATCAATCCCAGAAATGTGTCAAACTGATCCCAAATGCAAGCTGCATTTGCTCATCCACGCAGGCTCATACAGTGTTATGTGGAGTCTATTTCCACTGGCTTACATGACATTTAAAGTGATACTTAGTAACCTGTCTGACATAAGGGGAACCTGTGCTTAGACTACAGGTGTTGATTTTATTTTATTTTTCATTTTCTTAACAAGCAGCATAAGGGCTTTAAAACAAGCCATCCCCGCCCCTTCTATCTGGTACTGTGCAGAAATGTATTCTAATGCCGCAAACACGTGGTCAAAATTTCCGACAACAAATGTGCGATGTGAGCTTTTGGTTGGATATCCAACAGTTTGTAGGCTCCATTGGACATTTGCTGTCAGAATTTCTGACAACAAATGTTTGAGAGCTGGTTCTCAATTTTTCCGACAACAAAACAGACTTCCAGATAAAAACCTGTCTAATTAAAAAGTCCTTACCGCCCCCTTGCTTCGAGCGACAGGTTATTTACATATCTCTCCTGGGTGTTATCATAATATGAGGTGATCCACAGATGATAGGAAATCTTATACTCTACATTGTGTCAGCAAAAAAAATAAAAAATTTTTTTGGGTTTACATCCACTTTAAAGGTCACCATAAAACCTTTACTTCGGTCCATTTTCAAGTAGCTTTGAAACATATACATTTTTTTTCACATTAGAGAGCTGAGAGGTTGCCAATATTCTGGTGCAACAGAAAGTATTAGAAAAAATAAGATCTAGGTACCTCTTTTGCGAACTTTGAAGATACATTTTTCCAAAATACCGATAGCTACAAGGGTTAGCGAGCTCCTATCTATATTTAATGTATCTTTTTATTTAACCACTTCCATACCAGGCACTTACGCACCTTCCTGCCCAAGCCAATTTTCAGCTTTCAGCGCTGTCGCACTTTGAATGACAATTGCACGGTCATGCTACACTGTACCTAAACAATTTTTGTTATCATTTTGTTCCCACAAATAGAGCTTTCTTTTGGTGGTATTTGATCACCTATGCGGTTTTTATTTTTTGCGCAACTAAAAAAAGTTTGCAAATTTTGAAAAAAAAAAATATTTTTATTTTTTCTGTAATTTTTTTTGTAAATAAGTAAGTTTTCTTCTTCAATTACAGGCACTGATATGGCGGCACTTATGGGCACCAATGAGGTGGCACTGATGGGCACCGATGAGATGGCACTGATGGGCACCGATGAGGCGGCACTGGTATGAGGCACTGATGGGCACTCATGGACACTTATTGGTGGCACAGATGGGCACTGATAGGTGGGCACTGGGCATGGATGGGCACTTAGAGGTGGCACTGATGGCATTGATGGGCATCACTTGTTGATTTACAAATTTTTGCCAGTCAGTGCCCATTTTGCCTGTCCGTGCTCATTTGTGGGCACTGATTGGCATCCATTGAACTCATTTTTTTTATTGTTGCCCCCTTCCCTGGTGGCCCTGGCAGCTTCCTTGGTGGTAAAGTGTGGGCATCCGAGGGGGGGCTGCACTGATAAACAATCAGGGCGAACCCCCCTGTCAGAAGAGCCACCGATCGGCTCTCTTCTACTCACGTCTGTCGATCAACGGCTTCTTGTTTACATCATGATCAGCCGTGATTGGACACGGCTGATCACGTGGTAATGAGCCTCCGTCTGGAGGCTCTTTACCGAGATCGGAGATGCAGGGTGTCAGACTGACACCCCACGTCACCGATCGGCACTCTGCGTGCCCCCACTGACACTCGCCAGCATGTTATCCTGCTGGATGTCAATAGACATCCAGTCAGGATAACACAACCACTTCCCGGACGTCAATTTACTATTGACCGGGCGGGAAGTGGTTAAACACTCTATTTAGGTGCACCACTACATATCCTTTTTACCAATAATTATTAATCTTGTATACATCATTACTTGGAATTGACCTTAACGTTACCGGGAGACCCGATAAATCACACATGTGAGGTATCGCCGTGATCTTCAGAGCGAGAGCAAAAATTCTAGCACCTTCTCTGTAACTCTACCTGGTAACCGTAAAATAAAAAATAAAAGCGTTGCTTATGGAGATTTTTAGGTACCGTAGTTTGTCGCAATTCCACGAGTACGTGCAATTATAAAGTGTGACATGTTTGGTATCTATTTACTTGGCGTAATGTCATCTTTCACAATATACAAACAAATTGGGCTATTTTTATTTTATTTTTTAATTCATGAAAGTGTCCTTTTTCCCAAAAAGTTGCATTTAAAACACTGATGCACAAATACCGTGCGACATAAAATATTGCAATAATCGCCATTTTATTCTCTAGATTCTCTGCTAATATATATATATATATATATATATATATATATAGTGCAGAAAATAAGTATTTGAACACCCTGCT
The DNA here is from genome assembly GCA_029574335.1 of Rana kukunoris. NCBI lineage: Eukaryota > Metazoa > Chordata > Amphibia > Anura > Ranidae > Rana > Rana kukunoris. The sequence goes on along the minus strand of CM056056.1, from coordinate 104,110,281 downwards.
ATTTTGCAAGTTCTCCCACTTGGAAATCATGGAGGGGTCTGAAATTGTCATCGTAGGTGCATGTCCATTGTGAGAGACATAATCCCCCAAAAAAATTCCAGAAATGACAATTTATGATTTTTTAACTATTTATTTGTATGATACAGCTGCAAATAAGTATTTGAACACCTGTCTATCAGCTAGAATTCTGACCCTCAAAGACCTGTTAGTCTGCCTTTAAAATGTCCACCTCCACTCCATTTATTATCCTAAATTAGATGCACCTGTTTGAGGTCATTAGCTGCATAAAGACACCTGTCCACCCCATACAATCAGTAAGAATCCAACTACTAACATGGCCAAGACCAAAGAGCTGTCCAAAGACACTAGAGACAAAATTGTACACCTCCACAAGGCTGGAAAGGGCTACGGGGAAATTGCCAAGCAGCTTGGTGAAAAAAGGTCCACTGTTGGAGCAATCATTAGAAGCTAAACATGACTGTCAATCTCCCTCGGACTGGGGCTCCATGCAAAATCTCACCTCGTGGGGTCTCAATGATCCTAAGAAAGGTGAGAAATCAGCCCAGGACTACACGGGAGGAGCTGGTCAATGACCTGAAAAGAGCTGGGACCACCGTTTTCAAGGTTACTGTTGGTAATACACTAAGACGTCATGGTTTGAAATCATGCATGGCACGGAAGGTTCCCCTGCTTAAACCAGCACATGTCAAGGCCCGTCTTAAGTTTGCCAATGACCATTTGGATGATCCAGAGGAGTCATGGGAGAAAGTCATGTGGTCAGATGAGACCAAAATAGAACTTTTTGGTCATAATTCCACCAACCGTGTTTGGAGGAAGAAGAATGATGAGTACCATCCCAAGAACACCATCCCTACTGTGAAGCATGGGGGTGGTAGCATCATGCTTTGGGGGTGTTTTTCTGCACATGGGACAGGGCGACTGCACTGTATTAAGGAGAGGATGACCGGGGCCATGTATTGCGAGATTTTGGGCAACAACCTCCTTCCCTCAGTTAGAGCTTTGAAGATGGGTCGAGGCTGGGTCTTCCAACATGACAATGACCCGAAGCACACAGCCAGGATAACCAAGGAGTGGCTCTGTAAGAAGCATATCAAGGTTCTGGCGTGGCCTAGCCAGTCTCCAGACCTAAACCCAATAGAGAATCTTTGGAGGGAGCTCAAACTCCGTGTTTCTCAGCGACAGCCCAGAAACCTGACTGATCTAGAGAAGATCTGTGTGGAGGAGTGGGCCAAAATCCCTCCTCCAGTGTGTGCAAACCTGGTGAAAAACTACAAGAAACGTTTGACCTCTGTAATTGCAAACAAAGGCTACTGTACCAAATATTAACATTGATTTTCTCAGGTGTTCAAATACTTATTTGCAGCTGTATCATACAAATAAATAGTTAAAAAAATCATACATTGTGATTTCTGGAATTTTTTTTTTTTATTATGTCTCTCACAGTGGACATGCACCTACGATGACAATTTCAGACCCCTCCATGATTTCCAAGTGGGAGAACTTGCAAAATAGCAGGGTGTTCAAATACTTATTTTCTGCACTGTGTATATATATATATATATATATATATATATATATATATATATATATATATATATATATGTTTGGGGGTTCTTAGTAATTTTCTAGCAAAAAATACAGGTTTTAACTTGTAAACACCAAATGTCAGAAATAGGCTTAGGAATGAAAGGGTTAAAGAGGAAGTAAACTTCCTCTGCTGACATTTACCTATAGATAAGCCTATAAAAAGGTTTACCTAAAGGAAGTGTAAATATCTCCTAAAGATGTATTGTTTAGGAGATATTTACATTAAAGCGGAGGTCCGGGAAAAATAAATGAATTTAAAAAACAGCAGCTACACATACTGCAGATGCTGGCTTTTAATAAATGGACACTTCTTACCTGTCTTGCAGTCCCTCGATGTCGGCATCACGCCAGGAACCCTACTACGTATGCACGAGGCCCCGCTCCTCTCTCCTATTAGCCCGACGTCACTGTCGTGTCACGGCCGCGGTCGGACTCCCGGAAGTGTGGAACGATACCTATCAAAGACAGGTATCCTGTCCCCCCTCCCCTCGAAAGGTGCCAATTGTGGCACCGGAGTGGAGAGGAATCCGATGAGCGGAGGTTCCACTTTAGGGTGGAGCTCCGCTTTAAATGCAGCCAGTGACATCTCTGATCCTTGCGCTCTGAGGGAACGGCCATCGGTGCTGTTCCTTTTGAGCCCTGTGTTGTGAATAGTGACTCCCGCGTGGGTGAAAATGGAAACGGCTGCAGTGCTGACATTGCGGCGCTGTAACAGCTTCGTTTGAAGGTAAGTTTCATATAATGTGCTAGTATCCTGTGGTATACAACTGCTTTAATAATTATTGGTAATTGTATGTAGAAGGTAAAAAAGTATGTGTAGCACTGCACCTAAATAGAGTGTTATATATTTAGAGGTGTGTAGATCATATACAGTGGGTATAGATAAGAATCAACCCCTTTAAAATATTCACAATTTGTTGCTTTGCAGCCTGAAATGAAGACAGACAGTTTTTGTTTAATCCAGCTGTATTTCAGTGCAGCTTATAACATCCAAGTGAAAGCTATAACACCAACATTTCAGAAAAACAGTAAGGGCTCTTTCACACGTCCGTTCCGTTCGTCCGTTTTTTGGACGTCCGGTAACGGACCTCAATGCTTCCCTATGGGAGCGGATCTGTTAGCGGATGATGCACCAGCTAACGTCCGCCAGATCCGCATCCGTTTTTTCGGACGGAAGAATGTCCTATTTTTCTTTCGTCCGGCCAAACAGATCGGATGCAAACGGACAGACGGTCCGTTTCCATCCGATTCCCCATAGGGGATAGCGGAGGAGAGACAGGGCGGTCCCTGCACAGTGTGTGGGGACCGCCCTGTCCGCCCGACAGCTCAGCAGAGACCCCCCCCCGCTGAGCTGACGGACACACGGAGCGGACCAAAAAACGGAACGCACGTGTAAAAGAGCCCTAATTCAAAAACAGAATCACTAAAGTGGAAAAGGATCACCTGTTTAGGTTAGTATTTTGTTGAACTACCCTTTGCTTTAATTAAAGCCTTTAGTCAGTTGGGATTTGTCTTTACTAACTTGACACATCTAGACTTTGAAATATTTGCACACTCTTCTTTGCAAAACTTCTCAAGTTCAATAAAATTTGATGGTGACCGTTTGTGGATTGCATTTTTCAAATCATTTCACAGATTTTTTTATTGGGGTTTAAGTCTGGGCTCTGACTAGGCCATCCAAGGACAATCGCCCTTATCTCCTTCAACCTTTTTTTTCAGAAGTGTTGGTGTTATATCTTTTACTTGCATGTTATAAGTTGCACTGTGAAAATACAGCTGGATAAAACAAAAACTGTGTTTTCATTTAAGGCTGCAAAGCAACAAAATTTGATTATTTTAAAAGGGGGCTACTCTTTTCTATACCCACTGTAAAAGTGCTAGCAGGATGCAGGAATAGAACCAGCAAGGTTGGGGAATTACAAAATATTTAAAGTTCTTTGCCTGCTTGCTCAGGATATGTAAATAATTTAGTGTTCGTAGTCTGACCAAATGTTCACTTTAAAGTGGTTGTAAACCCTAGAAAAAAAAACCTGCAAGACAAAGGCATAATGAGCTAGTATGCATAGCATACTAGCTCATTATGAATTACTTACCTTACATCGACGCCCTTGCATCGGTCCTTGTCCCCCCCTTCGGCCAGCGACATCTCTCCTGGGAGTTATTTCCGGGTATCGCGGCTGGTGCGGTGATTGGCCGGAGCTGTGATGACGTCACTCCTGCGCATGCACGCGTGAGCCACCGGTAACGGCACACCCACTGAAGCAACGGCACATACGTGCCGTTGCTTCAGTTTGCTACAGTGCGCATGTGCCGACGACATTGGCACATGCAGGGAACAGGGGATATCTCCTAAACCGTGCAGGTTTAGGAGATATCCTGGGTAGCTACCTGTAGCATAAAGTGTTCTGTAAAGGTTTACAACAACTTTAAAGTGATGCTTGCTATTCCTAATATAGTCCTTTCTAACAGGACCTGTGCATAAAGGCTGGTTTTCAAGCTCTTTTTTTTCTCTTCTCTCAGGTCACTCTTTGCTAGCAATCCCTAGACAGCAGATGTGAAAACCTGTATAAAAAATAACTTTACCTTTACAAGCCAGCCTAGATGCAATGATATTATCCTTGCTTTCCAGGCTGGCTGCAATATTGTTTTATTTTATGACAGCTCAGTGTGCTATTCAATGAGCGTGAACTATAAGCTAATAAAAAAAATAAGAAATAACCGTTATGTTGGAAAGGAGGAATAAGTCATTGTATCTGGACAAACATACTACACAGGCACACTCTGCTGCTGTGAAAATAAGGTAAAATTATTATTGCTGTATTTCCCCGAAAATAAGGCCAGGTCTTATATTAACTTTGGCAACAAAAGGGCTTATTTTCAAGGTAGGTCTTATCATGTAATGTGTATTTGCCAGTTCCTCTGCCCCCTGTCTTCTCTCCCTCCCTGTCAGCGTAGGAGTCATTAGCATTTAGTATTATGAATTTAGGAATCCCCAGTGTAAACAGAGTTAAAGTGGTTGTGAAATCCTATAATTCACCCTATTACAGTATTATATAATGTACAATGTGTGTGTTTCTGTAATAATATTGTGCCAAATATATTCATTATAGCGATGCTGGGTGCTTATGTGACACACCAGAGCTCTCTTCCCCGCACAGAGCACTGCAGAGGGAGGGGCCAAAATCCCCCACTGACAGCAGGGAGAAGAGCAGTGGAAGGTCAGATGAGGACCAAGCAGTGCTGTAACGAAGGTATTTGGCACAGTGATATTACAGAAACACACATTGTACATTATATAATACTATAATAGAGTGGATTATAGGATTTTACAACCACTAGGGCTTAATTTCAGGGTAGGGCTTATATTGCAGCCATCCTGGAAAATCACAGTAGGTCTTATTTTCAAGGTAGGTCTTATTTTCGGGCAAACACTGTATACTGCGTTTCACAGCTGCTATCCAGGGGGTGCTAGAGAGTTATAAGAGCAAAGAATAAACAAAAAAGGGCTTGCAACAGCCTTTATGCACAGGAACTGTTAGAAGGGATAAAAAAAGAGATAGAGGAATAAATATCCACAAGAGTCACCTTGTGCAACATTCTTAGGAAAAGTTCACCTACTGGTTTCACATTTCCTGCAACAGATCTCCAATTTGCAAATGTATTTTACATTTTCAAAAACAGTTTAAGCCTTGTGGCTCTGCTCTTGTTACTAGTCAAAAGTATGGCCTCCCAAAGTGTTGTAATTATAACGAACATTCTGTGCAAGGGGATAACCCACCTGTTTATAAGGCAAAGGAAACACTAACAAGACAGCACCTCAAGCTGTCAATAAAATGTATAAGAGAACAGAAATGTATGCAGAGAGGAGCATAGGCATCTCAATTATTTTGCTTTCCCTTTCCTTCCTAACATAACTCATATTTGAAAGCGTTACCTTAAAAGCGATCTGACTCAGCAGTCTTTTTAAAATCAGAAATAAGAAGAAAAAAAAAACAGCCATGGGGAACAGACCTCAGAGATTAACAAGTACAAAACAGACCCTAGTGACTAGCACATTGAAGCAGGACAGATAAATTATCATGTCATTAGCCTGTGGCCTATCAACCCTGCAGAAACAGCACAATTACCAACACTTTCTAAAACACTTTCCCAGATCGCTTCTGTCTAACTGCCAGTCTGTTCAGAGTACAAGCATATGGAGAGAGAAAATTAATGAACCAGGCAATTTAATATTAAAGTATGGGCATTTTCCTGCACAAACACAAACTTAGAAAAAAAACCCCCCACAAAGTTCATGTTGCCAAGTGCACTAAAACCACAAAAATACTCAATAAAATGCCAGGAAGAAATATTCCAGTTTCCTGCACATTTACTTTTATTGTACCAGTGGTAGCAGTCATATTGTTTCAGTGGTATGAAAAATACAATTCACAGATTTAATATAGAACCAGGATAGGTTAATCATGCGTTAAAGTAGTAGCGACATGGCAGCAGTTTTCTTTAAAATGACACCACAATAAATAAATACATAATGTAAAGAAAAAAAAAAAGAAAGAGCCTAATGCCATGTACACACGATCAGAACTTCCGATAAAAAAAAAGTCAGACGGAATTTTTCCATCATATATTCCGACCGTGTGGGGGCCCCATCTGACTTTTTTTCTGTCGGAGTTTAGAAATAGAACATGTTTTATTTTTTCCGATGGGAAATTCTGATCGTCTGTGTGGAACTCCGATGGAGAAAAAATCATGCATGCTCAGAATCAAGTCAACGCATGCTTGGAAGCATTGAACTTAATTTTTCTCGGATCATCGTAGTGTTTACGTCACCGTGATTTGGACAGTCAGCATTTGGTGTGACAGTGTGTATGCAAGACAGCTTGAACGGAATTCCAAAGAATAATTCCATAGGATTTTATCCCATCGGAAATTCCGATCGTACGTATAAGGCATAAATGTGCCAGTATACCTTGGGATGTTGAGCAGCTAAGCAGCATAACTACAGAAAGAAAGTTACAGCAACAACAGTCTATCCCACCATTTCTTAATGATTCTGACACAGAGGAACACTTGAAATCATTATCATGTTTTAGGGAACCTCTGCCTTATTACTACCACTACAGCTCACAGTGTATTAATAAGTTCTGGCTATAACAAATACAAAATGCAGAACACGTCATACCTACCGTAACTTATTTTACACCCAGAGGAGATAATTTTTTTAAAACAAATTCTGTTCTAGAAGTCAAAATTATTTTCAGGAATAATCATTCCAATAAATAAATAAATAAATAAATAAATAAATAAATGGCTAGAAAAGAAACCTGGCCAGCAAAAAACTGTAGCACCCACTCATCGGTATGCAATGTGGAAAATTCCCCTTATGTTGGTTGTCAGTGGAAAAAGTGCCCAAATAAACTGATGGTCTTTGTAGGTATTGGCCAGATGTGGGCAACTACTGTACACATACACTTAGTCACTCAGACATTTACAATCCTCAAGAGGCGGGTTAACAACACACACCCCCCCCCCCCCCCCAATTCTGACAAACGCCAAGCATTGATTATGCAAGAGATGGCTGCCATCAGTCAAGATGTGACCCAGAAGTTGATTAACAGCAAGCCAGGGCGAATCGCAGAGGTCTTGAAAAACAATGAAGAAGAAGAAAAAACCTGTGCAAGGCTACCTGGGTAGGAAGTGACTACTATGGTGACAATGGGTAATACCGGTAATTAAGGTTGATAAAAAATATACCATTTTTTTTATTGAGCTTTAAAGTTGAAAGCTAAAAACATACACATTATTGAAGATAAAGGGGGTGCGGAGAAAAGACAACAGACACAAAGACAGACATCCCACCCAGACGAAGCTACACTATTCTTCATAGCTTAAAGCGTTGACGTCACTGCAGTCACGTGACACCATCCAAATCATGCCCCGTCTCAACAGAGCATAGAAACCGCAACTGGACCTGAACGGCATCTGCCATGGCTTATCACGCTGTTGAAGCTACCAAGCCCTCACTCTCTGGTTCACATTGACACAGACTGCCTTGACATGCTATGTCTATCCAGCGGCAACCTCATGTCAATCGCAGAAGACACATACATTGTGGGATGCAGTAAAGTACAATCGCCCACCTTCCAATGCCATTCATAGAAACAGCTGAGTCTAGCTATCCTGCATTAAGAGCTGCTTATGATACGTGTCACAAGATCTACTTGTATCCCTGCACATGCACCATTGTGATTCTCTCATGTAGATACATGCACCTGGCAATCAGTCCTCCCCAATGCCTGTTTGACCAATGCTTGCCATACTTACCTTGACAGTGAACAAAGGAACACAGGAAATACTGCGCATTGAGGCATTTGTCAAAATTTGTCAAAGGCTATATATTTTCAAGCAGTGGCCCTTGGGCATGTATCTTTACTACTGAATACACTTTGAATTCAGTAACTATGTATCTGCTGCATGTGGACAGCAAGCTACCATATTGGCTAAAAAAACTTTTACCCTCAAAAACACACCCAGCAACCATTTTCCTGTACTACTTTAGCATTGGAAAACCATCAATGCACCTTCTTCCCTGGGGGCCATACACATACAGATTGTCTTTAACCTACTTGATCAATTTTTCACCCCCAATCGGAGGCCTTTCCGCAGACAATCTTTAGGTGTATGGCAGGGATCCTCAAACTACGGCCCTCCAGCTGCTGTGGAACTACACATCCCATGAGGCATTGTAAAACTCTGACATTCACAGACATGACAAGGCATGATGGGAATTGTAGTTCATGAACAACTGGAGGGCCATAGTTTGAAGACCCATGTTGTATGGTGTTTGGTGTCCGGACTTTTGTTGTTTTTATTGTTTTTGTGTATGTTTTTGTGTGTCTTGGTGTCCATTGTCTCTTCTCCACACCCCCTTGGTGTGGTGTGAGATCCCTTTGACTTTGTACAGGTGAAGGTGCTATGAAATTGTCTTCAATACTGTGTATGTTTTTAGCTTTCAACTTTGAAACTCAATAAAAAAAATTGTATATTTTTTATCAGCTTTAATTATTACCCATTGTTTCCATAGTAGACACTACCTACCCAGGTAGCCTTACCTGGGTTTTTTCTTGTATGCTTATGCCCCGTACAGTTTTCCCGTCTGAAAAACCCAGATGAGAGCTTTTGGCTGGGAATCCCGAAAACTTAGTTTTCTCGCCTCGTCGTAGTGTTGTACATCACTGTGTTTTTAACGCTCGAAAGTTCAGAGAACTTTTGTGTGACTGTGTGTATACAAGGCAGGCTTGAGAGGAATTCCTTTTTTTTTTCCACACAGCTTGTGTGTACGGGGGATTAGAGGGTTTGGCTATGGTATATATTCTTTGGCTATGGCTATGGCTATACCTCAATAGGACCCGTTTTTTCTTTTGTTGTATTTAAGTCTTGAAAAAGAAGGGTCATCGCTGCAAATATTGACTTTTTGCATAAATGTAAAGTAATTGTCAATAAAAGCCTTTGCCACTTACGGAGTGCTTGTAATTATACTTCAGTATACCATAGTAACATCTGATCAAAACATCAAAACACACTGAAGCAGCAGACTTTGTGAAAATTAATATGTGTGTCATTCTCAAAACTTTTGGCCATGGCTGTACTATAGACATGAGATTAGAACATAGTTCAGCTGTCATACCAATGAGATTACCAGCTCCAACATAGCAAATTAAATTGACTGTATAGCCAACAAGTATGTATAGTGAGGAACTGTGATGCTGCGTACACACGGTCATTTTTAGGCATGAAAAAAAAAAAAGTTTTAAAAAAATGGCATTTAAAATGATCGTGTGTGGGCTTCACATCATTTTTCGGGTTCTGAAAAACGACAATTTTTTTTTCGAACATGCTGCATTTTTTTTACAACGTTTTAAATGTCGCATTTCGGGTTGTAAAAAATGATCGTGTGTGGGCTAAAACTACGTTAAAAACCTGTGCATGCTCAGAAGCAAGTTATGAGACGGGAGCACTCGTTCTGGTAAAACTACCATTCGTAATGGAGTAAGTACATTCATCACGCTCTAACAGACAGAAAAGCGCGAATCGTCTTTTACTAACAGGAAATCAGCCCCAAGGGTGGCGTCATCCGCATGGAACTTCCCCTTTATAGTGCCGTCGTACGTGTTGTATGTCACCGCGCATTGCTAGAGATTTTTTTTAAAACGATGGTGTGTGGGCAACGTCGTTTTAATGATGAAGTTGGAAAAATTATCGTGTGTACGCGGCATGAGAGTGAGATCTCTGACTAAACAAAAAGGAAAACTCTCCACCAATATGGGGACTATTATAAGCACTTCAGGCAAGGAAAGCTCCAGAAACAAACATTTTAAAACAGTATAAATGTTATTGTATATCAGTATAAAAACATTGTTTAAAAAGAGAGTTTGGCTTGTATATATGTGTATATAGGCAGCTCACACATAAGGCTGCCAAGACCTTAGACCAGGGGTCCTCAAACTATGGCCCGCAGGCCACATGCGGCCCGCGGAGAATTTTAACCGGCCCATCCGACCCTGACAGGCAACGCCGGTTACACGGCAGGTTGTAACACAGCGATCCCGCTGTGTCACGGAAATCACAGTGTTAACAGTTCGGGCGCGCTGTGATAAATGTCCCGCCCTCCTCCTCCTAGACTAGCTCGTGTGATAGAGCCAGTGTTCTGTCTATCACACGAGCTGGTCTAGGAGGAGGAGGGCAGGACATTTATCACAGCGTGCCAGAACTGTTACCAACACTGTGAGCTTCGTGACACAGCGGGATCGTGACACAGCGGGACCGTGACAGCAGTTTGGCACAGTAAGGAGAAAGGCTGTGAGGAGCTTACGATGGTGAGGGAGGGGGGGCTTGCGATGGTAAGGGTGGCTGATGATGATGAAATGATGATGTAATGATGATGATGATGATGGTGGTAGGGGGGGGGGGGGCTGATGATGAAATGATGATGTAATGATGATGGTGGGGGGGCTGATGATGATGAAATGATGATGGTGGGGGGGCTGATGATGGGGGGCTTGCAATGAGGGGCTGATGATGTAATGATGAAGGTGGGGGGGCTTGCAATGAGGGGCTTGCAATGGTGAGAGGGGGTTGGAATGAGGAGCTGATGATGGTGAGGGGGGCTTGCAAAGGTGAGGGGGGTTGCAATGAGGGGCTGATGATGATAATGATGATGATGTAATGATCATCATTGGGGGGGGGCTTGCAATGATCTTGATCGGCTTGCAATTATTGATTGTGAGGGGGGGGCTTGCAATGAGGGGCTTATAATGATGAAGGGGGAGGGTTGCAATGATCGTGAGGGGCTTGCAATGGTGAGAGGGGGCTTGAAATGATGGCTTGAATTTGAAATGGTGGTGAGGGGGGGCTTGCAATGATGGTCTGAAATGACAGTGAGGGTGGGCTTGCAATGCTGGCTTGAAACGACGGTGAGGGTGGGCTCAAAATAACATATGTGCAGTGTGCATAGGAAATTGTTCATAGTTTTTTTTTATAGTCCGGCCCTCTAACGGTCTGAGGGACAGTGAACCGGCCCCCTGTTTAAAAAGTTTGAGCACCCCTGCCTTAGACACACAACAAACAGAAGATGAGACAGTCAACGCGTTTCAAAAATATAGGCTTACAATCTTTTTCAGGAAAGTCTGAAGTGCCTATAATAGTCTTCAAATTGCTGGAAGGTATTTCCCTTTTTTAAATTTACAGCCAAGCAATTATTCTGAAGAATATTAAATAGCAATTCCAGACAATCAGAGTCGGTTCACACTAGGGCGACACGACTTCCAGCACGACTTTCAGAAGCAACTCCAACACGACTTGAGCATGAACCACAGGGCGATCTGGGGAGATTTACAACACGACTTGAAGTTGTCTCCAGGACAGGAGACATTCCAGTGGCCAATCAAGCAACAATCAGCTCTGGGAGAGGGAGGGGGAGGGAGGAGTTTGCCTGAAAAATGTATGTTATCTTCCTGGAAAGTAGCTTCAATTAAGACAGTGATCAGACTTGGAAGCGACTTCCATTGAAATCAATGGGTATAAATCGCATAGAAGTCTGATTGAAGTCGTACAGGAACCTTTTCTGAAGTCGGAGCGACTTAAGTAGTGTGTATTAACACCGCTCCCATTCACTTACATTTCTTTTCTGGTCAGCGCGACTTGGGACGACTTGAGACGACTTTGAGTTGGATCCCAAGTCGCCCCAGTGTGAACCGACTCTCAATGAATGCAATTAACTATTGATCTGCGAATACCAGCAGTGCAACTGCAAAAAATCTAATAGTTTCCTTTTACCTTTATCTAACTTGCATGCAAAGTAATACAGTCAGATTCCAGGAAAATGGCAGTTTTGCTTCTAAAGCCTCGTACACACTGACATTTTTCCCAACGGGAAAACTGCCCAAAAACCGCCGGACAAAAAAGAGAGAAACCGCTCTCTTTTTTCCCGCCGGGAAAACGGGTGGAGTTTTTCACTGCATTTTTTCGCAGTTTTCCTATGGGAAAAACTGCGATGGAGCATACACACGGCAGGGATTCATGACCAAAGGTCCATCCTGTTAGAAAAACCTCTCGTGTGTAGGGGGAAAGACTGACCGAGCAGGTTCACGGCTTTTCCCTTGGGATTTCCAAAGGGAACTTTTCCCGCCTGAAATCCTGCACTTGTGTACGGGGCATCACGGGACTGTGACCTCTACTCATGGGATTCTGCACCAGGCAACTTCCCATATATCCCTGTGAGAAACAGCAAGGAGCATATATTGGCTGGGATTGAGTATACATAACCTGGACATTCATATGGCTTTGCAAGAGGTGTTCCCAGAAAACTGGATTACTGTTAATTACATTTTCTTTCCAATTATTTTTTATTAGTTTTATTCCAGAAGGAATAAAATCTATTACATATATCTCGGAGAAAAGAATGCAAATATTTTTAGTGGGTCTTCACTCACTATTCTGTGTATGGAATACTGAAGGAAGACATTTGGGTAACTACAATAATAAAGGCACACTTTATCGCAAGTATGTACAGCCCAGAAACAATGCCTGATGTAGGTACAGCCCAGACTGATAAACAGGTATTTCTTCCAGCAATGTGCAATGAAAAGATTTCAAGTTCGTGGCCGATTATAATTAGCAAGAATTCTCAAGACAATATACATTATTTGTCAATCCGTCACCCCAACATTTACATGACAAATATGTTGCTTGTATTTAACTGTATGAATAAATAAACCAAATGCACCACCGAATATGCATCAGAAACAATTTTCTTGTCTTTTTGCTGTTGGTGGAAAGCTAATGTTTATTAATAACTGCTAGTCTTATTTAAATAGCTTAAAGGAAATTTTCTTTTTCGAAGAGAAGACATGCAGCAGTCTTAATTGCACATCAGAAACTTATAAAAGAACACAGACAAGCAGGAGAAGATCTGGACAGTCAATCAGATTTACTTTCAATTATGTGGAGAAAAGTGGGTCACTAATGAAATCCAGTTGTTGTGGAAACTACAGATAAGGTTTAGTTTGTATTGCAGTACATGTCCATACATAAGTACATCTAGTCCTTCCTTTATACCAGCAGCTAAAATTCGATATTTTCGTGCCACTTGAATGAAGTATGTGTTCATAGATAAAGATATGCCTTGCATCACCAGACTACTAAATTAATAGCTAATATGTATATTTATATATATTTAAAAAAAAAACACCATTCAGGTTACAATTAAGCAGATTAGAGGCACTGGAACTATCACTATCTATAGTCACATAGCCTTGCCGTATCTAGTTCTTACCCCAATGTAACTATACCTAATGCATTTCCCCCTCATTGCATATAAGGAAGCAATGTTATGACCTGTTGATTGCGCTACTTCTAAGGGTGCTGTAAGGGTGCTTTCACACTGATGCAGTGCAGCTTTCTGAAGGCGCACCAAAACCGCAAAGTGGCAAAGTGCAGCTAGGGCCCCTTTCACACTGGTGTCCCATTGCTTTCAATAGGAAGAAGTGATGGAGGAGCGGTATACACACCGCTCCAAAGATGTGGCTAGCAGGACTTTTTTTACATCCTGCTAGCGCACTGCTCCAGTGTGAAAGCCCAGCAGCCGCTGTTTCAGGTTGGTTTGCAGGCGCTATTTTTAGCGCAACGGCGCCTGCAAACCGCCCCAGTCTGAAAGGGATCTAACTCATATCAAAACCGTGGGTACACTGCACTGCACCCTGGGTATAGGAAAACTGCACTGCAACAGTATGAAAGCACCCTTAGAGGCTAAATGTTTTGCCAAACCCCTGCCTAAATGCGTTAGCAGGTATCTGAGCATGTATTATTTGCATAGAGAAAAACAGAGTATCCCAGCTATAGACATGTTCGTACCAGACAAGAATGCTTGGGATTACCTATATTAAAATCAACTAGGTTATGTTTTTGTGAGAAACTCAAACTTTTTGCTACTTCTATGAAGTAGCATGCAGAGATAATATAACTATACTGTAACCAGAATTTTTATATGGCAGCGACTAGTTTTATATTGATTGGTTATGGACTTTGGATTTATACTTTACGTTTGAATCCATCAACCCAAAAAAATTAGCAAAGAAACATAAGTAACAGAACATATTTGGCTTTAGTTGTTTAGTAGCCAGGGCATCTATTAAAAAGAGATGTATATTGTACTTTTAAGGTTGTTTTGGTTTTAGCAAATGTTAGCACATTTTTGTTGGTGTGAGTATTTGTCATGTGTAGATGATTCGTCAGCTGGTTCCATTTACAGGTGCCTGAGTTTTTAGATGTTATTTGGGAAAAGATGGTAGAATGCCTCGTTAGCATTCTGTATTATAACTGCAAAGTTTAATTGGAAAAGGGGGTGAGATATACAAAACAATGAAAACGAGTTTTCACAAGTTTTTTAAGTTTTATAGTTATGTACCTTTATGGCAGGGAGTGCAGTCAGGGGAGGCAGGTGAGGCAGAGCCATTAACATGGTAAAAATGTGGTGCTCCTACGACCTATGGTTCTGGAGATACAGGGCTCCTTGCACAGCCTGTCAGAAGCTACATACAGAACGGCCAGTTTAAATAAAAGCTGGCACACTCTGTTTGCAGCAGACAGAGGTTGACATCACAGTGCCTCTCCTCACTTCTTGTCAGAGGCACTGAGCTCAATAGACAGCTTGGAGTCTTGGACCAATGGTAAAGTACCATTAGCCCCAGCTGTCCAATAAAATGTTTGCAATGGAGGCATGTCTCTCACTGCAGTGTCATAAAAGGGGTCGTGTGTCTAAAAGACAAATGCTCTCTTCCAGCCAAGCCCTCTTAACTACAAGGAAAAAACATGGGTTTATGGGTATAAGATTTACTCACAATTCCATGTTTTTCTCACACAGTTAAGAGGGAGAATGAGAATCTGCTGCTGCTGCTGAAAAGGTATTGTTATAATCAAGCTAAATCATATATTATTATGCTATATGTTATAGGACAATAATTTATTACATATCCATTTACTGTGAAATTACTGGTTGGAAGTTATAACTTCAAACTTCAGTAATTTGTCCATTAAGCCACCTGTTTGAGTATGTTTTTTGATAATATAGTAAAATACCTCAAAAACAATATATAATAATTATTTGTATATTACTTATGGTAATTAACCCCTTGCCACCCAGGCCAATTGTGACACTTCTCTCTTACTTGTAAAAAATCATCCAATTTGCTTGTGTGAACACAACTTCACAGAAGTGGGCGTTTTTTCGTAGGGCCAAATATGTGTGTACCTGCGTTTGTACAGGGAGCACGCTGTATAGTGCGTACCCAGTGCCAAGACAAAGCTGTCACCAACTGCTCGGGTCTTGCACTAATGATCAGGGGGACCACAAGAAGTAAAGAGCATTTATTTTAGGTTGTTTTTTGGTGCTGGGTTATGGTAATAACAAGAAAAAAACATTTAAATTAATAAAAAAATAACTTTATTTTGAAAGCTAGGATTCCTTTTTATTGCACAATACTGTACTTTCTGGATGTAATTGGTGCATTTTAACATTTTAATTAAAAATATGTATTGGATTTCAAGTTCACATGTAGAGCGCTTGTTCCTTATCTTTCCTTTGAGTGTGCTGGGAAGGTTGGAGAATGACACAGGATATATAGTGACATTGATATTTTGGGCCAATCTGCATACCTGGGAGAGTGTGTTAAAGATTCAGCTACTGTAATGTATGATCATCGATATCACATGCTTTCTTTGACTTCTCTGTATTAGAGAGTCATAGGATTTTGGGTAAGCTTGCATTTATGCCCTGTGGTGGTGGAAATTATTTTCGGTGTCCGTCAACTGTGAGCATGCTGGGCTCACAGTTGTTATTCTTTGGGACATGTTGATCTAGTTATCTAACTTGTACACCAAAGCAGACTTTTTACACAAGTGGACTAGTGGGCTTTACATTACTATCTTTCTAATAAATGATTTTTATTTATTAGCGTATTTATGTTAAATATCTCATATCTCATAGTGTGTTTGCAGGAATTTTTTTGGATCATTTGTAACAGTAGTGCTGCTTATTTTTTACTTTATCTATTACCTTAACTAATTGTTGGTCCTATTTAAACTGTATTAAAGTGGAGTTCCACTCAAAAGTGGAATTTCTGGTTATCGGATTCCTCTGGTGCCACATCTGGCACCTTTCGGGGGGGGGGGGCTAGTGGATACCTGTCTGACAGGTATCCTGTCCCCACTTCAGAGAGACTGGGTTGCGGCAAAGTACGCCACAGCTCGGTCCCCCCTCCTTCCACCCCTTTTGCCAGGACAGTGAGAGAGCGCAGCTTGCTTCGCGCATGCGCAGTAGGGACCCGGTCATAAAGCCGAAAGGCTACACTGCCGGGTTCCCTTACCGGCAATGGTGGTGGGAGCACCCGATAGCTGCTGACTTTAAATTAAAGGGGCGGGCGGACCTCCATTTTAAGCATACAGGTTACAAGGACCTCCCATCTGATGCTGGAATAAAATTGAGTCGATCTGAGCACTGCTCAGCCAACCACAGGAAGCCTTGTATTCTTATCAATAAATGCAAGACTTCCTCTGATTGGCTAAGTTGGTGACGTAGGTGGATGACATCATAGTCTCCACATCAGCCAATCTAAGGAAGCCTGGAAAAAAGAGACAAACCTAATGGGTGGAGAGAATTGGCTGCACACCCCGGTATATATGCAAAGGAATGGTCCCAATGGGGCTTTGAAGCAGCCGGTGTGAAGTAAAGTAGCAATGCAACGTCTATAGTAAAACGTTTTTATTACAAAAAATAAATTATTGACGACATAAAATGTAGGGTATACAAGGAATGAGTTGCGGCAGAGTAACAGAAATTAAAATTAAAATAACCATAACATTTCAAGGTAGACAATAAAATACATAGCCTGGAATGTGGCAAGCAAGTGTATAACTCCAACGCGTTTCGACCAATCGGTCTTCTTCAGAGGATCGTAGCTGAAAGAGATTTAATTGTATAAATAAATGTATACATAAAATATTTTTTGTCTGTGTCTTCCCTATAGAGTCCACACCCTTTTAGGGGGGAGAGGGCACAAAGATCCCAAACTCACATGGAGAAAAGGCACAGAGAGTAGTATAAGTGTAGCTTATTTGAGTGGGAAGAAAAAACTTTTTTCCTTCTCCCTCCCAAAGTAATCAAGAAAGTCATCATCAACAGCATATTTACCAAGAAACAGAATTATGGAACGTCCAGGCAGGGGTCCGATGCGGCTGTGGGATGTGAAGGTCCGAAACTGACGATACTCCCGATCACAGTCCCCCAATGTCGCCTTAACCCCAAGGTGACCATCCAAGGGTGGCCTTATGCCACTTACGGAGAAGCACCCGACGAGGGTATTTTATGTATACATTTATTTATACAATTAAATCTCTTTCAGCTACGATCCTCTGAAGACCGATTGGTCGAAACGCGTTAGTGTTATACACTTGCTTGCCACATTCCAGGCTATGTATTTTATTGTCTACCTTGAAACGTTATGGTTATTTTAATTTTAATTTCTGTTACTCTGCCGCAACTCATTCCTTGTATACCCTACATTTTATGTCATCAATAATTTATTTTTTATAATAAAAACGTTTTACTATAGACGTTGCATTGCTACTTTACTTCACACCGGCTGCTTCAAAGCCCCATTGGGACCATTCCTTTGCATCTAAGGAAGCCTTGCATTCCTTATTAAAATACAAGGCTTCCTATGAATGGCTGAGAAGCAACTCGTTTTTGTTCTGGCAGTAGAGTTCATACAAAGATTTTACTGTAATCATTTATCTAGTCTTGTAGTGTTTTCTTTTCCCGTTTTAAGTTTGACATTTCCTTTGCATTTTTTGGTGCAAAACTTGTTTGATACAGAAAATTTGCTTTCAGGAAAATGTTACCCAAATAACTTAAAATGTGTACTTACTGACAATTTACTGTAGTTCTGTAAAGAAGTCTATTACCATTACTGTATAGTTCAACCAATAAAAATATTTTAGACTTGTTGAAAAAATTTACTGATTGGGTACAAATTAGTACATGAAAACTGTGTGAAAAAGCTGCCAAGGCAGGTGGAAATCATCAGCTTTATCATTCTGTACTAAGTGAGATGTAGCAATTACTCATGTCTCCTGGATGTTTTAAAAGGTCACAGGCAACTCAGAAATGTCACGTCAGTAGAAAATGACTTTTCATGCAAAGCTTTTTTCATTAAGTACCACCAAAATGACAGATGTTATCTGTATCTCAATGTTAAATGTAACAAGTCAAGCATACAAATTTTACTACAAAATCAAACACAAGGTAGTGAAGATGTCCACGCGTGTCAGTAAAAAAGGTAGGTAAGGACATTTTAGACCTAACATACGATAATTTTTTTTTAGGTGTCGTTCAATGGCAGATCAGCAACTACTGAGGTCCAATTACAAGGATGGTAACTGTGAGGTCGCGTACACATGACCGAGGAACTTGTCGGGCGAAACACATCGTTTTCCTCGTCAAGTTCCTTGTTAGGCTTGTGGAGGAACTCGACAAGCTTGCTTTGCGTACACACGTTAAAGACCAAATCTCCTCGTTCTCAAACGCGGTGACTTCAACACATACGACAGCAGGGGAAGTTCGATTCCACTGGCACAACCCTTGGGGCTGCTTTTGCTAATCTCATGTTACTGAAATGTTACATTTCACATTTTTAGTCTGTTACAGCGTGACAAATGTGCTATTTCCATTACAAACGCTACTTTTACAGAAGGTGCGTGGGTTTCTTAGCATACACACGCTCAAGTTTCTCGTCGGAAACCAGCCCGACGAACCAAATTCGACTCCCGTCGAGGAAAAAGAGAACATGCTCTCTTTTTGGCTTGTCGAGTTTCTCGACAGTTTCCTCGTCGAAAAATGTACACACGACCGGTTTCCTCGGCAAAACACGTCTCCCAACAAGTTTCTTTCTGGATTCTGTGTACACGGCCTGACACAAAGACCACATTTATAGAGTATTAGGGTCCCATATGGCCACTTCCAACATACGCTATGAAATATTTTGTATTATGGATATTTGTTGTGGCTGACTGACAAATGAAAATAGGACAGTTACCTGTTGCCTGTAACAAATTTGTTTTGTAACATTGATTGCACTGCTGTTGCCTTTCTATTTCTCATTTTTTTTTATAACAGCTAAGGCCAGCTCAAACCAAAAGGTCTACTTCTGTTGTAACCCTCTCCACAAAAAAAAAGCACATTAGAAAAAATAAATAAAAAATACTTGCCTTATACTTGGCTTCTGAAGAGCATGCCAAAGTGAAGGTGATGTCACTGTACCTTTTCCCAAAATCCTGGGAAAGACAAG
Source organism: Rana kukunoris (assembly GCA_029574335.1). NCBI lineage: Eukaryota > Metazoa > Chordata > Amphibia > Anura > Ranidae > Rana > Rana kukunoris. The sequence continues at coordinate 104,090,773 of CM056056.1, read as the reverse complement.
GAGCTGAAATCTAGCGAGAAGTCATTTATGCACAATGCTGGAGGCAAGAGAGGTCTGCCTCGCCTATAGAAATCAGTCTGAAGCCAGGGTCTACATTTTCTTTCATAAAAATTGCAGCACTTACGGATCCCTTATTGAATGCAATAGTGTGAACATATAAACAACACACATAACCATAATCTACAACAGAGGACAAGGAGCAGTGAAGCAGCAGGCATTTGGAAAGGTTGATGCCTGGAGTTCATTATATGCTGCTGATGAACCGCTGTAAGGAAAGTGACCATCTCAGGGGCTGCCGATCTGTGAAGTTCACAGTTTAACAAGTGCTCTTTGTGACTTCTCTATTCGAGGGTCACATGCCCTCTGGTAAATCTCAGAGTGATTCTTGGTAAAGGACACGTGGTGTTTTGGGGTGATCCTTTTGCTGATGAAGTTCTGTCACTGAAGATCTTTACTGTACTCACCAGAAGATTAGTTCCTCTTTTTAAAGGACTTTCGCACCATTTGTTTGTAAATTTATGAGTATGTTTATTGTTTATATGTTCACATTAATGCATTTACAAAGGCCCATTTCACACTGGGGCAGTATGTGCAGTGGCGGTATAGCGCCGTATTAACCCCCGCTAGCGGCCAAAAAAGGGTTAATACCACCTGCAATGCATCTCTGCAGAGGCGCATTGCCGGCGGTATTACCACAATGTCCCATTGTTTTCAATGGGGAGGAGCGGTATATACACCGCTCCTCTCACCGCTCCAAAGCTTGCTGCTTGCAGATTTTTTTTTCTCCCGCCAGCGCATCGCCTCAGTGTGAAAGCCCTCGGGCTTTCACATTGAGAATGCTGGGGCAGGAGTATTTCAGGCTTTATTTATGGACTAAAAATATTATGCCTGAAATACGCCTCAGTGTGAAAGGGGCCTAAGGAATCTGTATGCGCTGCACTTTTTATGAGAGTTGTTTTGGTATAGTGTATAGTGGTATAGTGTATCCTGTACTTGTGCTAGCTGTTACATATACTATTCAATTTATATGCAGGTTGAATTGCAAATTATATGCCTCTCCCCTCCTTTACCCCAGCCTAAATCCTCCAACTAGTTTCATAAAAGCCTGCCATAGGTTCAAGTGTTTAACCACTTGTCCACCGCCCACCGTCAAATGACGGCGGGCGGAGGACTCCATTGTTCTGACAGCACTGTCTCTTTAAAGCCGCTCTGCTGGGATCCCGGTAACTGAGCGGGGACGTGGAGCTCTGTGTGTAAAGCTCCACGTCCTGTCAGGAAGAGAGGAGACGGATGCTGTGTCTCTTGTACATAGGGACACAATCGGTCACCTCCCCCAGTCACCCCCCCTCCCCCTACAGTTAGAACACTCATAGGACACACATTTAACCCCTTCCCCGCCCCCTAGTGGTTAACCCCTTCACTGCCAGTCACATTTATACAGTAATCAATGCATATTTATAGCATTATTCACTGTATAAATGTGAATGGTCCCAAAAATGTGTCAAAAGTGTTCGAAGTGTCCGCCATAACGTCGCAGTCCCAATAAAAAAATCGCAGATCGCCGCCATTAATAGTAAAAAAATAAAATAATAAAAATGCCATAAACTATCCCCTATTTTGTAAACACTATAAATTTTGCGCAAACCAATCGATAAACGCTTATTGCATTTTTTTTACCAAAAATATGTAGAAGAATACGTATCGGCCTAAACTGAGGAAAAAAATATTTTTTTTATATATTTTTGGGGATATTTATTATAGCAAAAAGTAAAAAATATTGCATTTTTTTTCAAAATTAACGCTCTATTTTTGTTTAGCGCAAAAAATAAAAACCGCAGAGGTGATAAAATACCACCAAAAGAAAGCTCTATTTGTGGGAAAAAAAGGACACCAATTTTGTTTGGGAGCCACATCGCACGACCGCGCAATTGTCAGTTAAAGCGACGCAGTGCCGGAAGCTTAAATTTCGTCTGGGCAGGAAGGGGGTGTAGGTGCACAGTAGGCAAGTGGTTAAAAACAGAATTCTCCTGCTTTTTTTCAAATTAAAAGAAGTACCCTTTGTTGCACTCAGCCTCCTCCAAATCTTTATTTTTATTTTTTTACTGCTGTGTTCTGATTTCCTGTTAGAAGGCATCTACAACTGCTCTCCATGGTCCCTTTGTATGTAGAAACCTAGCCACCATCTCTTGCTTGCTCTTAAGATGGACCAGGGACTATAGACCAGGGTATTTGTAGCATACATAGAGCAGTGCATATGACCAATATGAATGTAGGGTGCCTGTTCCAAAAAAACTGAAGAAGTGAGGGGGAAAAAAATGTTAGGAAAAGGGAACTCAGGAGCTCATGGAGGATTTTACAAGGAGGCAAAAATATAATAAAAAAAAACACAGTAAGAAACGATTTAATGAAATACAGATTACAGGACCATCAAGTAGTGGATGTATATATATATATATTTTTTTTGAAGAATAGGAAAATTGTTTGTCACTAACCATTTTGTCAGTCCCTGTTTGACCTGAAATCAGATATGCAATCAGATATGCAAACAGTGAGATAAGAACTCTTGTCCACTTGCCCTTCTTCAGTAACCAAGCAGAGAAGCAACCTCTGAAGCCTCGTACACATGCTTGGTTTACTTGGCAAGAACCAGCAAGAAAACTGCTGGCAGAGCTTTCTTGCCGAGTATACAGAGTGTGTGCATGAGGCTTTCAGGTTTCTTGTCAAGAAACCTGCCTAAAATCTCGACGAGACAAAAAGAGAACCTGCTCTCTATTTTCTCCCGATACTTACCTGTCGCCGTGGAAACCCGTGCATCTCAAAACGACTTTGACGCATGCACGTTAGTTTCCTAGGCATAGGTTGGGTGCAGCAAGATGGCGGCGACGGCATCGAATGCAACGAACCCATGTTTGTCGTACGCAATGACATCACCGCGTTTTTTTCTGATGAGATTCTGGCCCGTGTGAAAGAAAAATGCCATATCCATGCAGGTATTTCACACAGGGCAGATTGAATATAAAGTACAATAGCTCCCTCTAATGAACAGTTTATTTTTTTCTTGAACTTTTACTCTTGTTAAAAGTAACACTTTTTTAATTCTGTCAAAGGATGATCTGTTTTTTTGCTGTACAGAGTTACACAGCTGTGCCCAAGTGAAGCTCTGCTCAGCTTATTATACACTAATATTTATGAGTTATGATCTTAATTGGAAGGGACAAGCAGCAAGGCTTTCAATTTGTATTCCGCATAGTCATTATGGAAGCATTAAATACATAACTATTCATTTGGTCCACATTTACAAATTACCTGCCTTCTTCTAGGTATTGCTTTTAATAGTTGTGCTCTTCTTCACAAACCTGCATGAATGTAATTCCTATCCAATTGACCAAGTTATATTTTAAAGAGTTCTTCCCAGCTTAATGGAATCTAAACAACCAAGATGCAATTAACATATACTGGCTATATACTCACAATGCATACAACAGATCCAATAAAGGATCGGTCCAAGATCCATTAAATAAAAAAAGACATAAGACGGAAATGGAGGAAAAACATAAATTAAATACATTTTTAAAAAAGGTACATAAAAAAAAAGGTAATGTAACTAAAATGTGGGGATATTTTTTTGGTGGTCTCTGTTGTACTGGTTGGCATTTACAAAGGTTATAAAACACACAAGGTTCCTGTGAATAGAGATGGCTACAACAGTTAAGAACTTGACAGAGCAAACGCCATGAAATGCCATTTTCAAGATACACTGAGGAAATTATATTTAATGTATTTCCTCTAGGGATTTTCTGCACAATGCAAACGCTTACAGTGATAAGTACTTCTGGATAATCCAGTGCTTGATCGCTTTGTCCCTGTCTGGTCTCTGCTGGAGGTGTGCCTGGTTTATACACCTATGGGAAAGCGTATTTGACCTGATCTAATAGAAGGTCTATTTCATGAGGTGAGCGGCCATTACTACTATTGGTGGAGGTGTCCTGCTATCCCACGCTAATCACCTGCATGGTTTTTTTGCAATCAGTCACGTCTAAAAGATCACCTAGATGACTTTTATTTGGACTTGTTATTAGCGCTGCACTATCTTTTTATATATTTATCTCAGGAATTTTTTGAATTGACTCCTAGTGTCCAGCTTCTTATTGTTCTTCATTCATTTGTGTTTATTGCGCTGATTAGTTTTTTCTTATATTGAACACACAAATCTTTTAGTATACTGATAAATGCATGTCACTAATTTATTTAATCTTAAAAAAATGCACAAAAAATAAAAATTGCCTGGAGTAGACTCAATACCTCTACCGATGTCCTATTTCCAAAATGTTCTCAGGTGTCTGAAAAGAAATAACATTTATGTGAGCCTAACTTCTCAGGAGCACAAAACCTTATATCAAACAGGGGTGCACTGAAGTGCAGCAAACCCTGCCTGTGCCTCCCACTGTCCCCTCCTAAACACTTTGCTCGATCCAGCACTGTCCCTGCCAGAAGCCCTGCTCTGTCCTCTTCCTGCATTCACAGGGTTTACTGAGGAGCAGTGGGGGCCAATAGCTGCTGTCAGTAAAATCCTGTGGAGAGTAAGCAGGGGGCAGGGCCACGCCACACTGTGTGTGTCTATGGACACACATAGCTCAGCTCAGGAGCGCGCTCGCACAAGTTGCCCTATAGCAAGTAGCTTACTATGGGGGGCACCAAGAGAAGAGGAGAAGCAGACAATGCAGGCAGGGGACGCCAGAAGAGGAGGTTTAGGCACAGTGGGCCAGATTCAGATACACTTAATTTTGCGCTGCGTAATCGAAATACTCTACGCTGCCGTATTTTACCAGGCTCTACATCAAATCCTGGTAGATTTTTGCCCGTACGCTACGGCCGCGTAGTCTATTTTTCGCCGCGTAATTGAAATACGCGATTAGGGGGCGTGAAGCATTTAAATTAAGCGCATCCCCGTGGCGATCGAACTGCGCATGCTCCGTTCAGAAATTTCCCGCCGTGCATTGCGCGAAATCACGTCGTTACGTCATTCGTTGTTTGAGTAGCGTCGTTTACGAACATTCCTATTCCCGGACGACTTACGTTAAAATTATAAAAGACGTCGGAAACCGTAGAAATTCGACGCGGGAACGACGGCCATACTTAACATGGGCTGTCTAATATTAGACCAGCAAAAATCTGGTATAGTGTCACGCAAAAAATAGATGACTAAAGATGCCGTAAGAGATTGCGATTGGAGATCGTAATTTCTGGGATCGCTGGCAAAAGCTCATTAGCATACCCCGACGCGGAAAACGACGGGAAGTCTACCCAGTGGCCGCAATTTTATTACAGCGTAGATCCGAAGGCATACAAACACGTAATCCAGTCGAATTGAAGCCCGCAGCTGCCTATTGAGGTTTGAGGTTTCCGACTAGCTAAAAAACGCGCGTAATTTGAAATTACTCCAGTCTAACACAAGTTAGACAGGAGTTACAGGCTCTCTGAATCTGGCCCATTCTCTTTAATACCATTTCACATAGCAGAGAAGTATAACATGTTTATTATTTTAATTTAAAAAAAAGCTTTACAATCACCTCAAATAAATAAAACAAATTGACTCAATTGGTGAACTGTTAGGAAGATTGATAATGAACATTTAAGATAGCCAGGGGCATTTAATTTGCCACAGAGAGATTTTCCAACCTGTTAGCTATCAAGACTTTTGTCAGCTCATAGCGCTACACTCTCCCTGAATTAAACGTAAAAAAACAAAAAGCTATGTATAACAAATATGACCTCAAATTATGTAAATATAAATATAAATACAGCAATAAAAAAATAATGTGAACTTATGCATGGGTAGCCCAACACCAGATACACAACTACTGCTTCTGCTATAATCAGAGAGAATGAATTCCACCTGTGAAGACTAATGCAAGGGAAGGGAGAAAACAGAGCAGACCAATGGTGTAGTAAAAGGATCAAAAGGCTTTATTAAAAACAACATAAAATGTACTCACAAAATAAATTGTGAAAGAGCGCATGTTATCCACGAGAAAGAGCCCACTCAACACACAAAACCGTCCCAAGTAAAGGATGGATGAGCAGTCACAGTGTAACTGTGTGGCCAGCTGACAGGTGAAGAGCTGGGCTGGATGTCAGAAATCTCTGCTGCTCCTGCTCGGCTCCCTCAATCCCAAAGACGGCTCTCAGTAGACAATGGTCTCCTGTAAAAATGGGGTCGCAGGACGCGTTTCAAGGACTCCTCCTTTTCTTCAGCTAACCCTCACAGGATACCTACTCATTTACATAGACCCCCACAAGCTTCAAAGCATGGGGTGGGGGCAGCAAGACAGACTGACAGTGTGCTGGGTGGAAGGAAAACTAGGAATGGAATAACATCTCTCATACAAAGTGATTAGGGAAGCAAAATAATCCAAATCCAAGAGTCCGCTGGCAGTCTGTGATGGCAGAATGGTTATATTGTATTCACATGTGCAAAAATCACAGAAATGCTGGTTCAAATGTGTTACTGATGGAAAAGCAAGCAATGTCAATGTCCAAGAAAGAAAAAAAAGAGGAATAAATAAAAAAATAATAATAAATAAAAATAAAGATGATAATAGAAAATAAACACAACAATGTTAACATAAAAAATAAAAAAAAGTGTGTATTACTGGATTTGTAAAGGAATAAAATACAAATGCAATAGAAATCAAACAGAAAAGCGCATGTAACAGGGAAAATATAGTAATTGTAAATCATAATTTTTAGATTTTATCCTTTTTATTACACACAAAGGAGTGGGGGCGTTGTAGCACTACACCACAGACACCAGAAATAAGACGACTTTTTGGATGCAAAAAATGCATCCAAAGTCGGGGGTCGACTTATATGCCGATGACAGTCTCTGTCAGGCTGCGGGCATCCATGATTCCGTGATAGGCGCAACACAAATTTTCCCAGTGAGGCCTCTGTTTAGTAAAATTTGTGTTCTGCCTATCACGGAACAGTCTGAGGAGAAGGCGTGGCTTTTGAATCATTGATGCCCGGAGCCTGGAAGCCAGAATCTGCAAAAAAATAAGGTAGGGAGATCGTCTTGGCCGGCACAGTGGTGGCAAGTGATGGCACAGTGGGGGCAAGTGATGGCACAGTGGAGGCATGTCATGTAATGTAATGGCACAGTGAGGCATGTAATGGCACAGTGAGATTTGAAAAAAGCCTGTTTCTGTCAGCGGTTGTTCCTGTCAGTGGTTGTTCCGGCTACCCCTCAGCTTCCAGAAAGACTAGTAGGAAGGGGGTCGTCTTATAAGGTGAGTATATCCCAAAACCAAAATTTTTCCTGGAAAAATAGGGGGTCGTCTTATAGGCCCAGTCGTCTTATACGTCGGCAAATACGGTAATAATACCTGGTAACAGCAGCTGCTTAGGAATTGCCTGGTGTTCCATAGTGCAGAAATGTACTATATTCAATAATCGTACTAATAAATCAATCAATCGAAAAACCATAGGGGACTAAACTCATATACCCAAACCACAACTTAAGTTGGAAATACAAAAAAAAAAATCTTAACTGGATAAAAGGACATGTGTAGACATGATGCGAGTCTCCTCAAACTAAAACTACACATAATCCTTGTTGAATCCAAGTATTCTCAGGCGCAGCTCACCCCAATATGCCCAAGCCCGGCCTGGCCCCATTCCGCCCAAACATGCCCCCTCATCATGTCCTCATTTCAGTACAAAGAAAAAAATACAAAAATTGCACCAAGTGGGAAAAATTTGAATAAGCTGCTAAACACCACAAATAGACATATTTTGTAAACAAGAAAGAAAAAATAAAGTGTAGCGCTCAAATAAATATGTGATAAATGCATAAATGTGTGTACATATATGAATGACCATATATTAAGTGAACCAAAATAAGCAATATTGCATACCGGAGGTATCAATTTCCAGTAAGATAGTGAACTACAAAAAGGTGTGTATCTGAACACAAGTGTTACAGTGAACCGGTGAATCTACCACAATATTACATATGAAATATAAAATGTGAAGTGTATTAAATGTGTATGAACACAAATAGGTCTTTCTAAAATCCAAAATCACAAGTTGGTGGATGGAACTAACAGTTCTCTCAACATACAGTAGGTGACTGGGATATTGTGTCAATCTCGCTCCCTTTCTCGGCGAGATTGAGCACTTGCGAGCCCCATCGCGAGAGCCAGCGCCGAGCTGGCTTGCCGCGATGGAGACAAAGCCGTCATAGAAGCGACGGGGATCCGACGCGGATTCCCGCCAATTGTACACGTGGGCGGAGTTTGTTATGAATCCTGAAGGAGAAATCCCCACCGAATTTAAAAAAAAATCCGGCATGGGTTCCCCCCTCAGGAGCATAACGGGCCCTTAGGTCTGTTATGGGTTGTAAGGAGACCCCCCCTACGCCGAAAAACGGCGTGGGGGTCCCCCACAATCCATAACAGACCCTTATCCAAAGCACACCGGCCGGCCGGTCAGGAAGGGAGTGGGGGCGAGCGAGCGCCCCCCCTCCTGAGCCGTACCGGGCAGCATGCCCTCAACATGGGGGGGTTAGGTGCTCTGGGGCAGGGGGCGCACTGCGGCCCCCCACCCCAGAGCACCCTGTCCCCATGTTGATGAGGACAGGGCCCCTTCCCGACAACCCTGGCCGTTGGTTGTCGGGGTATGCGGGCGGGAGACTTATCGGAATCTGGAAGCCCCCTTTAATAAGGGGGCCCCCAGATACCGGCCCCCCACCCTAAGTGAATGAGTATGGGGTACATCGTACCCCTACCCATTCACCTGCAAATAAAAAGTGTAAACACAAATAAACCACACAGGGTATTGAAATATTTTATTAGTTGGCCGCCGGGGGGGGGGTGTGTATGATCGCTTTTATAAAAGCGCCCCCCTCCGGCGGGCTTCTGTGGGGGGTGGGTGCCGCCATCTGGTTCTCTTCCGCCGCCGGGGGGCGCTTTGATAAAAGCGCCCACCACCCGACGGGCTTCTTTCGACGTCTTCGGCGGCGGGGGGGTCTTCTCCCACTCTCCGGGGTCTTCTCCCGCTCTCCGGGGGTCTTCTCCCGCTCTCCGGGGGTCTTCTTCTTCTTCAGGACTCGCCGCCGCTATCTTCGTGTGTTAGCTCAATTACTAGCGGCGGCGGCCCCCTCTTCTGCGACGTCGGCGTCTTCTTCTTCTTCTTCTGCTCTCCAGATGTTGACGCGACGCATCCTTCCGCTGTTATGCCGGGCGCGCGGCTCGCAGCGAAATATATAGGCCTGTCTTGTGACGTCGCAGTCCCATCATGCTCCGGTAGGTACCACGTGCTACCTACCCACGTGATACCTACCGGAGCATGATGGGACTGCGACGTCACAAGACAGGCCTATATATTTCGCTGCGAGCCGCGTGCCCGGCATAACAGCGGAAGGATGCGTCGCGTCAACATCTGGAGAGAAGAAGAAGAAGACGCCGACGTCGCAGAAGAGGGGGCCGCCGCCGCTAGTAATTGAGCTAACACACGAAGATAGCGGCGGCGAGTCCTGAAGAAGAAGACCCCCGGAGAGCGGAGAAGACCCCCGGAGAGCGGGAGAAGACCCCGGAGGGTGGGAGAAGACCCCCGGAGAGCGGGAGAAGACCCCGGAGAGTGGGAGAAGACCCCCCTGCCGCCGAAGACGTCGAAAGAAGCCCGCCGGGTGGTGGGCGCTTTTTTCAAAGCGCCCCCCGGCGGCGGAAGAGAACCAGACGGCGGCACCCACCCCCCACAGAAGCCCGCCGGAGGGGGGCGCTTTTATAAAAGCGATCATACACACCCCCCCCCCCGGCGGCCAACTAATAAAATATTTCAATACCCTGTGTGGTTTATTTGTGTTTACACTTTTTATTTGCAGGTGAATGGGTAGGGGTACGATGTACCCCATACTCATTCACTTAGGGTGGGGGGCCGGTATCTGGGGGCCCCCTTATTAAAGGGGGCTTCCAGATTCCGATAAGTCTCCCGCCCACATACCCCGACAACCAACGGCCAGGGTTGTCGGGAAGGGGCCCTGTCCTCATCAACATGGGGACAGGGTGCTCTGGGGTGGGGGGCCGCAGTGCGCCCCCTGCCCCAGAGCACCTAACCCCCCCATGTTGAGGGCATGCTGCTCGGATCCCCGTCGCTTCTATGACGCGCTCGCTGGAATGTGCTTTTACTATTCCAGCGAGTGCGAGATATCGGCAGCCTGTCGCCGAGATTCAGCGCGATGCTGGCGTGCTAAAAACACATTCTCGGCGGCAGGCACTGTATATCCAATAGAGGTGATGTAGTCCACAGTGTAAATGTTTTTCATACAGAATCTCAGCAGATCAGGTGAGATATCACAGAGTCACCAGGGAGTGCCTTCACCAAACACTCTTACCGGGATGAGTGGATCCAGCTCACCATGTGGTGGTGGATCAGCAATGCTTAATCACACCTTTGGACTATGCACACAGGGACCAGGAAACCTCTCCACTTCTGATCAGATGATAGGTGAATGTTCCCACGTCAAGATCCAAAAAAGCAGGTGCACCAACAGTGTTGGTATAACAGAATTATAAGTGGTTGCATATAAAAAAGAAGAAAAAAGCTTCCACATGGTGTAGTAGTGACAAAAGCAGGCAAAAAATGTATTCAAAAATAATTGCCATAAAAATATATAAAAGCAACTAAACAGATATCAACAATAAACGTGCAAATTGAAAAAAATCCAAATCACATGCAAAAGCGAACAGCAAATAAAATGGATAAAAAAAAAGGAGCAGAGAGAGTACAGGTAGCGTGACAAGGTAGCTGGAGAAAGCATACAGACCCGACATTTCGTCTAATAATACATCTACTGAGGTGTACAGCCACCAGCTACCACCACGCTTATATACGGGAACAAATGAATGGTATGTACGTCCCACCTTCTAGTGCACTTCCTGATCCACCCTGTTGGGGGAGGGGGCCTATGTGGGATCTTAAGAAATATCAGGACAACCCAAACCTATGGCGCTAGGGTGTCACAAGTAAAGGGGGCGACTACTATGTAAAAAACGGGTGTGAGTGGTGCCCGTGTGTCACGTCATCACAAACTGCATGTGATATGCGCTGAGCAGTATGCCCCCATACTGCTGTGATATGCGCTGAGCAGTATGGGGGCAGTAGTCCCTGTATGACGGTAAGGCACGCACAGCCCAAAGCGACGCGCACATACCGCATGACGCCACACACATGAGCACGCACCCGCACGCCATTACAAACTGACATGTGATGCGCGCTAAGCAGTATGGGGGCTGTAGTCCCCATATAACGGTATGGCGCGCATACCGTATGACGTCACATGCATGCACCTGCACGCATGCCCACCGTGTCAGAGGACTAACGTGGCTAGGAGGTGGCACCTGAATATTTGCATACAAGATGCATTTAAAGAATTTTTATATGTATGCATTCCTTGCGTTTATTTAGTTTTCCCTCCATCTTTTTTTATATGCAACCACTTAAAAAAAAAAAAAAACATTCCCAGCAGGTCACAGAAAACAACCCCGTTTCTCGTCTCACCCCTATAGGTTCTGCTCGACCAACCCCAACCTCAAAGACAAGACTTCGCACCCAGGTCACGAATCACCCCGAGTCATGTCTCTGCCCCTCCCTCACCGCCCCCTGCTTCAAAAAGCGGCAGCTCACACTCCTTCAGGTGATGGACCATCCCCAAGTTGATGGCAGAGTTGAGGTGCAAGCAGGTGCCTTTTCCAGCCACAGCCAGGAAGGCAGAACTTTTTATGCTCCTATTCCTGCCTCCAGCCTCAAACAATGTCCCGCCAGCCTCACCCGGACAAAGTACCCAGCAGGCTTCCTTGCAGTCCATATCCGCCGCCGTGTCCCAACTCCACACCATAATTTCAACCATATCTACCACAGTCACAGACATGCAGGCGAGAATGACACTCCTGGAGGCTCACCCGCCTATGGCCACCGCTGACCCACCCGCGGTCACCCCCGACACGTCCACAGTCCAACTGCAGACACCCCCAGCTACTCCCGCAGGCAAGTGCGCCACAGTCCTCCCAGCGCACTTGGTCCCCGCTAACATTAGGAAGGACATCCTGGATGGCAAGGACAGCAAGTACGTCAACCTTGCCTCCCTCCTCATTTCAGTCCAAGACCTAGCATAGAAAGGCCTATGCCTGGGGAGACGTGTTGGTGGTCCTCAAGGCAAAAGACCTAAGGCTCAATCGCAAATTATCTGTCCCGGAATTCGCGTTGGCCTTTGGAATGCTCAGGGATGTCCTATGTTCCGCCTCCCCCATCAGGAGGGAAGAGTTAGACCTTTACCTCCACACCTTGGTGGATCTGGGTTACAAATACGGAGGTTTTTTGTTCTACGATTACCACTGCTCCTTCTCAGCCAAAGCAGGGGCCAGGCTGTTACAATTTCAGACCACCACAGATCAGAATCACATGGACACTGAATTGTTCTGCCGTCACTTCGCCGGGCTGTGCTCACCCTTATGCGCTATTTGCCAATCCTCCACTCACACCGCCACATGGTGCGCCAACACCTCCAACAGTCGCCCATTCGAACTTCCCTCCACCTCAAGGGCAGCTTCAAGCCCACCAGCCACTCAGCAGGCGGACAAGTTCGGGTGTCCAGTACAGACAGCAGGGGGAGCGGCCATCTGCAACAACTTCAACTATGGCTCCTGCAACTTTAGCCAATGCTGTCTAAGGCAAACAGCCTTACATGTCACAGAGCAAACCCTAAAACACTATGCAAAGTCAAACAGCAGAATAAATAAATAAATTTTGACTAGGCCGTATAAATATTCCCTGGCTAGAGCTCTACCTCACCTCCCACCCCATCCCCTCTCTCACCACCTTCCTCATCCAAGGCTTCACAGCAGGCTTTCACACAGGCCTCATTTCCCTGCCCCACACAACTCACAAGTGAAGGAACCTACGCTCAGCCACCACAGACGAGTAGGCCATAGACCAGCTCTTGCTGACTGAGCTAGAAAGAGGCTTCATCATAGCCCCCTTCACTAAGCCCCCCTTCAACACCTGGAGAGTCAGCCCTATTGGGCTTGTCAAGGGCAAGTTCTCGAATAAAGTTTGTTTGGTGTAAGACCTGTCTGCGCCTCATTCTTCCCCTACCCCCAGCCTGAACTCCTTAATCCCCAAGAATTCTTGGCCAGCACCAACAATGTGGATTCAGGAGACTCATCTCTGGGTTCCCCCGGGTTTTCCTTTCTCAGTTATGGCAGGAGAGCTGGAGGAGCCTGAGGAAGTCCCCACAACCAGTGAAGGTAGGCAGCCGTCTGCTGACTCTGATGCCATTTTTCTCGATGCGATTCTTGTCAAGCCTGCCTTGCATACACACGATCATGAAAAAAAAATGCTCGAGCAAAGCGCGGTGACGTACAACAACGTACGACAGCACTATAAAGGGGAAGTTCCATTCAGATGGTGCCACCCTTTGGGCTGCTTTTGCTGATTTTGTGTTAGGAAAAGTTTGGAGATCGACGATTCGCACTTTTCAGTCTTCACGCTTTTCAGTCTGTTACAGTGCTCCCGTCTCATAACTTGCTTCTGAGCATGCACATTTTTTCCCTATCGTTAAAGCCTACACGCGACCGTTTTTCACAACGTAAAAAATTAGAGCATGTTGTAAATTTTTAATGGCCATTTTTCACGTCAAGAAAAATGCTCTGGAGCCTACAAACAATAGTTTTTAATGACCACTTAAAAAAATTGCATTTTTATCGTCATGAAAAACGGTCGTGTGTACGCAGCATTAGCCTACATTGGAGTTTGTGGACCGTAATGTGAATAAGGAAAACTTTGGTACTGAGCAGAGAAAAGACCTTACCCTTGCCAGGGCCTGGGAAAATGTAGTATTGATTAATGATGTACCTGTTGAAGCAGGTGATAGGCCATGTTTTCCTTATTTTAGCAACAACGACGATTTACTGTATTGTGTATGAAAATGAATGATGAAGTGGTTGAACAGTTGGTGGTTCCTAAGCCAAAAAAAACTTGTATACTAAAACTGGAGAGCCAGGTGGTTATAATAATAATGGAATAAACCTTGAGAGACATTTTGAAAAAATGAGCACCTGTGGTCATCGAAGGATATATGGCCATACACAAATCCATATGCATATAAACTAGGCCTTGTGAATGTGAATTTCAGGAGTGGTCCTTTAAGGTAGGCGATAGCCACTAAGGAATACAAGGGCCATATATGACCGGAGATCAGATCAATGAGGCCCCAAAGTGGTTGAGCTTAGCAATCTATAGCAGGTCCAAGCACACTACACAAACCTAAACCAATTGTATAAGCGATGGACCAACAATGGATGCTCCAAAATAGAAGTAATGGAATGATCTTAATACATATATCAATACAGTGCCTTGAAAAAATCCATGGTTTTCTTGTCGGAATTTCCGATCACGTGTACGCGGCATAGAAATCAGAGAAGCAGCCAAGAGGCCAATGGTAACTCTGGAGGAGCTGCAGAGATCCACAGCTCAGGTGGGAGAATCTGTCCACAGGACAACTACTAGTCGTGCACTCCACAAATATTGCCTTTATAGAAGAGTGGCAAGAAGAAAGCCAATGTTTAAAGAAAGCTATGAAAAGTCCCATTTGCAATTTGCGCAAAGCCATGTGGAGAACACAGCAAACATGTGGAAGAAGGTGCTCTGGTCAAATGAGACCAAAATTGAACTATTTGGCCTAAAAGCAAAACGCTATGTGTGGCAGAAAACAAACACTGCATGTCCCCCTGAACACACCATCCCCCACCATGAAACATGATGGTGGCAGCATCATGTTGTGGGGATGCTTTTCTTCAGCAGGGACGGGAAAGCTATTTAGAGTTGATTGGAAGATGAATGGAGCCAAATACAGGGCAATCTTAGATGTAAACCTGCTATAGTCTGTAAAAGACTTGAGACTAAGGCAGAGGTTCATCTTCTAGCAGGACAACCACCCTAAACATACAACCAGAGCTACAATGAAATGGTTTAGATCAGGGATATGCAATTATCGGACCTCCAGCTGTTGCAGAACTACAAGTCCCATGAGACATAGCAAGACAGCCACAAGCATGGCACCCAGAGGTAGAGGCATGATGGGACTTAGTTTTGCAACAGCTAGAGGTCCGCTAATTGCATATCCCTGGGTTATATCAAAGCATATTCATGTGCTAGACTGGCCAAGTCAAAGTCCAGGCCTAAATCCAATTGAAAATCTGTGGCAACACATTAAAATTGCTGTTCACAGACACTCTCCATCCAATCTGACAGAGCTCGAGCTTTTTTGCAAAGAAGAATGGGCAAAAATGTCACTCTCTAGATGTGCTGGTAGAGACATCCCAAAAAGTGTTGCAGCTGTAATTGCAGCCATAGGTGGTTCTAAAAGTGAATTGACTAAGGGGGTCTGAATACAGATGCATGCCACACATTTTACATATTTGTTATAACAAAATTGAAAATCATTTATAATTTTCCTTCCACTTCACAATTATGTGCCACTTTGTGTTGGTCTATCACATAAAATCCTAATAAAATACATTTATGTTTTTGGTTGCAACATGAAAATTGTGGAACATTTCAAGGGGCATGAATATTTTTTTAAGGCACTGTAAATTAAAGGATAGTGGAGACATCTAGGTCTTTGTTCAGACCCTTTGGAGAAAGAGAATTTAACTTAAAGATCCAAAATGTCTCTCTAGAGCAGAACCAACCCAGCGCTTTACCCGTTAGCTGGCCACACTGATCTGGACACTGTAGCCGCTCATCCATCCTTTCCTTGTGACTGTGTTGCATGTTAAGTGGGCTCTTTCTCATGGACTATATGCTTTCTTTCACATTTTAATTTGCAAGTACATAATGGGGTTGATTTACTAAAGGCAAATCCACTCTGCGCTACAAATGCACTTGAAAGTGCAGTCACTGTAGAACCGAGGAGAACATGCAAGGAAAAAAAAAAAAAGCATTTTTGCTTGTACATGATTGGATGATAAAATCAGCAGAGCTTCCCCTCATTTCAGATCTTCCCCCTCGGATTTACAGCGACTGCATCCAAGTGCACTTTCAAGTGCATTTGAGTGGACAGTGGATTTCCCTTTAGTAAATCAATTCCAATATGTTGTTTTTAATAAAGCCCTTTGATCCTTTTACTACACCAGAGGTCTGCGCTGTTTTTTTCCTTCCTTTCCCTTTGCAATTCAGTAACTCAGGTTACAACTCACCTTTTAACACATGCACAGCACTGCATGGTAACATGCGGTATATGCGTCTCGCCATTCATTCTGAACGCTACACC
Source organism: Rana kukunoris (assembly GCA_029574335.1). Taxonomy (NCBI): domain Eukaryota; kingdom Metazoa; phylum Chordata; class Amphibia; order Anura; family Ranidae; genus Rana; species Rana kukunoris. The sequence continues at coordinate 104,074,443 of CM056056.1, read as the reverse complement.
AAAATATACAGTAGACCTAAACATAACTGTGCTGTGCTATACAGATACCATAAATAGAGCAGGTGTTTTTTTTTTTCCGTACCTTGGGTTGAATCAGCTGCCCTAACACAACACAGGTAAAAGTGCATGAGTTAACACATGCAATGTTAACCTGTAACGAAACGCGTCTGGGACGTAGGCAGCAGTGACGTCACCGCGTTCGCGTGAGGAGGAAGGGCTCCTGCTACATGCCGGCCGGCATTTTTCTTATTGCTACTTCCCATGATCATTTATGTAAGTGGCTTTTTATATCCTTTTAATAAATCGCATTGGTAATGCACTATATGAGGTCTCCTTTTCCTATTTATGGTTCATCGCTGCCTGCATGTTATGCATATTGATGCTTAAACCAACGTGACATTCTGTGATTACTTGGCGAGGCTCCTAAGAAGCCGTGTGATTGATTTCTGCGATATGCTGCTGTGGATTCTATAGGCTTTCTTATAGCTTATATTTGGTAAGCTCCTGTCCATGTGGTGGTGGTTCACGACTGTCTGAAGTGCACTGGGGTTCTTCCTGTGATACACAGAATTTTTTATTGGACTTTATGTTGGCGCAAACTTTCTTCTTTTTTATACTTATTTGTGTTAAGTCACGTGATTGCTGCCTTCGTCATATTTGTTTGTTTTTCATTTCTTATTTAGGTTAGCGCAAATTTTTTTCTTGTTGTAAGGGTGTGAAAGGGCCTTTTTTCGGAAAACATTGAGGTTAATATAATCAGCATTATCAGAGTCAAGAAAGCGAAAATGTAGAGTTATACTGCAAAACATTTTAACACCTTTAAAATTGCAGTGGTTATTTGGATTATCATCAAGCGCTGGTAAATTGACAGCGCTATATAAGTACCTCTAATAACTAAAAATGTATTATTAACTTGCAGTTCATATTTAAATATAAAAACAAATACGTCCATGAAGTTGGCTTTCCATTTTTTGGATACCTCAGGTGACCTTTTCAAAAAATGTATAGGCCTACTGTTACTATAACCGTTATGCACATGATGAATGCAGTGAGCTTTCACAATTTACTAGTCACTGCTTAAAAACAATTATACACCTGAGATCCACGTTCAACTAAACAGTAAAAGAAAAAAAGAAAGCCTTAAAAACTCAACATTTGCTTGATGTCCGTCTGCATACCTAATGATTTCACACTTATAATACAAGTTGGAAAGAGCTAGTTCAACATTTCTCAACTGCAATTCAATACCAAATCTTTATTAAGCCCAACTGTGTCTTTGCTTCTGACATTTATTACATTTAAAATGCATTTCATTTTTATAACACTCATCCTGCCAGATGGTGAACTCCTTCAAGGTACTAAGTTGCTGAATAAAGTAAATAGGAAATGCAATCAAGTTAAATGAAGTGCATGCTCACCCATTCTGTGCCATCTACACTGCCGCCTAAAATGGCCAGAGAAAGATTTATGTTTCACTGGGTATTTGTATTTAAATCAATGTGCTGATTCCAAATGCATGGGCTAAATGAAGATTACAGGAATAGGCTATATTATTATTACTAAATGCTATTATACATTCATGAATTCTCATAAAAGCTTTACATGATAATGGGAGGATTATAAAATATTGAAATGGCCCATTCTATAGACACAGACTCATAAGTGTATAGTTTATAAAAGAAACTAAAAAGAAAAAAAAAGCTTTTTTTAAATCTTAATAAGAAACTTTGCATAATCAGCAGATATGAAAAATAAACTGGTGTCCTCCTTGAAAAATTCCAAGTGCTCTAGAACTTGCCAATGAGTGCTTCAATATCTGAACAGCATTATGTGACAATGTAAGAAAAATATAAATTTGGTCTGCTCATACAGTAGATAGACAGATACATTCTAAAGCCTGGCAAGCACTTATGTATTTGTTGTTACTTAACCACTTCTTTACTGGGCACTTAAACACCCCTCCTGCCCAGACCAATTTTCAGCTTTCAGTGCTCTCACACTTTGAATGACAATTACTCAGTCATGCAACACTGTACCCAAATGATTTTTTTATCCTTTCTTTTGGTGGTATTTAATCACCTCTGGGTGCGCTATTAATGAAAAAAGACTGAAAATTTTGAAAAATAAATAAATTGTTTTCTTAGTTTCTGTGATAAAATTTTGCAAATTAATAACTTTTCTTCATAAATTTTGGCCACAATTTATACTGCTACATGTCTTTGATAAAAATAACCCAACATTTTTGGAAATTATTTGCTCTGTGTGAACGTTTTAGAGTCTACAAGCTATAGTGGAAATCATAGAAAATTATCACATCTGATCACACCTGATGTACTGAAGGCCTATCTCATTTCTTGAGACCCTAACAAGCCAGGAAAGTACAAATGCCCCCCAAATAACCCCTTTTTGGAAAGTAGACATTCCAAGGTATTTAGTAAGAGGCATGGTGAGTTATTTGAAGTTGTAATTTTTTCCCACAATACTTTTCAAAATTAAGATTTTTATTTATTATTATTATTTTTTTTTTAAATTGTCATTGTAATAGCTTATTTCTCTCACATGGCATGTGCATACCACAAATGACACCCCAAAATACATTCTGTTACTCCTCTCGAGTAGAACGATACCCCATGTGTGAGACTTTTTCACTGCCTGGCAACTTACAGAGGCCCAACATGAAGGGAGCGCCATCAGGGGTTTTAGGAGCATAAATTGCACATCTAACTAGTTGACTACCTATTACACCTTTGGAGGCCCTGGAACACCAGGACAATGGAATTACCCACAAATTACCCACATTTTGTAAAGCTAACACCCCAACGTATAATCTATAAGGCATAATGAGTCTTTTGAACAATTTTTTTTTTTCAGCAGTTTTTGGAAAATGTGGAAAAAAAATGAAAACGCATTTTTTTTTTTTACACAAAGTTGTCCGTTTATAAGATATTTCCAACACATAACATTTAGATAGCAAAAATGACACCCCAAAATACATTCTGCTACTCCTTTTGAGTACAACGATACCACATGTGTGAGACTTCTACACAGCCTGACCACATACAGAGATCCAACATGCAAGGAACACCGTCAGGTGTTTCAGAGATACATAGCATGGACATACCAAGAATTACACCTCAAAATACATTATGCTGAGCAAAGCATAAAAGAAAGAAAAAAAAAAAAAAGGATTACCTGTGGTGTTAGTAGCACAGTTCTACACAGCAGGATAGCAGGCAGGGACTTGGTCAGCAACGGAATACACAATTATCCAGGCAGGGATACTGTCCTGTCAAGGTTAGTGCAGGCAGACATATTGTCAGCAGTCCTCCCGACACCCCACACGGAGGCTTCTGAGGCAACAGATTACTTCTTACATTCAAACTTTCCCGTCCATTCCGGACATCCTTGCTGAACCGACGGAGTTTGAGGCACTGCTTCTGCAGGCGGATCCTCCAACACATGTGATATCTCAACTCTACTCCCTGTTGCTCAATATCTCCTTCCCTGACCCCCTGCCGTTTACAGTGGCCTGGGAGACGGACCTCCGCCACTCTATCTCCCTTATTGACTGGAAGAAGTGTTTTGTCCTGACACACAAACTATCCTTGACCACTAAGACGCAAGAGAAGGGGTTCAAGCTGCTAACGAGATGGTATAGATGCCCAACAACTGTCCATCATTTCAATTCGGCAGTGCCGGATACCTGCTGGCGGTGTCTTAATCACCAGGGGAACCATGCTCCACATCTGGTGGGGGGGTGCAGGGATTCTGGCAGCGGATTTTCAAACTCTACTGCAAACTGATGGCGACCTCTATTCACCCCTCTCCTGAGATAGCTCTCTTATCTATACTTCCGGGCACGCTCAAATCCATCAAAAACGATATACTACGACACTTCCTGGCGGCGGCCAGAGTGGTGATCCCCCGTCATTGGAGATCGGCAACCATGCCTTCCCTGGGAGATTGGGCTGTCGAAGTGGACCGCACATGGGACCTTGAGCGTCTGTTGGCGGAGGAGGGTGGTAAAAGCAAGCAGTTTTCCCTCACTTGGACTTCATGGTCCATGTTCCGATACTCTTCTGAGTATGTCTCTTGGGCCGAACGTGGCATGGACGATGTGACCCTGATGCCATGATGGAGTGACTCTTGTCCATTGATTCTTGTCCCCTGTCTCTATGCCCCCCTCTTTGTCTGCCCCTGCTTCTTGTCCTTTTCTTGATATCTAAATACTTCCTTAAGAATTCATAGAGCTAACGTATCATGGCCTCGACCCGCCTATGGTTACTTACCCGTTATGGGACCCCATGGGTCTTATATTACTTTCAGGTCCATGTATAATCTCTCCCATTATACCGCGTGTGATACAACACTGCACCACTCACTACTGTGAGGTTGGTAGATACAATGATTATTTCATGTACCTAGAGACTGCTCAATCATACGGCCCTATGTTGGTCCACGCGCACATGCTCTTATTCCCATATTTTTATTTATTTTTTTGTTGTTTCTTCTCTCTACTCACATACCTAAGACATGCTTTTAATATGTCATACACGATGCTTACTGTTGATATAATTGCTTTTACTGTATGTACTACTTGAGACGTTATTTGCCTCTCTGTTTCTCTCTTTTTCTGAATAAAATAAGATTGAATTAAAAATATTGGTCCTGGTAGTAGGCAGGTCCATGTCGTGTGGTCAGTTCATGCAACAGACAGAGGCATGATGACATAGGTCCTACAGGCAGCAGGCAGAAGTAGGGCCTTGTTCAGGACAGAATGGGGACAGGGGTAGAGGCTTCTCCCACCCAAATCTCTGAAGCCTCCGGGCAACCAGACCCTAATCTAGGATGAGAAAACAAAAAAAAATTATTTTCTTCTTCTAGAAAAAAAAATCTGGAGCCCCTCACATATGTGAGACCCCTGTGTTGAATCCCAGTTGTCCAGTAGCAGGGTACAAGATCAGTTCATGAGGCAGGCAAAAGGCATGGTTAAACAGTCCAAGGTCAGTTCCAGATCAGGCAGAGGCATTACAGAATCGTTAGGCAGAAGAGTGGTCGAAAAACAGTCCAGGGTCAATTCCAGATCAGGCAGAGGTATTACAAAATCGTTAGGCAGAATCGTGGTCGAATAACAAGCCAGGGTCAGTTACAAAGCAGGCAGTGGCATAAAGGGTGTGAAGGCAGGAACGGAGGATTACGTTTACCATACTAAACTAATAATTTAGTTTAGTATGGTAAAGGCGAAAAAGAGTCAGTTACACAGAGGCCTGGTTGGGAAGGACACTCGACACAATGATAAACTGTGTCTCGTCTGACTCCTTCCCTGGCACACACCTTGCATCTTTTTTGACCTCGTCGGCCTGATGCTGTGGGAGAGACTTTACCTGGGAAGTGACATTGGGAGAGTCGACTTATAACATCTAAACAGATGTTTTGGGGTAGGTCGTCCTGGAATATCAGGGCAGTGGTGATTTTCTCCTGGTAGCCAAGGAGGGGTAGGGGGTTTTGGGTGGACTTGCGGTAAATAATATAAAAAAATAAATTGCTACTTTTTTGTACCAATGGTACGTGCGCCTTGTGGCAAGGTATGGTGCCAACATTTGGTCGTTAAAGTCGACTCCCCCCATGAACGAATTTTAGTCCTGGATGCATGTGGGCTTTTGGATGGTGGTGGCGCCTTCTGCGGGTTTCCACAAAGGAATTGTGGATGGAAGACAACATATACACATCTCTTCTGTCCTTCCACTTCACTGCCAGAACCTCCTTGTTGCGCAGACTTGCCGATTCCCCTTTCCTCAGCTTTTTATTCACAAGGCTTTGAGGAAAGCCTTACCGTGCCACATGCTGGGGTCTGCTTCCGGTGAAGGTTGTGGAACAGGGAAAGAGAGGTGTAAAAGTTGTCTACGTACAAGTGGTAGCCTTTATCCAGTAGGAGGTTGATAAGTTGCCAAACAACTTTTCCACTTGATCCCAAGTAGTCTGGGCAATTGGGGGGATGCAGCTGGGTGTCCTTCCCTTCGTAGACTAAGAAGGAATACAGGTACCCTGTGACTCGTTCACATAGTTTGTAAACCTTCACCCCATAGCGGGCTCTTTTGCTGGGTATAAACTGTTTGATTTTAGGTCGGCCACAAAATTTAACAAGGGACTCATCCACACATATGTGTTGTTCCGGGGTATATAACTGGGGGAATAATTCCGAAAAATAATTTAACAAGGGGCGAATTTTGAAAAACCTGTCAAAATTTGGGTGATTTCTGGGAAGGCACTGGGTGTTATCATTGAAGTGGAGGAACCTCATGACCATAAAATATCTGGTTCTGGGCATTGTTGCAGAGAACATTGGCATATAGTAAATGGGGAGTTTTGACCAAAAGGAATGCATATTTCATTTTTTGGGTTGAGTCCCATGCAAAATGTGAGGCCTAAAAAAAACTTAAACTCCTCCACCGTTAGGTCTCTCCACTGGAGGGGACGGGCATAAGAAGATGTTGGATTATTGGCAATAAATTGTTCGGCATATAGGTTGCACTGCGCCACAATTCTAGAAAGCAGTTCCTCGGTAAAAAATTAATCAAAAAAATAAATTGGGGAAAAATTGTCCGTGCCCACCTGGACTCCTGGCTGGGCAGTGAAAGGGGGAATGTTGGCTTCTACGGAATTTGGAGGAAGCCACAAGGGGTTCTGAAGGGCATAGGGAAGGATGGCATGGGTCCTTGGCCTTTGTTGCCGAGGTACTGCAGTGCTGGTGGATGACACTTCTGTATTGGTGGATGGCAGTTCGGTGCTGGTGGATGGCATGTCGGTGCTGGTGGATGCCACTGCCTCCTTACCAGAGCGCCTTCGTTTGGCAGGCTGACTATCTTCCCCCTCTGAGCCTGTCACTGTTCCACTACTGTAGACTGGCTCATAGTCTACGTCCGAATACGAAAAAGAAAGCTCCCCGTTGCTCTCGTCAGGCGTGGAAAGAATTTGATATGCCTCCTCGGCGGAAAAGCAACGTTTTGACATGGTTTCTGGTAGTGGTGATGCGACTTCACAGATGTGCACTGAGGCGGCACAGATGGGCAGAGATGGGTACTGAGGTGGCAGAGATGGGTACTGAGGTGGTGGAACAGATGTACACCGATGAGGAAGCACAGATGTGTACTGATTGCACAGATGAGGCGGCACAGGTAGCACTAATGGGGTGGCACAGATGTGCGTTGAGGCGGCACAGATGGGTACTGATGAGATGGGTACTGATGTGCAACGATGAGGCGGCACACATGTGCACTGATTGACTGCGGCACAAGTGGTCACTGATGAGGTGGCATAGGTGGGCACTGCAGAGGTGGCACAGGTGGGCACTGCCGAGGTGGCACAGCTGAGCACTGATACACACCGATTGCAGATGTGCACTGAGGCGGCAGATGGGCACTGATCACAGGTGGGCACAGGTGGTACTGGTGGCACAAGTGGTACTGGTGGTCACCAAGTGTTTCCCCGGGCACTGATTGGGCACTGATTGGGATGTTTTTCACAGTATGGCACTTTGTAACACTTTGTTACTTTTTAACAGAACTCACACAACATTCTCCCTCCTCACAAGTGGTGTCTGTGTGAGGAGGGAGAGCTGGCAATGAGAGATGATCTCATATGTTTACATTTGAGATCATCTCTCATTGGCCACGACAATCACCAGAGGCGATTTAGTTTGCATGTGCCGCGCTATATAAGTTTTTCATTCATTCATTCATTCAAATAGCCGCTGTGATTGGCTATTTACCGAGATCTGGGATTGGCTGTGTCCAAGGGACACAGCTAGCACAGAAGTTTCCCAACGCGCGCTCAAGTAAACGAGTAAAGGGGCGGCCGTGAAAAGATGGCGTCCCAGAGATTCAGAGCCACCCTGCGGCCGTACATAGTCGTACGGCCGTCGGGAAGTGGTTAAAATGGAACTCCAGTTGTGTTTTTAACATGTTGTACATTAAATAAATGTTACTCCTGTCCAAGATCCCACATTACTCCTCTTCCGAGTAGAGTGAAAGCCAGCAATACTCCACCAATTTCCCATACTACCAGGCCGTCATGGACACATCCCTTGGGGTAGGGATTATAGAGTGGGTGTGGTGCTGCTTATGGGAATGTTTGACCATTCTTCCAGAAGCACATTTGTGAGGTCAGGCACGGAAGTTGGAGAGAAGGCCTGGCTCGCAGTCTCCGCTCTAATTTACCCCAAAGGTGTTCTATCGGGTTGAGGTCAGAACTCTGTGCAGGCCAGTCAATTTTCTCCACCCTAAACTTGCTCATCCCTGTCTTTATGGATCTTGCTTTGTGCACTCATGTGCAATCATGTCGGAACAGGAAGGGGCCATCCCCAAACTGTTCCCACAAAGTTAGGCACATTAAATTGTCCAAAATGGGGGGCGTGACCGGAAGCCGACTCGGATGCAAGCCTAGTCTAAGAGCTCTCTCTGCCCACAGCTTACCGGCTATTTGAGACCTTCCACCCACCATCCATGGGTCGCTCCAGGACGACCAGGTCCTCCACATCCAGGGGATCATCCCAGCCCCCTCCGGGAATATCCACGGACCTCAGGGACTTCTTTATCCAGCCCGGGCTCCCGCAGAGCAAGGACTCCAAGATGGCGCCGGGCTCGTACGCGCCTGACATGCGGTCCCCCCCGCGGCTCTCTCATTCCATCCCGGCGCAGCTCCGGACCCCAGTCGACCAGGTACTTCTCCCGCAGACGATCGAAAGCGGACGCCGCTGGTCGGGTGAGCACACATCCCCTGCCTGGTCCCCTTCCATCGCGCAGGCCTCGCAGCAGAACTCGCGGGCCGCCGCCATCTTGGGACACCCGGAGCACTGCACACAGTGTTCTGAGGCCTACCCGCAGCTACTCCATTCAGAGTCCGATCCGGCCCTGAGAAGAGCGGAGGCCAGTTCACCAGACCCCTCGGGGGATGCGGAGGACTTTCCAGTATTGCCACAATCAGCCCATCCACAGCCACTGGCACCATCCGCCCACAGGCCGAGTCCCCCTGGCCCCTCTTCACCTCGGGACAGGGGGGGGGGATGATCTGCCGCGCCAAGAGTTCTATGGATATCTCCAAATTCGCCACTATGCGCTGACCATCGCCCCAAACCTGCAGTTCTCCCCCCCAACGGCTTTTGAGAAGCTGATATTGGCGGGCACGGCACAAGAGGGCTTGATCTCTAACATATATAAAATATTGAATTCCTGGCCTGTAGACACTTTGGGCAAACACGCGTACATGCTTAAGTGGGATAAGGCCCTAGGCGAGGAGATATCCATGGAACAATGGCGGGTGATCTGGTCCCAAGCAGCAAAAAGCTCGATCTGTACGTTGTACAAGGAGAACATATATAAAATCCTATACTACTGGTACATGACACCTGACGTTCTTCACGCCATTTACCCGACCACTTCGGACCGCTGCTAGCGTTGTCGACAGGACAAGGGAACTCTTCTCCATGTTTACTGGAGTTGCCCGATGATTGTCCCCTTCTGGAACTCGGTCCAGCAATTACTGGACAGACTTCTGGATCGGACGCTCCCCTTGACCCCGAAAGTCTACCTATTAGGATTACCCCCACCGAATCTCCCAGCACCCTACAAAAAACTGACCAGACATATCCTCACGGCAGCGCGCTGTCTAGTAGCTCTACATTGGAAGCGCTCGCCCCCCCCCCCCCCGAGGCCCTATATACTAGGATCAAAGATGTGGAACTAATGGAGAGGATGACAGCCAGAATGAGGGACAGATTGGAGGCCCACGACGAGGTCTGGGAGCTTTGGCACCGTCGGGAGGAGATATCGTGATCAGGTACGTGGGCCACACTGGTGACTTCCCTTCCCATCCCCTCCTCCCTCCCTCACCCTTTCCCCCCTTCTTCTAGTTGCTATTTCTTTTCTTCTCTTCTTATCTATACCCGTGAAACCACGGGTGCTTCTAGATGGTTCAAAACGAGGTTGATGCACTCACGTGTTCTTGTCTCTATTTTTGTATCTTGCACCTGATTTATGTAGCTGCACTTTAGCACGACCTTCCAGCTGCCCTGTGAGAGGGTACATAGCAGGTCAGATACAACGGTGAAAGCTGTCACGTAGAATGCAGACCACTCTATTAGATGTTGCTTATGTGAATGATCTTATTTGTATAAGTGTATTGAAACCTTCTAAATAAACTATTATTGATAAAAAAAGAAATTGTCCAAAATGTCTCAATATGCTAAGGCCTTAAGGCCACGTACACACGAGCAAATGAATCTGTACATACAATCAAACCAAAATCCCCGCCGGCAGACAGCGTGGTGACGTGGCAGTGGCGTTGACGCCGCCACGTCACCGCACCAGGAAGTAAAACACTTCCGCACATACGTCGAATCCATTCAACGCATGTGCAGGCAGATATGTCTGCATGCTTCAAAATCTGTCTCCTGGCAAAATATGTCTGTCCGCCCGTACACACGATCTAATCTGTCTGCTGAAACGGTCTGTCAGACCGTTTCCAGCAGATAGATTTGATCGTGTGTATGCAGCCTTAGAGTTCCCTTCACTTGAACTAAAGGGTCAACCGCTGAACATCGAGTGTTGATTTTCCCTGTTTTTACTCATTCATTGAATATACACTGATCTTGTGTGGCCCTCTGGTTCTTGCACAGCCATGCTGTTTTTGAATTGTGACAGTGGGTGTGGGGAGAGAACTTCCTGTTCACTGTTACTTGGTGGGTGTACGAGGAGAGGTGCTGGAGCATGTTAAAAATTACACCCTAAATACCTAAATATGGGTGCTCCGAAAGGAGCAGACCTAGCACATAGTATAATTATATATCACCTATGCATGTATTCTGTCATACTATCCAACTCGTCAGAAACTCTAACCACTTAACTTACAGTTTCTTTAAACCATAAGTAATTGGAATTTTTGACTAATTCCTGTTTGGACACAACATCAGAAAACCGAATAGGGTCCGGTGCAGGATATTATGAGCGGAGATTGTCACTTTAAAACTGATACTAGCCAACAAAATGGCGGCCTCCATGGCGGTGAGCCGCTGTGGTGTCAAAATGTCTAAATCATCCAGTACCGTACTCTATTCGGTTACCGGTGTTCTGTCCAAACAGAAATTCGTAAAAATATCCTATTACTGATGTTTTAACCACTTCAATACAGGGCTTTTATACCACTTCCATACCGGGCCTATTCTGGCAATTCTCTCCTGTACAAACCATCATTCTTTTGCTAGAAAATTACTCAGAACCCCCAAACATTATATATGAATTTTTAGCAGACACCCTAGGGAATAAAATGACAGTTATTGTAACAGAGGAGGTTTAGTGCTATAGTTGCTTCTCTCGCTCTAACGCATGCGGCGATACCTCACATATGTGGTTTGAACGGCGTTTACATATGTGGGCCGGACTTACATGAGCGTTCGTCTCTGAGCACGAGCTACCGGGGACAGGGGCGTTTTTTTATTTTTTACTTTTTTTGTCACTTTTATTCCTATTATAACCCTAATGTAAACATCCCTTGTAATAGGAATGGTGTGGGACAAGTCTTCTTTATGGAGAGATGCAGGGTCAATAAGACCCCACATCTCTCCTCCAGGCTAGAAAGCATGAGATTGTGAAAAAAAAAATCACAGATCTTATGCTTACTAGCCGCAATCGCGGCTTTGTTTACTTCTTGGAACCCGGGTGTGAGGTCATCACATCACGCCTGGGCCTCCGACGGTCATAGAGTTGACTGGTAAACATCTGGTCACCAGTCATCTCTGTGCTCAACATGTGACAAGACACCGGCGCACGACGATTCTTTTTTCTGGCCCCCGATGGCACAGGAAAGCCCGGAGATGCACTGGGTGGTGGATTTGCCACTATGATCATTCTTATCGTGCGCAGAATCGCCGGCAGAAGAGAAGGATATCTAAATGATGCATCTAGCTGCAGGCATCCTTCATATATTCCCCCACAAAGCCCAGGACGTAATATGACGTCCACCCAGAATGGTAGATAGCATCTGTGGACATCATATTACTATGTTTGGGTATTGAAGTGGTTAAAGAAACTGGAAGTGACGTGGTTGGAGATCTGACGCATTGAAGTATTTGACAGAACACAGGCATTGTGTAAGGTGACCATAAAGGTCATATAGGGATAATTAGAGAAGAATGATGCACTTTCCAACTAAGCTGAAAGATATGTAAAGGATTTGTGCCATCGGCGCAAAAAAAACAACCAATGCCTTGTTTGCTGCAATCAAGGTGCATACCACCCTTCCTGATGATGCTAATCCTTTTTGTGAAATGCATAGAAGCTGCTGGGCTTCCTGATGACAAAAATCCCTTTTGTGAAACACGTAGAGGCTGCTGGGAAAAATTCACTTCACTTCCTGCTAAACGAGAGTGAAGCCTGGAACGCATGCCGATAGAGGAAAGCACAGGGGTATACACGCTGACACTTTGCCCACTTACACAGCTGGATCAGCTTGGTGCTGACTTAGGGGCACATCTAAATGTGAGTCAAATAGTCTTTTTTCAACCTTTTAACAAAGAGTAGAGATATACTACACCATGATGGCTATCTATCTTTTATGAGAGCTAATAGAGCAAGAGAGACCAAATTGCATTGATACACTGCTTGGGAAGGTTGCAGATTGATCGATTGTATGGAGTGGTTATGCAATTATTGAACCAAAGGCACATACAGATCTATATCTGGTGAGTGGCCATTTCACTAGGTGGTGGTGTAGTCACAAATAATCGGTGGATTTAGATGCACTTAACCACAAACAAGGAACGAATTCATGGGAACACATATTTTTGCAGCTGCACTTTATTGATTGATGGACTTACTGATAAGTCGAACGACTTATCACATGATATGTTAGTATTTTCACTTTGTTTATATTTGTTTACACTTGGCACCTGCACTTTATTTTGTCCAAATATTGATATATATATTTTTATATATTTTTGGGTTATTAGCACTGTATATTTGATTTGATTTACATGTTTATTGGATTATTAATTTACACTTATACATATGTTTATTCATATACAGTCAGGTCCATAAATATTGGAACATCGACATGATTCTAATCTTTTTGGCTCTATACACTACCACAATGGATTTGAAATTAAATGAACAAGATGTGCTTTAACTGCAGACTTTCAGCTTTAATTTGAGGGCATTTACATCCAAATCAGGTGAATGGTGTAGGAATTATAACAGTTTGTATATGTGCCTCCCACTTTTTATGGGACCAAAAGTAATGGGACAATTGGATATTGAGCTGTTCCATGGCCAGGTGTGTGTTATTCCCTCATTATCCCATTTACAACGGCCAGATAAAAGGTCCAGAGTTAATTTTAAGTGTGCTATTTGCATTTTGAATCTGTTGCTGTCAACTCTCAATATGAGATCCAAAGATCTGTCACTATCAGTGAAGCAAGCCATCATTAGGCTGAAAAAAGCCATCATTAGGCTGAAAAAACAAAACAAACCCATCAGAGAGATAGCAAAAACATTAGGTGTGGCTAAATCAACTGTTTGGAACATCCTTAAAAATAAAGAATGCACCGTGAGCACCAAAAGACTCGGGAAAGACCATGGAAAACAACTGTGGTGGATGACCCAAGAATTCTTTCCCTGGTGAAGAAAACACCCTTCACAAGAGTTGGCCAGATCAAGAACACTCTCCAAGAGGTAGGTGTATGTGTGTCAATGTCAACAATCAAGAGAAGACTTCACCAGAGTGAATACAGAGGGTTCACCACAAGATCTAAACCATTGGTGAGCCTCAAAAACAGGAAGGCCAGATTAGAGTTTGCCAAAAAACATCTAAAAAAGCCTTCACAGTTCTGGAACATCCTCCTATGGGCAAATGAGACCAAGATCAATTTGTACCAAAGTGGTGGGAAGATAAGAGTATAGAAAAGGAAAGGTACTGCTCATGATCCAAAGCATACCACCTCATCAGTGAAGCATGGTGGTGATAGTGTCATGGCATGGGCCTGTATGGCTGCCAATGGAACTGGTTCTCTTGTATTTATTGATGATGTGACTGCCGACAAAAGCAGCAGGATGAATTCTGAAGTGTTTCGGGCAATATTATCTGCTCATATTCAGCCAAATGCTTCAAAACTCATTGCAGATGGACAATGACCCGAAGCATACTGCCAAAGCAACCAAAGAGTTTAAGGGAAAAGGTGAAATGTTATGCAATGGCCAAGTCAATCACCTGACCTGAATATGATTGAGCATGCATTTCACTTGCTGAAGACAAAACTGAAGGGAAAATGCCCCAAGAACAAGAACTAAAGACAGTTGCATTAGGCCTGGCAGAGCATCACCAGGGATGAAACCCAGCGTCTGGTGATGTCTATGCGTTCCAGACTTTAGGCTGTAATTGACTGCAAAGGATTTGCAACCAAGTTTTAAAAAGTGAAAGTTTGATTTATGTTACGATGTTAATCTGTCCCATTATTTTTGGTCCCTTTAAAAAGTGGGAGGCACATATACAAACTGTTGTAATTCCTACACCATTCACCTGATTTAATGCTGAAAGTCTGCAGTTAAAGCACATCTTGTTCGTTTCATTTCCAAAATCCATTGTGGTGGTGTATAGAGACAAAAAGAATAGAATTGGGACGATGTCCCAATATTTATGGACCTGACTGTATCTTTCCATAAAAGCATGCTTTTAGATACAATAGTATGTTGAGCTTGGGTAAACACATACAGTACATTGATCAACTAAAACACTTATGCCGCGTACATACGGTCGTTTTTTGCGATGAAAAAAAACGACGTTTTCTGTGAAGTAAAAAACGACGTTTTTGAAACGTCACTTTTCAAAGACATTTTTGCATACACACCATCGTTTTTTCACAAAAAGCGAGGTTACGTTCACCACTCTTTTCCATTGAAGCTCGCTTCATAACTAGCTTCTGGGCATGCGCGGGTTGAAAAACGTCGTTTTGAACGACGTTTTTGCTACACACGGTGACTTTTTGTGAAACAAAAAAACGACGTTTTGAAAAACGACACAAAAAATTCAAGCATGTTGGAATTTTTTTTTGGTCGTTTTTTTGAAGACAAAAAACGACGTTTTGCCCACACACGATCAATTTAAATGACGTTTTAAAAAACGTCTTTTTTCATCGCAAAAAACGACCGTGTGTATGCGGCATTAGTGTAAACTTGGAGGTATACCCGTAAGGAGCCTACATAGAAATAGGGAACATATCCATATATTTTTCATGGCAATAAAGGAGTGGAAAAACACTTACTGAAATGTATTTATAAGTTATCGCAATCCACACATTGTTCAATAAGCTGAAAGATAGCTGTATGATGTTGCTATTTCTATAAAAAAAAAACAGCTTTGTTCACTGTAAAAGCATCAGCTGAATCATAAAAAGATTGCAGCAATTCTTAGTGTTCCTTGATCCAACCATCAATATGTTCACTGGCTGTTGCATATACTGAGACAAAATTCTTATACAGTTACATAGTCAGATTGAAAAAAGACACAAGTCCATCAAGTTCAACCATAAAAAAAAAAATATTGTACAATCCCATATACCTAATTCTATACCCACAGTTGATCCAAAAGAAAGGCAAAACAACAGCAGAGTATGATCCAATTTGCTACAGCAGGGATAAAAAAAATCCTTCCTGATCCCCCGAGAGGCAATCGGATTTTCCTTGGATCAACTTTACCTATAAATGTTATTACCCAGTTATATTTTGTACCTTTAGGAAAGTATCCAGGCCTTTCTTAAAGCAATCTACTGAGCTGGCTAAAACCACCTCCGGAGGGAGTCTATTCCACATTTTCACAGCTCTTACTGTGAAGAAACCTTTCTGTATTTAGAGATGAAATCTTTTT
Organism: Rana kukunoris; assembly: GCA_029574335.1. NCBI lineage: Eukaryota > Metazoa > Chordata > Amphibia > Anura > Ranidae > Rana > Rana kukunoris. The sequence continues at coordinate 104,058,534 of CM056056.1, read as the reverse complement.
TCCTCTAGACGTAAAGCGTGCCCCCTGTCTTTTGTGTTGAAAGTGAAGAACTCAACACCAAGTTCACTTTATGCACCCCTTATATATTTGTACATAATGATCATATCCCCCTTAATCTCCTCTTCTCAAGAGTGAATAAATTCAGTTAAGTAATCTTGCCTCATAGCCGAGTTCCTTCATGCCTCTTATCAGTTTAGTTGCCCTTCTCTGCACTTTCTCCAGTTCTCCAATATCCTTTTTGAGAACTGGTGCCCAAAACTGAACTGCATATTCCAGATGAGGTCTTACTAATGATTTGTACAGGGGGGCAAAATTATATCTCTCTCTCTGGAGTCCATATCTCTCTTAATACAAGAACTGTGCCCGCTTTGGAAACCGCAGCTTGGCATTCCATGCCATTACTGAGCTTATGATCTACAAAAAAAACCCAGATGCTTCTCCACCACGAATTCCCCCAGTTGTACTCCCTCTAGTACAGAGGTGGCAAACACAAGGCCCGTGGGCCGAATGCGGCCCTCCAGGCTATTTTATGCGGCCCTCGCACCTCTCCAGTCATCCTCCAGACCCTTACTTTCTGCTTTCAAGCAATGCATCCAACTCCTTCCCAGCAGCAGCATAAGGAAAGGGGGTGCACTGTGATGTAAGGGAGAGGGGGGGACTCAACTTCTGATGGTGAGGTAGCTCTTGATCTCTAATGTAAGGGGAAGGGATGCGCTGGACATCTAATCTTACAGATACAACCAGCCCTTTTGAGGGCAACCATAATGCTGATGCGGCCCACTATGAAATTGAGTTTGACACCCCTGCTCTAGTATGTATGATGCATGTATATTCTTAGCTCCCAAGTACATAACTTTACATTTATCAACATTAAACCTCATCTGCCAAAGTCACCCAATTAGGCAAAGCATTGAGGTCGGCTTGTAAATTGGAGACATTCTGTAAGGACGTTATTCCACTGCATAGCTTAGTGTCATCTGCAAAGACAGAAATTTTACTTTTGCTTCCAGACCCAATATCATTTATAAAGATATTAAAAAGTAAGGGTCGCAAAACTGAACCTAGGGGAACACCACTGATAACATTAGACCATTCAGAGTAATGCCGCGTACACACAATCACTTTTTGTGATGAAAAAAAACGACGTTTCAAGTGATGAAACAAAACGACGTTTTTCAAACTTCATTTTCCAAAACGACGTTGCATACACACCATCATTTTTCCAAAATGCTCTAGCAAAGCGCGGTGACGTACACCACATTCGACGGCACTCTGTTCCATTGAAGCTCCATCTCATAACTTGCTTCTGAGCATGCGCGGCTTTAAAAACATCGTTTTGCCCACACACCATCACTTTTTATGACACAAAAAACAACGTTTTGAAAAACGACACAAAAAATTCAAGCATGTTCGAATTTTTTTTTGGTCGTTTTTTTGAAGACATAAAACAACGTTTTGCCCACACACAGTGATTTTAAATGACGTTTTTGAAAACGTCGTTTTTTTTTCATCACAAAAAATGATCGTGTGTACGCGGCATAAGAATCATTAACCACTACTCTCTGAATTCTGTCTTTTAGCCAGTTTTCTATCCATTTACAAACGTATATTTCCAATCCTGTAGACTTTACTTACACATGTGTGTAGAACTGTATCAAACGCTTTTGCAAAATCCAAGTATACCACGTCCACCCCTCTGTCAAAGGTTTTATTTACCTCTTCATGAAAAGAAATCAGGTTTGTTTGACAACTTCTGTCTTTTATGAATCCATGCTGTCTGTTGCATTACATTTTTTTTCCAGCAAGAACTCATCCATGTGGTCTTTTATTAATCTCTCCAATATCTTCCCAACTATAGAAGTTAAACTAACAGGTCTATAGTTACTTGGCAAAGACTTTGTTCCCTTTTTAAATATGGGCACCACATTGGCCCTGCGCCAAGCCAGTGGTACTATTCCTGTAATTTTTTTTCTTCTCTTCCTTTCTCTTTTGTACAAGAGTAGTAATTAGGTAAGGGGGAAAGAGAACAAAACTCTTGCCCCCTCATAATAAAAATGGAGGCCACAGTCACTAAAGGACAAGAAATGGGAATTTGGGCACATAACACATTAATAGGTGGGGGGAGTTTTTTTTCTCTGTCCCTGATAGGAGAGGGAGAGAAGGCCCAGTTAGAAGAAATTCAGGAGGATGTAGGATGGACCCCATACTGTTGATATTTGTTGTTATTGTTGTTTTTAATGTCAATGTAATTTATGTGTATTTTTAATGAGATTCTGTTTGTAAGCTATTTTTGGGTATGAAAATAAAACAAAATTTAAAACATTAATGAGTCCCTACAAATTAGATACAATGGCTTTGAAATTACAGAGCTCAATTCTGAATTCTTTTGAATAATCGAGAACAATTGTAAATCTGGAATTGAAAAAAAATCATAAATTTAATGCTGAAAGTCTGCAGTTAAAGCACATCTTGTTTGTTTCATTTCAATTCAATCCATTGTGGTGGTGTATAGAGACAAATGAATAGAATTGGGTCGATGTCCCAATATTTATAGACCTGACAGTATCTTTCCATAAAAGCATGCTTTTAGATACAATAGTACAGGGATCCTCAAACTACGGCCCTCCAGTTGTTGGGGAACTACACATCCCATGAGGCATTGCAAAACTCTGACATTCACAGACATGACGAGGCATGATGGGAATTGTAGTTCCTGAACATCTGGAGGGCCGTAGTTTGAAGACCCCTGCAATAGTATGTTGAGCTTGGGTAAACATATACAGTACATTGATCAACTAAAACACCTAGTGTAAACTTGGAGGTATACCTGTAAGGAGCCCACATAGAAATAGGGAACATATCCATATATTTTTCATGGCAATAACTAGGAGTGGAAAAACACTTACTGAAATGTATTTATAAGTTATCGCAATCCACACATTGTTCAATAAGCTGAAAGATAGCTGTATGATGTTGTCATTTCTATAAAAAAAAAACAGCTTTTTAAAAAAATCCTTCCTGATCCCCCGAGAGGCAATCGGATTTTCCCTGGATCGGACAGGTGTCCGTCGGACAGATTTTAAAGCAAGTTTTAAAACTTTGGTCCGATGGACATCGGTCGGATAGGCCATACACACCATTGAATTGGTCCGATGAAACTGGTCTTTAGACCAGTTTCATTGGACCGGTCTGATCGTGTGTACGCGGCCTTAGGTAAACTTACTCAGGTCCCCCTCTACATTTTCTCCCGATCCCGCTGACATGAACCTCCTCAATCGCAGGTTCTATTTAAGCCCTGGTATAACCGCGCCAAGAGCCCAGGGCTTAGAAATCCTCTCTCCATTCTCGCGTCTTCTGCATAGATGACAAGATGGGATATGTGGCTGCTGATTACGCCGCCCAATTTTAATGCACATTAATCTGTCAGAGACTGGCACTAAAGTTGGAATATCCTTGCTGAACACTACTTACTCACTCCCTGGCCACTGCAGCCATCACACCAGTGTTATTTCTTACGTTAAATTTCAATTTAGTTTTATTCAGTCTTTTGACTAAAATGCAATTTTAGTTGTATTTAAGTAGTCTAAACTGTTTGTTTTAGTCATATTTTAGTTGACTAAAATAGTGTTAATGTAGCCGATGAAAAAAAAGTTGTTGACAAAATTAAAACTGCATCACACAAACAGTAGTCTTGTAGTGGAATGGGTGGAACCTGATGGGGAAACTAGAGACTAGTTCCCTATCAGGTCTGCCTTGCTTTTTGACTGACAGTGGTGCACAACAGTGGGAAGATCAATAGCCACAATTCAGTCTAAATCCATCCACTGCCATCTGCTGTGACAGCTTCCTAGCATAGACATGACCCCCCTCTGAGCACTGGCATTTCTAGAGTCGGTCTTAATTACCTCCGGTTAACTCATTTTCAAACTATTTGAGAATCTTTAAAGGGGTTGTAAAGGTTTGTTTTTTAATTCCAAAATAGGTTCCTTTAAGCTAGTGCATTGTTGGTTCACTTACCTCTTCCTTGGATTTCCCTCCTAAATGTTTTTTTCATTGTCTGAATTTCTCACTTCCTGTTCCTCCTCAGTAAGCTTGCCACCTTTATCTGAGCTGTTCTGGCTGGGGGTTAGTCAGCGTGTGCGCCCCCTTCCTTGGAACACAGCGTCTCCCCACAGGGATGTAGTCCCAAGGGAGGGGGCGAGCATGCCGAGGAGGAACAGGAAATGAAAAATTCAGACAAAGAAAAAAAAAACATTTAGAAGGGAAATCGAAGGAAAGGGTACGTGAACCAACAATGCACTTGCTTAAAGGAACCTATTTAAAAAATAAAAAACAAACCTTTACAACCCATTTAAGAAGGACAGGTTCTAAAAGTGGCGGTAATAACAACAAAGTGGATTTGTTGCACATGTTGGTAATGTTACTTAAAAGAACACTAAAGTCAGAAATGTTATTTAAAAAAACAAACAAACATGTCATACTTACCTCCACTGTGCAGTTCGTTTTGCACAGAGTGTCCCCGAAAGCTGTCTTCTGGGGTCCCTCGGCGGCTGTCTCAGCTCCTCCTCGCAAAAGCTTTCTACCCTCATGCGAGGGAGCTCGCACGGTGGAAAGCTTTTGCGAGCGCACTCCCGTGATACAGCGGCGGCGGCCATAGCCACCGACTGTATCACTCGGCCCCGCCCCCCCGGCGTGCTGCGTCATCCACTGTGATTGACAGCAGCGCCAGCCAATGGCTGTGCTGCTATCAATCCACCCAGCCTAGCCAATCAACAGCCAGGCTGGGAACCGAACAGGACGACCAGCAAGCGCACCGGACTTTTGAGGGGTTTGGTAAGTAAAAACGGGGGCTCGGGGGGGGGGGGGGCAGTGCTGTCAAACTTTTACCTTTACAACCCCTTTAAACTGGTACAAATACTTGTCTGAATTAAGTGCAGATAGTTTTAAAGGGAACTACTGCCAGAAAAGTGATGTAAATACTTTATCACATCCCCTTGAAAGTGCTTTAGCAAACTAAAGGTTTTTCAGTTAGAATTTACTTTGAGTACAAATTATTGGTTCTACTGCAGAAAAATGGGAGAGTGTTAATGACCCTAAGTCAGGAAAATGCTTATGGAAACAGAAGGCGGCACATAAAAACATGAAGCATATGTCACAGTGGAAGTAAAAACTATATTTGGGCTCAAATCCTGCATTTTAGTGTTCTTAAAAAGGCTCTTAATGAGTAGACTTCTGCTATGTCATTAGCTTTGCCACAATCTGAAGTGTTTGTAAATTACAAAACTTGTTAGGTCATTTAGGTTGCCTAATTCTCAGAGTGTTTGAGCTGAAAATAAAAGCTGATCAACATTTCCATGTTCCATGGGCTAGAAAATATGTTACAAAAAAAAAAGATTTCTCTTCTGATCATCTTCAAAGCACCCTGTGAACCTGATAACCACTTCATTAGACATGCACTGACCTCAGCTCCCATGGTCAAGCACTGGCTTGAGATGGACCTAAACTTCCCAGCGGACGTTGTGGCTAAAATTTGTGTTATATCGCACCCCAGGTTTTGAGGATTTTGATGCTTTGAAGATAATCTGAGAATGCTGGGCCATTGTACAAATGTAAGATGAGGCCACAGGTTTACTTTAACTCTCAACTAACTTGTTAAGGAAACATGCACATGAAGGATTTACATGGCAACAAACAGCTGGTTAAAAATTGATTGACAATGTCACATACTAGGTTGTCTAATCCAGTGTTTTTCAACTCCAGTCCTCAAGGCACACCAACAGGTCATGTTTTCAGGCTTTCCATTATTTTGCACAGGTGATTTGATCAGTTTCACTGCCTTAGTAATCACCACAGCCATTTCATCTGAGGGAAATCCTGAAAACTTGACCTGTTGGTGTGCCTTGAGGACTGGAGTTGAAAAACACTGGTCTAATCAGTCTACATTACAAAAAAAACTTTGGTGACATGATCTTTTAGCCTATACTTTGTATGAAAGATGTTATTGTTGTATGACTGCGCTATATAACATGATGTTATTGGCTGCCATGAAAATTATTATTTGCTTAAAATGGATCCATCATAGCTTTATAGTTTTGTACACATCATCTGTGTTCAGTTTCATTGATCAGCACATAGAAAACATAATGTTTGTTTTACAACATTACATACTAGGCAGTCATTCAGACATGTCCATACCACAAACACAGTTAGCTTAAATAAGAAAGCTACCCAAATGAGAGTAATTAGGGTATCTAGTATGTAATGTTATAAAGCTAGCAAGTCCTGCTAAATTTAACGTAAACTCAAGCAGATAGGCCCCAAACGTAGATAGTGTGTATTTATGGCTACTCGTATTAGGACAATCATCTGTGCAGCTTGTAGACTTCAAAGGGCTCACTGAACGCAGTACCTAGAGCCTAGATGCGGTATACAAGCCCCGATGTGAATAAGGCCTAACCAGAGGCAGAATTTCTGTATTTATTAGACGATATTGAGTTTAACTGAGCTGCCTCTAGGTAAACTGAAAAATGTCTGTGAAAAGTATTTTAAAATGTTGGAGAAGACAGCTCCGGGAGAAGACAGCATAATACGGCAGTGGGAGAAGACAGCATCGAGAGAAGACGGCACCAGGAGAAGATGGTTTGGAGCTACTTTTTTAATAAAGGCTCTTGTCTTTTTTTACATTTCACTGCTTTTGGGGTGAATGGGTAGGGGTACGATTTACACGATACCCATTCACATGGGGGGACGGAATCTGGGGGCCCCACTGGTTAAAGTCCAGTTCAGTCCTTTTTTTTTGTAAAAAACTGATGAAAAACTGATGAGCACAGATGAAAAAACTGATAAAAAAAGGATGAATACTTCATCCGATTTAATGTGACTAAACTGGTGAAATGAACGGTCCGTACGACCGATCTGTTATCGTATGTAAAAAAAAGTATACAAGTCCAAACAAATAATATCAGATGAACTGTCCTGATCGGCTTTTGAAAGTTCAATACTGTAACAGAATGGCCCGTGACACCCAGAGACGTTGGAAGGATGAGAGATACTCTTGTGCCAGCAGCACCAAAAACTCTTGGGTCGAAATCCACCCTGTGCCCTTTTGGGTATAGGGTGGCTAATAGTGAATCATAATTCACATTAATAAGGGACATTAATAATAATCCAGGTTTGCAGGATGTCTTCAAATATCAAAAGCTGTTAGCTATGCAATCTGGGCACACATGCTTTTGAAAGGTGTTAATTCAGGTCAGCCAGCCAGTGAGTCATACCTTTGTATAATAGGCTATTGAAATATCTGAAGGTGTGGATTGCACCCACTCTCACTGCCATTATGTGATAAAGATGTCTGTGTTACTATTCAGGGTTAATTGAACCCTATTGATAATACGGTGCCGTCATGTCTAGCTACCAATTAAAGAATTATCCTCAGTGAGTGAATAGGGGGGTGGAGATTGCATTGTCCTGTGATTAACTGTATTATGCTGTACTGGATATAAGAAGCTGAGAAAATACTAATAAATTGTCATATCTTTGGAAGCAAGAACGGAGCGCTGTCTCGTTTATTCTGGGAAAGGATATGGATCGTGTATGCAATATTGTCGGAGTGCTGTTAACCTAAGACTGGCACATTATAGTCCTATCCCTCCACCGGAGATCAGGGACCGAGTTATTGCGGCTCTGAATGCCACTTTACTACAGAGAAGAAGTGCTGCAGGAGCTGAAGTCACAGCAGCACCAACTAAAGAGAGAGGAGAGGTGCAGATACCAGTCTTCATGGAAGAGGAATTCCAAAGGAGGTTACAGGAGATGCGGATACAGCATAGAGGACCAGTATCAGAGGAGGTCCTGTTGGGATGGTCGGATGTTATTCGGTGCCAACTCTGGAAGGAAGCGCTAGCTCTGGAGCAGCAACACCAAGGAAAGGTCCTGCCCTCCATCTATGCAAGGTACTGGCCGCAGTATGACGTACGAATGCTGTTGTTGGGGAAACAACCGAAGCAGGAGTGGATAGCGGAGTTAAGCAGGCTGATCCAGGTAGAGATGCAGCTGGATGAGAGCTACAGAGCCCTCCGGTGGTATGTAGCCCAAGAGTGCCCGTGGCCAGCAGATGACAGCCCCACAGAAGGCTATGACTATGATGGCCTGGGATTATTGTATTGGAGGATGTCCAGTGATCCAGACTTCGGGGATGATCGGGAGTGGCGCTTGGAGGACATAATGGAGCACAGAGAGGAAACATTGAACATCTCGGGAGGCCACTGGTCACAGGAAGATTTAGAATTTCTGGCCATTCAAGAATGGGAGCTGGAGGTTGCCTACAGACAGCTGCTAGACTCGGCTCAGCAGCAGGGTGGGGCTCCCATTGCCTGGGACTATGAGGAAAGTTCAGATGACAACTGTGAACTCCTGGCTGATGAATCGGCAGTGGAAAATATGGAGATTTTCATCCCTAAAGCCTAAGCGGATGGTGTGGAGTTCCAGAGAGCCGGGGCGGTTGGCCTCTCTCTCCAACAAAAGGATTTTTAATAACAGCTTACCTGTAAAATCCTTTTCTTGAAGTACATCACGGGACACAGAGCGCATAGCCATTACATATGGGTTATATGGGTACCTTCAGGTGTGGACACTGGTGTAATCAACTTCACAGGAAGTTCCTCCCTATATAACCCCCTCCCACTGAGAGTGCTTCAGTTTTGTAGCAAGCAATTTCTCCGTGGTTACACAATGTTCCCCAAAAGAGGGGTGGGAGCTCTGTGTCCCGTGATGTACTTCAAGAAAAGGATTTTACAGGTAAGCTGTTATTAAAAATCCTTTTTTCTTTATCGTACATCACGGGACACAGAGCGCATAGCCATTACATATGGGATGTCCCAAAGCAATGCTCCATGAAGGGAGGGAGACCGTAAGGCCAAAAATAGCCAAACAAAAAACATTATCAGGAGGTAAAATAGCTCCACCAACAGACAAAAAGGGGGCGTGAACCGGGCCAGAGGATTCTATACTGCTGCCCGTAGGACCGCCTGCCCAAATGCTGCGTCCGTAGCCTTTGCGACGTCCAACTTATAAAATTTAGTAAACGTATGTACGGAAGACCAGGTTGCCGCTTTGCAAACCTGTGCCATAGAGATCTGATGGTGTGCCGCCCAAGAGGCACTCATGGCCCTCGTAGAATGGGCTTTAACTGATAAGGGAGGTGGAACGCGCTTCAGACCATAGGCCTGAAAAATCAGCTGCTTAATCCACCTAGCCAAGGAAGACTTGGCAGCCGGCTGACCCTTCTTGGGGCCATCCGGAAGAACGAAAAGCACATCTGTTTTCCGAATCTTCTCTGTAGCCTTGAGATAAACCCTCATGGCTCGGACCACGTCCAAAGTATGAAGCAGTCTTTCCTCTCTGGACTGGGGAGTAGGAAAGAAGGATGGTAGGACTAGGTCCTGATTCAAGTGAAAACTGGATATGACCTTAGGAAGGAAAGAAGGTTGAGGCCGCAGAACCACTCTGTCCTTATGCAGAATCAGGTACGGTTCCCTGCAAGACAAGGCTGCCAGCTCGGAGACCCTTCTGGCTGAAGCCATAGCCACCAAGAAAACCAACTTTCGGGTTAGCAGCACAAGAGGGATTTCTGTCAGAGGTTCAAACGGCTGCCTTTGTAAAGCTGACAAGACCAGATTTAAATTCCAGGGGCAGAGGGGAGCTCTAATAGGGGGATTCACATGCAAGACCCCCTGCAAGAAGGTTTTTACAAGCGAATGCGTGGCCAAAGGCCTTTGAAACCATATCGATAAGGCAGACACCTGCCCCTTTAGAGTACTAAGAGCCAACCCCTTGTCAACGCCAACCTGGAGGAATCGCAAGATCCTGTCAATAAAAAACTTGCAAGGATGCCCTCCTTGAGACTCGCACCACTCCACATAGGTCCTCCAGACTCTGTAATAGATATTTCTAGAGACTGGCTTTCTAGCCTGAATTAACGTAGATATGACCTGGGATGAGAGGCCTCTGCCCTTAAGAATTAGGGATTCAGCCGCCAAGCCATCAAATTTAGCTGCTGTGAAGCAGGGTGGTAGATCGGGCCCTGAGACAGCAGATCTGGGCGCAGGGGGAGTGGCCACGGTGCCCCTACTGACATCCTCACGATGAGTGCGTACCAAGCCCTTCTGGGCCAGGCTGGGGCCACCAGGATCACCGGCCTGCGCTCCACCCTGATCCTTCGTAGAAGGCGGGGAATCATCTGTAGTGGAGGGAACGCATACAGGAAAGAAAACTGGTGCCAGGGGCAAACCAACGCATTGGTCCCGTAGGCCGAGGGGTCCCTGGCTCGGGATACGAACTTGTCCAATTTCTTGTTGAATCTTGTTGCCATGATGTCCACATCGGGAACTCCGAATCTTTGGCAAATCTCTTGGAATACCTGGGGGTGAAGAGACCACTCTCCCGGGAGTAACTGTTGACGACTCAAAAAATCTGCTGAGAATTGTCTATCCCTGGGATGAACACTGCTGAGATGCAGGGTACATGGGCTTCGGCCCATGAGAAAATCAGGTTTACTTCCCTTTGAGCCGCTAGGCTCCTTGTGCCCCCCTGGTGGTTTATGTATGCCACCGCCGTGGCATTGTCGGACTGTATCCTTACTGGCAGACCCTGCAGGGGGAGAGTCCAGGCGACCAGGGCCAACCGAGCAGCTCTGATCTCTAGGACATTGATGGGAAGCAGACTTTCTGCCTCTGACCACTGTCCCTGCTGGGTCCGTTTTCCTAAGATTGCCCCCCAACCTGTTAGGCTGGCATCTGTGGTTACTATTTTCCACGTGATGGGGCAAAAGGTTTTCCCTTTTGACAATTTTTGAGGGACCAGCCACCAGTACAGGCTGCGCCTGACTCCTGGGGAAAGACCTAATGGACGGTCTAATGCCTGTATGGACCTGTTCCAAGCAGAGAGAATAGCTGCCTGGAGAACTCTGGTATGGATCTGGGCATAGGGCACTGCTTCGAAGGTGGCTACCATCTTTCCCAGCAGTCGCATGCATAGGCGAATAGTCGGCCTCTTTTTGCCTAGGACTATTTGAATTGTTTGAGTCAATGACCTGATCTTTTCTTGAGGTAAAAATATCCTCTGGCATTCTGTATCTAACCGAAGGCCTAGATATTCCAACTGTCTTGTGGGTTGCAACCTCGATTTTCCTTGGTTCACAACCCACCCGAATTCTTGTAGATGCCGAACTGTGCGGACTACTGCATGATTGAGGTTGGAAGCTGATCTGTCGATAACCAGGAGATCGTCCAGGTATGCCAGGACCAAAATGCCTTCTGTCCTTAGGACGGCTAGCACCCGGGCTAACACCTTTGTGAATACCCGCGGAGCTGTTGCCAACCCGAAAGGGAGGGCTACGAACTGGAAATGACTTTGATCTATCATAAAACGAAGAAACTTGTGATGTGCTGGGTAGATCGGCACATGCAGATATGCATCCTTTATGTCTATAGATGCTAGAAAGTCGCCTTGATGCAGGCTGGCTGTCACTGAACGTATGGAATCCATACGAAAGGTCTGAATCTTTAGAAAGCGATTTAGGCGTTTGAGGTCTAGGATAGGCCTGACGTCGCCATTGGGTTTTGGTATAATAAAAAGGTTGGAGTAGAATCCCAGACCCCATTCTTGGGTTGGTACTTCTACAATTACTCCTTGGAGCAAGAGGCGATCCAACGCCTTTACGAGAGAGGCCCTCTTTAACGGGTCGCTTGGAAGACTTGACCCCTGAAAATGAGGAGGGGGGATTTCTCGAAACTCTAGTTTGTAGCCTGTGGCTACCACGGACCGAACCCAAGAGTCGGGAATTCTGGCCTTCCAGACTTCGGAGAAAAACTGAAGTCTTCCCCCCACCCAAGAGAGTGGGGGCGCCCCTTCATGAATCTGACTTGATGACTGGTTTAGCCGGCTTGCGAGACCAGGGCCTCTTGTTTGCCGCGGCTTGTCCCTGTGGGCGGCTATTAACTGCTGAACGCCCGGGAGGCCGTCGATACTGACGGGAAGTCGAAGGGGCCGAGCCTGCAAAGGCCTGTCGTTTAAACGCGGGCCCACGCGGTCTTTTCTTGACCGGTAAGGAAGAACTTTTACCACTTGATATGGTTTGGATATATTTATCTAGGTCTTCACCGAATAGTCTTCCCCCATGAAAGGGAAACCCTGCTAAAAGCTTTTTGCAGGGTGCCTCTGCTGACCAGTTCTTTAGCCACAAAAGACGACGCATGTGAACCACCAGCAGAGATAAACGGGATGCCTGTTGGATGGAGTCCTTAATAGCATCTACTGCAAAGCAGAGAGCCCTAGGGAAATCTGCTAATTCACGAGTTTGCTGAGCCGGCATGTCCTTTAATATCTGTTTTGCCTGATCCTTTAAGGCCTGACAAACGCCAATGGCTGCCACCGCTGGCTGAACCATGGCACCTACTGTGGTGAAAGAAGCCTTCAGTAGGGTCTCTAATTTTTTGTCGACCGGATCCTTGAACATCTGGACATTTTCAACCGGACAGGTCAGGGATTTATTCACGCAGGAAATGGCCGCGTCCACTGTGGGGAGTGCCCATTTCTTTAAAAATTCCTCTTCCATAGGATAGAGAATAGAGAACCTCTTAGGAGGGATAAAGATCCTATCAGGTCGAGCCCAATCCTGGTAAATCACGCTCCGCAGAAGGGGGTGAATCGGAAAAGACACACAAGTTAATGGAGCCTTTAAAGAACCCAATGAGGATACCACAGGGGCTACTAGTTCTGGCACTGGAAGTTTAAAAGCAGTGCGAACCATATCGGTCAAAGACTGGATCCACAGGCTCTCCGCTTGAGAGGCTGAAAAATATTCATCTACAGTGGAACCCTCCATGTCTGAACCGTCGGGACTTGGGTCCGCTTGATCCCCTTGTGGGTCCCGTTCCTCCGAAGAGGAGACCTCCGCATCTGAAAACACCAAACTAGGTGAGGGGGATCTAGCCCGTTTGCTACTTGGCAAAGGGCGGGCAAACAAAGCAGTTAACCTTTTCTCTAGCCCACCCAGGGTGGTCGCTAGCATTTCTTCCGTTACGTAAACGGGAATGGGTGGATCGGGGGCCGCCTCTGCCCCCAGCACCCCCAATGGCTCTTGTACTATGCTACTCGGTGGTCTAACTGGTGAGGGTGGGGCCGTTGAAGCCTGGCCCAAGTCCTCTGACCCCGATGGAGACCCCTTTTGTTTCTTGGCACCTTTTGCAGCCTTGGCTGGTCCTGATCCCTTTGGAGCCATTTCACAACCTTGAGTCACCCCTATAGCCAACACCTGACTGTTGTAGCTAGGAGTAATTAATATGAGAACAGGCTGAGGAAAATGAAAAATTGTGTATATATATATATATATATATATATATATATATTTTTTTTTTTTTACCCGCCTGGGAGGTGGCAATACTGAGGAAAACCTGTGAGTATTGCAACACCAATGCCCGTTAGCCGGAGTCCAAGGTTGACTCAGATACTGCTGGATCTAAGGCTGAGTCCCTTTAAGCAAAAAAACTTTTTTTTTTTTTTTTTTTTTTCTGGTCAATAGTGGAACTAAGTCCTAGACCTGAAGATCCACAAACCGCCACTGGGTGTCACTGTGGCCAAAAGGCCCAGCTGCGCGCTCTGTGTCCTTCTTCCTCTGCTTCCAGGAGGGAAAAGACCAGCCAGAGAGAAACGTTTTACTTTTAACTGACCCTGACGCTGCTGGCCCGCCCCCCCAACGCACGACGACGCTATAAAAGGCGGCGTGCACGCGCCCACGCGCGCGCACCCCCCCCCCCACGCTGAAACAACATGGAGGAAGCAGAGAGCAGAGGAAAAACATGGACCAGCGCCAGCAGCACCAACAGACACCAGGTAAGCACTAATCCTTACTGTAGTGCACACAGAGAGGAAGCTGTCCCCATAGGCTTCCTAAGAAACAGGAGTTTTCACCAGCAATTCCCTCTTTATAGTACGTGGGGCTGCAGTATCAATGCTAACAGGCAGACCTGGGGTGAGTAGCAAATATATATCTTAAACAAGTATACATATATCTACATGTTATCTGGGTAAACATTAGTACATCCCATCCTGCCTAAAAAGACATAGTGGAGATAGTGGCTGATGCACAAGCATACCATTAGCCAACCCAGAACCCCCAGGGGGATACCTACTGTCGAACCAAGTCCCGCAGGTTCCCTCTTACCTGCTCCATGCCGCAGGGTATTGCAAACTGCAAGAGGCCCAATCTTCTCCCATCTCCGTGGGTATTGTCTCGGACCTTCAGGGACCGGGGTCCTGTGTTTAAGGAACCCACACCCCTGGACCTATATAGCATCCTGGCATCAGTAGCGTTTAGTCCTGGGAGAGACCAAGGCACTGGAGCCCAGAATCCAGCCCTCCAAGGAGAGGCATTATAGGCAACACCCCACGCAGGCAGGGCCCGGGTACCGTACTCTTTGGCTTTGAAGCACTTCGGACGGATCCGGCTAGCTATCCTGGGTCCCGAGACCTCCGAGGGACAGCTAGACGTGACCAACACCTAAGACACTGGCGAAAAAACTGAAGCACTCTCAGTGGGAGGGGGTTATATAGGGAGGAACTTCCTGTGAAGTTGATTACACCAGTGTCCACACCTGAAGGTACCCATATAACCCATATGTAATGGCTATGCGCTCTGTGTCCCGTGATGTACGATAAAGAAAACAAGCTGAGGTGGTAAAGCTTTTACCCCCAGCTGAATCACTGGCAACAGAACAGAGTGTCATAGGCCTCTGCTCCTCACTAACAGAAGAGGGGGTTCCTGGGGTAGTGGATGGGACTTCAGTCTCCACTGGCACAACCCCAGAAAATGGTACAGGACTGGGACAGGAGGATGTCTGCTTTGCTTTGCAAGCACCGGGGGTTTTTCACCTAGCACCAGTGGATGGGACTTCAGTCTCCACTGGTATACCCCAGGAAGGGGGGGCAGTTGGCCCAGACCCCCAACAGCATGATGGACTGAGCCCAGCCACCCTGCCTTCTCCCCAGCGGCAGGCGTGTTCTCTGAGAGAGGCAGAGGTTGGCGGGGTGAGTAATGCTCAGTTTGGAGCCGTTTATTTGGAGTACAGTATGGATACCAGCATTGGAGGACTGGAACTACTGACGGACTTCGGAGTCAACCCGTTTGGGGTTCCCTCCTGTGTCCGTCTCCCACCGAAAGGGGAGAGATGTAACTGAATGGCCCGTGACACCCAGAGACGTTGGAAGGATGAGAGATACTCTTGTGCCAGCAGCACCAAAAACTCTTGGGTCGAAATCCACCCTGTGCCCTTTTGGGTATAGGGTGGCTAATAGTGAATCATAATTCACATTAATAAGGGACATTAATAATAATTCAGGTTTGCAGGATGTCTTCAAATATCAAAAGCTGTTAGCTATGCAATCTGGGCACACATGCTTTTGAAAGGTGTTAATTCAGGTCAGCCAGCCAGTGAGTCATACCTTTGTATAATAGGCTATTGAAATATCTGAAGATGTGGATTGCACCCACTCTCACTGCCATTATGTGATAAAGATGTCTGTGTTACTATTCAGGGTTAATTGAACCCTATTGATAATACGGTGCCGTCATGTCTAGCTACCAATTAAAGAATTATCCTCAGTGAGTGAATAGGGGGGTGGAGATTGCATTGTCCTGTGATTAACTGTATTATGCTGTACTGGATATAAGAAGCTGAGAAAATACTAATAAATTGTCATATCTTTGGAAGCAAGAACGGAGCGCTGTCTTGTTTATTCTGGGAAAGGATATGGATCGTGTATGCAATATTGTCGGAGTGTGTCAGATAAGCTTGTCGTGGTTGGATGGAAGGTTGTAAGCGGTGGTAACCGTTACAAATACCAACGCTCAGATTATCGTATGATCGCTCAAAAATCTGTATTTTTTGTACAATTTTCTGATCGTGTGCATGGGGCTTAAGAGGGGAGGACATTTTTGCCCATTATAGCTGGATACACACTTATACAATTTTCTTTAGATTTTTTTTCCTTTAGATTTACCAAAACCATATAATAGGACAAATCTAGACACTTTCAATTTGTATGCAATCAGGCAGGCCCTAGCACTAGATAGTTGAAGGTAAATTTAAAGGGATTCAAACAACAAAGGTTGTATAGTGTGTATCCAGCTTTAAAGTCACAATTTGTCTTCCATATTTTGTACTGTTTAACCATTTGCCACCCACATATGGTCACAGTTGTCCATCTGCTGCCTAGGTACTTTAATGATTGCCCACTCGATGCTCGGATATTGCCACAATTGTTTTTTTTGTTGTCCACCTGTTGTCACAATTCCCCTTTTGTTGTATGCATATTGTAACAATTGCTTATATGTTGTTAAGCTTTAACTGCATGCCCTCACATTTGACTATTTGTTTTTCGCACTTTTGGCAGTTTGATGCACACATATTGCAATAACATATTGTAATAACTGTCCATTTGTTGTCATGCTTTCTTCTTTGCAGCCCTTTGCATTGTAAAATTTGACTATTTGTTGCCTGCGTGCCATAAACAATTGCCCATGTATTGTAAGGATTGGAACTTCTGTCTCCATATTATCAAGTCACTGTATTAAAATATGTAGTCCCCTGTAGTTCTGTCTATCAAAGCAGACTGCTACTATACCCAGGTTATTAAACTCTTGGATTTTGTATTTAGCTTGCCACTATTATCCCCGTGTTTTTTTACAACTGTGCGTGTAGTTAATTCTTAAATGTAATTTTTTTACCGTTACCCAATACCCACCATAATTATATACAATTAGATAATTCTTCATGGTCTCTGTTTTTTTTATAACCATTATTATTTCATTGCATGGTAATTTCTGAAAATAATTTTAACATACAGAAGGAAATGGGTGTGGTGGGGAGTTAAACAAAAAATAATGTCCTATAAAAAGCAATCTGGACAACAGTGGTGGCTGGTGGTATTTATTTGGGGGGGGGGGGACAATGCACCCGCCGCCACCCCCCCATCAGGTCGGTTTGTCACCAACCCCGCACTTACACCTTCTAGGACGCGGGCATGGCTTCCTCTGGGCGGTGGCTTCACCTTGTGTCTCCTCCTCCTGGACTTCACAGCAGCTTCCCCTGCTCCTCCTCCCTCCTACTCGGCCAATTGGGTGAGGGGCTTCGGGACCTGCATCCTGAGTGGCTGGGAGCAGAATCAGGAAGACAATAGCAAATATAAATTCCCTATTGTCATACAAATGAGGGCTCGGGGCGTAGAGCCCACCTTTTTGTAAGCCAATTAGAGCCTCATCATGCACTGCAATGGTTAATAGCTTCAGGCTCATTTCAATAGCATATATCCCAATAAGAGAACCACCCCCTCCTTCTCAATTGAAAAAAGTTCTTTAATAGTTTACACTGCATGTAGCACAATCTCTGATTGGGGGAGAGTCAGATGAATGTTCTCTCCTCTATTCAGTGATCATATTTTCAGTGATTATGTTACATGCAGTAAAAGCAATGAAAGAGCTTTTTCTATTGAATTCAACTTGGAATCCTGAAGCTATTTAAACACTGGAATACCGCATCTTCAGAGCCAGGAAGAGGACTGGTATCCCTGCAATAAAGATTTCTATGCAATCTAGCTGCCTGCATGACATACGACATTTTTCATTACAGTAAGTTAGGGTACCAATGCTGTAGAGCTAGCTTTTTAGCTAGATTTCAGCCTTATGAACACTTTAAAAGATCAGTCCACCTTTGGGAACATGTTACATGTTCCACCCATTTTTAGGGTGGAACCCACACAGCTGGATCATTCAATCACACAGCTCTGTTTGTAAATGAATCACAAGCCCCAACATCCTTAGCGGCTGTCGGCTTGCAGTTCCCAATGAACTACCATGGCACTGTGGAGAACTGTGGTAGTTCATTGATTCTTCCTGTCAGTGTATCTGCTTACCCATACGGGATGTACAGGCACACAGATCCACTGACAGATCTGTAGGAGACCTGCATAGCACCAGCGACGTGGTTTCAAAAAATAAACAAATGCACATTTATTTACCTGCAAAAATATTTGCCTCTCTTTTGTTTTTAGAAAAGTGAACATCATCATCATAACCAATAATGCGGAAGTTGAGAAATTTGTGGTCACCCTTGAGTCAAAAGTGGTGATAAAGTTAGGAATTCAGAATGTTTCTCAAATGTTTGGCTATATAATAATTAACATATCACCTATTGTACAGGACAAAATCAAAACCAAGAAAACCTATTTAGCATCTTACCAACATTTTTTCTCCGAAAGAGTCAGTCTACTAAAAACAAATCTTTCAAACTTCATGTAGATACCTGCTGGCTGAATCTCTCATGTTTTGTTATCTCTTGGGACCTTTCTCAGCTGATGGACAGGAGCTTTACTTACTGTGTTTGGTAGAGACGGACCTCTGGCAGAGCTGTCAGACTGCTGGCTTTGCCAAAATGTACAAGAAAAACAATGGACGATTAGGCCCTCCTGTAGAACAGTGGTTCTCAAGCTCAGTTCTCAAGTACCTTCAATATGTTTTCGGGTTTTCCTTTACTTTGTACAGCTGCTTTAAATCAATATCAATGACATGGTATTGATAAGAGCTATTTTATCTAAGGGAAGTTCCCAAAACATGGCCCGTTGGGGGTACATGAGAACTGAGGTTGCGAGCCACTGCTCTAGGATCCAGACATAACCAAAACTAAAAGGTAGACTGACCTTTCAACATATTGTTATGTGCTCTTTCACATCCATCCATGTGCTCTGTTCTATCACACAGCAGGGGTCGACAATATCCGGGTGCCCACGGTGGCTGGTAATTGAGGCCGGCCGCCGCGGCCCCGCCGCAATCGAGCGGCGGGGGAGGTGGGGGAGCACAAAGTCCCAAGCTCTTCCTTCTGTGAGCTGGCCCCATCTGGTGGTGGCCGTTGACATTACAAGTTAAACAGCAATTCTAATGTAATTTTTCACTATTTTCACTGCCATCTCCTTCCCTATAATTAGAACCCCCAAATATTATATATATTTTTTATTCTAACACCCTAGAGAATAAAATGGCGATCGTTGCAATACCTTGTGTCATGCCGTATTTGCGCAGCGGTCTTACAAGCGCACTTTTTTGGGAAAAAAATTATTAAAAAATAAAACAGTAAAGTTATCCCAATTTTTTCATATATTGTGAAAGATAAATGTTGTGCCGAGTAAATTGATATCCAACATGTCACGCTTTAAATTTGCGTCCGCTCGTGGAATGGCGTCAAACTTTTACCCTTTAAAATCTCCATAGGCGACATTTAAAAAAAATCTACAAGTTGCACGTTTTGAGTTACAGAGAAGGTCTAGAGCTAGAATTATTGCTCTCGCTCTAACGATCGCGGCGATACCTCATTTGTGGTTTGAATACCCTTTACATATGTGGGCGCTACTCACGTATGTGTTCACTTCTGCACGCAAGCTCGACGGGACGGGGGCGCTTTTTCTGCCTCCTAACTTTTTTAGCTGGCTCCTAGATTCCAAGCAAATTTGTCAAGCCCTGTCACACAGGATATAACAAAGCATGTCTTGAATGCAATGACTTCAGACAGTAAAATGCTTTCATGGGCAGGTAAGTACTGAACCATGGAATCATTTACTTTACTTACCAAGTTAGTATAATTGAAAGTAAATACCAAAGTCTACAGCAGGACAGCAGAAAGAGAAATGTGTATAGGATTATACAATGTCATTCATTGGTATTAAAGAGTAAAGCAATAGGTAGTGTTCTTTTATTATCATGTTATAAAAAGAAGCAGCAAGCATTGCAGGATAAGAGCAAAATAAAAGCATAAAGATTCTGTCATTGACTGGTTTTGTTTTATTCATGGACTGGCTGGAAGCATTTTGTGCTCACATATTTCTCAAATGAAAAAAAAACATGTAAGCACCTGTATATATAATAAAGAGCAAACAATGGAGCTGTTCAGACACTCCTGATGCACATTTCACCTTACAAAACAATGCAGATACAGTGGCAAATGGTATGTTAATGATTTCATTTGCGCTGACTGCCATTGGAATTACTGAAGTATACATTTTCTGTGGCTGCAGCTGTAGCCTTGAGAACGGTTTTCTTCAAAGTTAAAAACTATGAAAAAGTATATTTCTTCAATCACAGATATAATTCCAGGACTAACCTTTACCAGATTCTTAAAATACCTCTGCCTGAGAAAATATATTAAAAGAGCTTTGACATCTAGGTACAGATTCCTCTTGCATTCAATCTGGCTTTAAAGGATGGATTTCAATTGTTGTAGTAATTGGTAGCAAGGCAAATAATATGGGACAGGCATGTCAAAACTGTCCTTGGGCCACATGCAGCCCTCTCATCTTGGGGTCCTACCTGGTTTAACCACTTGAGCTCTAAAAGGTTTTACCCCTTCATGATCAGTGCATTTTTTGCCTTTTCAGCTTTGCCTACTTTAACTGGTAATTGCGCGGTCATGCAACACTATACACAAAATAAATTATTGTAATTTTATTCACAAAAATAGAGCTTTCTTTGGGTGATCACCACTGTGTTTTTTTATTTTATATGAATTCAATAAAAAAAGAAAGATACAAAAATATATATATTTATTTTTTACTTTCTGCTATTAAACATATCCAATACAAAAAACAATAATTACATTTCTTCATAACTTTAGGCCAAAATTTATTATGCTGCATGTCTTTGGTAAATAAAAAATAACAAGTGTATATTGCCTGGTTTGTGTGAAAGTTACAGCATCTATAAACAATGGTAATGGAATTAAAAAAAAAAAAATTATACCAGTAATGTCAGTGATCAGCGACTTATAGTAGGACTGTGATAGTGTGGTAGACAATCTGACACTGACAACACCAGTGACACTAATACAGGGATCAGTGCCAATACTATACAAGGTCACTTTACTAATGACACTGGCTGGGAAGGGGTTACCTTCTAGGAGCAATCAAGGGGTTAACTGTGTGTCTAACACTGTCTAATGTGTGCCATTCTGCCGCAGTATATCTGCGTGAGACGGTCGGGAATCGGTTAATAAAAAAAACAACTGTTACCATCAAATTTACTTTGAAAACTTATTGTATATCAACTTGACAAAGAGTACTGAAATGCTCACATGTTGGGGTAATGTAGTGACCATACATAAAAAAAAGAAGAAAAAAAAAAGACTTTCAGGCGGACATAGGGGTCACCAGATCCACAATGTTTACTAGCCTAGAAATCTCAAAATAACAAATTGCCAAGTGAGACTTAACAGTCCTATTACTATATACAGGTGATTTATCCTATAAATTCACTACTGATTACAAACGATACAACAGTTACAGCTCAATGGGGGTGGAGACAATTGGACAACCCTGCCTTGTGCCTTAACTTCTGCTGAGTCTTGAACTCTTTGCTCCTCCCATGAACCTCCTGATATAAACCATGTCTCTGCACTTCCTATTGGCCAGATTAGAGTGCTCTCTTCAGCCAGTATGTCTCTCTAGTCTTCCGTGCTGCCATCCCATTTTGCTACCACTCATCATCGACCATTGATTTGTTCCTTGATTCTGCCTGATCCCAACCTGCAACTACTCACTTACGAAAAAGTGCGTAGCACCAAAAGTAAATGAACAGCAATGAGATAAGAATACTGTGTTATAAATGGACAGTACATTGAAATAAGGTCCAAAAAAGTGTAATGCCGCGTACACACGATTGGACATTCCGACAACAAAACCGTGGATTTTTTTCCAACGGATGTTGGCTCAAACTTGTCTTGCATACACAAGATCGCACAAATGTTGTCTAAAATTTCCGATCGCCAAGAACGCGGTCACGTACAACATGTACGACGGCACTATAAAAGAGAAGTTCAATACCAAGTGCGCCACCCTTTGGGCTCTTTCTGCTAATCTCGTGTTAGTAGAAGTTTGGTCAGAGACGATTTGTGCTTTTCAGCCCGTTACTGCTCTTATAATAATAATAAAGAAATCAGAACTCTGTGTGAATATCAGAAGCAAAACAACTTCATATTTCTAGCATTATAAAGAAGAAGAGGATACGCTGCATGACAAGATTAAAACATTTGCAGCGTATCTCCATTATGAACGCTAGTTTTACCAGATCGAGCGCTTCCGTCTTGTACTTGATTCAGTGCATGCGTGGAATTTTGTGCGTTAAAATTGTCTGCACATGCTCAGAATTTATGAGAACGGATTTTGTTGTCGTAAAATTTGAGATCCAGCTCTCAAATTTTTGTTGTCGGAAATTCTGAAAGCAAATGTCCGATGGAGCCTACAGACGGTCAAAAATTCCGACAACAAGCTCCCATGTATGCGGCATTAAGGTGAAAAAATGCTAAAGTGAAATATATATATATATATATATATATATATATATATATATATATATATATATATATATATATATATATATATATACACATACACACACACACACAAGTCAAATTTATTGTGGATGGAAATCAACAATAAAAAAAACAATGTAGTGAAAAAATATACATATAAATGCACAGTCCCATAATAGTCAATATAAACTTATTGGTGAAAACACAATTTTTCAGTGCAAATATGTGCACAAAAAATGGGTGGTGACTTTAAAAGTGAAGAGGTGATCCAGTACAGTGCTCCAGAATCATCCATGTACCTCTGTGAAATGGACACTCACCAGAAAAGCTGGCTGTTACTGCAGCAAACACTCACTACTGACTTTTGGCTTCTTTACTGACTTTACTGCTTATCTGCTACTGGACCCCATCTTGCTCACCTCCTGGTGTGGGGATCCTGAAGATCGTTGCCTGGTACCAACATGTAGCAAATTCCATCTCCACCAGCAGGAGCTCTGGAGAACACTGGTTAGTACTTAGACTCGACACCTCAGATGAGCCCGCACCATCCGCCAGAGTGACTGCCTGTGAACCTATCCTGCTGATCAGTGGTAGTCCCGCTACTGCTATAGAAACTGGTCTTCGAGCCTGACCCCTGACTGTGACGGGGTAAAGAAAGAGGGAACCAACTAGAAACTTTATGTCTCTATCTAATACCCTAAATGACACTTTATATCCTACAGGAACTGACTGCCAGGACCCCTTAAAATGGACACCCAACTGTAGGAAAAAAAAAACTAAAAAGGACAAATACAATTCCATGACCCTGTTTGTAATTAACATCCCACTGGAAGGCGATATTGATCGGCATGCTATAACAATGTATCTTCCTTTGATAAAATAAATATTATAAACACTACCCCTCCATAAAGCAGTAGCATATAGGGAGGGGGAGGGGAGAATAACCCAGGGTCCCCTCTAATCTACATGCCCAAAACTTGGATGTAATATAATACCAAGTTACTGTGGACATGAATTATACAGTGCAGAAAATAAGTATTTGAACACCCTGCTATTTTGCAAGTTCTCCCACTTGGAAATCATGGAGGGGTCTGAAATTGTGATCGTAGGTGCATGTCCACTGTGAGAGACATAATCAAAAAAAAAATTCCAGAAATCACAATGTATGATTTTTTTAACTATTTATTTGTATGATACAGCTGCAAAGAAGTATTTGAACACCTGAGAAAATCAATGTTAATATTTGGTACAGTAGCCTTTGTTTGCAATTACAGAGGTCAAACGTTTCTTGTAGTTTTTCACCAGGTTTGCACACACTGGAGGAGGGATTTTGGCCCACTCCTCCACACAGATCTTCTCTAGATCAGTCAGGTTTCTGGGCTGTCGCTGAGAAACACGGAGTTTGAGCTCCCTCCAAAGATTCTCTATTGGGTTTAGGTCTGGAGACTGGCTAGGCCACGCCAGAACCTTGATATGCTTCTTACAGAGCCACTACTTGGTTATCCTGGCTGTGTGCTTCGGGTCATTGTCATGTTGGAAGACCCAGCCTCGACCCATCTTCAAAGCTCTAACTGAGGGAAGAAGGTTGTTGCCCAAAATCTCGCAATACATGGCCCCGGTCATCCTCTCCTTAAAACAGTGCAGTCGCCCTGTCCCATGTGCAGAAAAACACCCCCAAAGCATGATGCTACCACCCCCATGCTTCACAGTAGGGATGGTGTTCTTGGGATGGTACTCATCATTCTTCTTCCTCCAAACACGGTTAGTGGAATTATGACCAAAAAGTTCTATTTTGGTCTCATCTGACCACATGACTTTCTCCCATGACTCCTCTGGATCATCCAAATGGTCATTGGCAAACTTAAGACGGGCCTTGACATGTGCTGGTTTAAGCAGGGGAAACTTCCGTGCCATGCATGATTTCAAACCATGACGTCTTAGTGTATTACCAACAGTAACCTTGGAAACGGTGGTCCCAGCTCTTTTCAGGTCATTGACCAGCTCCTCCCGTGTAGTCCTGGGCTGATTTCTCACCTTTCTTAGGATCATTGAGACCCCACGAGGTGAGATTTTGCATGGAGCCCCAGTCCGAGGGAGATTGACAGTCATGTTTAGCTTCTTCCAATTTCTAATGATTGCTCCAACAGTGGACCTTTTTTCACCAAGCTGCTTGGCAATTTCCCCGTAGCCCTTTCCAGCCTTGTGGAGGTGTACAATTTTGTCTCTAGTGTCTTTGGACAGCTCTTTGGTCTTGGCCATGTTAGTAGTTGGATTCTTACTGATTGTATGGGGTGGACAGGTGTCTTTATGCAGCTAATGACCTCAAACAGGTGCATCTAATTTAGGATAATAAATGGAGTGGAGGTGGACATTTTAAAGGCAGACTAACAGGTCTTTGAGGGTCAGAATTCTAGCTGATAGACAGGT
Source organism: Rana kukunoris (assembly GCA_029574335.1). Taxonomy (NCBI): domain Eukaryota; kingdom Metazoa; phylum Chordata; class Amphibia; order Anura; family Ranidae; genus Rana; species Rana kukunoris. The sequence continues at coordinate 104,033,701 of CM056056.1, read as the reverse complement.
GTTCAAATACTTATTTGCAGCTGTATCATACAAATAAATAGTTAAAAATTCATAAATTGTGATTTCTGGAATTTTTTTTTTTGATTATGTCTCTCACAGTGGACATGCACCTACGATGACAATTTCAGACCCCTCCATGATTTCCAAGTGGGAGAACTTGCAAAATAGCAGGGTGTTCAAATACTTATTTTCCGCACTGTATATAAAATACACAAGCTTATTAAAAGAGCCATACACAGATGATTAAGAATAACCAGTAGAATATTTAAGCCACTGGCACTAGCCAACCATTATTTTTTTTCTTTCATTATCTCCTTTTCCAGTTTTATCCTCCAGATGCAAATACAACTGTCACAAGAAAAATACATAAACATGAGGCCTCAAACATAATGCGCTGCCTGTTTTATTTTTTCAGCAGAAGCATTACAGGCAAAGTAACAAAACTCTAAAGCAACTTTAACACAGTGATGCACTGTCTACATCTCACACTACACACTGCTCTTTGACTGCAAATTAGGCAGATATAACAACATGACTTGTGGCTGAGAACAAAAAGCTGCTCTTAGACACAAACAAATAAATAAAATAAACTGGAAATTTAAGGCTGGTCGATGGAAAGCCATAATAAGTTATAAATCATCACTTACAATACCTGCTCTCTGATGACTTACTTTTTGCTACGATATACAGTATATGTGAATGTGGCCAGCTTAAATAAAAATATCACTGTGATTAAATGTTTTAAAGCCCACCTCACACAAAGCCACCATGCAGCTGCACAGGAGACACCCCTCTGGTGCCACGCTGTAAATTAAGTGTGACTAAAATGTGGCCCCCATAGATGCTATGAAAATGTCAACTGTTCGGATCTGTGTGAAGACTAATATAGGAAAGTGTAAGTGTACTTATCGCCAAGTTTACACAAGCAACAGACCTTGCCTCCCATCTGAAAAGCAATCCACAGTGGATCACTTTTCAGAGACATTTGACAGACAATGAGGAGGGAATATGTCACCTCCTCAGTGCCCTGCAAAGCCTGTACCACAACCATGTGCACTGTATCGGATCAGTGGATCAGGTTCCACAGCGGTACTGCCCACCAAATGCAACATAGGGTATCATTTTTGACACGCCCACAAAGCACAGCATCCCAGCCTTGGCATTTCTCTCCTTCATGTAAAAATATATTTTTTTTGCTAGAAAATTACCCCCAAAACATTATACACATTTTTTAAGTAGAGGTTCTAGACAATAAAATAGTGGGTGTTGCAGTTTTTGTATGTCACACGGTATTTGCGCAGCGTTTTTTTCAAATGCATTATTTTTTTAAATACATTAGTGAATTTTAATGCACAATATATATATATATATATATATATAAACCAATTTTTGAGTAAAAATGTATGTTTTTATAAGATGATGTTACGCCGAGTAAATAGATACATATCATGTCACGCTGGTGGAATGGCGCCAAAGTACGGCCCTCAAAAATCTCCATAGGCAACGCTTACATTTTTATTTTATTTTTTACAGATTACCAGTTCATAGTTACACGGTAGGTCTAGTGCCAAAATGATTGCCCTTGGAAAAATAGAAAAAAGGGGGGAATGGGACATAGGTAAACAAAAAAAAGGAAAGGAGGGAAGGGGGGAGAGGGAGAAGGGAGGGTTAACCCCATCCCCCCTCCTTTCCCCTTGTTTACCCAAGTCCCATTCCCCCCTTTTTTCCAATTTTCCCATATACCTATTAACTGCTGCTTACCTTATGCTAAATAATATATATCTTTTAGTACTGTTCAACGCCCTCTCGTGTCTGCCCCCGGGGGGAACACCTGTTTGGGTGTCCCATAATTGCCGCATACTGCCCACAGGGCCAACCCTGGTGAGTCATGTTTCTCGTTTTTTTACCAGACTCCTCAAATAACTGTATTATCCGTAGCTTTGCTACAATGGAGTATATCTTGACTATATAATCATGAGACTACAAATCGTTCCAGATGTCAGAGCTAGACGCCTCCTGAATAAGTGACTAGCTCATGAAACATGTCAAGGATATGTCACTAGCCACATCAATTTGTTCTCTACATGTGGAGTCTGTAATGATTTAAATTTTTGGTGTAAAGTATATATGTAATTTTGTAAACTTTTGTAATAAATTGTTAGTTTTTATCAACCAAGCGTTTCTTGTCTGGGTGCAGCAACAGTCCAACCACTACTAGCGATCAGGGCCTTTTTTTGGAGTGACCCTTGATTTATCTCCTTTCCCCCACAGTTCATTAATGCTGACCACAGCAGAGAGAAAAATAACTTATTTAAACCAGGATATATAATAAGACAATACTCTAAATGAGTATAAAATTTCAATAGCATCACCATTTTTTTTTTTAAACTTTAAGCTTCATTGGTTAAGAACTCCTCAAGCTGTTTTAATTGCATAGTTGCTATCCTGGTCCTCATGAATGAGAATTCTGCCAAGTGTTTTGGGATCATCATTATCTGTTTATTTTCATTACCTAATTTCATCTTGATTGAAATATTGTGGAGCAGTTTACGTTTTCTGCTATTCTTCTGTCTTGTAAATTGTAGCTTATTGTTTCTGTTCTTTGTAATTAAACACGCTAATTGGCTAGAACAAAATAATATGCATTAAAAATACATGTTTAGAATGCAAAAATTCTTTGAGCATCACTATCTTGAGAACACTGGTAGAAAAAGGTGAGGAATGCTTCCAATTAGTTCATTTTGTAGGGAAAATGTTTCTTTAGGGAATGGTATTCCCATTGTCATACAGCAAAAGACTATTTTAATGCTTGTAGCTATGGATCACAAGAGATTGTACCACCGTGTTTGCAATGATAACCAGCAGCTACTGACAGTGAATTATTACCCTGCCCCTTGGCAATAAGCTTACTCCTCTACCCCAAAAATTAAAATGTGTTGATCCTGACATGCTGATCTATCTCTTAATATAGAAACATCACACAGTTATATTGCAATGATATTTAACACAAGACATATGATTGATTGCAAAGCCATATTTCTTACTTTATAGGCTTTAAAAACAATATTCAGCACTTTGTATATATGTAAATTGAACATTTGACTTGCTGGAGTTCCTAACGGGAAGTGAATAATGACATGGCTGCAATATTCAGTAAATGTCATCATCCTTGTATGTCTAAGCATAGATCAATTCTGAGCAAATTCTGCATGATACTCTAACCCTGGGGGAGTTCTATACAGAATCTAAGAAAATCTAATTGTAAAAGAACATGGTTCCATATTTTCAGTGATCGCACAGTTTAAGTTATTGTTGTTCACTTAAAGTGGAGTTACAGCCTTTTTTATGTTTATTTAAAGTCAGCAGCTACAAAAGGTGTAGCTACTGGCTTTTAATAAACAGACACTTACCTGCTCCACTGTTCAGCGACTCAGCCGCCCGGAGCGTTGTTCCTCCCCCCCCCTCCGCTGGCGCCTCCATTCTGACTGTGGGCACCCGGCCGTGACAGCTTTCGGCTTCACGGCCAGGCACTCGCTGTGCATGCACAAGCAGCGCTACACTGCGCTCTAGGAGTGGACAGGCGATCGCCTGGGACCTGTCACGTGACCCACAGGGATCGTCTACAGGGAGGGGCCACCTAAGCGGTCCCTGGACGGAAGAAGGATGTGGGACAGGAACCTACCGAAGCCCCCACTCCCCCCCCCCACAAAAATGACATGCCAAATGTGGCATGAAAGGGGACGAGGAGTGGTTTAAGCGGAAGTTCTACTTGTGGGTGGAACTCCGTTTTAAAATTATTTTGTACATTCATTTTTTTATAAATGGGGTTTAATAAAGAAGTTTACATGGCCTAAAACATTTTTAAATAATCTCAGTGATACAGTTTAGGAACCACAGTACCTTTATTAGTCTTTAACCAGTTCAGATCCGCGCTATTGACAAAAGACGTCAACAGCGCGGACCTGAGCTGCCGGGGTCAGGTCTTTGGATGTCAATGTTGTTGTATTCTCCACATGCGCGCCATCGCCGAGGATTCGATGCGTGTACCCGGCGGCCGCTGTGTCCGCCAGGTACATTCGATTGGCGGTGACAGAGCAGGGACGTGGAGCTCTGTGTGTAAACACAGAGCTCCACGTCCTGTCAGGGAGAGAGGAGACCGATCTGTGTTCCTTATACATAGGGACACAGCATCGGTCACCTCCCCCAGTCACCCCCCTCCCCCCACACAGTTAGAACACACCCAGGATACACATTTAACCCCTTCCTCACCCCCTAGTGTTAACCCCTTCAATGCCAGTCACATTTATACAGTAATGAGTGCATATTTATAGCACTGGTCCCTGTATAAATGTGAATGGCGCCAAAAATGTGTCAAAAGTGTCCGATGTGTCGGCCGTAATGTCGTAGTCCCAATAAAAATCGCAGATCGCCGCCATTACTAGTATAAAAAAATATATAAAAAAAAAATCATAATTCTGTCCCCTATTTTGTAGGTGCTATAACTTTTGCGCAAAGCAGTCGCTTATTGCGATTTTTTTTACAAAAATACGTAGAAGAATACGTATCGGCCTTAACTGAGAACATTTTTTTTTTTTTTTTTAAATTGAGATATTTATTATAGCAACAAGTAAAAAATATATATATTTTTAAATTGTCGCTCTTTTTTTGTTTATAACGCAAAAAATAAAAACCGCACGGGCGATCAAATACCACCAAAATAAAGCTCTATTTGTGGGAAAAAAAAGAACGCCAATTTTATTTGGGAGCCACGTCGCACGACCGCGCAAATGTCAGTTAAAGTGACGCAGTGCCGGAAGCTGAAATTTCGCCTGGGCACGAAGGGGGTTTATGTGCCCAGTAAGCAAGTGGTTAAAGTGTAAAAAAAACAGAATTTCCATGTCTCAATGTATACAATTTTCTTAAAGGATGATCCCTGTGCCTGTGTGCATTTTTTTCTGGGTACTCCAGTTTCTAAAACTACAGACGCGCTAGCAGTGTGAAAGGGGTCTAAGCTCCTTGAGGGCAGAGACTGATGTGAATGTACAATATATATGTAAATTGATGTGTAAATTGACAGCACTACATAAATTCCTGTAATAATAATAATAACAAAAAGTTTATATTTTGCTTACTAATGCTTAGATGTGGTGGTAGTATTAGATCTTTTTTTTTCCCAGGCTCAGAACATTTTCAACAAGTACAGAAAATACCAGCTTATCTTACCAAAACTGTGTGTTTATGTCACTTGCTGAGACACAAACACTGAAATTGAATTGAAAGCATAAACATGACATGAAAACTGAAAATGAATTGAAAGCGTAAAACAATCTTATCTTCTTTTTGCTAATCTCTCCATCTATATATCTAGCTTACTGACGTGATTAGCCTCAGGAGATATACAGTGAAGAAGCAATTCCTTCTACATAAGTTTCACCTGTTTATCTGCCCTCTCTTCCAGAGCCTTATAAAGTAGTCAGAAGCAGTGGCAGCTGGTGCTCAAAATTTTTTTGGGGGGGGGGGGGGGGGGTAAAAAAAAAAAACGAAAAAAAAAAAACATCAATTGCAGCCACCGTGCCCATCAAAAATGCAGCTACTGTGCCATCAAACCCAGCCACTGTGCCCATCAAACACAGCCACTCTCCCTATCAAGCGCAGCCACTGTGACCTTAAATTGCCGCCACTGTGCCATCAAACACAGCTATTGCACCCATCAATTTCTGCCACTGTGCCCATCAATTGCTGCAAGTGTGCTCATCAATTGCCACTACTGTACCCATCAATTGCCGCCAGTGTTACCATCAATTGCCGCCAGTGTGCTCATAAATTACCGCCAATGTGCCCATCAACTCCCGCTAGTGTGCCCATCAATTGCCGCCAGTGTGCCCATCAACTGCTGCCAGTGTGCCCATCAAATACTGCCAGTGTGCATCCCCTACAGTTCACCTTTTTGGATGCATATTAGAGCCTATGGCTCTAATCAGGTGATTAAAAAAAATACCTTGCCACTGTAATTCAGGTGCCCGGCGCCCCAAATGGGGTCAGAAGTGACTCCTGTAAATATTATTTGTTCTTCTCTTTAATTTTATAGGTTCACAACCACAACCGCAAATTAATCTGTTAAAAAGTTTACCTGGAGACCCCTTTTTCATGCTAACAAAGGCCTAGCTCTGTCAGTCAACTGTCAAATGTAAAAGCTTCTAATGGTCTCTGAAAGTGGTTGTAAAGTCAAAAGGCTTTTTATCTTAATGCATTATATGCATTAAGATAAAAAAAAACTTCTGTGTGTATCAGCCTCCCAGCACCCCCTAATTACTTACCTGAGCCCTGTCTCTCTCCAGCGATATCTACTTGTGTCTTAGCCATCCGGGACTCTCCATCCTGTTTGGCTGAGACACAGCAGTGGTGCCATTGGCTACCGTGGCTGTCAAAGTCAGTTAGCCAATCATGGGAGAGAGGGGGCAGGGCCAGGTCGGGGCTCAGTGTCTGAATGGACTTGGCTTGGGTGCCCCCATAGCAAGCTGTTTTCTGTGGGTGCACTCAACAGGAGGGCAGGGCCATGAGCAGCGAAGAGGGACCTGAGAAGAGGAGGATCCAGGCTGCTCTGTGCAAAACCAACTGCACAGAGAAGGTAATTTATAACATGTTTGTTATTTTATCTTTATTTCAAACAAGACTTTACAATGACTTTAAGCCAGTTCTCTGTCCTGTGATGTTCTCCAAGAAATAGATTTTACAGATAAGACAAAATACAGTTTTTATCATGCACACCAAGATTACCGTCTACAACTAAAAGATTTCTGAGTATGGCAATAAATTACTGCACACAATCCCTGAAGACACATTTCCAAAGGAAATGATCTAACTGTAAGTGTCAGAAAATGGTAGCTACCTGCAAAACACAAATGCATCAAAAGGTAGTAAAAATAGTAATATTTGAATCAATTCTCTGGAGAAAAATACTTCTAGACTGTGAATCAGTTCTCTAGTGTGGCCATAGCTGTGGATAAACTATTGAAAATAATACACAGAGTATGAGGAAAATGTTTCCCTCTACTACATATACCGACATTCCTGACCAAAACTATATGCTATAATGTTTACATGTATGTTACTTGTCAATCTTAGGCCCCGTACACACGGCCGAGGTTCTCGCTGAAAATCAGCGAGAACCTCGCTAGAATGCACATTCCAGCGAGGACCTCGGCCGTGTGTACGGTCTCAGCGAGCTTCCCGTCGGGAAGCCCGTCGAGCCGAAATAGAGAGCACGCTCTCTATTTCCTCGACGGCCCGCCCGGAAGAATGGCTGGTTGCCATTCCCGACGGGCGGGTCGCCGATTTCGACGGCCGGCAGGGAACCTCGACGGGCGGAACGATGTGTTCTGCCCATCGAGATTCCCTGCCGTGTGTACGCGGCCTGACTCTTGAAGGGTGGTTATATATTGCTTGATATTTGCAAGCAGTGCAACAGGTTAAATTATAATTAATTGGTCACACAATCATTTATTACCGTGTGAGAACAAGCACTGAAATTGCTTGTCCTTACTTTTCACACCAAAAAAAGGGAATGATCCTTTCACTTTACTTGTGCTGTAATTTCATAGGCCAAGACAGGAAGAAAAACTACACCTTGTAGCCTTTTAATATGCACAGTAGTACTGTATTCTGGTGTCATTAGACCTTACCAATAATAATATCGTACAATGCCAAAAGTGATAGGTTCAAACACGTTTGTTATCAACAGACATGCAAATACACAATCCCATATGTTAAGCTGTTTCCACTATTGCAACCCTAAAGTCGCACGATTTTACCGCAAGTTTTTCCTGCAATTTTGATGCAACTTGAAGCAATGCCTGTATATTCTTGAGGTCAATGGACCTCAAGTTGAATCAACGTGGAACCAAAGTAGTGCATGGAATACTTTGAAGTCTCTGCAACTTGAAGTCGAACAGATATGAACGGTACGCATTGGAAATTATGGGGTATGACGTGTCAGGCGACTTTGCAGTCCCAAGTCACATGACAAGTTGCACTACTGGAAACCGAGCCTTACTTGGGAAGCACAATGGATGCATGGCAGTATTTGGTATCTGCTTTACAAAAGGCACTTCAAACTACAAGCTCATGGTTTGTTAACTATGCCCAAATGTAAATACAAAAGGTATTGTACTATTATTGATGGATTTATGTATTTGTTATGTGGATTAATCTCAACATTTGAAGACCCGGTTTGCACAGAGCAGCCCAGATCCTTCTCTTCAGTGCTCCTGGCCCCTCCCTCCTGTTGAGTGCCCCCAAAGCAAGCAGCTTGATATGGGGGCACCCAAGCTGAGTCACAGTTCCCTGTGTCCATTTAGACATGAAGCTGTGGCCCGCCCCCTCTCTCCTCATTGGCTTACTGACTTTGACAGCAGCGGGAGCCAATGGCACTTTGCTGCTGTCTCAGCCAATGAGGAGGGAAAGGACAGTCGAGTCTCCTGTACAACATCGCTGGATCGAGGTGGGGCTGAGGAGGGCTACTGCAATACATAGAATTTATTAAGATAAGAAATGTTCTGCCTTTACAGACACTTTACCTGTACCTAATGCACCCATCACCCATGACCCTCTGGCAGCAGCCACAATCCACACAATTTAGTTTCCATTCATCTTTTCTTCCCAAAACAAGCCTTACCTTCTACTGTGCCCTCTGGAATGCTTGCACTGTCTGCAACAAATTCACTTTGGCCCATGACCTCTTTGTTACTAACTCATTTAATCTACTTGCTATCACCGAAACCTAGCTCCCTGAAACCAACACTGCTTCTCCTGCTTTCCTCTCCCATGGTAGCCTTCTCTAGACTCTCTCCTACAGATCCAGTGGGAGGATCTCCTACCCCCACAGATCATCTTTCAGGTTCTTCTCTCTCCTCCCTCTGTGTCCCTCCTATTATTTGAAGCTCATAGTATAGGTCTATTTTTTCCAATTTCTTTAAGAATTTCTGTGAGCTATCACAGACAGGCATCAACTTTCCTTGATGACTTCTCTGCCTGGATTTCCTACTTTCACTCTTCTGAAATTCCTACAACCATTCTCGGTGACTTCAACATCTTAGTCTAACTTCCTCTTTCAATCTAAAGCAATGGATACATGCTTATACTCACTCTGGTGGCAACACCCTGGAACTTTTATTCTCCTACTTATGCACTCTGTGCAACCTCTCCAACAATTATTTTCCTCTGTCTGACCAACAACTTATTAGTTTCACTCTCTCCCTGTATTCCACCACCTCTCTCTCCAAGCGTATAACAATTACACATAGAAACCTTTGTCACTTCTCTTCTCTATTCTGCTACTGACCACCTTGATGACAAACTCTCACCCCTGTCTTGCCCGCAAAATAGCCCCTACTGTCTACAATAGATCCTTGTCCTCTGGCCTGGAAACGTTTGCCCCCCCTCACTACACACAGAATGAGGCCCCGACTCTTACAACCCTGGCAAACAGATGACACCAGAACTCTCAAAAATTGTAGCCACGCTCTTAAGAGTCTGTGATGGAAGACTAAGGCCGCGTACACATGGAGGGACATGTCTGCTGAAACATGTCCGACAGACCGTTTCCAGCGGACATGTCTCCTCCGGATTTTCGTCCGACGGTGTGTACACATCATCGGATGAAAACCCCCCCGGCCAGGGAACGCGGTGACGTGGCGGTGACGTTGACGCCGCCACGTCACCAAACCCAGAAATAAAATGCTTCCGCGCATGCGTCAAATCCATTTGACGCATGCGCGGACAGTTCTGTCCGCTGGTTAGTGTACTAACCAGCGGACAGATCCGACGGACAGGTTTGTAGCGGACAAATTTCAAAGCATGCTTTGAAATTTGTCCGATGGACAAACCTGTCTGCTCGCCCGTACACGCGATCGGATTTGTCTGCTGAAACGGTCCGTCGGACCGGTTTCAGCAGATAAATTAGATCGTGTGTACGCGGCCTAAGTCTCAGAAAAACTTTAACCAGTATACAGTGCCTTTAAAAAATATTCATACCCCTTGACATTTTCCACGTTTTGTCATGTTACAACAAAAAACTTAAATGTATTTTATTAGGATGTGATAGACCAACACAAAATGGCACATAATTGTGAAGTGGGAGAAAAATGCTAAATGGTTTTCCAAATTGTTTACAATTAGATATGTGAAAAGTGTGGTGTGCATTTGTATTCAGCCCCCTTTACTCTATAACCCCCAACTAAAATCTAGTGGAGCCAATTGCCTTCAGAAGTGAAGATTATTTCTAGGGTTGTTGGTCAATATGGTTATATGTAATTTGTTTTCAATGGTCTTGTTCTGCTTTATGAAAGCCAAGACAAAGTGTCAGAACAGCACATCCTTTGAGGATTCCTTATTAAAATGTTGAGCACTACTGGCCTAGACCATCAATAATGCAAGAGCATATAGGCAGCTTCAGGATGATGCATGAACACAAGCTACTATTCTTTTATATACAGTATGCATGCTATAGTAAATTTAGCTGTGATTGGGACTCTGATCTCATCAACGGCTTTGTGCTTTGTTTAGTCAGCAGGGCTATTCATTTTAAAAAATATCATGGTTATTAATATTTATAACCTATGTAGCTAGTAATTAGTCAAAACAGTGAAATTAATTTCACCAGCAATATATGTAAAAACTGTGTTAACCACTTAAGGACCGCCTACTGCACATTTACGTCGGCAGAATGGCACGGCTGGGCACATCAACGTATGCTCCAGGACCGGGACCGCGGGATTCGCAGACCCGATCGCCGCTGCAGTGCGGCGATCCATCCCTGGAGCGGAAGAACGGGGAGAGCCGTGTGTAAACACGGCTTCCCCGTGCTTCTCTGTGGCCGTAGCATCGATCGCGTCATCCCTGTAATAGGGGGACGCGATCGATGACGTCACACCTACAGCCACACCCCCCTACAGTTGTAAACACAACACATAGGTCACACATCCCCTACAGTGCCACCTGTGGTTAACTCCCAAACTGCAACTGTCATTTCCACAGTAAACAATGCAATTTAAATGCATTTTTTGCTGTGAAAATGACAATTGTCTCAAAAATGTGTCAAAATTGTCCGAAGTGTCCGCCATATTGTCGCAGTCACGAAAAAAATCGCTGATCGCCGCTATTAGTAGTAAAAAAAAAATGATTAATAAAAATGCAATAAAACTATCCCTTATTTTGTTAACCCTATAAATTTTGCGAAAACCAACCGATAAACGCTTATTGCGATTTTTTTTACCAAAAATACGTAGAAGAATACGTATCGGCCTAAACTGAGGAAAAAATATGTTTTTTTATATATTTTTGGGGGATATTTATTATAGCAAAAAGTAAAAAATATTGCATTTTTTTTAAAATTGTCGCTCTATTTTTGTTTATAGCGCAAAAAATAAAAACCGCAGAGGTGATCAAATACCACCAAAAGAAAGCTCTATTTGTGGGGAAAAAAGGACGCCAATTTTGTTTGGGAGCCACGTCGCACGACCGCGCAATTGTCAGTTAAAACGACGCAGTGCCGAATCGCAAAAAGGGGCAAGGTCCTTTACCTGCATTTTGGTCCGGGTCTTAAGTGGTTAAAGAACAGTAGAAGAAAAAAAAAAGACCCTGTAAATTTCAACATCCATTAGTTCACACCCTTCAACCATTCATTCCTCGCAATCACTTTCAATTGTCAAACTACAGTCAAAGATGTGCTGGGCAATCTCGACTCACCATTAATTTATTTCCAAGCACGATATATAAATCATATGCGAGAAAGTTCAAATGACACCAGCACTGTTTGCCCAGAAGCTCCAGTCATTTAGAAAATGAAAACTGAACATGTAGTAGAAATCTGCTGGGCTGCGGTGAATTAAAATATTCAGAACTGCATAGTGGTATTGGCTAGATACGCAAAAGAAAATATATTTTTTTTACACTGTAACACATCGAAAAAAAAATTCCCAACAATGATAAAGGGGAAGACAAAATTCAATGTATTATTTACATTACAAAACCTTGATTTGATTAACAGGTGTATGTTTTACTACCTGCTAGGACGAAACACATTTTAATGCACCACTGAGCTAGCAAGCAGAGAAATATGATGCGATGATACTGATTGGGTTAACAATGGGAGTAAATTTAACAGAATAAGAAATAAGCAGAACATGCAACATTATGTGTACTGCACGCTGTGTAAAATACAGGACATGTTCATCATAAAAACAAAAAGGGGAAAATTCTCAGCAGAAATCAGACACTGGGGTTGACTTACTCTAAAACTGAGTGCAAAATCTGGTGCAACTGTGCATGGTAGCCAATCAGCTTGTAACTTCAGCTTGCTCAATTAACCACTTTAGCCCCGGACCATATTGCTGTCCAAAGACCAGAGCACTTTTTGTGATTCGGCACTGCGTCGCTTTAACTGACAATTGCGCGGTCATGCGACGTGGCTCCCAAACAAAATTGGCGTCCTTTTTTTCCCACAAATAGAGCTTTCTTTTGGTGGTATTTGATCATCTCTGCGGTTTTTATTTTTTGCGCTATAAACAAAAATAGAGCGACTATTTTGAAAAAAATGCAATATTTTTTACATTTTGCTATAATAAATATCCCCAAAAAAGATTTAAAAAAACATTATTTTTCCTCAGTTTAGGCCGATACGTATTCTTCTACATATTTTTCATAAAGAAAAATCGCAATTAGCGTTTATTGATTGGTTTGCGCAAAATTTATAGCGTTTACAAAAAAGGGGGTAGTTTTAAGGCATTTTTATTAATATTTTTTTTTTACTAGTAATAGCGGCGATCAGCGTTTTTTTTTCGGTACTGCGATATTATGGCGGACACATCGGACACTTTTGACACATTTTTGGGACCATTGGCATTTTTATAGCGATCAATGCTATAAAAATGCATTGGATTACTATAAAAATGCCATTGGCAGTGAAGGGGTTAACACTAGGGGGCGGGGAAGGGGTTAAGTGTGTTCCTTTTTGTGTTCTTACTGTGTGGGGGGGGTGGACTCACTAGGGGGAATCATTGATCTTCCGTTCATACATTGTATGAACGGAAGATCAGCGTTTCCCCCGCTGACAGGAACGAGAGCTGTGTGTTTACACGCACAGCTCTCGTTCCCCGCTCTGTAACGAACGAGCGCGCGTGCCCGGCGGTGATCGCGCCCGCCGGGCACGCGCGCGCGGGACTAGTGGCCGCGGAAGTCCCGACATAGAGCTACGGGCTCTCGCACAGGAGTGCCGACCTGCCGCCGTATAACTGCGGCGGCTGGTCGGCAAGTGGTTAAGCTTTGACAAAAAAAAAAACTGAAAGCGGAATGGATTCTATGCAGAGCTGCATCAGATTGTGCACTCTCTAGTTTTAGTAAATCATCCTCACTATTTCTATGCACTGCATTGATTTATACAATTTTACTTTTACAAATTTCTTTTAACCACTTAACCCCCAGACCATATTGCTGCCCAATGACCAGAGCACTTTTTGCGATTCGGCACTGCGTCGCTTTAACTGACAATTGCGCGGTCTTGCGACGTGGCTCCCAAACAAAATTGGCGTCCTTTTTTTCCCAAAAATAGAGCTTTCTTTTGGTGGTATTTGATCACCTCTGCGGTTTTTATTTTTTGCGCTATAAACAAAAATAGAGCGACTATTTTGAAAAAAAATCTATATTTTTAACTTTTTGCTATAATAAATATCGCCCAAAAATATATAAAAAAAAACGATTTTTTTCCTCAGTTTAGGCCGATACGTATTCTTCTACATATTTTTCGTAAAAAAAATTGCAATAAGCGTTTATTGATTGGTTTGCGCAAAAGTTATAGCGTTTACAATATAGGGGGTAGTTTTATGGCATTTTTATTAATATTTATTTTTTACTAGTAATGGTGACGATCAGCGTTTTTTTTCAGTACTGCGACATTATGGCGGACACTTTTGACACATTTTTGGGACCATTGGCAATTTTATAGCGATCAGTGCTATAAAAATGCATTGGATTACTATAAAAATGCCACTGGCAGTGAAGGGGTTAACACTAGGGGGCGGGGAAGGGGTTAAGTATGTTCCTGGGTGTAATCTAACTGTATGGGGGGGGGTGGACTCACTAGGGGAAATCACTGATCTTCTGTTTATACATTGTATGAACGGAAGATCAGTATTTCTCCCTCGACAGGACCGGGAGCTGTGTGTTTACACACACAGCTCCCGGTCCTCACTCTGTACCGAGCAATCGCGAGTGCCCGGCGGCGATCGCGCCCACCGCGCATGCGCACGGGACTCGAGGGCGAGCGGGCCCATGCACATGCCCAAACTCATCTCTAATACTTACTGTATTTATTGGCGTATAACACTCACTTTTTTACCCTGAAAATAGAGGGTAAACTGTACCTGCATGCTATACGCAGGGGCCTGTGGAAAGTTTTTTCCTGAAACTGCCATATAAAAGTTAGGGTGCGTGTTATATGCCGATAAATATGGTACTTTCAGCCCTGATCTAGCAATCTTCACTGTGCAGCTCCACTCTAAGCGATACAGCCACTCCTCATAAAACTGTCACTTTGCACTGCAAATGCGCACTGCATCACTAGAGCAATTTATGGAGGCCTTAAGCGGTTGCTGGGAGTATGACTTTCCCATAACAATAAAAAGGGCTGAGCATGTGCCGTACAAAGAGGCAATTTCTGATTAAATGGTTGTATGGTTCAGTAAAGATTACTGGATCTGGGCTAAAGATAGGTATAGGACCAGGTGGACAGCAACCAGTTTAAGGTTAAGAATCGGGTAATGCAAAAGGTAAGTCTCATTTAAAAGTCTAATTTTAGGATCTCTACTCTCCACGGAGGGCCTAGCACTGGGCTGTTGCACAGTGGGAATTAGCTTCATGTTGAAAAAACCCTCTGTGCTGTGTGAGCCTATGAAGAAAAACATCCCTAGCAGCACAGAAATTAGGATAATTAAATGTACAAAACTGTTTGCTTTAAGATAGCCTTGTTGGACAAACAGGGTACCTGACAGGTTTACTTTAAGGTGAAACCTAACAAAGGGCTGAAACGTATACATTTCTTGTGCTGTATAATACCATCAAACTATATATTGCAGGTCTCCACCTTTAATTTAATTTTATTTTATTATCCATTCAAGAATTGGCAATTCAAATTATACAAACTTCAACTCCAAAAAACTAAATTGTTAATAGTTTATATATTGCTCTTATTGTAATTGGACACCTTGCTACTTTGATCGAAGTGTAAAGTTTTCTCCAACAATGTTGTCTATACCCCAGGTCTTTATAACTAGACCACCATGCAAACACAATGATATTGAAAGTCCATACAGATTCGTCACAATTGGGCCCATCAAACACACTTTAGTAGTGACTATTTTTGGACAATAAGGGGGTGATTTACTAAAACTGGTGCACACAGAATTTAGTGCAGCTGTGCATAGTAACCAATCGGCTTCTAAGTGCATATAAACCTCAAGGACAGTATATAGATAAATGTAAACAGTATAATGGCACAGTTAACCGCCTCAGACCAACAGTTCCTTAAACACCAGGGACAAGGACAATTAGGGATAACAGCTTTTTGAAATAGTTAATAGATGAGAAAGAAGTTTGTAATGGCCTGTTTTGGAAGCGAAGTGCCAATGGCTTACGCTGCTGCCTCCAATTCTAGTGAGGAGAGAAAAAGAGAGCAGCGCCACTCAGGTAAGTTATTTAGGGGGGCTGAACAAAGAAGGTTTTTTATAGCGGAAATGCAACGAACGCATTAGGGGAAAAAGTAAAGTATAATTAAAGGCAACATTTTTGTTTTTGTTTCGGATGGAGTGGAGAGGGATTAGAACACCTGTCAGTTTCTATTGCTGTCTGTGCTTCTGTTAGGGAGCTTCAATCTCTCTATTTGGAATGTTTACTGTTATTATTGAAAGTGAAAGTAAAAGAAGATCCCACATTTTGGGTTGTCCCCAGAAAAGTAATGGCGGGGAAATCTTCCAATGGGGTCACTAGTTCTGGTGATCTGGGAGTCCTCAGGAGATTTCCTTAATGTACAGGGATTTTCTCTTACTTTCTGTTCTGTCTATGGGACAGGAAGTGAGGGGAAATCTCCCCAATAAGAAACAGATGGCAAATATAAACCTTCAGGGGTTATAACCCTCCCTTGCTCGAATCCAAAATGGAAAAAAAAAGTTTTGCCTATAGTTCTACCTTAAGCCTTTACAGCCACTTTATCAAGGCCCAATGGAATTGCTCCACTTTGGATTTAGACATAGGGCTCTGCAGTGCAGAAACGATTATTGGAGTGTGGCTAGATCCTACCAACTAGAAACTATTTTAATAAGAATGTAAAACAACATACAAAAGAAAAAGAATAAAAAGGAGTTACTAATGATTATATTCTCCAATTTGTTATAGGTTACAATTTAATGAGATAACACATATTGTTCATAGATATTTACCCATAATACACAGTGGCAAGGGTTTAAGAGAGGGTTTATCTTCAGGAATCTAATTCGTAGTTAGAATAGCACTTATCTTACAAAGCATAACTTCTACTACTTCTACTATCTCTCACTAAAAATAGCTGAGGCACATAGGCGAGTGCTCCAGGCATGTACAGATGTGGACACTATTAATACTCAAGTTGTGCCTATTTGGGAGATTCTCATTTTATCAGGTCATAATAGGATTTTTTATGACAGCTTACCTGTAAAATCCTTTTCTTGGAGTACATCACGGGACACAGAGCGGCAATCCATTACTATGTGGGTTATATAGTCTACCTTCAGGTGTGGACACTGGTGTAATTAACTACACAGGAAGTTCCCTCCCTATATAACCCCTCCCATACTGGGAGCTCCTCAGTTTTTGTAGCAAAGCAATAAGTGTCCCAATATCCCCAAACAAGAGGGGCGGGAGCTCTGTGTCCCGTGATGTACTCCAAGAAAAGGATTTTACAGGTAAGCTGTCATAAAAAATCCTATTTTCTTTATCGTACATCACGGGACACAGAGCGGCAATCCATTACTATGTGGGATGTCCGAAAGCAATGCTTACTGAGGGGAGGGAGACACAAACAACGCAGGCCGCCATCAGATGTGAGGATCTATAATGCTGCCAGATGCATACTGCGCCAAAAAGCTGCATCCTTTTGCCCTCCTATGTACATCTGACAAGAATCAGTGAACCTAAGCACATACGCCAAGTTGCGGCCCTGAAAATCTGCGTCATAAAGGCTCGGTAAAGCATCGCGCATAAAGCGCTTACTATCCTGGTACGGAGCACCCCCCCCCCCCCCCAAGAAACAGGGGGGAGTCCCACTCTACGAACCACAAGCCTGAATAATACCCTGATGAATCAATCTTGAAAACAGTTGATTTTAGACGCTGCCTGCCCCTTCCTGGGGCCTCCTGGTAGCGCAATAACATAAGCTTTCCGTATCCGAGCAGCCGCTTCAGATAGGCCTTGACCCTTCTACTCCAAAGGAGAGAGTGTAACCATTTTAATAGCTGAACTGAACACTGCCTGCCCACATCTAGGGTCTTCTGGCAGCCCAATAAAAACTTCAGATTTCTATATCTGAACCTTCAGATAGATATTTAACTGCTCTCATCTCTACTGAGAGAAAGCAATAACCTTTCCTTCCGAAAACAAGGTTTTGAAAAAGGGGGAGGTAAGAATATCTAGATTCAAATGAACCCTAGATCCTTCTAGTAAATAAGGCTGGGTGAGGATTAACATCACCCTACTAGTAAGAATAAGTATGGTTTTATACCAAGAGGTTGCCAATACTGAAACTCTCTTGGAGGCTACCACAACCAAGAACACCAATTCCCTTGTTAAAGGCTGAAGGGAAATATGGTGCATCGGCCCACAGAGCTGACCCTGTAAGCCGACAAAACTAGAGCCAATCCTCCAAGCACAAGGGCGACTAAACTGGTGGACTTATGCGCGTCACCCCTTGTATAATGGCTCGGAACAAAGAGTGTGAAGCAAGCGACCTTTGGAGGCAAGGCCGAGATCGGATCCTTGATGTAACTTAAGGCTGGCTCCGTCTCCTTTCCAAATGCAGGAAGGCAGGAATTTTATCTTTGACAAACTTCCAAGGATGCCACCATCTGTTTCATACCAGGAACATGGGCTCTCCCGATCCTGGGATATCTGGTCCTGGAGGCCAGCCTTCCTGTATGAATCAAGGAAGTGCCGTTGATTCTAAAAACCCTGATCCTGAAGAATGTGGGCTAAAATAGCCAGACCATTAATTCACCTGTTGCACGACAGGATGTAATACCCCCTTCGAAGTAGGCCTGGACAAGATGTAAGGGACCGTGGGTCCTCTACTACCACCCCTACTGTCCCTGCACAGAAAAGGTCATCAGGGCTATGCCGGAGTAATCAGGCCAGCTTCCGCCATCCTCTAATGTTGCATGGAAGCCACAAACGCCGCGGCACTGGGGGGAGAGACATAACCAGTGACCACTGGTCCCACCAGATTACTAACACATCTGCCCCGCATGCGGGTGGATCCCTTGTCCTTGACCTCAAGCTGTTCAATTTCTTGTTGAGCCTGGACGCCAATACATCTTATGTACAGGGTACTATTTCTGTGGCCCTTGGTCAGGAAAACAGTCGGGGTGTAGAGGTCCTTCTCCTGGAGACACTTGTTGACGGCTACAGTGAATCGCCTGCCAATTCTGCATTTCATGAAATGACGAATGTCAATAGGCAAGGCACAAGCTCCTCCTTGGTAAATTAAGTAAATCACTTAATATGGTATAGTCTGATTGAACTCTGACCGAACCAACCAGCCCCTGAACGTTCAGGCCCCTAAGCCAGATGCTCCATCGGTAGCTCTAGCTGACAGATAAGGCTCCCTTGGAGCTCGACTACTTCCCCTGGGCCAAGGTCTCTTCCTGACCTGGCAAACCCTTTAGTTAAGAACCACCAAGAGGAATTCCAGCCTATCTCTGGGACCGGTTCTTTGGATAATGCTAGGTCAAGATCCACTCCTTCTAGGCCAACACAATACTGTTTATAACAGTCCTGAATAAAAGTATAGGGAACTGTCTTGAATGAAGCAGCATCTTCTCTAGTGCCTTAAGCAGAAGGCCAAAAGTAAGTAACTGTTCCTTGCCGTAACCACCTAGACCAGCTTTCTTATAGCGATGGTCTTGTCTTAGGCCAAAAGTACTCTCCTGGTGCAAAACACACCCAGCTTCTTGTCAATGAAGAATGTATCTTTAGACTGGAATCCTAACCCAGGAGATCCAGATACTTGACCCTGCTGGACACCCTTAGGTCCAGCCATGCTGCTGACTGATCCATCAGCAGGAGTCTGCTTCCGTATGCCATTACTGCTATACCCTGGGCCTACAGACCTGCTAGAGGCAGGCCCTAGCACCCTGACAACCCAGACACGGAGGCTAACCCAAAAGGGCAAGACCACCAACTGGAGATAGTGCTGTTCCCCTGCACAACGCAGACAACCTCTGCAGTCCCAAGTAAATAAACACATATGCAACTGGCTCCCCATATGTGTATGTGGCAAGTGTTAAAGCACACGCCTCAATGGAGGCGTGTGTACATGGCAGTGTGTGTTCATGGAAGCATGAAATCATATAAATATGTCTCACACCAAACATGCATATAGCATGTGTGCTCTGGAACGAGCATCCTTGCAAGCAAGCAAGCATGTGCTATAAACGTGTTATGCAACAATGTGCAACATGAACCCATGCAGACACGTATCTCTATGCAAACACAAGGCATCCTGTATTGCTTAATTAAGCCACCATGTGCAACTTTAAAGTAACCATGCATGCGATTCAGCAACTTCCATGCGATCAACATCTTATGCATTTTAAGCACTACTGTGCGGACAATAACCCTTGTGTGACCAAGCACCCCTGTGCGTTCCAACATCCTTATGCACCCAAGCATCTTAATGCGACTTTAGGCATTTCTGTGAAACAAGCCTCTCTATGTGATCAAGTATCCCTGGGTAATCCAGGACTCTGTTGATCCAACCACCATGTGTGATCCAGCTTCTTTTTGCATTTAAGCATCTTTAAGCGATCCCTTTAGGCCTTGAGTAATCCAGGACTTGGGTGATCGGGTAATCCTGTGTGATTCAGCATTTTTATGCCTTCAGGCCTCTTTATGCGATCTAGGCATTTCTGTGGGAACAAGCCTCTTTGCGTGACCAAATATCCTTGGGGAATCAAGGACTTGGGTGATCATGTAATCCTGTGTGATTCAACCTTTTTATGCATACAAGCATCCTTTATGCGATTCAGCATTTTTATGCATACAAGCATCTTTATGCGACTTTAGGTACTTTTGTGGAAACAAGGGCTTTTAATAGCTTCTCCTTGTTAGGCTGCAGCTCCTGTCTCCTGTCCTCTGACAGTGAAACTTTTATCCCCAAGCTTTCTAATCCCTTTGTTTCAGGATTAAAGCAGGAAAAGGGGGACACCCCCTTTTTTTCTTGCAAAACACAAAACACATGCATAGTGATTGCAATGTTGGGGGAAGGCTGCATTGCCTGACAGGTCTGATGGCTCAATCTATGAGCTGTTTAAGTCTCTTCAGAGGAGAATAAGGGTCCACCAGGTTCAGGTGGCGATCCCTCTTTATATTCCTACCCCTGACCTTATTCAATGGGGAGACCAAGTCCTAAGCTAAAGCAGAGGCACTTAACCCAGGTGCATCAAATAGCTGAATTTAGTCTGACACAATGCCTGCTAATCTGCACAGCTAGATGCGAGTAGGCGTCTTAGATGAATCTGTATCCAACTCACACAAGGTGCTTACGTTTGTGTCCCCCTAGCTTTACAGAGCTCTGACGTCCGGGCCCTTTGAAGAGCCTTCTCTGCGACTGCACTGAGCCGGTGAGCACGTGCAACATGGTAGAGCCTGAAGCGGAGGAAGTGGGACACAATAGATCAGCTAACACTTAAGCTTCCGTTTTCTGGAAAGCATGGTAAGCAAAAACATCAGGCATGTCTTCTACTGCCCATAGTAGTGGAAACACAGATAAGACTTGCAACTACTCACGGAAGACAATCCTTTGTATAGGATTAAGGGCATATTTTTTTTTTTTTTATGTACCGGCCCCTTCAAGGGGAGATATATAGGTACTGCAGCCATCCTGTCTAACAGACATAGTCGTTTACATTGCCCATGCATAGAAGCATAATATAGGCGAGACCCAAGTCCCCCCTTCAGGGACCGGGGTCCATGGCAGGAACACCAACTCCCCTGGACCTATATAGCATCCTGGCAGCAGAAAAAACATTTGGTCCTTAGAAGGCACAAAGTTCTGGAACCCAGGATCCAGCCCTCCGCAGAGAGGCATTATAGGCTAAACCTCGTTCTTCGTACCGAGGCCCGGGTACCGTCCACTTTGGCTATGAAGCACCTTGGACGGATCCGGATTTATGGAGGTTTTTTACATCCAGCATGGATCCCTCCAGTGGAGCTCCTAAGAGCACATGTTCACTCGTGACCAACACCTTAGACACTGATGAAAAAACTGAGGAGCTCCCAGTATGGGAGGGGTTATATAGGGAGGGAACTTCCTGTGTAGTTAATTACACCAGTGTCCACACCTGAAGGTAGACTCTATAACCCACATAGTAATGGATTGCCGCTCTGTGTCCCGTGATGTACGATAAAGAAATTGCAATTTCAGAATGCATAGAGATACAAACATAATGAGACATTTTGTAGATTGTCATCAAGGAGATTTGACCTCATTTAAGAAACAATTTATAAAGAGCGTAGATAAACCCATTTTAAATCTTCCATGTAAAAAGAACCTCCTTTTTGTGTGTGTTTGTTCTTCCCCTTTTTTTTCCTTTCTTCTTTCTCTCTGCACCCAACACCCCCCTCCTCCACCCCCTTCCTAAAATTTGTAATGTGTTTAATCGTATGCATAAATGTCTAACAGTCTATCATATAGATTCTCCTTTAAGAGACGTCCAGTATTAAGCCGTCTATACAATATTAGATTTTTAAACAAAAATTTCTACAAATATTTTTACAATCATTTGTACATTCTAAAAAATTTTTTAGAGAAAACATTTCAAAGAAAATTTTACAAAAGTATACCCAGCTTGTCTAGTGTGTATAAAAGAATGTTCTTCTTAAGCCAGGCGTTTAGGTGTTTTTCTGCCAGATCAATAAGCTGTGCCTGGATCATAGACCTAAAGGATATGTCACCTATAGAAGAGTAGTCGTGCTCTAGTTTTTATAAATGTTAACAAGCTTACCGGATGTTTTATTGGTTTATGTTTAAATATAATTAGAACAATAATAAAGCAGCATATGGGTCTAGAGTATTTCTCACTAACCTTCAGTACATTTCTAGCATCAAACGATTCTCTTTCTCTTTGGCCAGGCCTTCCAGGAGATACAGTACTTCTTTCTTCAGCTATAATGAAAAAAAAAAAATTACCAGTTATTTAAATTTGTTTTTGTGAACTAGAAAAAAATAAAACTAGAGTGCTCTCTGTTAAGAAAAAAAGATCCATAAAATGAGGGTAGAAATGCTAAAGCAGTTTATATATAAGGTAATAAAACACTCCCACCAAATGCTCTGCTGAGTGTTTTATTTTTGATTATATCAATCATACCTTCAAGAATATAGCACACACATATTACTGCATTTCAAGAGAACCTTACATTAAAATAATAACACAGGTTATTTAAAGTACAGAGTTGTGACCCCAAAATATGAGAAGTCAAACCAGCACTCAATGTACACCACCGTGCAGCTGCTACAGGGTAAGGTTCATCCTCTCCTTTAGCCCAATTCTACTCAGCAACAACTCACAATAAGAGGAACAAATAAAGACCACCAGGCTTCAACAATGTTAAATCTATGATAAAATGTTTATTAAGTCAGTTAAAAATGCCTACATAGACATGCAACGATCAGCACCTAACAAAAAAAAAATTTCCAGAATTCTGCAAGTAATTGCACACATGCGTGGTTATGTCACAACTTTTGGTTCTGTCCTACGCGTTTGGCCAGAGCAGCCATCATCCGATACTCCCAGAATGATGCAAGTCCCCACTGGTAAATACTGGATGATTGTTAAGGGTACAGAGGAACTCATGAGACCAGCACAAAGATAAGAAATAATGTCTCATAGGGATAAATGCACATAATGCCATCTAGTGATGGAAACACAATATTACACTACAACGATTGCACCAAATAGATAGTAATATAGGCAAATACATAGGCAATAGTAGTAGATAATAGAAATATAGACGAATATAGACAAATAATACCTAAGTAGTAAAATGTAATATAAACAGAATGCAACGCAAAATGTATTTATTTTTTGATTTCTTTCTCTATTAACCAAAAGGACAAGCCCCCAGCTTAGCCAATCGTTTTATTACGTTGGAAGATGTCATCTATGCCAATCCTAGAACTCAGTTGGTCTTATGGAAAAGGTATATTGATGACATTCTCCTCCTTTGGGATGGCGTCATTGCATCCTTAGAATTTACTATGCTGGAGCTTAATTGCAATGACTGGGGCAAGTGAACATCAAATACATTTTATGGACCTTTTGATTAAGTGGGAAATGCCAGCCATGTAATTAGTACCTACTTTAAATCAACTGACAGAAACTCCTTTATTCCTTTGAGTAGCTATCACCAGAGTCCTCAGCCTAAGTCAATGCATTGCAGTCAATTCCTCCCTTTGAGGAGGAATTTTTTTACATTACCATATTTTGGAGGCCAAAATTTCCAAGGTACAACAGATAGAGAGGGAATTCCATTTGGTTCCATCCTTTAGGGACAAGATTGCTCACAACAGTGTGGACCCTCTTTGCTCTTTTTTTCTTCTTAATAAGAGTTGTTGCCAAGTACAATTAGGCTGAAGGGGAGATGGAATCTTACCCTGCATTAACTGCGGAGCAGGGTGTTTACATTGAGTGTTGGTTTGACTCTTCATATTTTGGGGGTCACACTTTCTCTGGTAAACTTTTATGTGGAGGTGAAGTGGCACTTGCTGGATTACACATAAAGATGGATATTTAATACATGGTTAATCGCAGTCACAGCATTGAGCTTTTATGTGTATGGAGCTTGCACTGTATAATGTCACTTCTGATTGTCACTGTGTATGCTTGGTTTGTGTGACACAGTTAAGGATTTATAGAGCCCACCCCAGCCTAACAGAACTGTGTCCATCACCTCCATCCAGGGAAAGGGAAGGTAAGATTTTGTATGTTTTTCTTGATTCTAGGGCAAGCTGGAGATCCACCATACAAGAGAGACTTTTTCCTGGCTGGATAGCAGTAGTGGGTGATCCAGAAAGAAGATCTGCTTGACCCACATCGTGAGAATGTTGAATGTAAGGGTCTTGAATGGAACTGTACAAAGGGGACCACTTTAAAAGGAGGCTACTGAGATGCACAAAAATATCATATAGAAGCAAGTCCAGGGATGTCTGGTTGACCTGAGGGTCTGGCAATTGGACCTCAGAAGAGCAATCTTTTCCTGAGAAAATAATGTTTCTGCTTGGGGCATGTTCAAGGTCAATCGCAAATACTCCAGATGATGGAAAGGCTAGAGGGCAGACTTCTTAAATTGGATCACGCAACTTAAAGTTTAGAGGCACTGGACTGTCCTTTTAGTGTTACAATATAGGGCTGTGGCTGAGAAATCTTTCAGCAGAAGGTCATCCAGGCACCCAATGATATGGAAGTATAGGGATCTTAGTGGATTTAATACTTTTGGGAAGCCTCTTGGTGCAGAGTAGAGGCTGACAGATTGAACATTTTGTTAGAAAGCGTTGGTGTGCTGAAAAGATGGGAAAAGGGGAAATTGGGCATCTTGGATATTCACTGATGACTGCAATTCCCCTTATCCGAGACAAGGAATGAAAGATCTTGCCGACTCCTTTGTGGAAAATGGGGAGACGCAAATATACATTTAGGGATTTTAACTCCAAAATGTATAGAACTCTTTTATATAGAACTCTTTTATTCAGAAACTGTGAATAGGTTGGAGTAAAGCCCTTTGAACCCTTCCTCTGCAGGAACTAGACTCCTGTGCCTGTAGTTGTTTCATGGCTGCTCACAACTTTGTCTGTGTTTGAGGTGAAGCTGGCAGATTGAAGGTAAGGAATCGAGGAGGAGGCAAGCATAGAAATTATGTTTTGTAGCCCCTGGAAATTACAGATTGGAGCCAGAAGTCTAGAATGTTTCTGATACTGGCGCAAATAGCAACAGATGTGCCCCCACTTCCTGAAGAAGGCTTCTGGGTAAGTTTGTGGTGTTTTGGGGAACAAGGAATGTGACTAAAGGATGCTTCTTACATCAGAAGTGAAGCATGGCTGATGTGCAGAATGTCCCACATTTGCCTTGCTTTATTACTACAAATGACTAAATGTATGTGTTGACCTTACATGGGCCTTAAATGAACCAAAATATTTCTAAAAAAATCTTTACCTCTAACCTAACCCTTAACCACTTGCTTACTGTGCACATATACCCCCTTCCTGCCGAGACGAAATTTCAGCTTCTGGCACTGCGTCGCTTTAACTGACAATTGTCGTGCGACGTGGCTCCCAAACAAAATTGACGTCCTTTTTTTCCCACTAGGGGGCGAGGAAGGGGTTAAATTTGTAGCCTAGTGAGTGATTATAACTGTAGGGGGAGGGGAATGACTGGGGGAGGTGACTGATCTGTGTCCCTATGTACAAGGGACACAGCATCGGTCTCCTCTCCCTGACAGGACGTGGATCTCTGTGTGTTTACACACAGAGATCCACGGTCCTGCTCAGTTACTGGGCAATTGCGGACGCCGGGCACCGTGTTTCCTCTAGCGGCTTTAAAAGACGAGGACGTTATATGACGTCCTGTCAGAACAATTGAGCTACTATGCCGCCGTCAATTGACGGCAGCTGGTAGGTGAGTGGTTAAACTAAATCTTGACCCCCAAATCTAACCATTACATTTAGCCTTTACTTTAAGGCCGCGTACACACGATCGGACATGTCCGTTGAAACTGGTCTGCAGACTGGTTTCATCGGACCAGTTCGATGGTGTGTACGGCCTATCGGACAGTTTTCCATCGGACCAAAGTTTTAAAACATGCTTTAAAATCTGTCTGACGGACACCTGTCCGTCGGACAGGTTCGATGGTTAGTACACAAAAGCATCGGACCAAAAACCCGCGCATGCTCAGAATCAAGTCGACGTATTGAACTTTGTTTTTTCATCACGTCGTTGTGTTCTACGTCACCGCGTTCTGGTCTGATCGGATTTTGGTCCGATGGTGTGTACGCACATCAGACAAGTTCAGAGTTGTCTGATGAAAATGGTCCGTCAGACAAGTCTCATCAGACATGTCTGATCGTGTATACAGGGCCTAAGTGTTACATATGTAACTTGAACTTAAAGAGGAACTGCAGTCTGCTCACATAATTCGTAATAAAAATAATTTTGCCATTCTGAAGCGTCCCTCCAACCACTTTTCATATTATTTTATATATACTTTGATTCTGTACTTGCCAAATATGCTTCAGAAATCTACCTCCACTAAGTCTGGCTGCATCCAATTTACTGGTGGGCAGCTGAAGCTGCTGCCTGTTTACTTCCTGGATTTACACAGAGGCACACCTCCAGCTCTTATTGGCCCTCTTATGACTCATTCCCCCTCCCTTCCTGGCAAACTCTCACAAGAGTGTGAAAGAGAGCTGTGCACAATGTCATAAGCCTAGGCTAATGACTAGACAAGAAACAGGAAGTGGGCTGTATAAGGTATTTACTGGCAGATTTATTTAAAAAACAAAAAACAAAGGCAGAAGTTTTTATATATGAAAAGATGAAAAAATGACTGAAGGTCCCATTTAAGATTAAGCTCTGACTGGACAAACACATTGATTTGGGATTGACCTACAATTTTAAATGCAATTACAACTGACCATATATAGGTGTATGCGAGAATTTAAAGGATTACTAAAGTCTTGTTTTTTTTTGCTTTAAAGTAACAAATATGTTATACTTACCTGCTCTGTGCACTGGTTTTGCACAGAGCAACCCAGATCCTCCTCTTCTTGGGTCCCTCGTCTGTGCTCCTGGCCCCTCCCTTCTGTCGAGTGCCCCCACAGCAAGCGGTTTCATTTAGACGCAGAGCCATGGCTCGGCCCCGCCACCTCTCTCTTCTCATTGGCTCACTGACGGGAGCCAAAGATGTCAGGACAGTACAAATACCCCCCAAATGACCCCTTTTTGGAAAGAAGACAGTCTGAGGTATTTAGTAGGAGGCACAGTGAATTTTTGGAAGTGCAGTCGCTATAGATCTGAGGGGGACATGCAAAGAAAATAAAAAAACAGCATTTTTGCTTTCACATGATTGGATAATAAAATCAGCATAGCTTTCCCTAATTTCAGAGCTTCCCCTTAGATCTACAGCAACTGCACTTACAAGTGCACTTTCAAGGCATTCTAAAAGGCATAAATTACACATTTTATTTCCTGAGTACCTATCACATTTTTGAATTACCCACATAATTACCCCATTTTGGAAAGAAAACAACCCAATGTATATTCCATGAGGCATAATGAGTGTTTTGAACATTTCATTTCTTTCCAAAGGTTTTTTGGAAAATGTGGTGAAAAAAATGAAAACTTATTTTTTTCTTACAAAGTTATCAATTTAGAAGATCTTTCTAACACATAGTATGTACATAGCAAAAATGACCCCTCAAAATACATTCTGCTACTCCTCCTGAGTATAGTGATACCCTATGTGTGAGACTTTTCCACAGCCTGGCCACATACTGGTCCAACAGAAAGCACAGTCAGGTGTTCTAGGGACATACATTTCAAATCTAATTTGAGTACCTTTAACACTTTTGTGAGGCACTGTAGTTGCACTGATGGGCACTGTAGTGGCATGGATGTGGCACAGATGAGCACTGATGTGGCACAGATGAGAACTAATGTGGCATGGGAGACTTTTCCACAGCCTGGCCACATACAGAGGCCCAACATGCAAGTAGCACCTTCAGGCTTCTAACACATAGCATGTACACACCAAGAATTACACCCCAAAAAAACTTTCTGCTGAGCAAAGGGTAATAAAAAAGGCTCACCTATGGTTTTAGCCGGCAGGAATACCGTTCCAGAGCAGGCAAAACATTGGTCCAGACAGCCAAAGGAAATGTCCAGGAATTGTCCAGGCACCAGACAGAGATATGGAAAAGTATGAACATGGTGCATGGTTTAGCAGACAATTCAGGCAACAAGCAGAGGCATGGCCAGTTCAGGTGGCAGGCAAAGGCGTGGCCGGTTCAGGTGGCAGGCAAAGGCGTGGCCGGTTCAGGTGGCAGGCAAAGGCGTGGCCGGTTCAGGTGGCAGGCAAAGGCGTGGCCGGTTCAGGTGGCAGGCAAAGGCGTGGCCGGTTCAGGTGGCAGGCAAAGGCGTGGCCAGTTCAGGTGGCAGGCAAAGGCATGGCCAGTTCAGGTGGCAGGCAAAGGCATGGCCAGTTCAGGTGGCAGGCAAAGGCATGGCCAGTTCAGGTGGCAGGCAAAGGCATGGCCAGTTCAGGTGGCAGGCAAAGGCATGGCCAGTTCAGGTGGCAGGCAAAGGCATGGCCAGTTCAGGTGGCAGGCAAAGGCATGGCCAGTTCAGGTGGCAGGCAAAGGCATGGCCAGTTCAGGTGGCAGGCAAAGGCATGGCCAGTTCAGGTGGCAGGCAAAGGCATGGCCAGTTCAGGTGGCAGTACTATAACATTTAGGCCTTGGTCAGATAAAACTTGAGGACATCCCATCCAAATCTCTATGAAGCCTACGAGACTCCAGACCCTAATCCGAGAAAACAAAAACCCGGAGAAAAACATTTTCTCCACTCAGAACATTTCTGGAGCCCCTTAAATATGTGAGACCCCTGCACTGTGCTCAAATGATCAGTTCAGGAGGCAGACAAAAAGCATGGTCATTTAACAGGCCGAGGTATATTTACATTAAAGGCAGAAACATGGTTGGTAGAGGCATAGTCGTAAACAGCCCAGGTCATTCACAGAAATGGCAGATGGTGAAAAATGGAAAAAAAAATCATCTTCACTTTACTATAAGTGTAGTAAAGTATGATAGCTCCGATAGCACGTTCCAATACAGAGGCCTGGCTGGGAGGGACATTGGGGACAGTAGTATCGGGTGTCACAACGAATTCCTGTACTTAAACACACACATTTTTTTGGGGAGTTTGCAAACCTGTTTGGGTAAGAGGGAGGATTTCGGGAAAGTGCCTTACGTGGAGTCTGGCTAATGTATCGGAGCAAATTGGTAAAAAGAAATGTTCACGCCAAAAATGTTATTGCGTGTTGTGGAAAACACGTAGTATGTAGAATAATAAATACAAACGTGGGTGTATTTACTTCTAAGCTTCTCCCCTGTGGAATAGAGTGTATACCTCTTATTTCATGAATGTTTATGTGATAGGGGGCGCTATGGGAAATATAAGTGACTATAATATTCTAGTGGCTAATTCAGATGGTGAGTAACATATAATTTGTAATCCTAAGCAGGTGAAAAAAAAAACAATTGGTGAATTAGTCAATAACAGTGAAATAAATAAATGTGCTTAATACCCAAAATATTGGATGCTACTGGTTAAAGTGCAAAATAGTCAGAGGAACTGACTAGTACGTGAGATAATTTACAAGTGCACAATCAATATGCAAACAAACTAAAACCCAGAGAAAAAGTCCAAAGACAAATGGTAATTTTCTGCCAGTGATAAACTGCACAAAAAAAGTAGGTAGAAAGTCACAATTCTAATTAGAGTGTCACTGTGTAGATTTCAATATAGTTGCAGAGAAATCTAATCAATAAGTGCCTCTGAGTACTCCTTCACCATGGTAGACGATCGACACACAAACGTGCTCAGATAATAGTAATTTGCTTACCAGAAATTGTGGTATTTCATTAAAGAGGTCCACAATTTCTGGTAAGCGCATTACCATTATTTCTATTTCAGAGCCACTACTTTCCACTGGCAATCCGAGTCTGACAGAGAGAGTTCCCCGCTACTCTCGTCCGACATATTCTGGTGTATCTGGATAGCCTCCTCGCTGCTGTAGAATCGTTTAGCCATGTGGGGAGATGTGCCAGATGTTGGCGGGAAGATGTTCACTGGGATAGCTGTATGACAGGTGTTTTCACTGTGTGGACATTGTGTTTTGGGGACACTAGCTGGGTTATTAGTGGGTAAACAGCAGACAAACAGCTAAAAACTCACTGATCTCCCAGCTGCAGCACAGATTGTCTCTTCCTCTCCTCACGGACAGGCTCTGTGTGAGGAGAGGAAGAGATGAGAGCAGTTACAACTGCTCTCTATTTACATTACATTATGGCTGTGATTGGACAGCCATCATGTGATCAGGAGGGCCAATCACATGGCCCTCCTGTCGTGCACACATTTCCTGTCTCTGGGGCGCACAGGCAGATCGGGATTGCGTCGCTGTGCAGGCACATGGTGGCGCAATCCCTTGACTAACATATCCCCCCTCTCTGTTTACATCACGATGGCTGCGGATCACGAGGACAAATCACAGTGCCCTTCTGCCGTTCCGAGATGTGGCGTGTCCATGGGACGCACACGCATCAGGATCATGCTCAGGAACATCCACTCAGAAGGAGAGAGCACCCACCCGGCCGTATATGTGCAGCGGCTGGATGAGAAGTGGTTAAGATAGAAAAAAACATCTGCCTTCAGAACCACTTTAACCAATCTGTATTATGATCTGTTCTTAAGCACTACTTCAGCAGTATTTGTTAGAGTAATCGAGAAACTTCTGAAATGGCCCATCAACATAGCAGGTTCAAATTTGATCAGGGGCTCTCTAAAATGATTGAACAGTTTGTGGCTTTAGATTTTATTCAATTTGGTCAGTTTAGTTGCATTAAATGATCGAAAAATTATATCAGTATGTGTGAGGAAACTACTAAATTAGCTCCTAATTTTACCCCTAATCTGGCGTTTAAAGAATAAATTCATATTTTACCCATTTTTAGGGTGAAACATGTGACATGTTCCCAGTGCTGCAGCCGCTGCCTGATCCTCCCCCTCCCTGTTACAGGAGTACAGGGAGAAGTTCCCCATACCAGCTGTCACTTTTTGAAATCACAGCCACGTCATTCTTTCACACAGCTAAATAAACTACAAGCCTTCACATCCTTTGTGGCTGTTGGCTTGTACTTCTCAATAAACTACCACAGCGCTGTGGAGCGCAGTGGTAGTTCATTGATTCTTCCTGTCAGTGTATGTGCTTGATCTAACAGGATGTACATACACACACACATACACCGACAGGTCTGCAGGAGACCTGCATGACATCAGCAATCTGCTGATCACATGTGTAATGCATTACAGGCTCCAAATTTACCTGCATTTTTTTTTTTTTTTAAAGTGAACTTATCTTTGAAATTTAAACTGCAGTGATACGAATTGTTCAATGAAAACTGTCGTACCACACCGATAAAAAAAAATTCAAAACAGTTCCAAAAGAAATCTCAGAGTCAAATTCTCTGTGCCAAAACTTTTACATTAAAAGCTATTGACTCCCTATTTTCCCCCAGCTGTGGAATCTTACCATTCCGTGGCATCCTTACAATACAGGGAGTGCAGAATTATTAGGCAAATGAGTATTTTGACCACATCATACTCTTTATGCATGTTGTCTTACTCCAAGCTGTATAGGCTCGAAAGCCTACTACCAATTAAGCATATTAGGTGATGTACATCTCTGTAATGAGAAGGTGTGTGGTCTAATGACATCAACACCCTATATCAGGTGTGCATAATTATTGGGCAACTTCCTTTCCTTTGGCAAAATGGGTCAAAAGAAGGACTTGACAGGCTCAGAAAAGTCAATAGTGAGATATCTTGCAGAGGGATGCAGCACTCTTAAAATTGCAAAGCTTCTGAAGCGTGATCATCGAACAATCAAGCGTTTCTTTCAAAATAGTCAACAGGGTCGCAAGAAGCATGTGGAAAAACCAAGGCGCAAAATAACTGGCCATGAACTGAGAAAAGTCAAGCGTGCAGCTGCCAAGATGCCACTTCCCACCAGTTTGGCCATATTTCTGAGCTGCAACATCACTGGAGTGCCCAAAAGCACAAGGTGTGCAATACTCAGAGACATGGCCAAGGTAAGAAAGGCTGAAAGACGACCACCACTGAACAAGACACACAAGCTGAAACGTCAAGACTGGGCCAAGAAATATCTCAAGAATGATTTTTCTAAGGTTTTATGGACTGATGAAATGAGAGTGAGTCTTAATGGGCCAGATGGATGGGCCCGTGGCTGGATTGGTAAAGGGCAGAGAGCTCCAGTCCGACTCAGACGCCAGCAAGGTGGAGGTGGAGTACTGGTTTGGGCTGCTCTCATCAAAGATGAGCTTGTTGGGCCTTTTCGGGTTGAGGATGGACTCAAGCTCAACTCCCAGTCCTACTGCCAGTTTCTGGAAGACACCTTCTTCAAGCAGTGGTACAGGAAGAAGTCTGCATCCTTCAAGAAAAACATGATTTTCATGCAGGACAATGCTCCATCACACGCGTCCAAGTAATCCACAGCGTGGCTGGCAAGAAAGGGTATAAAATAAGAAAAACTAATGACATGGCCTCCTTGTTCACCTGATCTGAACCCCATTGAGAACCTGTGGTCCATCATCAAATGTGAGATTTACAAGGAGGGAAAAGGGTACACCTCTCTGAACAGTGTCTGGGAGGCTGTGGTTGCTGCTGCACGCAATGTTGATGGTGAACAGATCAAAACACTGACAGAATCCATGGATGACAGGCTTTTGAGTGTCCTTGCAAAGAAAGGTGGCTATATTGGTCACTGATTTGTTTTTGTTTTGTTTTTGAATGTCAGAAATGTATATTTGTGAATGTTGAGATGTTATATTGGTTTCACTGGTAAAAATTAATAATTGAAATGGGTATATATTTATTTTTTGTTAAGTTGCCTAATAATTATGCACAGTAATAGTCACCTGCACACACAGATATCCCCCTAAAATAGCTAAAACCAGAGCTTTTTTTCCCAGAAAATAGGTGCAGGAACTCAACCACGACCCGTTCAGATTTCACAAACAGTAGAAGGGTCTTAAAGGGGCATTAAATACCAGAATTGCATTACATACAGTGTGCAGAGTTCAGGGGGTTACAAAGCAGTCACTTGTAAACACAGAAACCAGACTTCTGTGTTCACAAGTGATTGTGGTGAGCGGGCACCAAAGGGTCTGAACCAAAGGTGGTGGAACTGAGTTCCACCAAGTTCCCCCAGAAAAAAAGCCCTGGCTAAAACTAAAAACAAACTAAAAACTACTTCCAAAAATATTCAGCTTTGATATTAATGAGTTTTTTGGGTTCATTGAGAACATGGTTGTTGTTCAATATTAAAATTAATCCTCAAAAATACAACTTGCCTAATAATTCTGCACTACCTGTACAAAAAGTAAAAAGAAAAAACTGACAATTATTTAAACACTTTAGTGGACATACCAAATGGCTGGATGTATAAAATTATTATTAACCACTTGCAAACCGGGCTAATTTTGGCACTTCTATCCTTCATGCAAAAATCTAAATTTTTTTGCTAGAAAATTAATCAGAACCCCCAAACATTATATATATTTTTTAGCAGACACCCTAGGGAATAAAACAGAGGTCATTGCAATTTTTTTCTCGCACGGTATTAGCGCAATCATTTTTCAAAACTTTTTTTTATCACTTTTATTCCTAATACAAGGAATGTAAACATCCCTTGTAATAGGAATCAGTGTGACAGGTCCTCTTTATGGAGAGATGTGCAGTCAATAAGATCCCACATCTCTCCTCCAGGCTTACAAGAATGAAATCGGTGAAAAAAAAACATTCACAGATCTCACACCGACAGCCGCGATTGCGGCTTTGTTTACTTCCGGGTACCGGGCGTGACGTCATAACTTTGCGCCCGGTCCTCCGACGGTCATAGAGATGACTGTGACTGTCTGGTCACTAGTCATCTCTATGGTTCTTCACCGAGCGCCGGCCGATTCGCTCTCCGGGCCCCCGATGGCACGGGAGAGCCCGGAGAAGCACTGGATGGCGGCAGGAGGGGGCGTCCCCTACGGCTGCCTATAAGAACGATCGAGTGGTGGAACCGCCGCTTTGATCGTTCTTATGGTGCAGAGAATCGGCGGCTGAAGAGATGGATATCTGAACGATTGCCTGTGGCTGCATCCCAGGGACGTCCTTGGTGGTCAAGAGGTTAAATGGCCACCGGGCATACTTGTCAAGTAAACGATCATTTAAGTTATGGTTCCCTGATGTGTCACATACTTGATTTTAAGGAGTCTTTATATAAATGTATAAATAATAAAAAATATTTCTTGCTTAAAGTGTACACGTTATTTCTTATTTCATGTCTAGTTCCTCCTCAATACACTTTAGTATAAACTGTATTACAGCACACAATAACCAAATCAGGCAGACAGAGATTGTTGATCATATGAACAATACACGGATTCTCTTCTTGATATCAATACTTGTAAGACATATACACTTGCCTAGGGGGTCTCTCCGGAACAGTGTATTCATAACTGTTGCATGAAGTTTTACCCTGTCCCATTCTTTTAACATCAGCCCCGAGCCCAGAAATCGCTGCATAAGACGATCCGCTATGAGCTGCAACCTGTGCAGGAAGAGAGAGAATACAAAATATTTTATATCAGCTTAGTTTACAATTTACAAAGTGTAGCTTGACTGAAAAAAAGGTGCGAGTATCCTAATTACAGCAGCAAAGTAAAGCACAAGCCATCAGAACAAGACAAGTGGAGTCCACTGAGATACAATGTGAGTGCGTGCCAGGGCATTTGGCAACTTTGTTTTAGTACATTTAGCAAGACTGCAGAGATATAATTTCTGTATATTATTAGAAATACCCTACAAACTAACATGATCTTAATGTGAAATTACTTTGTCATTTATTCATGCTGCAAAAAAAAAAAAAAAAATCTTGGCAAAAAAAAAAAAAAACAGGCTGGGAAAACCTAAACCGTCTATGAAAAACGATTCTTCTTCCAAGGTTGGTTGATTAGGGGGTGAATGCAGAGGTAGCAGACTGCCCACAACCAAATAATTATTTTCTGATCCTGATGGGGGGATCATCGAATGCCTTGATTATCTTATCCATCTGTTATCATAATACTTTCTTCTGGCATAATCTACCCAACAGAACTCCCAAATATTTTCATACCCGCCTAGTCCTGCAGAATGATATATGTGGTCATGTACCCTGTATTTACAAAACCAGCGCAAGCAAATAAGGGTTTTTGGCTGTGACATACTGTAGTAGTCAATACTACATTTTAAGCAGGCCCTTTTCTTTACCCACCCAGGGTAGAGTAAAGGGTTTGCTTAGCTCTCTTCTTCTCAGAAGCATTTACTCACCTTCCTTTGCTCCAGTGTGACTCTGACTGCTGGGACCAGGTAAAAGAAAACTAATTGATTCCTTCCTTGGCCCCACATGGAAAAAAAAACAATGTAAAACCTTACTTAACTGAACTACCACTGCAATTCAAGGAAGCCGATTTAATAAAGGATTTAAAAATGTTCACACATAAAATATGTGAAGGTTCAATCATCCACAATAATGATATTTTCCAGCACATCATAGATCATCAGGTAGAGTCCAAATGTTTTTTTAGCGATCACACCACAAAACGTTAGTGCAACATTTCGGAGTCACGCAGGACCCCTTCCCCAGAAACGTTGCAATAACTTTTTGTGATGTGATCATGCTTCAATAAAAAAACTTTGGACTATACCTGATGATTCGTGGTATGCTGGCAAATATCCTTAGTGTGGCTTTCTGATCCAGTCTCCAGCTAGTGGTTGCTGCAACACCCAAAACTCTAGCGCTTTCTCCAGGACCATGTGCGATGGGAATATGGAGTACTAGGTTCAATTATTCAAAACACGTGCAGATAAAATAAGTAAACAGGGATACTTTTGATAGGATCACTGAAGTGAATTCTCACATATTTACAACAGAGTTGTCTGAACCTTTTCCCACATCATTTAGTAAATCAGTTTCTATGTGTCTCACAGCTATACAAAATTTTACAAGAGCAACTTTACTTTAAATTCCTCCGCTCTCGGCCGCGAGCGGAGGTGACGTCACCGACGGCTCTCCTCCTTCTGACGCCTTGCGCGGTGCTCACACCACTTAGTCACTATGACTAAGTGGTGTGAGCACCACGCAACGCGTCAGGAGGAGGAAAGCCGTCGGTGACGTCACCTCCGCTCGCGGCCGAGAGCGGAGGTATCCTGTGTTTACATCTGTTATTGATCGTACACTGAAGATCTTGTTTTTAACTGTAAGTGGTTATAGTTTTTATTAAAACTGTTGCTGCTGATTTACACTATGAGGTGCCCTTTGTCTTTTTCACTGAATATCGCTGGATCCTGGGATATGTCTGAGATCTACTTATGAGGTCTGCATTGAAGTGAGAAGCTGATTGCGGGACCCTGATCCGCAGTGGATTTTGCCAGAGCTACCAGCCATTGGCTTTGATTGAAAGGCTTTTTTTAGCCTCATTAAGGTGAGGGGCTTGTATTTACCTTTTCACTGAGGCTTTGCACAGCTGCACTTTTTGATCGTGTGGTGGATTGCAGGCACTGTGTTGCACCTTTGGACTTTTGTTTTACAGCACATCCTTCTGGAATTACTTAAAGCAAATTGCACTTTGGACTTCTTTGATTATTGTGCACTGTACTTATGTAGTATTACTGGACTTTTAGCACTAAGCACTTTCCACATTTTTACTTATAGTTTCATTGTTTTTGCACTTTTGGATTTTGAAGCACCTGCTTATACATTATTATTATTTTTTTCGTTATTACTACTTGCTAATTATTTTTGTGTCGCATATTTTATTAGGCAAGCGCTACCAAAACCCCCTTGCTGATACTTAAATTGTATTTTCATTTTATAAACCAGTTTAGTGCCAGTTAAAGTGTTAGAACTATGTGATGTCTGGTATTGTTTAATCTA
The DNA here is from genome assembly GCA_029574335.1 of Rana kukunoris. Lineage (NCBI taxonomy): Eukaryota > Metazoa > Chordata > Amphibia > Anura > Ranidae > Rana > Rana kukunoris. The sequence goes on along the minus strand of CM056056.1, from coordinate 103,996,594 downwards.
GAGGAAAACAAAATAGCTTTTGAAAAAAAAAACAGAAAATTTCCTATCAAATACTTACCATAATTTTCCTTTCCTGATAAACTCCATGGCAGCACACATGGGTTAACTGACCCTACTACCATCTTTGCTCTAAACCAAAGGTCACGTTCCGTAACTAGCCTACTCAAGACACTAGGGGGGGGGGAGCTCCTGCTGCCATGGAGTCTATCAAGAAAGGAAAATTAGGGTAAATATGTGATAGGACATTTTCAGTTTTTCTGACAGACTCCATGGCATCGTACGTATTGGAACTAACAAGCCATACACCCAATGGGCGGGCAATGCTAACCCAAAGGCTTTAATTTGTACCGTCAACAGACAGGACATGCAAGCCAAAATAAACAGGATAAGAAAGCAGACTCTACACAATAATGAGCTATAAACGTATTAAGGACCACAAGGCCGCCCTACAGACTACCAGGAACAAGGCGAACTTGACAGAGAGGCCTTTAACGGAGACATGTATTAAACAAACTTTGACCACATTCTCCCGTAAACGTTGCTTGTGTTCATTCTTCTGGTATTCAATAGAGTGGAAATAACTCTGGAGGAGCAGCCGAGGACCTCCCATCTTAATAACCAGATAGTCAGACGCAAACGCTAAACATGGATGTAGCATTGCACCCAGTGGCAGAAAGTCTGGCCTGAGGAGAAGGTGCACTGGGTTCTGGTAGCTGAACTGTGCTAGCAAGGAGAACGATAGCCTAATTGGCCAACAAGACATTATTGCCACTACCTCCAAAACCTCTGTTTGGAGTCTTTGTAGAAACCTGAGGTTGACCAGAACTAAAAACCTCCACATGTAGAGACCATTCGTGTTGTCCAATTGGGCTTTGGAAAGAAAGTCTGTTAGAATATTTTGGACTCTGAGGACATAAGCCACTGTGATGCAGGCTTGATTATTCTGAGCCCAAGACATAATCAGCTCCGCTTCCTGTAATAGAGAACAGGCTGCGAGTCCCTCTTGTCTTAGCGTAAGAGACCGCCGTAGTGTTGACTAACTTAAGAGCACTGTATATGGTAAAGGCCTGTAGGGTGCAGAAGGCTGCCTGTAGTATCAGAATGTTCCACTCAATCTTGTGAAATTGACTGCCACGCATGCCTTGAGCTATCCCTGATAGGCAGCAAGCCCCCTCATTTCGTATTGCTAGCATCGGACGTGGTTGTGAACCAGAACATTGTGCAATGGAATGGCAAATGAGTCATTGCAGTCACCAGGGGTATTTAGGGAAACTGCTGTAAGCTGCCCACAGGAAAATCCCAATATCAACAGTACTGACCACTAATTGAATTTCTCCAGCTACCGCCGCCCACAGTGCACATGCGCTGAACCCCTGAGCAGGCGGACGCCACGCCAGAAGAGAAAGCAGCGGCTTGGAACGCCAATGAGCTCCCGCTGCCATAGACTGGAAGACACTAGAGCCATAAAAGAAAATAGACAAACAGAAAAACACTTTATTTTTCACTTCGAATCTGGCTTGTCAAAAGGACAATGACAATTCTCACACTCATAAAAGCTGCAAGGGGGCAAGGAGGGATAGAGTATCACAAAAATAATGTAAGGTATCATCAGTTCATACATCACAGAACTTCAAGAGACAGTTATCATACAAAACATGCCATTTACATATTTAAATTTATAATTGTATAGCATGCTGCAACTGCGCAGACATAAGATACATAAACAGAATTCAGAAAGCAGTTTATCCAAACTACTACAGAGAAATTAGCTGTTTTTCTATAGAGGTATTTACCTTGACAAAAGCAATATAGCTATTTAATTCAAAAGACTCAGTACCTCTACATTGGGGCCTTAACCATTACAAAATTACACCCTGCACCCTGCCTCCTTCCAGCTGGCAGCTGGTAGAATTGCATCATAAGACTGTGAATGTTTTATGGTTTATACTTTATGAATTTAAATGAATGATTTTACAAGTTTATTACATAGTTGTACTCTTTAGCATCATAATAAAGATAAACAAATGAATAAAACTGAAAAAAACATATCTTTTCCTTCCTCCTACTCTCATCCCTTATCTCAATCCTAAAGCAAATATTCAGTTGAGGTAAAAAACAAAAAAAAACAAAAAAACAGTACTGTATTATATTTATAAAGGATAAAATACAAAAAAGCAGCTTTAACTGCAATACTCACCCAAAATACAAAGCTGGCACCTGCAGTCCGTTCTTTTCTCCACAAGATGGCTTGGACATTCAGGAACCCTGTTACTCTTGAGCCCAGAATGTTATGTAATCACACCCAGTCTGTGTTTGAACAATGAGCCCAGGATTACACTGGTCAGTGGAAAAGCTGGATGCGATTCCCACATGAATTGCACAGCAGTCCATTGCACATCGCATGCAAAGTCTGTGCAGTGCGATTTGAAACATACATTTTGTATGGCTCAATTGCATCGCATCCGCGCCAAAATGGCGCGAGACACTTTTTTCCTCTACACCTAAATTGCATTGCACGGGTGTTCACACCCATGTAATGCGATTCTGGCAATCGCACTGCATTTTGCTATCTGTTTTGGGGTGTCGTCATACTAACATTGACACCCGCAGCAGATTTCATGGACGCCGTGCAATTGCCAGCATGCGGGGATGAGCAGCGAATCCCGAACTGCATCAATGTGAACCAGGGCTGAGGGCAGAAGAAGAAGCTGCACAGTGATAAACTCATCTCTCTGTCACTCTCCTTTCCGCTACTACCAGCACATGAACAGATTGACTCTTTGGGGTTGATTTACTAAAACTGGAGAGTGCAAAATCTGGTGCAGCTGTACATGGTAGCCAATCAGCTTCTAACTTCAGCTTGTTCAGTGAGGCTGCATTCACACCTGAGTGGATTTGTTTTTAGGCAGAAAGTCACACGTTTTTACCACAATTTTGTACAGGTCAAAAGGTCAAAGTGACAAAACGCTCAGATGTGAGCAGGTGCCATTGAAATGAATGGGGTTTTGCTTGTTGGGTGTTTTTTAGGGCGTTTTACAAGCTGAAAACGCTCAGGTGTGAATGCAGCCTTAAAGTTTGACACAAAAAAAAACTGGAAGCTGGTTGGTGTACAGGAACGTGTAGATTATGCTGTACAGGAACGATACAGGCGTCACAAAACAACAAAATAAAGCAAAAAAATTAAGAATTGGTAGAACAGAATACTCAAATGTAAGATTGCTTTTTTATTTACAAAATTTAAAATCAACTGATGCTTTCCTCTCGAAATTAACCACAAGTCGCACACACAAAAAATAAATGTAATGGTGTATTAGTTATTACAGAATGCATTTGATGTGTGTCTTTTATATCTGCCTAGCCACTTAACCACTTAAGGACCGCCTACTGCACATTTACGTCGGCAGAATGGCACGGCTGGGCACATCAACGTATATATACGTTGATTTTAGTACCCAGCCGTGGGTCGCGGACCGGGACCGCGGGATTCGCGGACCCGATCGCCGCTGCAGTGCGGCGATCCGTCCCTGGTGCTTCTCTGTGGCCGTAGCATCGATCGCGTCATCCCTGTAATAGGGGGACGCGATCGATGACGTCACACCTACAGCCACACCCCCCTACAGTTGTAAACACAACACATAGGCACACATCCCCTACAGCGCCACCTGTGGTTAAAGCGGATGGTTCACAAATACAAAAATATTAAAAGCCAGCAGCAACAAATACTGCAGCTGCTGACTTTTAATATTAGGACACTTACCTGTCCTGGAGTCCAGCGCCGTCCGCAGCAGAGGATGAGCGATCGCTCATCACCCTGCTGCTCCCCCTCCATCCACGGTGAGGGAACCAGGAAGTGAAGCGATGCGGCTTCACTGCCCGGTTCCCTACGGCGCATGCGCGAGTCGCGCTGCGCCCGCGATTGGCTCCAGCTGTGTGCTGGGAGCCGAGTGTTCCCAGCACACAACGGGCGGGAGACGGGATGTGATGTAATGCCCGTCTTTTGCCCGTGAATGCTGGGCCGGAAGTGGGTGCAGATACGTGTCTATCTGCACCCCCCTCCCCCTGAAAGGTGTCAATTGTGACACCGGAGGGGGGGAGTGTTCGGATCAGCGGATCTTCACTTTAGGGTGGAGATCCGCTTTAACTCCCAAACTGCAACTGTCATTTCCACAGTAAACAATGCAAATTTAAATGCATTTTTTGCTGTGAAAATGACAATTGTCCCAAAAATGTGTCAAAATTGTCCGAAGTGTCCGCCATATTGTCGCAGTCACGAAAAAAAATCGCTGATCGCCGCTATTAGTAGTAAAAAAAAAATAATTAATAAAAATGCAATTAGAGTATCCCTTATTTTGTTAACGCTATAAATTTTGCGCAAACCAACCGATAAACGCTTATTGCGATTTTTTTTACCAAAAATAGGTAGAAGAATACGTATCGGCCTAAACTGAGAAACTAAACTATATTTTTGGGGGATATTTATTATAGCAAAAAGTAAAAAATATTGCATTTTTTTTAAATTGTCGCTGTATTTTTGTTTATAGCGCAAAAAATAAAAACCGCAGAGGTGATCAAATACCACCAAAAGAAAGCTCTATTTGTGGGGAAAAAAGGACGCCAATTTTGTTTGGGAGCCACGTCGCACGACCGCGCAATTGTCAGTTAAAGCGACGCAGTGCCGAATCGCAAAAAGGGGCAAGGTCCTTTACCTGCATTTTGGTCCGGGTCTTAAGTGGTTAAGGACCACGCCTCTTTGTGAGATTTGTTATTTACAAGTTAAAAACATAATTATTTTTGCTAGAAAATTACTTAGAACCCCCAACATTTAAAAAAACTTTCTAACACCCTAGAGAATAAAATGGCAGTCGTTGCAATACTTTATGTCGCACCGTATTTGCGCAGCGGTCTTACAAGAGCACTTTTTTTGAAAAAAATATACTTTGTTGAATTAAAAAATAAGACAACAGTAAAGTTAGCCCAATTTTTTTTATATTGTGAAAGATAATGTTACGCCGAGTAAATTGATACCAACATGTCATGCTTCAAAAACCGCTCGTGGAATGGCAACAAACTTTTATCCTTAAAAATCTCCATAAGCGAAGTTTAAAAAATTCTACAGGTTGCCTGTTTCGAGTTACAGAGGATGTCTAGGTCTAGAATTATTGCTCTTGCACTGCCTCACATGTGTGGTTTGAACACCCTTTTCATATATGCAATCGCATTCTGTTTAAAAAAAATAATATATATATTATTTTAGCTTTTATTTTTTACACTGTTCTTTTTTAAAAATTGACCTTTTAGACATCGCTTCCGCCCTGCTATGGTATGGAGACGGGTGGGGGCCCATCTTCCCCTCACTCGTCTTCATACCCAGTTACCGGAAGGACCCGATCGATACCGCCGCTACCGTCGGCTCCGGTAAACTCGCACGGCTTCACTCCCGCAGCCCAGTGTGAACCAGAGCTTAAACTCATGTTAAATAACAATCAGTACACACCTGCCAACATTTGATTAACCCCAAATAAAGTTCAGAACTTCTAATAGGTCTTTCTTCCCTGACATTTTCTTTGCATCCTACAGCAAAAGCCATGGTGCAGAGAGCTTCAAAAGCATCAGAGGGATCTCGTTGTTAACCACTTGCCTACTGTGCACCTACACCCCCTTCCTGCCCAGACGAAATTTAAGCTTTCGGCACTGCGTCGCTTTAACTGACAATTGCGCGGTCGTGCGACGTGGCTCCCAAACAAAATTGGCGTCCTTTTTTCCCCACAAATAGAGCTTTCTTTTGGTGGTATTTGATCACCTCTGCGGTTTTTATTTTTTGCGCTATAAACAAAAATAGAGCGTCAATTTTGAAAAAAATTCAATATTTTTTACTTTTTGCTATAATAAATAACCCCAAAAATATATAAAAAAAATATTTTTTTCCTCAGTTTAGGCCGATACGTATTCTTCTACATATTTTTGGTAAAAAAAAAATACAATAAGCGTTTATCGATTGGTTTGCGCAAAATTTATAGTGTTTACAAAATAGGGGATAGTTTATGGCATTTTTTATTTTTTTACTATTAATGGCGGCGATCTGCGATTTTTTTTTATTGGGACTGCAACGTTATGGCGGACACTTCGGACACTTTTGTGACATTTTTGGGACCATTTACATTTATACAGTGAACAATGCTATAAATATGCATTGATTACTGTATAAATGTAACTGGAAGTGAAGGGGTTAACCACTAGGGGGCAGGGAAGGGGTTAAATGTGTGTCCTATGAGTGTTCTAACTGTAGGGGGAGGTGACCGATTGTGTCCCTATGTACAAGGGACACAACCGCTCTCCTCTCTCCCTGACAGGGACGTGCAGCTCTGTGTTTACACACAGAGCTCCACGTCCCCGCTCAGTTACTGGGCAATCGCGTGTGCCCGGCGGCGATCGTTGCCGCCGGGCACTCGCACGGGATCCCCGCAGAGCGGCGGGTGCGCGCCCGCCCGCGGCTTTAAAAAGACATCACGTCATATGACGTGATGTCAGAACAATGGAGTCCTCCGCCCGCCGTCATTTGACGGTGGGCGGTGGACAGGTGGTTAAAGGGCATCAGTCAGGTGAAGGGTACAAAAGAATTTCTAGGGCGTTAGATATACCATGGAACACAGTGAAGAAAGTCATCATCAAGTGGAGAAAATATGGCACAACAGTGACATTACCAAGAACTGGACATCCCTCCAAAATTGATGAAAAGGCGAGAATATAACTGGCCAGGGACGTTTTAGCAGCACTTTAGTATTGCTTTTTGGCCGATAGTGGGCGCTTTTAACCCCAAAGAAGGGGTTAAAAACACCTGAGTTGCAGTGCTTCCGAAGCACTTTTCAGGCACTTTGGAAGCACTGACTATTCGTTTCAAGCGCTCCCAAACCGCCCCAAAGATGCTGCTTGCAGGACTTTTCCTAGCGTCCCGCAAGCATGCCACCCCAGTGTGAAAAGGCACACTGAAATAAATGGGAGGCGGTTTTCAGGCGCTATTTAGAGGCTATTTCTAGCGCTAAAATGCCTGAAAACTGCTTCAGTGTGAAAGGGGTCTTGCGATACGGCACTGCGTTGCTTTAACTGCCAATTGCGTGGTCGTGCGATGCTGTATCCTAACAAAATTTATGTCCATTTTCCCCCCACAAATAGAGATTTCTTTTGGTGGTATTTGATCTGTTTTTTTTTTTTTGCAATATAAACAAAAAAAGATTGACAATTTTGAAAAAAAAACAAGATTTTTTACTTTTTGCTATAATTAATATCCTAATTTTTTTTTTTATTCATTTATCAGTTTAGGCCAGGGATATGCAATTAGCGGACCTCCAGCTGTTGCAAAACTACAAGTCCCATTGTGCCTCTGCCTCTGGGTGTCATATTCATGGCTGTCAGAGACTTGCTATGCCTCATGGGATTTGTAGTTCTGCAACAGCTGGAGGTCCGCTAATTGCATATCCCCGGTTTAGGCCAATATGTATTCTTCTACATATTTTTGGTATAAAGAAAAACACAATAATTGTATATTGATTGGATTGCGCACAAGTTATAGCTTCTACAAAATAGGGGCATTTGTATTATAATTTTTTTTTTACTAGCAATGGTGGTGATCAGCAATTTTTGGCGGGACTGCGATATTGCGGCAGACATATTGGACACTTTTGACACTTTTTTGGAACCACTGACATTTATACAGCGACAGAGATATAAAAAGCCACTGATTACTGTATAAATGTCACTGGCAGGGAAGGGGTTAACACTAGGGGTGATCAATGGGTTAAATGTGTTCCCTGGGAGGTGTTTGTAACTGTGAGTGCAGTGTACTGACTAGAGGAGAGAGAGAGATCGCTGTTCCTAAAAACTAGGAACATCAGATCTCTCTCTACTCCCCCTATCAGAATGGGGATCTGTCCATTTACATGGACAGATCCCTGTTCTGGCTCTCTGGGGAGCAATCGCGGGTGGGTGGCAGCCATGCGCATCGGCTCCAGGGTCGTGCCGCGCACGCCCCATGCAACCCTTAAAGCGGCCGCCGTACAGCTACGACAATTCGCGCAGGGGAGAAAAACCTGCTGCCATATAACGACAGTGGCTGATCGGCAAGTAGTTAAGGAGCTCCAGGAATAACTGGCAAGTACTGGCAGTGTGGACAACAATCTCCCGTATTCTTCATATGGCTGGGCTATTGGGTAGAGTGGCAAGATGGAAGCCTTTTCTTACGAGGAACAACATCCAAGCCTGACTAAATTTTGCAAAAACACATCTGTCCCCAAAAGCAAGTGGGAAATTGTGTTCTGGTCTGATAAAACCAAGGTTGAACTTTTTGCCCATAAGTTCAAAAGATGTTTTGCACAGAAACAACACTGCACAAAAAGCACACTATACCCACAGTGAAGGATTCTGGTGACAGCATCATGCTTTGGGGCTGTTTTCCTCAGCTGGGACAGTTCCAAATACCAGTCAATATTGGCACAAAACCTTCAGGCTTCTGCTAGAAAGCTGAACATGAAGAGGAACTTCACCTTTCAGCATGAGAACGACCCAAAGCATACATCCAAATCAACAAAGAAATGCGTTCACCAGAGGAAGATTAAAGTTTTAAAATGACGCAGCAAGAGCCTAGACCTAAATCCGATTGAAAATCTGTGGGGTGATCTAAAGAGGGCAGAGCAGAGATGCCCTTGCAATCTAACAGATTCAGAGTGTTTTTGCAAAGAACATTGGGTAAATGTTGCCAAGTCAAGATACCAAAAAAGAGTGCTGTAATAAAATAAAATAAAATCAAAAAGGTGCTTCAAAAATGTATTAGTTTAAGGGTGTACACACTTAGGCAACCATATTATTTTAGTTTTTCATTTTCATTTCTGGTATCATTACTTACTGTGTGCGATTCTCTATAGGATAAAAGTGGCCCAAGCGGCAGATTCGCCATGGGATCACTTTAACAGGTGGCGGGAGAGGTGCCCCCCCGCCATTTCCCGGTCGTTTCCAAGCTTATGGTACACCCGGTGCGATAGCCGATGGCTAGGCAGAAAGTCGCGTGCGTGCAAAATGGCTCCCACTTGGCTCTATGACCTTGAAGGATTAGAGCGACCTTTGACGTCACTCCTGCTTCTCGGGCACATAGGCAGAAGTCAAAATTTTATATTTTTTTGCTTGTAAAGCTAAATGAGAGGTCTGGGGTCTTTGTGACCCCAGATCTCTCAATAAAGAGGACCTGACATGCTTATTTCTATTACAAGGGATGTTAAAAGTGACCAAAATAAATAAATAAGGGGACAAATGTAAAAAAAAAAAAAAAAAAGGAAAAAAAAAAAAAGGAAAAAAATGTTTAAAGTGCCCCATCCCTCCGTGCTTGCATGCAGAAGCAAACACATATGTAAGTCGTGCCCGCGTATGTAAACAGTGTTTTTTCTGGTTTTACCAAAAACTGGGATAAGTCTATATTACTTCCAGTGGATCCTCTTCAGGGCCCTTTTTCCTCAGTATTGTTACAAGTTAAGTTGGATGTACAACTTAAATATCTTGGGGTAATGGTCTCCACTGAACCTCAGGAATATATTTTTCATAATTTGCTACCTTTACTTTTGAGATTTATGCTGGCCATACACTATACGAAAAATTGTCCGAACAAACTTTCGAAAAATGAACATGCGGCCGTTAGCGCAAAAACGACAGTGCCATCATGTAATGACCGATAAATCGTTCAGTGGACATAAATAAAAAAAATTAAACTGCCTCTTTCTGTGGTCGGTCACACCAAACTTTTAAAAATTATATGGATGCTATTATGTTTTACAAAACTTTTTAAAATTCTTAATATGTTTTTTTCAGAATCTGATATGGTGTAATAAACCCGCCAGAATAAAATATGAATTATCCAAAAAAAATCCTAGGTATATTTTCTGGCGGCCAAACTTCAACATCTTGCAGGTTGGGAAAAAAGGGATTTTTATAACCGCTTACCTGTAAAATCCTTTTCTTGGAGTACATCACGGGACACAGAGCAGCATAGTAATAACTATGTGGGTTATAGAGCCTACCTTCAGGTGATGGACACTGGCAATCAAGACAGGAAGTTCCCTCCCTATATAACCCCTCCCTTACTGGGAGTACCTCAGTTTTGTAGCAAGCAATACAAGTCCCCCTGTCCCCAAGAAGGGGGGGGGGGGTGCTCTGTGTCCCGTGATGTACTCCAAGAAAACGATTTTACAGGTAAGCTGTTATAAAAATCCCTTTTTCTTTATCGTACATCACGGGACACAGAGCAGCATAGTAATAACTATGTGGGATGTCCCATAGCAATGCCTACTGAGGGGAGGGAAACTAGAAAAAAATCGAGTAATATAGGCACCCCGGGTTCCGGGGATCTAAACAGCAGCCTGCAGGACCGCTTGCCCAAAGGCTAGGTCCGAGCCCCGTGTAACATCTGACTGATAGAACCTTGTAAAGGTATGGACCGACGACCAGGTCGCCGCCCTACAGACTTGAGCCATGGGGGTCCGATGGTGCACCGCCCAAGAGGCGCCCACTGCCCTGGTGCAATGAGCCTTTATAGACCCTGGGGGGTCCTTCCCCCTTAATCCGTAGGCCTGAGAGATGGTCTGCCGGACCCACCTGGCAATAGTGGCCCTATAAGCCGGCTGGCCTTTAGTAGGTCCATCTGGTAAAACAAATAAGACGTCCGTCTTACGGATTTGGGCAGTAGCCCTCAGATAGATTCTGATCGCTCTTACCACATCTAAAGAATGTAGTAATCTCTCCTTGCCAGAAGCCGGATTAGGGAAAAAGGAGGGAAGGATGACATCCTGGTTTAAATGGAAACTTGATACCACCTTGGGGAGGAAGGATGGATGAGGACGTAAGACAACTCTGTCCCTGTGGACGACTAAATACGGTTCTCGACAAGAGAAAGCAGCTAACTCAGAGACTCTTCTGGCCAAGCATATGGCCACCAAGAACACTAGCTTTCTAGTAAGTAGCACCAAGGGGATTTCCCTCAACGGTTCAAAGGGCTGTCTCTGCAGAACCGAGAGAACCAGGTTTAGGTCCCAAGGACACACGGGAACTTTAACTGGGGGATTAACCCGCAAGATTCCTTATAGGAAAGTTTTGATTAAAGAATGGGTGGCCAACGGCCTCTGAAAGAACACGGATAGAGCCGAAATCTGCCCCTTAATGGTGCTGATGGCTAACTTCATTTCCACCCCTAACTGAAGGAATTCCAGAATCCTACCAACCATGAACTTGCGAGGGTGCCATTTCTTGGTTTCACACCAGGCCACATAGGCCTTCCATACCCTATAATAGATCAATCTTGACACAGGCTTCCTGGCATTAATCAAAGTGGGTATCACCGACTTAGGGATTCCTCTTCTCTTCAAAATGTAGGATTCAGCCGCCAAGCCATTAAACTTAACGACGGTAAGGAAGGGTGGCAGATCGGGCCCTGAGTTAGCAGGTCTGGCCGAAGAGGAAGGGGCCATGGGTCCCCTACCATCATCCTTACGATTAGGGTATACCACGACCTTCGGGGCCACGCTGGGGCTATCAGAATAACCGGCTTGCCCTCCATCCGGATCCTGCGGAGAAGACGGGGCAGAAGTCGAACCGGCGGAAAGGCGTAGATCAAAGAGAAGCGGGTCCAAGGACACACTAGTGCGTCTGTCTGGCCCGCTAACGGGTCTCTCGATCGGGATACAAACCTGTCCAGCCTTGTATTGAATCTCGACGCCATCAGATCTACATCTGGCATCCCCCATTTGCTGCAAATGTCCTGGAACACCTGGTGATGGAGGCACCATTCCCCTGGTGAGATCTGCCGGCGGCTGAGATAATCCGCTCGCCAATTCTCTATGCCGGGGATGAACACCGCTGAAATGCAGGGTATGTGCCTCTCTGCCCAAGTGAGGACCTGATCGACCTCCTTCTGGGCCGCCCGGCTCCGAGTGCCTCCCTGATGGTTTATATAAGCAATGGCAGTGGCATTGTCCAATTGCACTCTGACTGGACAACCGCGTAGCTCTGCTGTCCAGGCCCTCAGGGCTAGCCGGACGGCTCGAATCTCCAACTGGTTGATGGGCAGGGAAGTTTCTGCAACTGACCACGTTCCCTGCTGGGATAGGTTGCCCATTACCGCTCCCCAGCCTGTCAGGCTGGTGTCTGTTGTCACTATTTCCCATATGATTGGGCTGAAGGATCTCCCTTTTTGGAGATTTTGGGGCGATAGCCACCAGCATAGACTCTGACGGACTAGGGGAGAAAGACATGGGGTAATCCAATGCTTGGGTCTGCTTGTTCCAGGCAGCCAGGATGGCCGCCTGCAGCTTTCTCGAATGGAACTGTGCGTAAGGCACTGCCTCGAATGTGGCTACCAGTTTCCCTAACAGCCGCATACGGACGGTCTTCTTCTGCTTAGAACGAACCGAATCAATGCCCATAGATTGTAGATCTTGGGTCGAGGCAAGAAAATCTTCTGGTTTTCCGTATCGAACAGCAAGCCGAGATACTCCAATCGTCTTGTTGGTCGCAAGACCGATTTGTCTTCGTTTATAACCCAGCCCAGCGACTGGAGATAATGAACTGATATGCAAATTGCTCTCTTTAATTCTAAAGCTGAGCGATCTGTTAACAGAAGGTCTAAATACGCTATCACCGAGACTCCCCGAATTCTCAAGTTGGCCATCAAGGGGGCCAGAATCTTTGTAAAAACCCTGGGAACCGTGGCCAACCCGAAGGGCAGGGCCACGAACTGGAAATGCTGGTGACCCACCGCAAAGCGCAGGTACTTGTGATGGCCTGGAAATATCGGGATGTGCAGGTATGCATCCTTTATGTCGATGGATGCAAGGAAATCTTTGCCTTGTACTGCCGCTGCCACAGACCTCACCGAGGACCGGATGTTTAAGAAGCGGTTTAGGCCCTTCAGGTCCAAAATTGGCCTTACGTCGCCATTTGGCTTGGGGACAAGGAAAAGATTTGAGTAGTAACCCAGTCCCCGTTCTGGACCTGGTACCTCCACGATCACCCCTTGATGTTGAAGGCGATCCAAGGCCGTCAGAAGAGACCTTCTCTTTCCTAGGTCTTTTGGTATGTTTGAGACCAGAAAACGGGGAGGGGGGAATCCCCGAAACTCCAGGTGGTAGCCTGAGGAAACTGTGGAAAGAACCCATTTGTCGAGGACTTCTTCCCTCCAGGCTTCTGAAAAACCCTGGAGCCTTCCCCCCACCCGAGAGAGTGGGGGCGCCCCTTCAGAGGGACGCTTTAGGGGCTGGTTTGCCTGTTTTACAGGTCCAAGGCTTTCTGCTACTTGAACCCTGACCCTGAGGTCTGCCCCCTGAGCCCGGTCTACCAGAAGGCCGTCGATACTGCCGAGAGAGGGGGGGGGTCGCTTAAAAGTGGGGCCCCTGATCCTCTTTTTTACCGGTAATAAGGTACTCTTACCGCTAGAGATTTTCTGAATGTATTTGTCGAGATCGTCACCAAATAGCCTTTCCCCATGAAAAGGAAACCCCGCAAGGAGTTTCTTGCAGGGGGTCTCAGCTGGCCAATTTTTCAGCCATATAAGCCTTCTCATATGGACCAACGCCATGGAAAGGCGGGAAGCCTGCTGGATGGAATCCTTAATGGCGTCCACAGCAAAACACAATGCTCTAGGCAAATCGGCTAAATCTTGAGCCTGCTGAGGTGGGAGATCCCTCAGGATCTGTTTTGTCTGGTCTTTCAAGGCCTGACAGGCCCCTATGGCTGCTATAGCCGGCTGAATGACAGCCCCTGCTGTGGTGAAGGATGCCTTCAACACAGTTTCCAATCACTTATCAGCCGGGTCTTTAAACATTTGGACATTATCCACCGGGCAGGTGGGATTTTTATTGACACATGACACCGCCGCATCAACTGCGGGGACTGCCCATTTCTTTGTGAAATTCTCCTCCATCGGATAGAGGACAGAAAATCTCTTTGGGGTTACAAAAAGTTTGTCCGGGTGAACCCAATCCCGATACATCAGATCCTCTAAGAGAGGATGTATCGGAAACACTGAGCCTGATTGTGGGACTTTTAAGGAACCCAACGAAGAGACTGTGCTGACAGCCGGCAAGGGCCGGGGAAGCTTAAAAGCTGAATGCACCATGTCCGTTAAGGACTGGACCCAAAGCCTCTCTGCCTGAGTGGCAGAAAAAGGCTCCTCTAAGGTGGACTCTTCCGAATCAGCTGTCTCTGGCTCATCCGCCTGGTCCCCCTCTAAGAGGAAATCCTCCCTGTCCAGGGATTGTACCCCTGGAGAGGGGGACCTGGCCCGCTTTCTTTCGGGTAAAGCGGCTGCAATTAATGCAGTCAATCTCTTCTTCAATCCCCCAAGGGTGGAGGCCAACACCTCCTCTGTAACATAGACAGGGGGCGCCTGGGCTAGGCTGGCAACAGCCCCAAAGGAACCCAATGGCTCAACCGGAGGGCCCAACTCTGGTGCCTCAGGGGAATAGGGTGTCATAGAGGCTTGTCCTTGATCCTCAGATCCCGATGGGGAGCCCTTTTGCTTCTTTGCATTTTTGGCGGTCTTTGCTGTCCCAGACCCTTTAGGAGCCATGTCCCTGTCTGGAGGACTGCTTATCAGGACACCCACCAGTCAGACAAGAAAAGGATCACTCTAAGGATAAACCCTGAGTCCTCCTTGTCTGAACAGTTACCAAACACTGGGAAGTGTGATGGTTGTCATCGGCGCAAAATAATTATTTAAGTTGACCTGCTGCAGTACTGTGTAAGCCTTTAGGAAGGCCTAGGTAGTAGAGCGGAAAAATATTGTTACTGCGCTGGTCTGAATAGGTGATGACACAAAATAATCTTAGTTTATAAGGTGCTGAATTCAGTGCAGTACTGTGCGTGATAAACCACAATAGGTGATTATCTGACTAAATGACAATGTCCAGCTCTTTCGAGCATGTGCAATTGTGTACTACTATGTGCGACTACTGTGCCAACAAACAAAATACATAAATATATATATACACATATATGTGTGACAGTGTTCAGCTCTCTCGAGCATATGCAAAAAAAAAAAAAAATATGCAAAAAATATTTATTTTTATATACCAATGTCCTACTCTCTCGAGTGTGTGATACTATGTGCAGCTATTATACCAGCAACCAACTGTAAATAAATAAATATGCATATCAATATCATAAACCATATGTGCAAAAAATATATATGTGCATGAAAGTTCATAAATGTTCATAACATATCCCGATTGACGTGGAAGTCACAACTTCACAGTTAGAGTCCAATAAGGGAATAAATGTGATAACTAATCCTGGTGTTGTGTTTCTACTTCTTCCACCCGACTGAAATAAGTGCTACCACCACCAACTGCTGAAATGCGCACTCACCAGACTCCAGCTGGTAATGGGCCCCAAACTTATTCCGTTCCTGTCAGTGGATATATGCTCCTTGCTCCTTTCACACAGTGTTCCTTAGTGCCTCAAAAAACAAAGGGCTAATCATGGTGTAGTACGTTTAAAAGGTTTTGTTTATTTAAAAAGATAAAATCAGACTACTCACAAGGGAGGTGCTTTGAACCAGCACCTAGTATCTATGGCAGTATCGGGCATGGACAGCCGCTCACCAGCTTGTTTTGGGGTGCGTGCCCGGCTCCTGCTTCACTATCCACCTGGCTTCTACTAGTTTCGCAAATATGCGTCATCAGGAAAGCTGCTCCATATTTGCGAAACTAGTAGAAGCCAGGTGGATAACGCATAGAGAGTGGTTTTGACCTGTGGAACCACAGTGAAGCAGGAGCCGGGCACGCACCCCAAAACAAGCTGGTGAGCGGCTGTCCATGCCCGATACTGCCATAGATACTAGGTGCTGGTTCAAAGCACCTCCCTTGTGAGTAGTCTGATTTTATCTTTTTAAATAAACAAAACCTTTTAAACGTACTACACCATGATTAGCCCCTTGTTTTTTGAGGCACTAAGGAACACTGTGTGAAAGGAGCAAGGAGCATATATCCACTGACAGGAACGGAATAAGTTTGGGGCCCATTACCAGCTGGAGTCTGGTGAGTGCGCATTTCAGCAGTTGGTAGTGGTAGCACTTATTTCAGTCGGGTGGAAGAAGTAGAAACACAACACCAGGATTAATTATCACATTTATTCCCTTATTGGACTCTAACTGTGAAGTTGTGACTTCCACGTCAATCGGGATATGTTATGAACATTTATGAACTTTCATGCACATATATATTTTTTGCACATATGGTTTATGATATTGATATGCATATTTATTTATTTACAGTTGGTTGCTGGTATAATAGCTGCACATAGTATCACACACTCGAGAGAGTAGGACATTGGTATATAAAAAGAAATATTTTTTGCATATTTTTTTTTTTTTGCATATGCTCGAGAGAGCTGAACACTGTCACACATATATGTGTATATATATATTTATGTATTTTGTTTGTTGGCACAGTAGTCGCACATAGTAGTACACAATTGCACATGCTCGAAAGAGCTGGACATTGTCATTTAGTCAGATAATCACCTATTGTGGTTTATCACGCACAGTACTGCACTGAATTCAGCACCTTATAAACTAAGATTATTTTGTGTCATCACCTATTCAGACCAGCGCAGTAACAATATTTTTCCGCTCAGTTACCAAACACTGTTGCTGGGCTACCGGGCCAATCCAACACACCCTACTGAGGAACCGAATGTTCAGGGTTAAGGGGAGTCTTCGCTGAAGGAGACTGCTCTCTCTGCTGTCCCGCCTGCCCTCTGTGTCCCGCCTGCAGACTGACACAACTGAGCTTTTAAACTCACTGCTGTCTGTATCCGGGTGGGCGTCACACCCGCCCCTCCCCCCCAAAAGCGCGCACGCCCACACACAATGCCTCCGCGCGCTACAGACGCGCACCCCCGCGCACACGCGTAAACAGACGCGCACACGAGTGTCAGATCTTGAGAGAGCAGGACGCTCTCACACGAGTCGGCTCTCTCCCAGGGACAGCACAGATTAGGCTGCTAGGCAGGCAGGCTCCTGCAAACCCCTTGCTGCATGATACAATCTGCAGCCCTAGGACCAGCTCCTTCCTCCCCCTGGACTCCTTCTCCAGGTAGGACCCTGTCTTTTTTAGGGCACTCTACCTCCCCTGCAAACCGTTGGCGGCCGTCCTTTTCAGGACAAGCCGCTACATCTTGTGGCTCTCCCCCTCTCCTACCCCTCATCGCCACCCACACTACCATCCACAGCACCCCCCCCCCCCCCCGCCGCCTCTCTGGCTCAGTTCTGCGGCTTCTTCCCGATCCCGCCGGCATCCGCGCCGGCCTGCTCACATTCGCGGCCGCCGCGGCTTAGGAAAGACCGCTGCTTCAGCCGCGGCCTAGCGGCGCGCCGCTCCTACGCCCAGGAAAAAACCCCTACACAGCCCAAAATACCCCCCCTACCCCTGGAGGATCCCATCCACCCCCCAGTGAACCATCCAGTTCACCATAACCATCCATCCACCCAGCTGACAGCCCCCCAGCATATGCCCTGTGTCTTGGTCGGTGGCCATCTTGGTACACCCCAGAAACAGAGTCACCTCTCACCCCCCTTTTTTTTCCTTCACAACCAATACTGCTTGATCCAGGGTTATTCTCCGATCGCCTCCCAGGGATCAGGAAGGAATTTTTTTATCCCTGGCCTCCGCACATTGGCTCAGCACGGCCAGGGTTTTTTTTTGCCTTCCTCTGGACCAAGCCGGGAGAGAAGGATTCAATGAATCCCCCCTCCATCGCCATTTAAACATCACAGCCCCCCCAACGACTGCAACTATGGCTCTTTTGCAATATTCTGCAGAAACCATTTGGGGTCTGAGGCGATTCGCCACAGTCTTACCAGCCGTCACCAAAAAGGCCTTAAAATTAGAACAACTATTGAGAACCGATCAACGATCGACTATCAAGAGCTTTAGCCATTTACCCCAGCTTAAGCACATATCATGTGCTCTGATCAACGCAAGATCGGCAGTAAAACACCGATCAGAAATCCATGATTTCATTCTACAATATGATTTAGACTGCCTTTTTATTACAGAAAGCTGGCTTACAGCCGACTGTAACACCATTCTAGGAGAACTGGTGCCAGAAAACTACCGTATTATAACGGAAAACAGAATAGGGCAAAGAGGTGGAGGCCTGGCGGTGATCCACAGGATTCATCTTGCGATCACCAAACCAGTCCTTCAAAATCCTCTTCCATTTATGGAAACCCTTACCCTGCAACTGCAAGCAAACCCCCAGGAGACCGTCCACATTCTTCTCTGCTATAGGCCACCCGGGCCAAAATCGCAGCTACTCACATCATTGACGGAGTTTATCTCCACTTATACCCTTAACAGCAAACACCTTTTGCTGCTCGGGGACTTCAATCTCTGGGCCAACTCCTCTCAGGATCCTGTTGCCGACGCCTGTATTGACCACCTGGAAGGATTAGGGTTACAGCAACTAGTATGTGGGCCCACACATGTTTCAGGTCACACGCTTGACTTAATTTTCAGACAAAATCTGAAAATAAGCATTATGGAAAATGAACCATTGCCATGGACAGATCACCATGCAATTAAATTCATAATTCCCAAAATCCCCCCATTGATAAAAACACCCAAGCCGGTGGCAACACACTGGACTAGATCTCAGAAGAAGCTCCATTCGGAACTCTTCAAATCTACCTTGGGAAATAAAATAAAAATAATCCAACCACTTCTAACAGCCTCAGAAACACTGGATGCCATAAATACAGCCCTACTACAGTCAGCCGACTTAGTAGCACCGAAACGCAAAACCCGCATCCAGAAAAACAAGTCCGGTTGGTTCAACAACCAACTGTTACTACTGAAGCAAGAGCGCAGAAGAGCGGAAGCCGCTTGGAAAAGAAGCGTTTCAGAGGAGAATCTCATCATCTACAAGGAATTAACAAGAAAATACCATAAAGAAATCTTTAAAGCCAAGAAACATCATTTTTCTGTGGCTATCAACAGCGCTTTAAATCGCCCCCGCGAACTCTTCAAGTTGGTCACTCAGACCATGAACCCAGGTTGCCTGGAAACCCCCAATTTAGACACCCAAGAATTTTGCGATGAACTATCGGATTTCTTCATTAATAAAATTGAGGTAATCCGGGAAAGCATTCGGCAAATCAATACCCCTCTCAACCCCCCTCCCAACCAACCACATAACATCCACAGAAACCATCGACAATCAACGATGTTCACTCTGGAACCCATCTCCATAGAGACCACTAAAAATATCATCGGTACTTTGCGAAACAGCACAGCGCCTAATGATATTATCCCCACTAAACTGCTGAAGGAATGTGCCGACATCTTGGCACCACCTATCACGCAGCTAATAAATCAGTCATTTAAGGAAGGCATAGTGCCCTCCCAGCTGAAAGAGGGCACAATCAAGCCCATCTTGAAAAAGCCTACCCTAGATCCCAAGGACCCAACTCACCGTCGTCCCATAACAGGCCTTAACGTTCTCTCCAAAGTTATGGAAAAAGTAGTGGTAAAACAGCTGCAACAGCATCTGGATACCCACAACCTACTTGATCCATTTCAATCAGGCTTCCGTCCCGGACACGGAACGGAAACAGCATTACTCAAAATATGGGATGACGCCCTTGAGGCCGCAGACGAAGGAGAATCCTCTCTCCTGGTTCTGCTGGACCTAAGCGCAGCCTTTGACACTGTAGACCACAAACTTTTATTGACTCGGCTGGCTGAGGTAGCCAGAGTCGCAGAAGGTGATCTAGCATGGTTTTCCTCCTTTTTGGAAAACCGATCACAAACAGTGAAATTAGAACCTTTCACCTCTGAAAAGCGCATGGTGTCAAGTGGAGTCCCTCAAGGATCCCCTTTGTCACCGGTGCTTTTCAACGTCTATCTTCGCCCTCTCTTTGAAATTATTAGTAGCCAAGACCTACTTTATCACTCATATGCAGACGACACGCAACTGTATTTTCGCATCTGCAACAAAAAGGATCATCATCTCAGTTTAGAGAAATGTCTCTCTTTGATAGAAAACTGGATGACTAAGAGTTATCTTAAACTCAACAGTTCCAAAACAGAACTTCTTCTGTTTCATGCCAGTCGCAAGAGTCAACTGGCAACCACTTGGAAACCCCCACCCATTTTGGGCCAGATCATCACCCCTAGCGCCAAAGTCAAAAGTCTAGGCGTCATCTTCGACACCTACATGACTATGGACGCACAAATAGGGTCAGTAGTCAGCGGATCTCACCATCTGCTGCGCCTACTACGCAGACTTACTCCATTCATTCCCAAAGAAGACGTAGCAGTCGTGGTAGGAACAATTGTAAACTCCAGATTGGACTATGCAAATGCCCTTTACCTCGGACTCCCTAAGTACCAAATCGCTCGTCTGCAAGTCGTTCAAAATACGGCCGCCAGACTTGTGACTGGGAAAAAACCCTGGGAATCCATCTCACCTTCACTGAGATCCCTTCATTGGTTGCCAGTAAAGGACAGAATTGCTTTCAAAGCACTCTGTCTGATACATAAGTGCATCCATGGGAAGGCCCGGCAATATCTATGCGAAAAGATAGAAGCCCACAATTCCAATCGCGTTCTGCGATCCACCGACCAAAATCTGGTCAAGGTACCCAAAGCCAGATACAAGTCCAAAGGAGAAAGAAGGTTTGCGGTCCAAGGTCCCAGACTATGGAACGCTTTACCAACTAACATTCGGTTGGAGGAAAACCACCTGACCTTCAGAAGACAGATTAAAACTCTGCTCTTTTGATGTCAAGAGAGACAGAAACAACAAGCGCCCAGAGGCGATTTAGTTCGCATGTGCCGCGCTATATAAGTTTTTCATTCATTCATTCATTCACACGCGGGCGCGCGCACGCACGCCGAACGGAGGACAGCGAGCAGGAAGGGGGTGACTGCCAAGGCAGGAAAAACAATCCGGGACTCAGCAATCTAACCCAGGCTGAAGAAGAGAATCGACAGGTAACAGTTTACACTTAACAATCAACCATGCAAGTAGAAATGTAGGATTGGCCAGGGGATAACCATATGGGGAATATAAGCCATCCTGTCTAGTATAGACATAGTGGTCAACATTGCCTCTGCGATCAGCATAACAGGCCACCCATAGACCCCGAATAAACTGGAGGACCTACTGTCGGACCAAGTCCTGTAGGCCCCCCACTTACCTCTCCACGCTGCAGGGTATTGCCTAAGCAAGAGGCCCAATCTTCACCCCTCACCGTGGGTATTGCCAAAAGACCTTCAGGGAACGGGGTCCATCAGTAGGAACACCACTCCCCTGGACCTATAGAGCACCCTGGTATCAGAAGCACTTAGCCATGGAATAGACCAGAGCTCTGGAGCCCAGAGTCCAGCCCTCAATGAGAGAGGCGTTATAGGCCAAACCTCGTTCTTCCACCGAGGCCCGGGTACCGTCCACTTTGGCTATGAAGCACTTTGAACGGATCCGGAATTCAAGCCTGCTTTAGTCCAGACAGGACCACCTAAGCAAGAGCTTTGCGAATGTGACCAACACCTAAGACACTGGCGAAAAAACTGAGGTACTCCCAGTAAGGGAGGGGTTATATAGGGAGGGAACTTCCTGTCTTGATTGCCAGTGTCCATCACCTGAAGGTAGGGTCTATAACCCACATAGTTATTACTATGCTGCTCTGTGTCCCGTGATGTACGATAAAGAAATAGAGACCCACAAATCTCTTCTTATAATTATATTTACCTTTCTATTGCATAATCAGAGTCTTTGTTAGCCCTAGATTGTACTATTCCACTCTTTAGTCAATTTACCTATCCCTTATTGTATTTGACATACACGGTCTGGGAGTCCACTAAGACACTACTGAGCATTTCAGGGAATACCAGATATACTCCTCTTTGGACGAAAAGGGCATTTTCTAAAATCCTCAGATTGGAGGGGTGTACTAGGCATAAATGTGCGAGGATCACTACCCTGAAGGAAAAAAATTTTTGGAGGTGTTCTGAAAACATATCAACAACATTGCTCTGGTTATAGCCTGGACCAGAGGTGGTGTTATCAATATTTGCAATTAAAACATGCTTTAAAGACCCAGGGGCTGACACCAATTGTCTTTTCCCTCTGTTCCCATTCTAGATATTATGGTTCAAGCAGATATTACCAAAGGCCTTATTTCTAAGATACAAATATATATATATATATATACATACACACACACACACACACACACACACACACACATACATATACATATACACAGTACAGACCAAAAAGAGTTTTATTTATTTTCATGACTATGAAAATTGTAGAGTCACACTGAAGGCATGAAAACTATGAATTAACACATGTGGAATTATATACATAACAAAAAAGTGTGAAACAACTGAAAATATATGTCATATTCTAGGTTCTTCAAAGTAGCCACCTTTTGCAGCAGACACATCTCTAGAACAACTGTTAAGAGGAGACTGTGTGAATCAGGCCTTCATGGTAGAATATCTGCTAGGAAACCACTGCTAACGAAAGGCAACAAGCACAAGAGACGTGTTTGGGCTAAAGAACACAAGGAATGGACATTAGACTAGTGGAAATCTGTGCTTTGGTCTGATGAGTCCAAATTTGAGATCTTTAGTTCCAACCACTTTGTCTTTATGCGACGCAGAAAAGGTGAATGGATGGACTCTACATGCCTGGTTCCCACCATGAAGCATGGAGGAGGAGGTGTGATGTGTGGGGGTGCTTTGCTGGTGACACTGTTGGGGATTTATTCAAAATTGAAGGCATACTGAACCAGCATGGCTACCACAGCATCTTGCAGCGGCATGCTATTCCATCCGGTTTGCGTTTAGTTGGACCATCATTTATTTTTCAACAGGACAATGACCCCAAACACACCTCCAGGATGTTTAAGGGCAATTTGACCAAGAAGGAGAGTGATGGGGTGCTGCGCCAGATGACCTGGCCTCCACAGTCACCGGACCTGAACCCAATCGAGATGGTTTGGGGTGAGCTGGACCGCAGAGTGAAGGCAAAAGGGCCAACAAGTGCTAAGCATCCCTGGGAACTCCTTCAAGACTGTTGAAAGACCATTTCAGGTGACTACCTCTTGAAGCTCATCAAGAGAATGCCAAGAGTGTGCAAAGCAGTAATCAAAGCAAAAAGTGGCTACTTTGAAGAACCTAGAATATGACATATTTTCAGTTGTTTCACACTTTTTTGTTATGTATATAATTCCACATGTGTTATTCATAGTTTTGATGCCTTCAGTGTGAATCTACAATTTTCATAGTCATGAAAATAAAGAAAACTCTTTGAATGAGAAGGTGTGTCCAAACTTTTGGTCTGTACTGTATATGTTTAGCAATATATATAGTATATTTAAATCACATTTCAAAGTGTATATTTTAAAGACAGTTGAAGAAACAAATAGCCTGAATCCTCCGATGCAATACTTAATAAAACACAGGTTTCAATGATTGGGCCATCCAAGGCTACTCAAGGACAATAACAAGAATTTCCAATAGGCACACACACTCATAACCCACAGTGATATATCCAACTTGTTGGAATCTCACTACAATTTTTAGCACATTCTTTATGTATTAAGGCTAGCCATACATTATACAATGTTCTTGTTCAATTTCATTTAGATTTGCCTTCAACTTTGTAGTGCAAGGGTCTGCCTGTTTGCATACAAAATGAATGTGTTTATGTTTGATTACATATTATTGTATACGGTTTTGGTTAAATTAAAGGAAAATTGTACAAGAAAATTGTATAATGTATGGGCAGCCTAATGCCGCGTACACACGCTCAGAATTTCCGACAACAAATGTTCGATGGGAGGCGATTGACGGAAATTCCAACCGTGTGTTGGCTCCCTCGGACATTTGCTGTCAGAATTTACGAAAACAAAAATATGAGAGCTGGTTCTCAAATTTTCCGCCAACAAAATCCATTTTGGCAAATTCTGATCGTTTGAAGACAATTCCAGCCCACAAAATTCCATGCATGCTCTGAATCAAGTACGAGATGGCAGCGTTCGGTCTGGTAAAACTAGCGTTCGTAATGGAGATAGCACATTGTCACACTGAAACAGACTGAAAAGCACGAGACTGAAAAGCGCAAATCGTCTCTCACCAAATGTCTACTAACACGACTGGTATTGAACTTCCCTTTAATAGCGCTGTCGTACGTGTTGTACGTGACCGCGTTCTTGGCGATTGGATTTTCTGACAACATTTGTGTGACGGTGTGTATGCAAGACAAGTTTGAGACAACATCCATCGGAAAAAAATCCACAGTTTTGTTGTCGGAATGTCCAATCGTCTTTACGCGGCAAGTGGGTGTCTGTGTGTGGCGCTTTAACCACTTCAATACAGGGCACTCTAACTACCTTCCTGCCCAGAACAATTTTCAGCTTTCGGTGCTCTCACACTTTAAATGACAATTACTCAGTCATACAACACTGTATCCAAACGAAATGTTCATAATTTTTTCACACAAAGTGTGGTTTCTTTCGATTTTGATCTATGTGTGACCTTGCCTGTTAGAAGCTGCCCTGTCAGATCATCTTCTGTAGAATGGGACTGCTGGAAAAACATGTTCGCTCAGCGAAGAGTCCCCACTGTCAGAATACGTCTCGGTAAAGGGGATTTATGCATTCGCCTCTCTTGTGTGGATGGATGAATCTGTTAGGCTGGGTTCACACTACTGTGCTGAGTGACTCACAGCAGGGGGTCCGTTGCATCACTGTTCTCTATTTCAGGTCCCATTTCGGTCCAAATTTTTGCCTGAATTCGGACTTAATACGGACCAGAAGACGCACAGGACACCTGTGCAATTTGCAGCCATCCCAGATATATGTGAAACGGTTAGAGAGCCAGTCACAAACTCCTGACATGAGAATTGGATGCGGTGAACACCACATCCAATTCGCACTGGTGTGAACCCAGCCACAGTGCCTATGCCTATGCCAGTTTAAGTGGTTTTACCTTAACCCTCTGCTCCTAGAATAAGAGGCTAATACATACAATGAGAATATCAGAATTTTTTTTGTTTCCATGCTAGTCTTATATGGAAAACAAATAGGTTACTAAAGTTACAAAAATTCTCATTAGACAGAATACAACTTCTGAAATTATGTCTTGTAATGTATGCTTTCATTTCAGAGCATTTGCAGATTTTTTCGTGCAAATGACATAATAATTATACGAAAATCATTCTTTGTGCTTATTTTGTGATATTTTCACATGAACTGACATAATCAGCCTTTGAAAGCTGTGTACCAATGATAAGATATCAGACAATCTCTCCGAATGCGATTGTTTTCGTCCAATGTTCTCATCATGTGTACTAGGCATTGATGAACATTTAACCCATGTACAACCCGGGGGTGGGGGGGAGCGGGCCCAGTTTGGCATGTTCCCCCTGGGCGCTGGATGACCTTGTCCCGGCACTGATTACAAACAATAATTATTTGAAAATCCAACAACAGCTTATGTGAAAATGTTACTTTCATTTGGTCAGAGTTGGCAGTACCCCCCCCCCCCCACTCTGTCTTCAGTTTCCTGGATTTCATACATACTTTGCAGCTTCTCCCCCGCTCTTTTCTTCCATTTTCTAAGCTTTTTTTTAAAATAACAAACAGGTCATACGTACCTCCTCTGTGCAAGGGTTTTGCACAGAATGGCCCCGATCCTCCTCTGGGGGCCCTCCAGGGTGGTCCTGGCTCCTCCTCTTCTCGAGCACCCCGACGGAGAAGCAATTTCCATGGGGGCACTCGAGCGCGCGCGCTCCCTAGTCCTGCTCCTGCATCATTGGATTTGACTGACAGCAGCGGGAGCTAATGGCTCCTGCTGCTATCAATCTATCCAATGAGGGCCCGAGAGCTGGAGCTACTGTGCTCGTTTCCTGAAAAGATCGGGCTCAGGTAAATAAAAAGGGGGTTCTGGGGGGCTGCTGCACTGAAGAAGGTTTTTCACCTTAATGCATAGAATGCATTAAGGTGAAAAAACTCAAGGTTTTACAACCCTTTTATTTACTATGTTTCAACCCACATATGAAATTGATGATCATTAGCACCTGTTTGGTTTATTTGGTTAATCATACACTTGACTTTATGTCAGGACCTTGATCACCTGCTGGTAGCACTATGCTTCCCAGAGTAGAAGGTTGTAGTTCTACCAGCAAGCGTCTCCCAGCAGATCCCAGTAATCAGTTTCTACCGGATGCTGGCTAATAGGTGGGTATTTAGGTCCTCCTTACTAGTGCCTTTAGCTCCAGTATTTTACTCTGCTACCAAAGACAGTGTGCCATTTATTATGATCCTGACCATAATTTTGTTCTTGCTTTTGTTCTTGCCCTGCATCCTGTCTCCTACTGCCTCTTATCTGCTCCTCTTGTTCCCGATTCCAGTCATGGTACCCCCGCCCCATCTGTTCCCTGCATCTCAAGTTTACCCTGTTTATCTGTGTTTTCCATTCTGTGTATATATTGTATATAGTCTATATTTGTTAGTTAGGCTTTCTGTTACTCTGTTAAGTCATTGGGGTATGGTTCACCTATATCATTGTGTTTGCTGTGTTTTCGGTTTGCTGATTGCTGGTCTTTGGATGGGTTATGTGTCACTATAAATAAGTAAAGCATATACAGTCTGGTCTCAGCCAGAGAACCTGCTCGGTAACTTTGTCCCCCTACACATGACAGGGTTTCCTGACACGAAAACTTCCATGAGAGCTTTGCTTGGAAATCCCAGCCATGTGTATGCTCCATCGCAGTGTTTCCTATGCCGGGTTAAAAAATGACGGGAATCCCGGCGGGAAAAAAAAGAGAGCTGGTTCCCTTTTTTTTCCCGGCAGTTTTCCTGTCGGGAAAACTGTGATGGAGCATACACTTGGCTGGTTTTCCCAGCCAAAAGCTCTCATGGCAGTTTTCCCGATGGAATACCCGTACGTGTGTACGGGGCTTCAGTTGTACTGCAGTGCAGAGTAGAGTCATAGTATGCTGCTGCTTCTTTTTTTCACTGTCCAGTCACAGGCTGGAGGGGGAACAAGACCTGTGTTACTTATCTGCAGCACTAAAAAATTGGGTCTTCTGCACTGCCAGCACGGGTAGAAACACAGGAAAAACTTTTCCTAGATTTGTTTTTTAATGGTGTATTAAGCGTTTTGCCTGGAGCTCAAAATTAAAGTGATAGTAAAAGAACCCATTCAGTTTAAAATATAAATTAAAGGACAAACATTTGTGTATAGCTATCTCCTTTTTTTATAAGTGATCACATTCCCTGTTCTTGGCTGCATAAGAGCTGGGGGAGGAGAAGCAGCAGTACACTAAGATTCTCCAAGCTATTCCAAACAAACTATTTGCTTTACTATGTGCCGCAGTGTCTCTAAGCACTGTATTTACTGCATGAAACTTCAGATACATACAGTACACAGTACTGGGTTCCAGCTGTGAGACACCCAGAACAAAACAGCATTGCTCAGCCATTAATAGGCAATTTTGTATTCTGTGAATGAATACAAAAGCTTCTTCTGATTGGTTAAGTGGGGGGGGGGGGGCAGACTGATGTCACAAAGGGCAGGGGACTGAAACACAGAAAGCAGAAGGGGGCAAGTCAGCTATGACTAAACACTAGATACAGTGTGAAACGCATCCAGGATTTGATTGCTGTGACTTGCAGTGCTGTTCCTATTTTTTTTAATAAAGGCAACTTTTGGAGACATGCTAGGAGGGGGCAAGCATAAAGGAGACAAGAGCATATGGAGAAGCAGGTTCAAGACTATGCAACAAACTACAGACTGACACTGGAGGGGCAAATGATCTAGAGCCAACAGTAACCCAAGTAGGTTTACCTAAACAGAAAGATGGGGTGTGAAATAAACGGACAGAAGCCCCTAATAAGCAAAAACCAACACAGGGTATGTTAGCACATGCATCAAACAGAAAGTTTCTGGTCAATAAAGCTAAAAGACAGGCTGGATAAGGGAAGCAGTGAGGCAAACCCAATGAAGGGAATTTACCAAAACGGCAGCAGCCAGAATCCCAGCAGTTTCCTGGGGAAAGAGAGCAGAAGGGGATACACACTCCCGGGAGTGCTCTGAGGTTAAAAAAACAAACCGATAAGCATTGGTTTGAATAAGAGTAAACACTGAGCAAGAGAAAGAGTAGCTTGGCTGGAAACCCCACACACTGGACAATGTGTAAATAGAACATAAACCAGCGATTCCTGAGTTCAATCCTAGGCAAAACATTACAAAACCAAATGTATGCAAATTGGATATTTGCCTCTAATTAGTCATTGCCAATCAAATACATTTTCCAATTGTACCCCAGGACATCCATTGCAGAATTATTTATTTTTTTCACCATGCAAAAGCCTTGCAACAAGGTTCTAGTCTTTTAGCGCTTCCAATACGTTTTGATGTGCTGCGAGACGATAAACAAAACAGTGTCCATCTTCAGTTAGTTCATCACATGATTTGGAGATAGCCATTTGTCAGTTTATGATACATACCATATGCTGGATTTCAAACTATATAAGTTTAGTTTTCTGCAGAAGGTGGATGTGAAGTTCAGGGAGTTCAGTGTTTCCAAAGGCAAAGTTTTTTCAGTCTACCTGAAGCTCATACAAAACTGGATGTTTCATTTTAGTGATAACCTTCTTTTTGAAAGATGAGGGTTGTTAGAAATACAAGCTCTTGACAATATTAACTATATCAACCAGGTTGTAAGACTTACATCAACTAACAATTCAATGCTCAATTGCACAATAACAGTGCTACAAGCGGATGAGGGCTGGCTGTTCAAACCGACCATTATAAATCCTCTTCTTTCTCTAAAGAATCATTTCAATTTATCTGCTCCTTGCAAGACATGAAATAGTGAAATAGTGGGTCAGTCCCACAGTAATGCTTTTTCAATAGCCTAGAATTCAATAAGACTTTCTCTGCTGCTGTCAAATGAAGATTACAGTGCAGGTCAGTCAGGACATGGAGTCATCTTACCAGGATGGGTATTTATGTTTTTTAGAAAAAATGTGGTATAATTTTTTTTGCAAAGGACTGTTATATTATAGAAGAAATATCAAATATTAATTAAATATGAATATTGTACAAGACTTATATATACTCCCTGCTATTAGCATTTGTTTGGGGAATTGGTGAGCATGATGCACATGTACAAGTCTACATACCAAGTGCAGTTTTGTAGAAATAATTTTGGGTGTTTGTAATGCTGACATAAAAAGCACATTAGTCCTTGGCTTTTAAAGAAACCAACAAATTATTGTCCCTACTATTTTCACACAGGCCAAGACAAATTTAGTAGGACTCCAATTACCTTTGTTTTTTGGGTATAGTTACATACAAATTTGCATGTAGGTCTATTTACATTTTCATAAATAGGCCTTGGATTCACACATTAATTCCAATCAAATCCAATTAGAAAAAAAAAAAAGCGTAAATTTTGGATGAAACATTCATAAACAGATTCCATAGTGTATATAAATACATAACACCTTACAGTATCTGTACAACTCACAAAAGATCACAAGCTCATCAACTGCTGCATATCTTTCATTTTACAGGATGTATATACATAGATTCAACCTTGGTAACACATGAAAAAATAACTTTTACTGTTGATTTCTCACACCAAATTTGTGACGAAGGTCATACTTACACCTTTTGCTTATGCTGTGAGAATTGAAAAAAAAAAAAAGGAGCTGAACAGGGCTGTAGAAGGTCCTAAAAGGGTCACTAAAGAAAAACATTTTTTTTTTTAAATAACAAACATGTTATACTTACCTCCATTGTGCAGTTCGTTTTGCACAGAGTGCCCCGATCCATGACTTCTGGGGTCCCTCGGCGACTGTCTCTGGTCCTCCCCGCAATTAGTCACCACAGTCATGCGAGAGCTCGCATGGTGGTCACCAATTGCGGGCGCACTCCCGTGATACAGCGAGCGGCCATATCACGGCCATATCACTCAGCCCCGCCGCGTCACTGGATGTGATTGACAGAAGCGCCAGCCAATGGCTGCGCTGCTCTCAATCTATCCGCTTTAGCCAATCAGTGGCCAGTCTGAGTGGCGAAGAGGATATCGGGACCGCGCGGGACTTTCGAGGGGTCAGGTAAGTATAACGGGGGGGGGGGGGGGGGCAGCAGCATTGGATTTTTTTTACCTTAATGCATAGATTGCATTAGGGTGAAAAAACATTTTCCTTTACAACTCCTTTAACCCATCTGCTGCTTTGTGCAAGGATGAATAGGATGAGCACTGCCAGAGTCCTACAAAATGACCTTCAGCAGGCCACTGGTGCGAATATCTCTGACCAAACAATCAGACTTCATGAGGGTGGCTTGAGGGCCTGACGTCCTCCAGTGGGCCCTGTTCTCACTGTCCGGCACCATGGAGCTTGATTGACATTGAACACCAGAAATGGCAGGTCTGCCACTGGTGCCCTGTGCTTTTCACAGATGAGAGCAGATTCACCCTGAGCACATGTGACAGAGGTGAAAAGATCTGAAGAATCCATGGAGAACGTTATGCTGCCTGTAACACCGTTCAGCATGACCGGTTTGGTGGCAGGTCAGTGATGGTTTGGGGAGGCATATCCATGGAGGGAACACACAGACCTCTACAGGCTAGACAATGGCACTCTAACTGCCATTAGGTATCAGGATGAAATTTGTGGACCCATTGTCAGTGGTGCAGTGGGTCCTGGGTTCCTCCTGGTGCACAACAATGCCCGGCCTCATGTAGTGAGTGTATGCAGCCAGTTCCTGGAGGATGAAGGAATTGATACCAATTGAATGGTCCCCTTGCTCGCCTGACCTAAATCTAATAAAACACCTCGGGAATATTATGTGTTGGTCCATTGGTACCATTTTGAGTACCATTTTGAGTTGCTGCAATGAAATATAAGCATAAGCCTGCTGCATCACTTTTTCACTTTGATTTTTTTTGGGGTGTCTTAATTCAGTCCCTCTGTAGGTTCAGCATTTTCATTTCCATGAAACAATGTGGCATCCTTTAGTTTCTGACAGATTACCCAATCCATATCGGTATAAAATATCCAGCATGATTTTATTTCCCCATTGAAATCTGATTGAAATCTGTGTTTTCAAAGTGTTCCTTTCATTTTTTTTTGGGCAGTGTATTTCTAAAGGTGCTAATGACATGAAATTTTTACCACATAACAACCCACGCAACTCATTCATACAAAGAGTCCAATACAAATAAGTTCAGAAATTAAGTTATGTGTAATAAATGGGAATGACAAAGGGTAAAAGTATTGAACACATGAAGAAAAGGAGATGCAAAAAGGCATGGAAAGCCAAGACACCAGCTAAAATCCATTTGTAATTAGAAAGAAATCCTGCCCCTTGTCACTGCAATTATCATCAGCTGGTTTGGTCTCAACTGTAAACACAAGAAACATCTCATTATGTGTAAAAGCAAAGAGCTCTCTCAAGACATTTGTAACCTTACTGTTGCAAAATATACTGATAGCATTGGTTACAGAAGGATGTTCCAGTGTGCACAGTTGGGGCTATGATTCGGAAGTTGACAGAACATAATTTCACTATAAACTGGCCATGATCAGGTCCTCCTCTCAAGATTTCTGACAGAGGAGTGAAAATATTTATCATAAGAGTTGTCCAAGAGCAAAGCACTGCTTGTGGAGAGCTTTAGAAAGACCTGGAATTAGCAGGTACAATAAGTAATGCACTCAACTGCCATGGCCTGTATGCACGCTCACCATGCAAGACTCCAATGCTGAAGAAAAAGCATGTTGAAGCTTGTTTAAAGTTTACTGCACAACATTTAGACAAGCCTGTGAAATACTGGGAGAGTATAGTCTGGTTAGATGAGACCAAAACTAAACTCTTTGGATGCCATAGAACTGTTTGGAGGTAAATTTAGTACTGCACATAACCCCAAAAACACCGGCTTACCAACAGTGAAGTTTGAAGGTGGTAACCTCCCCAGGTGTATGGGCTGTTTTTCAGCATAAGGAAGGATAAATGAAAAAAATGTACTAAGACATTCTTGATAAAAATCTGCTGCTATCTACCAGGATTATGTGAAGAAAATGTGTATAATTTGCGCCACAGAAAAAACAATATTAGTTCTCCCAACAAATGGGTAGAATTAAGTGTAATTAAACCTGAATATATTAAATATACTAGTTTAAGAGCTGCCACCTAAAATTTTCAGTGTGTGAAAATACAAGTAGAATCGGAAGTGAAGGGGCGCTGAAACCACAAACTCAATACAAAATAATGTGTATATATAAACATTGAAATGTGCAATCTATTATTACAAAAATCATATATTAATTAGTGAAGTGAATTAGTGTCCATACAATGAAATCAAAGAAAAAAGTCCCAATAGTGCTGAATAATAAGCACCCAATGGTATATCTCAATTTAAAAAGAGGCGTATATATTGCAGTTCTGGAACCTCCACCATATAATTGCACCCGATGTGATCGATAGAAATGGCTCCTTACCAATAATAGTAGACTCTTTTAATTAAAAAAGAAGTCATAAATCGCTTTTGTCACTAGGATGACTCAGAATAATCCGGATAGGCACATCAGATGATCCACATTCATAAAGATAGGAACAGAAAAGCAATCATAGTAAAGTATTGTTTATTAAAATGTAGTAAAAAGTAACATGCCAAATGGCTGCTTACTCAGATTGTGCCCTGATCCCGGCACTGAGGCTTTATAGCGTATATTCGATATCCAATCGAACCCGCGGATTCGGATGTAGGACGGTGATCCGTCGCGCTGGTAGTCTCACTGGCCGGTGTACGTTCTACCGTCGAAGCAACGTGGATTCGGAGAAGGATCGAAAATCCGTCGCACTGCTAGTTTCGCTAGTCGGCGTGCGTTCCACCGTCGGAAACCAACGGACCCGGAAATCGGAAGTGGTAGGGAAAAAAACGTGACTGGTTTGCGCCTCGACGTACGTTTTTTTCCCTACCACTTCCGATTTCCGGGTCCGTTGGTTTCCGACGGTGGAACGCACGCCGACTAGCGAAACTAGCAGTGCGACGGATTTTCGATCCTTCTCCGAATCCACGTTGCTTCGACGGTAGAACGTACACCGGCCAGTGAGACTACCAGCGCGACGGATCACCGTCCTACATCCGAATCCGCGGGTTCGATTGGATATCGAATATACGCTATAAAGCCTCAGTGCCGGGATCAGGGCACAATCTGAGTAAGCAGCCATTTGGCATGTTACTTTTTACTACATTTTAATAAACAATACTTTACTATGATTGCTTTTCTGTTCCTATCTTTATGAATGTTGGATCATCTGACGTGCCTATCCGGATCATTCTGAGTCATCCTAGTGACAAAAGCGATTTATGACTTCTTTTTTAATTAAAAGAGTGTACTATTATTGGTAAGGAGCCATTTCTATCGATCACATCGGGTGCAATTATATGGTGGAGGTTCCAGAACTGCAATATATACGCCTCTTTTTGAATTGAGATATACCATTGGGTGCTTATTATTCAGCACTATTGGGACTTTTTTCTTTGATTTCATTGTATGGACACTAATTCACTTCACTAATTAATATATGATTTTTGTAATAATAGATTGCACATTTCAATGTTTATATATACACATTATTTTGTATCTACCAGGATGATGAATATAAAACAAGGTTGGACATTTCAGCAAGACAATGATCCCAAACACAAAGTCAAGGAAACTCTCAATTGGCTTTAAAAAGGGAAAAAATAGAGCTACAATGAATGGCCCAGCCAATCACATGACTTGAAACCAATAAAAAATCTATGGGAAGAACTAATAGAATAGGCCCAAGGAACCTTCAAGATTTGAAGTCAATGTAGGAGACTAGCTTCTCCATTCCCAACAAAAGATTTTTTTTGTATAATCAGTATTTTATTTTATAGAATAACATATAACAGGACATGTCCAACAGTCAGTGGTAAGAAAAGCACCAATCTCGTAGGGTCGTGCAAACAGAAATGGCACAAAGAAATGGGTTGAACAGAAATACACATACTACAACAAAAGCGATGTTAGTGGGCATCAAATGAAAAGGCCCAAAATTCTACCGGATAGGAGGATATTAAGGGAGCCCAGCAGGGGCAATGTCAAGAATAGCTATGGGGGTGTGAAGGGCATGTATAGTCTTTTGGCCTGCCCCAGGACAACCTAGTCCCTGGAAATGAGTCGGAAGGTTGTCCTCACCAACAAAGGATTTTCTACGAAGTATTAAACAATTTCAATACCTTTTCCCTGTGTCGTCCATTTTATTACACATAACTTTATTTCTAAACTTATATGTTTTGGTTTCTTTGCGTGTATGAAATACATGGGTTGTGACCGAGGTGGTGAAGATTGAATGCCAAAAGTACCTTTAGAAATATATTTACCTAGAAAAATGGAGATGTGTTCAATACTTATTTTACACTGTATGTAAAAACATGTAAATTGCACCTAAAACATGCTCAAAACCCACCACAATAAATCTGCAATGCATGAACGAATGCAGATGTGTGGATATTGATTAACTAACCTATTTATAATGAACCTGTTAACTACAGATGATGAACCAGAAAAATAGAAAACAGTTATTCTTCCACATTTTGAATAGATACTAAAAAAAAAAGCTGCCTTATTATTGTATTTTTTTTAAAATACAGAAAAAATGATGTTGTTTTCAGTGTCACACAATACCTGCTCCAACACCAATTATTATATACCACAAAAAAAAAGAAGGAGGTCCCATCACATGTGCACTGTATCTAAAACAAAAAGAACACGATTTAATGGGGGTTCCACTATAAAGCTAATTGGTTACTGAGTCATGGCTAAGGGTGTGTAAGCATTATGGTTAACAGGGCACATGTTTATAAGAGACAAAGAAACAGGCCAATGAAACTATGCATGTGAGATCAATGTGGTCGTCAATCCCTTGCAGTCACATCACTGCAAGCAGTAAAATCCATGAATCACAGACTATTTTCAGAGAGTGTCTACTCTACAGGAAAAGCCAAAGGTCGGTGGTTGATGCATTGTTTTAAAAATATAGAAAGACTTTCACAATGATGATTTAGTGCTTAATTACTTACAATATCCAATTGTTTGAGATGGCAAAGAGCTTGCTCAGCACGCACATTCATACAATTGAAGCTTTTTGCTACAGACATTAGCGTATGTTTTCCATAATCCTTCTTGTTTTACATCAGTGGTTTTTAAAATTACCAAAGAGGAAAGGAGGGGAGATGAATGAATGAAATGTAATTAAATTATTGTCTTACCGCATTAGACCTGATGTATTAAGCGAGAATGACATTTTATAAAGTTATAAACTTTAATTTAGACAATAAGAAATACTAACTGCAATATAGAGATGTTTTGTTTGCCCATGCTGCAGGACTACAAAACATGATTGAATAACACTATATGCACTAAATTGGAAGTGTCTAATTATTTATACATCAAAAGCTATTGCATACATTTTACTTTGCTAAACCTAGATGCTAATGATCGTATCTACCCAAATTATTTATAATGGATCTGTAATTAAAACCTCAGTTATAATTAATAAACATTTTCATTCTTTACTGTGATCTTCACTGTCCTAAAATTAAAATGATTATAAGTTGGGAAGGTGTGTAAAAAAATCGACATAAAAACAGAATGCAATGATTTGAAAATCGAATAAACCCGTATTTTATTTAAAAAATGAAATGGAAAACAAAATCAGGTGTTTAAACTGAGAAAATTTACCATTTCAAGAGAAAAATCAGGTCATTTTGCAGTCGATGGCAGCAACACATCTGAAAAACTTTGGGACAGTGCCATGTTTACCATGGTGTGATATCCTCTCTTCTTTTAAACAACACTCTGTAAACATTTGGGAACTGGATTTTGGGAGAAGATTGTTGTCCCATTCTTGTCTGATATAGAATTATAACAGCTCAACAGTCCTGGGTCTTCTTTGTCATATTGTTCATTTCAAGGTGCGTCAAATATTTTCAAATGGTTAAAGGTATGGACTGTAGGTGGACCAGTTAAGCACCTGGACTCATCTACTATGAAGCCATGCTGTTGTCATACAGTAGATGCAGTATGCGGTTTAGCAATGTCTGTTGAAATATTGTCTTCTCTGGAAAATACATAATTTGGATGGGAGCAAATGCTGCTCTAAAACCTGGATATAACATTTAGCATTTAAGGTGCCTTTCCAGATGTCCAAGCTGCCCATTCCATATGCTTTATTGCACCCCTATAACATCAGAGATGCAGGTTTTTGAACTGAGCACTGATAAAAAGCTGGAAGGTCCCTCTCCTCTTTAGTCTGGAGAATGCAGCATCCATGGTTGCCCAAAAAAATGTCAAATTTCAATTCATCTGACAACAGAGCATTTTGCAACAGACCATTTTAAATGAGCTTTGGCCAGAGAAGATGGTGGTGTTTCTGGATCATCCTCTTTGCATGATAGAGCTTTAACGTACATTTTTGGATGGAATGGCAAACAGATAGTGATTTTTGAATGTATTCCTGAGCCCATGCAGTGATGTCCATCACATAGTCATGCCTGTTATTATTGCAGTGCCGTTGGAGGGCCAAAAGATCACGGGCAAATCAAATGTTCTTCCAGATCTTCCTTGTTACTACCACTTACTCTTACAGCTTTTGTTGCCCTGTCCCAACTTTTTTAAACGTGTTGTTACAATCAGCCTGGGTTCACCTGTCTTTAGGCAGGTATCTGCACCACCCTCCCCCTGAAAGGTGTCAAATGTGACACCGGAGGGGGGGAGGGTTCAGATCAATGAGAGTTCCACTTTAGGGTGGAGCTCTGCTTTAACAATAATAATAATAAAACATGTTACACTTACCTGCCCTGTTGCAGTGGTTTTGCACAGGGCAGTCTGGATCTTCCTCTTTTTAGATGCCTCTTATCTGCTCCTGACCCCTCCCTCCCTTTGAGTTCCCTCACAGCCAGCAGCTTGCTATTGGGCACCCGAGTCGAGCTGCAGCTCTGTGTGTCTAATCAGACAGGGAGTTGTCTTTTCGGACCCACCTCCTCTCTCCCCTGATTGGCTAACTGACTTTGATTGACAGCCGCAAGAGCCAATGTCACTGCTGTTATGTCTTAGCCAATCAGGGGGAGAGACCCAAATGGCCGAGGGACTTGTGGACATTGCTGGACACAGAGGGGGCTCAGGTAATTATTAGGGGGTGCTGGGGGGCTTGCTACACACAGAAGGATTTTTTTTAATGCATAGAATGCATTAAGATAAAAAAACTTCTGCATTTACAACTCCTTTAATGTCACTGGTGATGTCAGTGGCAGTTAGTCAGTTCCAGCTCTGTGTCAGTTAGTGTCATATTGGCCGGCGCACTATCGTAGTACCATCAAGAATCATGCTGATCATCCCGATTAGTAGTATAAAAAAAGTATAAAAAAATAAAAAATAAATTCCAGTATATACTCATACAGTGCAATCCAGAAGTGCTTAATTTTTCCTACATTTTGTTATGTTACAGCCCTTTTCCAAAATGGATTAAATTCATTATTTTTCTCAAAATTCTACAAACAATACCCTATAATGACAATGTGAAAGAAGTTTGTTTGAAATCTTTGCAAATCTTGTTTTAATATTTTCATTTTTATTCTTGTCATACACTTTGACCATTGCAGTCTTTCTAAGTTCAAGCCTCTTTGTAGTCCTTGTTCTATTGGCCTTCAGTGCAAAAAGTTATTTTATTATTCATGTTTCCTATATGTACTCTTTGGATTGAACTCAGAGTGCCTCCTAGAATTTTTCTGTGAATGTACATGTGATTTCTTTTTCCACTTTTTAATTTTAATAAATTTGCAAAGGTTTTAACCTCTTATGGACTGCCGCATGTACATTTACGTCGGCAGAATGGCACCGACAGACACATCAACGTATATATACGTTGGTGCCTAGACGTGGGTCGGGGGTCCGATCGTGACCCCCCCCCTGGTACATACGGTGGTCCGGTTACCTGGCCGAGCGATCCGTGCTGAGGGGGCGGCGGTTCGTTTTTGTCCGCTCCCTCCGGATCGCTCCCAGCCAATCCGCGCGCTCCCCATGCATGTCATTTCCTCCTCCTGTGTAAACACAGGAGGAGGAAGTGATGTGATCTCTGCTCTCGGCGTTTTTTTCAACTGCCGCTGAGGAGAGATCACATCTCACAGTAAGTCTGCACAACACTACACTGACACCAGTACACGCAGGCAGATTTAACCCCTTGCGATCAGCCCCCCCCACCCCCTGTCACAGTGTCACTGAATGCAGTGATCATATGTATGATCACTGCAGTTAGTGTCAGTGTGACAGGCAGTTAGTGTTAGGTCCAGAGTAGCCCCCGTACCCCCCCTAATAAAGTTTTAACCCCTTGATCACTGTCCTAGTTAACCCTTTCACTCCCTATTGCCAATGTCACTAAGCGATCATTTTTCTGATCGCTGTATTATTATTTTTTTATTGGAATTTTTTTTGCAATTTTTTTTTTACTAAAGACATGTGGCTAAATACATTTTGGCCTAAATGTTTGACTAAAATTTAGTTTATTTGATTTTTCTTATAACAAAAAGTAAAAAATATTGTTTTTTTTTCAAAAATTTCGCTCTATTTTTGTTTATAGCGCAAAAAATAAAAAATCGCAGAGGCGATCAAATACCACCAAAAGCCAGCTCTATTTGTGGGAAGAAAAGGACGCAAATATTGTTTGGGAGCCATGTCGCACGACCGCGCAATTGTCAGTTAAATCGACGCAGTGCCGAAACGCAAAAAGGGGCCTGGTCCTTTACCTGCATTTTGGTCCGGGTCTTAAGTGGTTAAACAAACGTCTTTTGCTTTGTCATTAACAAAATTTGGAAATGGTGAAGTGCTGTGAATACTTTCTGGATGCACTGTATACCATAGTTTGTAGGCACTTTAACTTTCACACAAACCAATCAATACACTTTTTTTTTTAATTTATAAAGAAATTATTATTTTTTATCTATTGTGTGTTTTATAGCATAAAGTATAAAATAACATTTTTTTTCCGTTCTGTTATTTTTGCATCATTTATATTGCAAAAAAAAACACAGTGGTGATAAAATACTTCCAAAAGAAAGCTCTATTTGTGTGAAAAAATTATATAAATGTAATTGTGTACAGCATCGCATGACCGCACAATTACCAGTTAAGGTAGCGCAGTGCGGTATAGAAAAAACGCCCGGTCATGAAGGTGGTAAAATCTTCCAGAGCTGAAGTGGGTAAATATCAGTCACTTAAGATCTGGTGTTTCCATTGCGATTGACATGTGTGGTGATATCATGCTAAGGCAGTAATGGCGAACCTTGGCACCCAGATGTTTTGGAACTACATTTCCCATGATACTCAACTACACTGCAGAGTGCATGAGCATCATGGGAAATGTAGTTCCAAAACATCTGGGGTGCCAAGGTTTTCCATCATTGCTCTAAGGTATTCAGAAAGAAAGTTGTAGATGCCTATAAATTCAAAAAGACATCCAAACAATTTGAAATCAATCATTCCACCATAAAGAAAAGAATCTACAAATGGGGTAAATTTTAAACAAGTGCCAATTTGTCCAGGACTGGCTGGCCCAAAAAAAATCAACCCAGGTGTGTTTAGGTAACTCTTGACACAGCTAGGGTCAAGGAGCATGCATTTACAATCAGAAAAACATTGCACCAGTTTAGCCTGCGTGGGAGACGTGTTAAGAATAATAATAATAAAAAAAAAAAGATTATAGTTTGGCAGTGAGCATGGTGGTGAACATGTTATGGTTAGGGGTTGCTTTGCTGCTTCAGGGCCTGAACAGCTTGCAGTCAGAGTCAACCACACTGCACATTTTATATCATATCAAAGTGTGCTTGAGAACGTGAGGCCATCTGTCCAAAAGTCACAGTTTAACTGAAAATGTGTCATTTAAAACAATAATTATTCAAAGCACACTAGCAAATACAATGAGGAATTGCTCAGAAGGTTAAATTATAGGGTTATGGACTGCCCAAGTCAAAGTCTCAATTTGATTTCTATTGAAATTTTGTTGTGGAACTTGGCAACAGGTATTTCATTCAAGAAAACACACATTTTGCCAATGAAGGAATTTTGAATG
Organism: Rana kukunoris; assembly: GCA_029574335.1. Lineage (NCBI taxonomy): Eukaryota > Metazoa > Chordata > Amphibia > Anura > Ranidae > Rana > Rana kukunoris. The sequence continues at coordinate 103,956,374 of CM056056.1, read as the reverse complement.
GATGAGGCTATCAAAACTACTGGTACAATCATTCATCAATCTCACAGGGTATAATGCCGCGTACACGCGATAATTTTTCAGTATGAAAAAAAAAGGGATTTTTTAATACAGCTTACCTGTAAAATCCTTTTCTTGGAGTACATCACGGGACACAGAGCGGCATATTCATTACTATATGGGTTATATGGAGTACCTTCAGGTGTGGACACTGGCAATCTCAAACAGGAAGTCCCCTCCCTATATAACCCCCTCCCCTAGAGGGAGTCCCTCAGTTTTGTAGCAAGCAGTATGCCTCCCAAAACATGTTCCCATAAAAGGGGTGGGAGCTCTGTGTCCCGTGATGTACTCCAAGAAAAGGATTTTACAGGTAAGCTGTATTAAAAAATCCCTTTTTCTTTCTCGTACATCACGGGACACAGAGCGGCATATTCATTACTATATGGGATGTCCGAAAGCAATGCTTTAATGAGGGGAGGGAGACATCTTCTCAAAAGGGATTTAATTTAGAGGTATACTCAAATAATAATAATAAATCCAACTTAGTTTTTTACAACCAAGGGTGCCCCCGATCCCGAGGATCTTAAACCGCAGCCTGTAGTACTGCCTGCCCAAAGGCTGAATCTGCATTCCTTCTCACGTCTAGTTGATAAAACCTTGTAAACGTGTGGCCTGATGACCACGTCGCCGCCTTGCATATCTGAGCCATAGAGATCTGATGGTGTGCTGCCCAGGAGGCGCCCATGGCCCTGGTAGAATGGGCTTTTACCGACAAAGGAGGAGGCAACCTCTTCAAACCGTAGGCCTGAATGATTAATTGTCTAATCCATCTCGAGATGGTGGATTTTGCGGCTGCTTGCTCCTTCTTGGGGCCATCTGGTAAAACGAACAACACCTCTGTTTTCCGGATCTTTTCTGTAGCTTTAAGATAGGCCTTCATGGCCCGGACAATATCTAAGGTATGCAGCAACCCCTCCTTTCTAGATGTGGGTTTCGGAAAGAAGGATGGAAGTACCAAATCCTGGTTCAAGTGAAAATTGGATATAACCTTTGGTAGAAAGGAAGGATGAGGCCGGAGAACTGCCCTGTCCTTATGTAGAATGAGATATGGTTCCTTACACGATAAGGCTGTCAACTCTGACACTCTCCTGGCCGAAACTATGGCGACCAAGAATACCAACTTTCTTGTCAGTAATACTAAAGGAATCTCAGCCAACGGCTCAAAGGGTTGTTTCTGTAGAGTGGACAGGACAAGATTTAAGTCCCATGGACAAATTGGTGACTTGACAGGAGGATTAATACGCAAGACCCCCTGTATGAAGTTTTTTTACCAGCGAGTGGGTGGCCAGCGGCCTCTGAAACCACACTGACAGAGCTGAAATCTGTCCCTTGATTGTGCTTAATGCCAGGCCTTTATCCACTCCTAGCTGGAGAAAACTTAACACCCTATCAATGGTATATTTGCGGGAATTCCATCTTTTGGATTCACACCAGCCTACGTAGGTCCTCCACACCCTGTAATAAATCACCCTGGAGGCCGGCTTTCTAGCCCTAATCAGGGTAGGAATTACCTGCCTAGACAGACCTCTACCCCTGAGAATCAGGGATTCAGCCTCCAGGCCGTCAAATTTAGACGCTGTAATGTAGGGTGGAGGATCGGGCCTTGTGAGAGTAGGTCTGGTCGTAGAGGAAGAGTCCAAGGGTCTCCCACTGCCATCTTCCGGACTAGTGAGTACCATGTCCTCCGGGGCCAAGCTGGAGCTACTAGAATGACTGGCTTGTGCTCCACTCTGATCCTGCGCAACAGGCGAGGAAGTAACTGTAGCGGAGGGAATGCATATAGAAGTTTGAATTGATGCCAAGGGCAAACCAATGCATCGGTTCTGCAGGCCATAGGGTCCCTCGCTCGAGACACGAACCTGTCTAGTTTCTTGTTGAACCTGGATGCCATTATATCTATGTCTGGCATTCCCCACTTCTGGCAGATTGTCTGAAAGACCTGGGGATGCAGAGACCACTCCCCCGGCGACAGAATCTGGCGACTTAAGAAGTCTGCCTGCAGGTTGTCCACTCCGGGAATGAATATCGCCGAAATGAAGGGTACATAAACCTCTGCCCACTGAAAAATCAAGCTCACCTCCCTCTGAGCGGCCTGACTCCTGGTTCCCCCTTGGTGGTTTATGTATGCCACCGCTGTGGCATTGTCTGACTGGATTCTCACCGGGGACCCCTGTAATCTGGAAGTCCATGCCAGGAGGGCTAGGCGAGCAGCTCTGATCTCCAAGACATTGATGGGTAGCTGCCTCTCCGCTTCCGCCCAAGTTCCCTGGCGAGTGAACCCCTCCAAGACCGCCCCCAGCCTGCCAGGCTGGCGTCTGTGGTAACTACCTTCCAGACAACGGGGCTGAAGGACCTTCCCTTTAGAAGATTCTGAGGGTTTAACCACCAGGCCAGGCTTTGTCGGACCTTTGATGATAGCGTCAAAGGGGACTCCAAGGCATGTGCTCTCTTGCTCCAGGCTGCTAGAATGGCTGCCTGTAGGACGCGAGTGTGGATCTGAGCGTATGGTACTGCCTCGAACGTGGCCACTAGCTTGCCTAGTAATCGCATACACAGGCGAATAGTTGGTTTTTTCTTGCTTAGAACCAACTGAACCAACCCCTTGATAGCCTCGGCCTTTACAAGGGGCAGGAACACCCTTTGCTGTTCTGTGTCTAACCTCATGCCGAGGTATTCCAACTACTTTGTAGGATGAAACGCTGATTTTTCCCGGTTTAGGACCCAGCCGAACCTCTCGAGGTACTGAACCGTGAGGTTTACTGCCTGTTCCAGACACGGCCGTGAGTGATCTATGATTAAAAGGTCGTCCAAGTATGCTAGGACTGTGACCCCTTGGATCCTTAGATTGGCCAGAACTGGGGCTAGGATCTTCGTGAATACCCGGGGGGCCGTGGCCAGCCCGAAGGGGAGCGCCCTGAATTGGAAGTGTCGCTGCCCCACTGCGAAGCGTAAAAATCTTTGATGCGGCTGAAAGATTGGTACATGAAGGTAAGCATCCTTTATGTCTATGGAAGCCAGAAAGTCGTCCCTCTGGAGCGTGGCGACTGCTGACCGGACGGATTCCATCCGGAAGGAACGAACCCTTAGGTAAACGTTTAAACTCTTTAGGTCCAAGATTGGCCTGACATCGCCGTTGGGCTTTGGTATGACAAAGAGATTGGTGATCCAAAGCTGCCAGCATCGAGGCCTTCTTTGCTGGATCTTTTGGTAGCCTTGACTCTTGAAAATGAGGCGGAGGAAACTTTAGAAACTCCAGTCTGTAGCCTGTGGTTACAGACGCCCGGACCCATTTGTCGGGGATCTTGGCTTCCCAAACTTCTGAGAAGAAACGAAGCCTTCCCCCCACCCGTGAGAGTGGGGGCGCCCCTTCATAAGGCAGACTTAGGGGCTGGCTTTGTCGGCTTGCGATACCATGGTCTCTTACCCCCAGGGGCCTGTCCCTGCGATTTATTGTTAAAGTTTGATCGCGCAGGCGGCCGTCGATACTGCCTGGAATTTGAGGGCCCTGAGACAGGAGAGAGCTGCCTTTTAAATGTAGGACCCCGGAATCTCTTTTTGACTGGTAAAAGGGTACTTTTGCCACTTGAAATAGTCTGAATGTATTTATCCAGATCCTCTCCGAAGAGTCGTCCTCCATGGAAGGGAAACCCTGCCAGAAGCTTTTTGCATGGGGGCTCCGCCGCCCAGTTCCTCAACCATAAGAGCCTTCTCATGTGCACCAAAAATAGTGATAAACGAGAGGCCTGCTGGATGGAATCCTTTATAGCATCTACCGCAAAACACAGAGCTCTGGGAATGTCAGAAAACTCTTCTGCCTGTTGGGTAGGCATGTCTTTTAGCATTTGTTTTGTCTGGTCCTTTAACGCCTGACAAACTCCAATTGCAGCCACAGCTGGCTGTACCACTGCTCCTGCCGTAGCAAAGGATGCCTTTAACAGTGTCTCTAACCGTTTATTAACCGGATCTTTAAACATTTGTATGTTTTCCACCGGGCAAGTTAGTGATTTATTCACACATGAGATGGCTGCATCCACCACTGGGAGCTTCCACCTCTTCAAGAATTTTTCCTCCATAGGGTAAATGACCGAAAATCTCTTAGGCGGCAGAAAGATACTGTCTGGTCGTACCCAATCCTGAAAGATCAATTCCTCCAAGAGAGGATGGACCGGAAAAACCGCGTTGCTCAACGGAGCTTTCAAAGAGCCCAGAGAGGATACCGCAGGAACCTGAGGCTCTGGCAATGGTAAATTAAATGCCGAGCGGACCATGTCCGTCAAAGACTGTACCCACAGTCTCTCTGTCTGGGAGTCTGAAAATGGTTCCTCAGAGGTAGATTCCTCAATCCCTGAACCCTCTTGGTTCCGGTCTAGTTGATCCTCCTGCGATTCCAATTCCTCCTGAGAGAGAATTTCAGCATCTGAGGTTACACCTTTTGGCGATGGGGATCTAGCCCGTTTCTTGCCAGGAATAGATCTAGCGATCATCGCTGCTAATCTTTTTTCTAGCCCCCCTAGGGAGACGGCTAGCATCTCCTCTGTGATAAACACAGGGCTGGGCTGATCTGGGCCAGCCTCAGCACCAGACCCCCCCAATGGCTCATCCAAGGCAACCTTCATGGGAATAAGCTGCGGGGAAAGTATCGGCATATCATCAGAATCAGAGGGGGAACCCCTTTGTTTTTTGGTCTTTTTTGTACCTTTTGATCCCGAACCTTTGGAAGCCATAATACAAAATCGAGGGACTCCGCCTACAACAACAGACTGTAGTGGCCAGGAGTACAAAACTAGGGTTTAGGGGACAATAGATCACTAATGCCTAAAAACCGATGGGGCCCCGTATGTTCTTTTTTTTTTTTTTTTGTTATAATATATAACTTTTTTTTTTTTTTAAACATACAGCGTCGCCCCCAAATTTAGTTTGCCAGCCTCCAACCTGTTGCCAAAGGGGATTTTTTGGCTTAACACAAAAGCATTGGAACAAAGTCCAGCATGTACTACCCCTCTTCCGCCACCGGGAGTCACTGTTCTGCCGCTCTGCGTCCTCTCCCTTCCAGATCAGCCTCAGACTGAGCAATGACCATAGCCTGCTGTTATAACAGCAAATAAGGCGCGCCCCTGATGACGCTGCAGGCACGTCCCCCCCCCCGCCCTCCCCTCCGAATGGCGCGAAAAACGTCTATAAGACGTGCGCGCGCGTATGCTGGAGAAGGAAGCACATGGAGGAGCCGCGCTGCTGGAGACCCAGGACTGCAGCTTCAGGCGGCAGAATCAAACCCCCGGCCAGGTAGGACTCTCCAAAAGGCCCCATAGGGATCCTTACTAGCCCTGGGAAGAAAGCAGCAGGTAGCTAGCAAACTCAACGTTTCTTAGACAGGGGGACCCAGTGATGGGGGAAATGAGATCATCCTGTCTTCTCAGACATAGTGAGCAAGGTTGCCAATGCAGAGCATACTTAGGCTACCCCCCTTTACGGTCTCCCTGGAGAGCCTGCTGTCGAACCAAGTCCCGCAGGCTCCCCTCTTACCTGCTCCATGCTGCAGGACGTTTGCCTAGCAAAACGGTCCAATCTTCTCCCATCTCCGTGGGTAGCGTAGTAGACCTTCAGGCCCTGGGGTCCTGGAAGGTACCCACTGTCCTGGACCTATATAGCACCCTGGCAAACAGGAACTTATGGTCTTTACGAACTCCAAGTCCTGGGCCCAGGGTCCAGCCCTCCAAAGAGGAGCATTATAGGCAAAACCCCACGGTTTGGGGCCCGGGTACTGTCCACTTTGGCACTGAGGCTCCTTGGACAGATCCGGTTAGCCCGCCCTTAATCCCAAGGATGTGGAGCAAAGCTATTCCGTGACCAACACCTAAGACACTGGCGAAAAAGGGACTCCCTCTAGGGGAGGGGGTTATATAGGGAGGGGACTTCCTGTTTGAGATTGCCAGTGTCCACACCTGAAGGTACTCCATATAACCCATATAGTAATGAATATGCCGCTCTGTGTCCCGTGATGTACGAGAAAGAAAACGTTGTTTTTCAGCATGTTGAAAAAACAAATTGCCAGATTCACGTACATCGGCGCATTTTTTGACTGGCGTAGCGCACCTCCTTTACGTTAGACTGCCGCAATGTAGCGGCGCAATGACCGCATTCTCGTTTGATTTGTGCAGAAATTTGCGCCGGTGCAACGTAATTTCAGAGGCGTAAGGCGGAGTAATTCAAATTGGGAAGGACGCGGGCGTGTTACATTGAAATGAGCCGTGACCCCATGCAGATGAAGGGCCGGCCGGCTCGCGCATGAAGCAGACCATGGTCAGCACCTCTGTGCGCATGCTCACAACTCGGGAACGGCGCAATCAGTGAAATTGGAAGTGGACCCGGGCAACTTTGTGAACTACGCAGACAGCATAAATAGACAGACACAAACGCACTTCCTTTGCAAAAGTACATCCCTTTGTATCCCTCCCTATACAGCAAGGTGCTTTTGTTCTGTTAGTTGCGTTGTGGTTTGTCTTTGTGATATTTGTTGACTGTTTGATCTAGTGTTTGGTAGAATATATTTGAAAGTGTTTTTTGGTGACTGCTTGTGAGACTTTTTGGTTGATAGATTTTGGTTTGTTTGTTTTGTTGCTTGATTTTTCCTGCTTGTTTTTGTGAGTGATTTTTGGTGATTGTTTGGGAGAGAGTTGTTGTATGAGTATGACTCAGAGGAAGAGGAAGTTGAATTTTACTTTGGGGGAGATTTACTTCGCATGTGCTGCGCTATATAAGTTTTCATTCATTCATTCATTCAGAAACAAATAATTGCCCGGGCCATTACTCAATATGGGCGTTTCCTCCACGGCCCGGAGAGTGCCAACACCACCCCGGCCAGGAGGAGAGAGATTTTGCAGAACATTACTGACCAAGTGAATTCAGCTGGGGGGGGGGGGAGAAAAGAAAATCAATGACCTCCAGCGTTTGGTCCGAACGAAGCTGGCCAAAATGGCAGCCCATGCCAGGGGCCCACCATGCCCTGTTAGGCTGACAGCGGAGGAGCGTGCGGTGGCCCAGACCTTTCATAGACAAATGGTGGAGGGCCTGCCTGGCTATGACTCCAGTCATGAAGGCGTGATGCCAGGTAAGGTTTTTTTGGCCTATCAGGTGTGTAGCATGTGGGGGGGGGGGGGGAAGAAAAGGAATATGTGGCAAATGTGTGGATCCTCCAACCTGTGAATGTTTTGTGTCATCCACAGATGTGCAGGAGGGTGCTGGGCCATCTGGCCTGACCGCACCATCCCCGGGACAACAGCCTGATGAGGACCCCCCGACAAGGCCAGAGTCCTCGGAGGAGGTTGAAGAGAAGGGGGTTGAGGAGGAGGAGTTTGAGGAGGATGTAATGTCAGCCAGTGGATTGTTGTTTTTGGAGGAGTCTTTTCCTCTCTGGCTGGCAGCAGCCAGCCCTCCATTAGGGCTAGCCCCTCCCACTCTTCCCCCAACAGGGCTCCCCTCCCAAGGGCCTCCCCTTCTCCCCGGCCACAAGCCTCAGCTGGAGGCAGGAAGTCATCCCAGAAGACCAGGGGGGTGGCCGAGGTTCTGCCCGCCAAACTGAGAAGGGACAAGGCCCTTTAGACCCGCCATCTGGGACAGGTCAGCCAGACTTTGGTGCTGATGGAGGAGAGCCTGTCCTCCATAAAGGATACGCTTGGGGACCTGGACTGCCACTCCCGGGCTCTTACAAACTGCATAAACGTACTGCAGACTACAACAGCAGACGTTGGGCAGGATGTGAGGGCCCTCACCCAGGCTATCCAGGCCAACACGGCAACACTAAGTGCTGGCCTGAACAGAATTGCCGTGGCCTTGGAGGGCAGGCCGCCAGGTGGGCAGAGACCAGGAGCTGATCCTCCTTCCCCGGATTACCCCCCTCCCCATGAGTCTCCCCTAAGGAACCGGGGCCGTGGCCATGGGCTCCCCAGGTGTGGCTCACGCCAGCGGCATTCATTTGCTTTCTCCCTTTTTTTTCTGGATTTTTTTTTTGTTTTTGCTGGACAATTTTTTTTTTTATTTTGTGTTGTGAAGGTTTTTGGAATGTGGGGGTGATATTCCTGCCGGAAAAGAGGTGTCACCCTCAGTTTTGGTGGAGAAGGGTTCCCCAGGACCAGGGAGAAGTGATCCCCAGGTCTGTGTGAATGGTGTATGAATGTACTGTGACATAATTGGAGCCGTGGCGTAGCGTTGCTGCTCACAAGTCCAGCATGGTGGGCTTGTGCTAATCCAATTAGATGAGGATGTGATGTGTCTGTGCTAGGGACCACAGTGGTGTGCATGCATGCATTCTCATTGTGCCATGATTAATGTGTGTGTTTAACGTGCAAAGATGCCTAATGTGAGCTGTCTCCTGGCTGCTCTTCCCTCAGAAGACGGGGTAACCTCGGTTAGGGGGGGATTGTCTGGTTCAGGGGTCAGGTCATCACGTATGTCAATCTGCAAACCCTTTCTCACTGCGAAGTTGTGCAGCAGGCAACATGCACTGATGAACTGGCACACGAAGTTTGGGGAATACAACAGGGTCCCCCCAGACTTATCCAGGCATCGGAAACGTGACTTCAGGAGGCCAAAGGTGCGCTGCACCACTGCACGTGTTTGGGAGTGGGCTTCATTGTATCTTTCCTCTCCTGGTGTTTGGGGGTTCCGGATAGGAGTCATGAGATGGGGTCCCAGTGCATATGCAGAGTCACCTGTAAGGGAAAAGACAGGAGGATGTTAGTCATGCATGTGCCCCTTGTGATGTGTGCATCATGGGGGGGGGGACAGTCATGCCTGCCACCCATGTCGCTCACCAACCAGCCAGGTGTCCCCATACACGTTCTGTTCGAAATTCCATTCGGATGGGGCTCTGATTGTAGATGTAGCTGTCATGGCTGGATCCGGGGTGTTTGGCACGGACGTGCCATATGAGGCCTTGGGCATCGACTATCACCTGTATGTTGATGGAATGCCAATGCTTCCGATTGCGGTATATGTGCTCTGTCTCATGGGGGGGCTGGAGTGCCACATGTGTGCAATCAATGGCCCCCACGGTGCGTGGGAATCTGGCAATTCTGTAGAAATCTGTCATTGCCTTCAGCCGCAGGTCCTCAGTGGTTGGTTTGATGATTTGGTTGGCCATGCGTCTGAGGATTGCAGGGACAACCTGGTGCACACATCTGCTCATGGAGGATTGTGACATCCCAGCCACCACTCCACTTGTTCTTTGAAAAGAGCCACTGGCAAGGAAATGGAGTGTTGCCAAAACCTTGACCAGTGGCTGCACTGCATGTGAGCGGTGTGTTGGGCTGGTGATGTCCTCCTGCAAGGTTGTGGTTAATTCCAGGATGAAGAGGTCTATGCGGGTGCGGTATATCCTCTCCCGTGCCCTCCTCCGTGCTCTCCTCCTTTGCTCCTCTAAAGTCAGTAGTATAGCTATGAGCAAGGATGTCCCTGGCATGTTGGCATACAGATTGTTGGGCAACACGTGTGACTGCTCAGCTCCTCACTAACAGTGTTGCTTTCTCTGACATGTAGACGGATTGTCTCATTTTATACCACCTTTTATATGGTCTAATTTTAGACAGGCCGTGCATGCTAATCCCTCATTAGCATATTTAAATAGCAAATCAATGGTGTGTCTAGCGCAGTTTTGAGCGGACGGATGCGCCTGTCTATCGAAATTACGCCGGACAAAAAAAGTAGATTTCTTGCGTATCTCGTTTTGGGGATGAGGCGCATCGAAACGCATGCGCAAATTTAGACTTACGCCGCGCATCTCCTGTAACGCTGGCGTAATCGCTCTGTGAATCTGGCCCAAAGTTTTTCCAACTTCATCATTAAAACTACGTTGCCCACACAGCATTGTTTTTAAAAAATTATCTAGCAAAGCGTGGTGACGTACAACTATAAAGGTGAAGTTCCATTCGCATTTGGGCTGCTTTAGCTGATTCCCTGTTAGTAAAAGAGGATTCGCGCTTTTTTGTCTGTTACAGCGTGATGAATGTGCTTACTCCATTATGAACGGTAGTTTTACCAGAACGAGCGCTCCCGTCTTATAACTTGCTTCTGAGCATGTGCAGGTTTTTAACATCGTTTAGGCCCACACACGATCATTTTTTAAAACCCGAAAAACAACATCGTTTAAAACGTTAAAAAATGCAGCATGTTCGGAAAAAAAAAATGTTGTTTTTCAGAACCTGATCATTTTAAATGACATTTTTTAAAAACTACGTTTTTTCATGCCGAAAAATAATTGTGTGTACGCGGCATATGCTGGAGTCACAAGGAAACCAGCAGTTTATAGATGTTTGTGTGTAGGTCTGTTGGAGACTGTTGCATACCTAATGACAAAAGACTGCAATCAAGTAGCAAACCGTACCATTAATGCACTGAAACTACACATTGTAGTAAACAAGACCAGTCAATACTGCAGATGCCAGGCAAATTAAAACAAACAACGCCTGTACAAAAGACATGAATCTAAATATTCTGCTCCACATAGCACAAAATATTCACAGGGTCTATAACGCCCTGCTAGTTACTTCATGATCAATTATGTCTGAAAAACAACAATGCCCTCCTAAATGGTGAAATGTCTAGAAATCATAGATTTAGCATTATCAGTAGCTGTGGCATCAATAGGTGAACGTTGTGAAAATACATTACAGTACTCGGACAGGGGTGATTTTATCACTTGTATCTGATAAAACAATTATGAAAGTAACAGTTTGCCCAACGTAAAAATGAATAAAGCCTGCATCAAATGCTGCCTGCCCACCCAATTTGGTTCATTCCACTGGAAAGTGAAAGCTGTAGACAGAAAAAAACAGGAATCTGCAGCCACAGGGTAGTCTGTCTTAAAAGGATTACATGCCATGCATTATATAAGGGATGTGCAGTCATTCTAGAGGAAAAAGACTATTCACCCTGCCTTAAAAGGCTATGACAAGGATGCCAGAGGATACTTATGTTTACAAAAAAAAAATGTTGTAGATGCCTTAAAAGAAGAAGAAAATCCAAAATGTATTATTTCCTTGTTCTAGTGAAGTGAAAGAGGTCAAGTTGAATATCTTCCTTTATCTCTAGCCATCACCTCATGCAAAACTATTGACTGCTCGTTGCAGAACAGTGAACAGTATTTTTCCATAAACAGACTTTTCTGGGACTTGGCCTTGACTTTGCCTCAAATATGTAGAAATGGATAAACTTAATGCCATACATTTCACAAGAGTTTTTTTTTTTTAATATTATTATTATAGAATACATTTCATATATATATACACATATATATATATATATATATATATATATATATATATATATATATATATATATATATATATATATATATATATATATATATATATATATATATATATTTATTAGGGCTGTGCAAATTAACTTTTAATTAATCGATTAATCTTTAATTTTTTTGATCGATTACAATTCTTTTGATTGGTATTCACCTCCCCACCGGCTTCCAGGCCGTTAGGGAGTTCCGTCGGAGATCCGGTAACGTCACGGACATCGGCGGGGCTTGCCGTGTCCATCTGAAGGGCTCCTTTGCTGTGCCTTCATATCTGCATGCCGACGGGACCTTACTATCTGCCACACGTAAGGGCTGTTACACTTCCCTCTATCACTTCCCTCTATCAACCTGGGATTCTCCAGCCATCCACTGGGAGTTGTGATAGTTCCCGTCACGGGAGCAGTGGCATCGTTGTACACATTTTTATACCAGTATCATACTTCGCTACATGTTTTTATGACTGGTTTTGGTACCGTTTGGTATTACTCGCACCATTTTTACAGTTTATGTAACTACATCGATTTTATCTCCAGTGCAATATTTATTTGGTCACCTACTTGAAGACTATAAAAGTTTTAATGCTATTCCCATCGAGCGCTGCCTTTGTGTGTTTTTTGTATCCCGCTATCCATTTTTCCAGTAGCTGCACTGGGAATCAGCCTGCAAGGAGATCAGCTAAAAGTAGTTGGATATGTATGTGCGTTATAATTAATCCAAATTAGTCGATTAATCGATTAAAAAACAAAACAATTAATCGAACACAGAAATTTTGATCAGTAACAGCCCTAATATATATATATATATATATATATATATATATATATATATATATATATATATTAGGGCTGTTACTGATCAAAATTTCTGTGTTCGATTAATTGTCTTGTTTTTTAATCGATTAATCGACTAATTTCGATTAATTATAACGCACATACATATCCAACTACTTTTAGCTGATCTCCTTGCAGGCTGATTCCCAGTGCAGCTACTGGAAAAATGGATAGCGGGATACAAAAAACACACAAAGGCAGCGCTCGATGGGAATAGCATTAAAACTTGCATACACACGTTCGTGAAAAAAAATACTCTAGCAAAGCACAGTGACTACAAAACATACGACGGACAGACAGAACGAGCACTCCTGTCTCATAACTTGCTTCTGAGCATACACGTTTTTTCCCTCCTCGTTAAAGCGTACACACGACCATTTTTTAAGAGAAAAAACAGAGCAGGTTCTCGTCGAGAAAAATGCGCTGGAGCATACACATGACCATTTTTCACAACCAATTAAAAAATGATGGGGAGACAGTCTGGTAATGTGTTCTGGGATTCAGCAGTCTCAGTTGGGGATCTGTGTATTAGATACATTTTTTACATCCTTGCTGTACCACAAGACTATGCAAGACTGATTTTTGTCCTGGGCAGAGTTCCAACCTCTTTATGTACAGTATGCGATTATGTGACCTGCAATTGGTGCCATCTGTTTGGATCAGTTTGAGTTCCCACTTTTCTTCGGTGGTTATGGGGGCTACCTCTAGTGGTATATGCTTGGACACATAAAATTGTCCTAGTGAATCTGCACCAGCGAAATGATTATGGATATTATGGATCTGTAATCCATCAGTCATGCATTATTCTTGATATTGTAATGTCAAGTGGATTAAAGGCAGATTTGTGTCTGGCATAAGATATACCTTTTGTTGTTTTTAACTTTTCAAGACTTGTAATCCAATAAAAGATCTACCGGTAATTTTAAACTTTCACTATTGTCTCTATTCTGAGATATCCAGCAACATAAAGTCCCATTCTTTACTTTGGTATTTTTGTATGTTCTATAGGGATGTGGCGCCTTGTTCACCTATCAGTGTCTGTATTTTTTGCCTTTCTAAATAGTTTTTATAAAAACACTCCCAGTCTTAGAATGGTACCGTGCACCCATCAACCTACTTTTTTCCTGCAGTATACCAAGTGTATGGTTCAGAAAAATAAATTACTTTCAGTGCACTGCTTAATAAAAAAATACTATACATTCCCTTTAAAGAAGAAATCTCACTTCAGTTTTATTAATAATGTGTTATGTTTCCCAGGGAACAAAATACAGTAAAACCTTGGATTGTGACAATAATTTGTTCCTGAAGCATGCTTGTAATAAAAAGCACTTGTATATCAAAACGAATTTCCCTATAAGTAATAATGGGAACTCAAATGATTCGTTCTACAACCATTTATTCATAAGTCCTTCAGTCTATAGTCCATATAAAAAGATTATAGCAATGTGATAGGTTGTGTAACCATAAAATGTCCATCCACAAATGGAAGCCTCCACAAGGGGATTAGCAGCAAAATCCAGCAGGAGCTACATGGTATAAAATGAGAAGAGAGGCGCCTCTAAGTGTAGCAATATGTTTAGATTGAATAAAGGTACAACATTTAGAAACTCACATGGTTAATGATTAAAAGAGGCACATCAAAGTATGCACGCATCTGGGGTAAAATGGTCCACAGACCATACCCTGCACCGCCGGCTCTCACCGATGTCAGTCTGCAATCGTGACCGGGAAGACTACCCTGCAATGGAGCAATCTGAAAGCGAGGCTTGAAGTGCTTGTGGAGCACAACGTGGAAGGGACGACGTTAATGGCAGCGAGGAGGGTAGTCTATGTAGACAGCTTTACCCCGGATGTTGGCATACTTGGATGTGTCTCTTTTAATCATCAACCATGTGAGTTTCTAAATGTTGTACCTTCATTATATGCAACAATATTGCTACATTTAGAGGCTCCTCTCTTCTTTTTTTATACTCAGTTGTGACCTGACGCTACTTGTATATCAAGACATCGCTTGTATATCAAGTTAGAATGTATTAAGACATTTTGCTTGTCTTGCATAACGCTCTCAAACCAAGGTTTTACTGTACATGTAGTATCTTCCTAGGTGCCGTCTAAGGTTAGCTGTGAGATCAGGCAGGGCACTCCTTCTCCCTCTACAGCTGCCTGACAACACTGTTAATAAGAGGAAAGCAATTTTGAAAAACAGCACTTTTCTCCAAGCCCTTGAATGAGACAAGCGTCCCACAAGGAATGCAGGGGAAGGGAGACTTATCAGATAAAGTGTTCCAGGCAAACGGGCAAAACATGGAGATGGAGAAATGTACTGTCTGTCAAAGCAGCAGTGCCCTTACAGAGGAAGGAGGGATGTTCTGTCCAATCTCAAAGCTAGTCTTGGAGCATAAGAACATAGGAAGATGGGTACTTCATGATTTTGTCCCTTAGGAAACAAAATGCAATAAGAATGGAAGTTAGACTTTTAGACTATACATGATATTCCTGCAGCTGGCTTGACTCAGAAGACAAATCCTCTCTGCTGAATGGTTGTTCCCCCTATTAGTCTTATGTTTCTTGCTGTCACTGTCTAACTCTGAAATACTGTTTTCACAATCTTGACCTAACTGGTCTGGTGTCCCACCTTAAGCATAAATCTAGAGGAAACTGGCTGCAATTATTTACTTAAACTAACTTAGAAGTAAACTTTGCAAGTATCTTGATCTTACTTCCATAGGGCCAGATTCAGGTAGATGGGAGCATCTTTGCTCTGGAGTAACGCTTCTCATTTACGTTACTCTGACGACCCTTTCAGCGCAAGTACTGTTATTCACATAGCAGTTGCGCGTAAACTTGCGCCAGAGTAACGATAATGCGCTGGTGTAACCCGACGCAAGTGGAAGTGGGTGTGATCATATGTAAATGATGGGCGGAGCCCAGCGGAGAGGCTTACGTTCAGCGCATCATCCACGGAGCATGCGCAGTGAGTGCGGCTCCACTCGCCCCCTTGTGCGCATGCTCACAACTTCCGTCGGCACCACTTCCCGGGAAACGTCAGCGCAATGCCTTCCGTTGGGCGCTTAAAAGCGCAGGCGGAAACGCCATTCTGGCGCAAAAGTATATCCTTTTCCCCCCACCCCAGGGAAGATACTTTTGTGCTGTGATGGCTGCTCCCGCTACCCCCAGAGAGAGGAGGAACCTGAACTTTAATTCACAGGAGGTCTCAGTGATCATATCCGCGATGGAGACTTTTAATCATTTTCTCCATGGGAAAAAGAGCCGTAAGACCAGCCGGGAGAGGAAGCAGGGCATCCTGGACACCATTGCTGGCCGGGTCAATATTTTGGGGTACTCCACCCGGACTGCTTCTGACATTCAGAAGAAAACAAATGATCTGCGGCGCAAGGTCAGGGGCAAGGTCAGGGGCAAGGTGGCCACCATCAGGAGGCATGAGAGGGGCACAGGTGGTGGTCCCCCATGTCCGGTCACCCTGACCGAGGAGGAGGAGGTGTTCTCTCGCTGCCTGGAGAGGGAGCAGGTGGAGGGGGTCCCTGGCTATGACTCCATGGAGGAAGGCTCCAGGACAGGTAAGTGTTTTTTATCCCCTATTTGATGTGTTGCATTTGGGGGGGGGGAGGGTACATGTGCCAAGTGTGTGGGACCACCAACATTTGTCTGCTTTGTGTCATCCACAGATGACGGAGCTGGGCCATCATCTGTCAGCGTCCATTCCACCCCATCCCCCCAACACCATCGTGTGCCGGAGCCCCTGGGTGGTGAAGACACCGAGGTGGAGGAGGAGAGTGGCCACACCACACCTGCCGAGGTGGTTGTGGAGGATCCTGCTGTGGCAGAGCAGGACTTTTCTTTAGTTTTGGAGGTCTCCTCCCCTTCTCCTGGGCCGTCTCAGCCCCTCAAGGGCGACTCCATCCCCCCGGGGACAACCATCTTCTGGCCCCAGGAAGGCGACCCAGAAGACCAGGGGGGTGTCGGATGTTGTCCAGGGCCAGTTGGCGAGGGATCACGCCAGACAGACTCAACAAATGGGGGAACTAGTTGGGCACTTAGAGAAAGTGGCTGACAGCCTGGGCTCCGTTGCCCAGATAAGCAACGCAGTCCAGGATGTAAGTTGCAACTGCGCTGCAGTGGTGACCAGTTTGGGGGAGGTGCAGGGGGATATTAGGCACCTCACTGCAGCCGTCCAGGCCAACAGTGCTGCCATCCGGGACCAGGGGAGGCTGAGTCGGCGGGCCCAGCACTACCAAGTGACCCGGCAGCTCAGGATGCAGGCCCAGCAGCTGAGGATGCAGGGCCAGACAAACAATTTGCTCGGCCGGATAGCCATGGCCTTGGAGGGCATGCAGGCCACACCTGCCAGGAGTGGCCCACCCGGGGATCAGCCACCTCCAGAAGCCCCCCCCACCCCCACCCACTCCATCCAGGCAGCTGAGGAGCCAGAGAGGTTCGGCAAGAAGGAGCCCCCGGCATCCCCGATGATTTTTTGATTTTTGATTTATGATTTATACTCAGGTTATGAGATTTTTATTTTTGATTTATGATTTATACTCAGGTTATGAGATTTTTATTTTTGATTTATGATTTATACTCAGGTTATGAGATTTTTATTTTTGATTTATGATTTATACTCAGGTTATGAGATTTTTATTTTTGATACTGCACACGTTGCAGTGTGAATGGTGTGTGAATGTGAGAGGGTGGCACTCCTGCCAGTAAGGGGTGTCACCCTCGGCCGTGGTGGTGAAGTTAACCCCACGGCTGTATGAATGACGTGTGAAAGGTGTATGAATGGACAGTGACATCATTGGGGCCTTGACGCTGGCATTGCTGCTCCCAAGTCCTACATGCTGGACTTGGGCTAATCCAATGCGATGTGCATGTGGTGTGTGTGATCTAGGGACATCAGTGGTGTACACGCGTGCATTGTCTGTGTGATTAATGTTTTGGTTTAGTGTCCAAAGATGCCTACGGCGAGGACCCTCCTGACTGCTCTTCCATCAGCAGACTGGGTGTCCTCTGGCAGGTGGGGACTGTGTGGGTCGGGGGTCAGGTCATCACGTATGTCAATCTGCAGGCCTTTTCTCATAGCAAAGTTGTGCAGAATGCAACATGCACCGATGATCTGACACACAAAGGTAGGGGAATACAATAGGGTCCCCCCGGACTTATCCAGGCAGCGGAAACGGGACTTCAGGAGCCCAAATGTTTGCTCCACCACTGCACGGGTTTTGATGTGTGCTTCATTGTATTTTCTCTCTCCTCTGGTTTGGGGGTTCCGGAAAGGAGTCATTAGATGGGGTCCCAGTGCATATGCAGAGTCACCTGGAAGGGAAAAGACAGGAGGATGTTAGTCATGCATGTGCGACTTCTGTTGTGCATCACGGGAGGGGATAGTCATGCCTGCCACCCATGTCACTCACCAACCAGCCAGCTGTCCCCATACATGTTCTGGTCGAATTCTGCTGGGATGGGACTCTGATTGTATATGAAGCTGTCATGGCTGGATCCGGGGTGTTTGGCACGGACGTGCCATATGAGGCGTTGGGCATCGGCTATCACCTGTACATTGATGGAATGCCAATGCTTCCGATTGCGGTATATGTGCTCTGTGGCACTGGGGGGCTGGAGTGCCACATGTGTGCAATCAATGGCCCCCACAGTGCG
Organism: Rana kukunoris; assembly: GCA_029574335.1. Lineage (NCBI taxonomy): Eukaryota > Metazoa > Chordata > Amphibia > Anura > Ranidae > Rana > Rana kukunoris. The sequence goes on along the minus strand of CM056056.1, from coordinate 103,938,506 downwards.
TGGGAATCTGGCAATGTTGTAGAAATCTGTCATTGCCTTCAGCCGCAGGTCCTCAGTGGTTGGTCTGATGAACTGGTTGGACATGCGTCTGAGGATTGCAGGGACAACCTGGTGCACACATCTGCTCATGGAGGACTGTGACATCCCAGCCACCACTCCACTTGTACGCTGGAATGATCCACTTGCTAGGAAATGAAGTGTTGCCAGGACCTTCACCAGTGGCTGCACTGCTTGTGAGCAGTGTGTCTTGCTGGTGATGTCACCCTGCAGGGTTGTGGTTAGTTCAAGTATTGCATCAGGGCTGAATCTGAAGAGGCGATACACCTCCTCATCCCCCATGCCAAAGAGGCTCATGCGCGTGCGGTATATCCTCTCACGTGCCCGCCTCCTTCGTTCCGGGGGACCCATCAGTAGTTCTAGGACCACGATTGCCCCTGGCATGTTGGCACACAGAGGTGTTGTCCTTGCAAGTGTGGGTGCTCAGCTTGCTAGTTTCGTCGGTAACGCTGCTGTAGCTGCTCTCCTGCTGACCTGTGACCGTCTGGAGTAAAGATAAAGCAGCCTTTTGTAGAAATAACTTTGCGCCGGACGGACGAGATACGCGTGGCGCATGTACCCGGCGTATGGTGTCAATCCGTTCGTGAATTGGGAAATCTCCCTCATTTGCATATTTGCAGGGGAAATCAATAGGCGCGACTGATGCGCCAAGCGAAATTAAGCGCTGACGATACTCTGGCGTCGGAACGTTCCGCCGGTCGGAAATAGCCCGTTATTGGGCGCATCTAGTTTGGTGGGTACGGCCACATAGAAACGACGGCGCATCTTCACAGTTACGCGGCGCATATCGAATTACTCCAGCGCAAGTGTTGCTGAATCTGGCCCATAGAGTTCATTCTTTACAGTCCTACATTACTAACAGTTTAATTTTTCAGTTTGTTTGCGCCACTGAGGGGTATGTATACCTATGCAGTCATTTTGTTTTGTAATTAACTTTAAGCCCAGATCCAACCAATTATTGGACAGAGTGGAAAAAGGTTAAACATGTTACTGCTATGTTCCCAGTTGGGGTTCTTATTTTTTTTCAGCTCTACCAACATGAAAGATTACATTTCTGTTGATCTGTGTAAAATTCAATTATTTAAATGTAATGTAAATAAAACATGAAAATGTCCAAGAGGGTGAAAAATGTTATAGGCATTATAAAATAAAATAGATATCATTAGTTCTTTTAACTATCAAACATAAAATGTACTCAATGTCTTAAGTAGTTTAATGCAAATTCAAAGTACAGATACAAACAAGAAAAGCCTTTACTCAAAACACAAAAAGAAAATTGCAATCGATGGTCTTCCCTAAAAAGGGCTTTATTCTTGCCACGAACATGATAGCCTTATCTTAAGTTAAAATAAAACCTGTAGCCATGATTGTCTGGCCAAGACAGAAGCCTGCTTTTTGGAAGTACAACAGACTAATCTGAGGCGTTACGATTACATTTCTCTTGCCTAAAGTCCCAGGTTAGCTGAAACACATGTCTAATTAACATTAACTGTCTAATTCAACACTAATGTGAAGACCCCTTATACACTGAGTCTCAGTGTGAAAGCCTGAGTGCTTTCACACTGAGGCGATGCGCTGGCGGGAAGGGGGGGCAGCTAAGGCAATGTACAAGTGGGAAAAATAATATGTGCTATGAATACAGGGCGGTTGGGTGTCACATCAAAATAAAAAAACACTGATGCAGACAATTAACAGGTCTGCATATTATCAGACAAAACTTCACAATGGGGAAGAAAATTTAAGGTATTCTAGGCTATACCTGGCTCACAGGCTAAAGCAACTTTTCTATATTGATATCATAACTGTTGACAAATATTAGTGGATTTACTTTTATTTTCAGGCATGTAACATTAAAAGTAATACAAGTTTCAAACTAAATTTGCAATACTAACCTTTCTGATCGATCCTTCATTTCGACTTTTGCATAAAGGACATCCACCATTGCTGGGTCATCATTCATATATTCAATTCCAGACATTTTCACTTGCATTGGTTTGCCAGCTGCAATTTTACTAAAATATAAGAGAATATAAAACTGATAGAACCTGAATTAGCAACACCTATTAGTTTATTGATTATAAACATTATTTAAATAAAAACATATAGGGGTCAATTCACTAACGTTTAGCTTATGCGATAACGTGGTCACGTGACGCATTTGCATAAATGATTGCATGTGATAAATTAAGTCCAATTCATAAAAAAAAAAAAGCAAATGATTATATGAATCTTACCGTAAGAAAATAAATAAAAATAAAAAAAGTAATGGTAAATATCATTTAAAAAGCTCTTAAAGGGTAGTAAAAGTTTGTTTTTTTATTTTCTAAATAGGTTCCTTTAAGCTAGTGCATTGTTGGTTCACTTACATTTTCCTTCCTAAATGTTTTTTTTCTTTGTGTGAATTTCTGTGAACGTTCATAGCGTCTCCCCGCAGAGATGTAGTCTCAAGGGAGGAGGCGAGCACGCTGACTACCCCCCAGTCAGAATGGCTCGCATGATGGGGGCAAGCTTACTGAGGAGGAACAGGAAGTGAGAAATTCAGACAAAGAAAAAAAACATTTAGAAGGGAATTCGAAGGAAAAGGTAAGCGAACCAACAATGCACTGCACTAGCTTAAAGGAACCTATTTAGAAAAAAAAATATTGAACATTTACAACCTCTTTAAGTCCAATTCACAAACAGATCAGAGAGTAAAAAAACATGCAATATTTACCACCAGGGTTTTGCTGGCGGTATCACATGCAGTATTTGTCAAAAAACAGTGTGGGGGTCAGGGTTCATCGCCGACAGCTGAATGTAAAAAGAAAATGCCGACAATTAAAAATTATGAAAAAAACACAGTGGGGAACCCCCCCCCCCCCCCAATGCATACCAGGCCATTCATGTGTGGTATGGATTATAAGGGGAACCCCACACCGTTTTTTTTAATTGTGCCCCCCCCAAAATCCATACCAGACACTTATCCCAGGTCAAGAAAGGGGGGGTGAGCGAGTGCCCCTGCCAACCATACTAGGCTACATGCTTTCTGCCCAAAAGCACTGTTGAGGGAATGTGGCCTGGTATGGTTCAGAGGGGGTGCTTGCTCGTTAACAGCCCATTCCTGACCGGTCTATGGATTTTTGGAGAGATCCCACGCTGTTTTTGTTTCTTATTTTTTAATTGTCAGGAAATTTTTTTCATTCAGCTGATAAATCATTCCTTGTTAAGGATGTGGTGACCGGCTTCCAGGCCTACTCTTAACTCCTTCCATACCAGTTACATTTATACAGTAATCAATGCATATTTATAGCATTGTTCACTGTATAAATGTAAATGGTCCCAAAAATTTGTCAAAAAAGTGTCCGATGTGTCCGCTATAATGTCACAGTCCCAAAAAAAAAAAAAAAAAAATCGCAGATCGCCGCCATTCCTAGTAAAAAAAAAAAAAAAAAAATCATAATTATGTCCCTTATTTTGTAGGCAATATAACTTTTGCGCAAACCAGTCACTATACGGTTATTGCGAATTTATTTGTTAATTTTTTTTTACCAAAAATATGTAGATAAAAAATGTTTTTTTTTTTAATGGGATATTTATTATTGCAAAAACCAAAAAATATTGTGTCTTTTTTCAAAATTGTCGCTCTTTTTTTGTTTAAAAATAAAAACCACACGGGCGATCAAATACCACCAAAAGAAAGCTCTATTTGTGGGGAAAAAAAAGGACATCAATTTTGTTTGGGAGCCACATCGCACGACCGCGCAATTGTCAGTTAAAGCGACGCAGTGCCGGAAGCTAAAATTTTGTCTGGGCAGGAAGGAGGTGAAGGTGCACAGTAGGCAAGTGGTTAAAGCAACCAGCTCAATGCCATAAATTACTGCGTTAAATAATGCGGTAATTGCCGCTAAATCGAACAAATACCGCATTCGGTATTTAACGCAAAATTTTTAGTGAATTGAACTTTCACAACCGATTTACCGCATTCATTATTTTACTGCATTTTATTGCTGTTATTTAACTCTTAGTGAATTGACCCCATAGTACCTAGGACAAATTCAAATTGATTTGAAATGAGCTGATTTAATTTAAAGTAAGAGATGATGCCTTCATTTGGATCAGGATAAGAAGATTCAATAAAAGTAATTAAGAGATGATGCCTTCATTTGGATTAAAACGTTCATTTTATGTTATTGAAGTCTGTATCAAATGGGAAGTCAATTATTTAGCATTTCAAGTTACGTATATATTTACAAACTACTAAATTAAACTGACTGGAGACAACTCGGGTGCCTCTGCAGACTAGTTTGATGTTTTAAATGCATCCACGTTTGTGTAGTTAAAATGTATTTTTTTTTTCTTTTCAAAAGATTTGTATTGGGTTCTCCTATACATAAATAACATGGTACAAGGTTAGGAACAATAAAGGGCAATTTCCATCTGTACATACACAACACACATAAATGAATAAGTTCAAGCTGCATCTCCGGTAAGGACTATAAGGTGAATGAGGAGAAAAGCAAATCCGTCACAAAGCTAACCTTAATGAACTGTACTAAAGTATATATTGGCATTAACAAGACTAGGTACAAGCAGACAAAAGGAGGACTAGTCAAAAGAGTATAGGAGAGGGGAGGGATATGAGCAAGGGCATGCGAGGATATGGGAAGCAGGGAGGAAATCAAATGTTCTTTCAAATGTGTAGTTAGGAATATGACAGAGTTTGCTAATCTATCCACATACTGTTTGACATGAATAGGGGCCTCACTACAACTAAATGAGCCCATGTTTCAAATCTGGTAGCCCTCTGTTAGACATAGGATTTCCAAAGTCAAGAAAACATCAATGTAGTAAACAAAATCAAGTATATTCATTGATTAATTTCCTCTTAACATTAATAAGACTCTGTTATTTTCTCAGCATAACCTCATAAATGCAGAAGCACTAGCTCGCATAAATACACAAGCACATAGAAGTGTCTCCTTCTCGTTAGTACTTGTAACTAGTTATTCAAACGCATAACTAATGTGGCAGAGATGGTCAGTCCTATACACAACTAGCAAAATGCAATGTAGTTGCACACTGTAGTTCTAGTTCACCCATAGCCCACATGAGAGGTGATTGACTATATGTACTAGTTCAGTCTCACAGGTAAACACAGCATTGAAACACAAAATCAAAGCCTAACTTCAAGAAAGACAATGACTTCTTTGTTTATTGTTACACAAATGACTTTCAATATTAGGACAGATGCAATCTTGGCTGAGGATATCCATTTCTTTATTAATGGCAGCCTAACAAACCTTTAGTCCTTATGTTCTGCTGTCCATTCAGCCAGACCTCATTCTATTAGCCTGTCTCTATCACTTACTACAGAAGGAAATAAATGATCTGTGGCTTCCTCCCAATCTCCCTTGTCAAGTTATGGGGATGACAAGTCTCCAGAAACTGTGCACTTTATCTACAAGGGAGGCAAGAATGGCAAGGGAGGTTTCCACGTGTCCCAAATTGTTAAAAAATAAACCAAATCTTTCTAAATGAATGTCTTTAGCACTTACCGTATATACTCGAGTATAAGCTGAGTTTTTCAGCACATTTTTTTGTGCTGAAAATGCCCCTCTTTGGCTTATTCTCGAGTCACCTTTTTGCGCCTGATCTCCTGGATTTTGGGGACCCGGTACTGGCCGACAGTAGGTCCCCTGGACCCCAAACTTGGCACACATGTAGCCCCACTCTCTCTACATGTGTGCAAAGTTTGTTGTCTGGGGGACCTATGGTCAGGGAGCACCGATTTTTCAAAGCCAGGCACCCCTTCCATAGACTCCCATGTTAAACGCCAGTCTAGTCATGGACACAGTGAGGCATGGGTATAGTGAGGCATGAGCACAGTGAGGCATGGGCACAGTGAGGCATGCACATGGACACAGTGAGGCAAAGTGAGGTATGCAAATGCACACCCTAGGCTTATACTCGAGTCAATACATTTTCCCATTTGTTTGAGGTAAAATTGGGTGCCTCGGCTTATACTCGAGTATATACAGTAATCTCCATCACCAAGTTAAAATGGAAAATAATCATAAATTCGAAAACATTACTATTTCTATATAAAGCAATATAAGTGAACCATGTCTTTTCCACTGGACTGATCTTATCTGGGGTAAGCAATCTGTTTCTGATTTGAACAGGTATAAGCATACATCTGGTCAAACAAATGCACAGTTTTAGAGCAACATATACAATATAGGGAAGCGCCTCAAAAAACGTTTCTAATTTTCAAATATAAATTATACTCTGCTCTATAGACACCAAATGTTCTAATGCATCTGCTAGAAAATTAAAATACCCCACAGTGTCCTAGCAGAATCGTGGTCACTGGAGAAAAATACATCTAAGGGCCTTTTTTTTTATTCATTCACTTTGACTTCATTTATGTATTGATATTTTGTTCACATTAGTGTTATTTGATATTAATGTTCACATTATTGTATCATATGTACACTGAATTGGTCGTGGAAGTGTTTATTAATGGAGGGTGAGAGTAATGCTGGAACACATTTATATATCTATTTTCAATAAAGTTGGGGTAAAATACTCAGAGGGAAGCCACCAACCTGCATGTTGGCAGCTACACTAAAATAATTTTGTAAATAGAAAACGGCACATCATAAATCTGGTGGACAGATTACTGGGAGGGGCTGGCGAAGACCCGGCTGTAATGGTGCACGTTTCACCAATGACAAAGTCAGAGGAAGTTGAAGTGTCCCAAAAAATGATTTTAGGTACTTTGGAGCTAAATTGAGGAAAAGGACCTCCAAGGTAGTATTCTCAGAAATACCTTGAGCCACAACAGAAAGGCAGAGGAAGATTAGGGAAGTAAACAAGTGGCTGAGGAGCTGGTGTAGAAAGAAGGGGTTTGGGTTCCTGGAGAACTGGGCCGAATTCTGTCGGTTACCAGCTCTATAGAAAAGATGGACTGCACCTAAATGAGTAGGATGCTGATCTCCTGGGAGTGAAGACGGCCGAAAAGTTAGAGGGGCTTTTAAACTAGGCGACGGGGGGTCGGGTCCAGAGGTAGAGATAGTCAGCTCAAAACATATTCCAGAAGGTAATATTGGGGGCATTAGTGGTAGGTTGACTAAAGCACCTAAGCCCAAGGTAAGTATAGTAACAAGTTCTATTTGCAACCTCAGAACACCCAATAAGGAGATAGTATGCAACCAGTCTAAACTACATGGCTTGTTCACCAATGCCAGGAGTCTGGTGACCAAGATAGGAGAACTAGAGTTACTGTTGCAAGAGGAGGATTTCGATTTTGTAGGAATGTCATACACTTGTTCCAACAGCTCTCATGATTGGCTGTTCTTAAATGTCTTGCAGGACAATTTCATGGGTCAGATGGTAAACACACCAACTAGAAACAAAATGTTACTAGACCTACTGATTACCAACAATACAGAGCCAACTTTCCTAAACTATGATCCTTGCTAGAAGATACTAATTGGGATAAAATCTTAGGAACAAAGAACGCGAAGGAAAAAAAGGGATTTTTAATAAACAGCTTACCTGTAAAATCCTTTTCTTGAAGTACATCACGGGACACAGAGCGCATAGCCATTACACTTGGGTTATATGGGTACCTTCAGGTGTGGACACTGGTGTAATCAATTTCACAGGAAGTTTCCTCCCTATATAACCCCCTCCCACTGGGAGTGCCTCAGTTTTGTAGCAAGCAATTCCTCCGAGGTTACACAATGTTCCCCAAAAGAGGGGTGGGAGCTCTGTGTCCCGTGATGTACTTCAAGAAAAGGATTTTACAGGTAAGCTGTTTATTAAAAATCCCTTTTTCTTTATCGTACATCACGGGACACAGAGCGCATAGCCATTACACTTGGGATGTCCTAAAGCAATGCTCTATGAAGGGAGGGAGACCGTAAGGCCAAGAATAGCCAAATAAACAATTATCAGGAAGTAAAGTAACTCCACCAACAGAAAAAAAAAAAGGGGGGCGTGACCCGGACCAGAGGATTCTATACTGCTGCCCGTAGGATCGCCTGCCCAAATGCTGCGTCCGTACCCTTTGCAACGTCCAACTTATAAAATTTAGTAAATGTATGTACGGAAGACCAGGTTGCCGCCTTGCAAACCTGTGCCATAGAGATCTGATGGTGTGCCGCCCAGGAGGCACTCATGGCCCTCGTAGAATGGGCTTTAACTGATAAGGGAGGTGGAACGCGCTTCAGACCATAGGCCTGAAAAATCAGTTGCTTAATCCACCTAGCCAAGGAAGACTTGGCAGCCGGTTGACCCTTCTTGGGGCCATCCGGAAGAACAAAAAGCACATCTGTTTTCCGAATCTTCTCTGTAGCCTTGAGATAGACCCTCATGGCTCGAACCACGTCCAAAGTATGAAGCAGTCTTTCCTCTCTGGACTGGGGAGTAGGAAAGAAGGATGGTAGGACTAGGTCCTGATTCAAGTGAAAACTGGATATGACCTTAGGAAGGAAAGAAGGTTGAGGCCGCAGAACCACTCTGTCCTTATGCAGAATAAGGTATGGCTCCCTGCATGACAAGGCTGCCAGCTCGGACACCCTTCTGGCCGAAGCCATAGCCACCAAAAAACCCAACTTTCGGGTTAGTAGCACAAGAGGGATTTCTGTCAAGGGTTCAAACGGCTGCCTTTGTAAAGCTGACAAGACCAGATTTAAATTCCAGGGGCAGAGGGGAGCTCTAATAGGGGGATTCACATGCAAGACCCCCTGCAAGAAGGTTTTCATAAGCGAATGGGTGGCCAAGGGTCTTTGAAACCATATTGATAAAGCTGACACCTGCCCCTTTAGAGTACTAAGAGCCAACCCTTTGTCAACGCCAACCTGGAGGAATCGCAAGATCCTGTCAATAAAAAACTTTCGAGGATGCCATTTTTGAGACTCGCACCACTCCACATAGGTTCTCCAGACTCTGTAATAAATATTTCTGGAGACCGGTTTCCTAGCCTGAATCAACGTAGATATGACCTGATCTGAGAGGCCTCTGCCCTTAAGAATTAGGGATTCAGCCGCCAAGCCGTCAAATTTAGCTGCTGTGAAGCAGGGTGGCAGATTGGGCCCTGAGACAGCAGATCTGGGCGCAGGGGGAGCGGCCACGGCGCCCCGACTGACATCTTCACGATGAGTGCGTACCAAGCCCTCCTGGGCCAGGCTGGGGCCACCAGGATCACAGGCCTGCGCTCCACCCTGATCCTCCGTAGAAGGCGGGGAATCATCTGCAGTGGAGGGAACGCATACAGGAGAGAAAACTGGTGCCAAGGGCAAACCAACGCATCGGTCCCGTAGGCCGAGGGATCCCTGGCTCGGGATATGAATTTGTCCAACTTTTTGTTGGATCTCGTTGCCATAATGTCCACATCTGGGACTCCGAATCTTTGGCAAATCTCTTGGAATACCTGGGGGTGAAGAGACCACTCCCCCGGGAGCAACTGTTGACGACTCAAAAAATCTGCTTGAGAATTGTCTATCCCTGGGATGAACACCGCCGAGATGCAGGGTACATGGGCTTCGGCCCATGAGAAAATCAGGTTTACTTCTCTTTGGGCTGCTGGGCTCCTCGTGCCCCCCTGGTGGTTTATGTATGCCACCGCCGTGGCGTTGTCGGACTGTATCCTTACTGGCAGACCCTGAAGGGGGAGAGTCCAGGCGATCAGGGCCAGCCGAGCAGCTCTGATCTCCAGGATATTGATGGGAAGCAGTTTTTCTGCCTCCGACCACTGCCCTTGCTGGGTCTGTCCTTCTAGAACTGCCCCCCAACCTGACAGGCTGGCATCCGTGGATACTATCTTCCACGTGATGGGGCAAAAGGATTTCCCCTTTGACAAATTTTGAGGGACCAGCCACCAAAACAGGCTGCGCCGGACCTTCGGGGAGAGCACTAACGGACGATCTAACGCCTGAATGGACCTGTTCCAAGCAGAGAGAATGGCTGCCTGAAGATATCTGGTATGGATCTGGGCGTAGGGTACTGCCTCGAAGGCGGCCACCATCTTCCCCAGCAGTCGCATACATAGGCGAATAGTCGGCCTCTTCTTGCCTAAGATCACTTGAACTGCTTGAGCTATTGATCTGACCTTTGCTTGAGGTAAAATTATCCTCTGGCAGTCTGTATCTAGCCGAAGGCCTAGATATTCCAACTGCTTTGTGGGTTTTAATATCGATTTTTCTAGGTTCACAATCCACCCGAATTCCTCTAGATGCTGAACTGTGCGACCTACTGCCTGATTGAGGCTGGAAGCTGAGCTGTCGATAACCAGAAGATCGTCCAGGTATGCCAAGACCAAAATGCCTTCTGTCCTTAGGACGGCTAGCACCGGGGCTAACACCTTTGTGAATACCCGCGGAGCTGTTGCCAACCCGAAAGGGAGGGCTACGAACTGGTAATGGCGGTGATTTATCATAAAACGAAGAAACTTGTGATGTGCCGGGTAGATCGGTACATGCAGATACGCATCCTTTATGTCTATAGATGCTAGAAAGTCGTCTTGATGTAGGCTGGCTGCCACCGAACGTATGGACTCCATACGAAAGGTCTGAATGTTTAGAAAGCGATTTAGGCGTTTGAGGTCTAAGATAGGCCTGACGTCGCCATTGGGCTTTGGTATTATGAAAAGGTTGGAGTAGAATCCCAGACCCCATTCCTGGGTTGGTACTTCTACAATTACTCCTTGGAGCAAGAGACGATCCAATGCTTTTACAAGAGAGGCCCTCTTTAATGGGTCGCTTGGAAGACTTGACCCCTGAAAATGAGGAGGGGGGACTTCCCGAAACTCTAGCTTGTAGCCCGTGGCTACCACGGACAGTACCCAAGAGTCGGGAATTCTGGCCTTCCACACTTCGGAGAAAAACCGAAGCCTTCCCCCCACCCAAGAGAGTGGGGGCGCCCCTTCATGAGTCTGACTTGATGACTGGTTTAACCGGCTTGCGAGACCATGGCCTCTTGCCTGCCGTGGCTTGTCCTTGTGGGCGGCTATTAAATGCGGAACGCCCGGGAGGCCGTCGATACTGACGGGAAGTTGAAGGGGCCGAGCCTGCGAAGGCCTGTCGCTTAAACGCGGGCCCACGCGATCTTTTCTTGACAGGCAAGAAAGTACTTTTACCACTTGATATGGTCTGGATATATTTATCTAGGTCTTCACCGAATAGTCTCCCACCATGAAAGGGAAATCCTGCTAAAAGCCTTTTGCAGGGTGCCTCTGCTGACCAGTTTTTCAGCCACAAAAGGCGACGCATATGAACCAACAGCAGAGATAAACGGGACGCCTGTTGAACGGAGTCCTTAATAGCATCTACTGCAAAGCAGAGAGCCCTTGGGAGGTCAGTCAATTCACGAGCTTGCTGAGCCGGTATGTCCCTTAATATCTGTTTAGTCTGATCCTTTAAAGCCTGACAAACGCCAATGGCTGCCACCGCTGGCTGAACCACGGCACCTACTGTGGTAAAAGAAGCCTTCAGTAGGGTCTCCAATTTTTTGTCGACTGGATCTTTAAACATCTGGACATTTTCCACCGGACAGGTCAGGGATTTATTTACGCAGGAAATGGCTGCGTCCACGGTAGGGAGTGCCCATTTCTTTGCAAATTCTTCTTCCATAGGATAGAGAATGGTGAACCTTTTAGGAGGGATAAAAATCCTATCAGGTCGAGCCCAATCCTGAAAAATCACGCTCTCCAGAAGGGGGTGAACCGGGAAAGACGCACCACTCAACGGTGCCTTCAAGGAACCTAAGGAGGATACCGCGGGGGCTAATTGTTCTGACACTGGAAGTTTAAAAGCAGTGCGAACCATATCCGTCAGAGACTGGATCCACAGACTCTCTGCTTGAGAAGCCGAAAAAATGTCATCTATAGTGGAACCTTCAATGTCTGACCCGTCGGGACTCAGGTCCGCTTGATCCCCCTGTGGGTCCAATTCCTCCGAAGAGAGGACCTCTGCATCCGAACACACCGCTCTAGGTGATGGGGATCTAGCCCGTTTGCCACCCGGCAAAGAGCGGGCAATTAAAGCAGTTAACCTTTTCTCTAGCCCACCCAGGGTGGTCTCTAGCATTTCTTCCGTAACATAAACAGGAATGGGTTGATTGGGGGCCGCCTCTGCCCCTAGCACCCTCAATGGCTCCTGCAACATGCTGTTCGGTGGTCTATCTGGTGAGGGTGGGACCACTGGAGCCTGGCCCAAATCCTCTGACCCCGATGGAGACCCCTTTACTTTTTTGGTACCTTTTGCAGCCTTAGCTGGTCCTGATCCCTTGGGAGCCATTGCACAACCTTGAGACACCCCTACAGCCAACACCCAACTGTTGTAGCTAGAAGTGAACCATTAATAAGAACAGGCTATGGTAAAAAAAATTCAAAATTTTCATACGCCTGAGAAGGCGGCAATACCGAGGAAAGTCCTGTGAGTATTGCCACACCAATGCCCGTTAGCTGGAGCCCAAGGTTGCACCGACTCAGATACTGCCAGATCTAAGGCTGAGTCCCTTTAAGAAAAAAAACTTTTTTTTTCTCTGGTCAGTGTGGACTAAGTCGAGACCTGAAGATCCACAAACCACCACTGGGTGTCACTGTTAGCCAGAAATGGCTCAGCTGCGCGCTGTGTGTCCTCAGCCTCCACTGCTCTCAGGAGGGAATGACCAGCCAGGAAATGCTTTGTTGCTTTATTTGAGACCTGACGCTGCTGGCCCGCCCCCCCCCCACGCACGCTGACGCTGTAAAAGGCGGCGCGCAGGCGTGCGCGCCCCCGCCCCCCCCACACTGAAACCAACATGGAGGAAGCAGAGAGCAGAGGAGAAGCCTGGACCAGCGCTAGCAACCCAACAGACACCAGGCAAGTCACTAATCTTTATTGTAGTGCACACATAGAGGAAGCTGTCCCCATAGGCTTCCTAGGAAACAGGAGTTTTGTCAGCATTTCCTCCCTATAACACGTGGGGCTGCAGTATCATGCTAACAGGCAAGTCTGGGGGGAGTAGCAAAATACATATCTTTAAAAGCATATATATATCTACATGTTATCTGGGTAAACATTAGTACATCCCATCCTGCCTCAAAAGACATAGTGGAGATAGTGGCTGATGCATAAGCATACCATTAGCCGACCCAGAACCCCCAGGGGGATACCTACTGTCGAACCAAGTCCCGCAGGTTCCCTCTTACCTGCTCCACGCCGCAGGGTATTGCAAAATGCAAGAGGCCCAGCCTTCCCCCATCTCCGTGGGTATTGTCTTGGACCTTCAGGGACCGGGGTCCTGTGTTAAGGAACCCACACCCCTGGACCTATATAGCATCCTGGCATCAGTAGCGTTTAGTTCTTAGGAGAGACTAAGGCACTGGAGCCCAGAATCCAGCCCTCCTAGGAGAGGCATTATAGGCAAAACCCCACTCCAGCAGGGCCCGGGTACCGTACACCTTGGCTTTGAAGCACTTTGGACGGATCCGGCTAGCTATCCTGGGTCCCGAGACCTCCGAGGGACAGCTAGACGTGACCAACACCTAAGACACTGGCGAAAAAACTGAGGCACTCCCAGTGGGAGGGGGTTATATAGGGAGGAAACTTCCTGTGAAACTGATTACACCAGTGTCCACACCTGAAGGTACCCATATAACCCAAGTGTAATGGCTATGCTCTCTGTGTCCCGTGATGTACGATAAAGAAATAGGTATGCTTTAAGAGCATAATAAATAAGGGCATTAGCCAGTGCATCTTAAAGGGTAATACATTTAAAAGAGCTAATAAAAGTCCTGGGTGGCCTAACTCCAATGTAAAATGCATATAAAAGCAAAGGAGAAGGTCTTCAAAAAATACAAGGCTGAGGGGATCATCATCAGCATTCCAACTTCACGCAGAATTCAAAAAGAAATGTAAGGGTGAATTAGGGCAGCCAAGATAGAACACGAAATGCACATAGTGGAGGAGCAAAAAAAATTTAAAAAATCTAAAGAAATTCTTCAAGTACATAAATAGTAGGAAAGGGAGGTCAGATCATATTGGTCCCATTAAGAATGATAAAGTGAATCTGATTACGAAAGATAGAGAGATGGTATTGAATTTATTTTCATCCTCAGTCTTCACGAGGGAATCGGGGGCTTCAGTAACCAAAGCTGCAATGTTTATCCTCATGACACGCCACAGGAAGCACCCTCATGGCTAACAGAGGACAGAATTAGAAATAGACTTGAAAAACTTAACATTAATAAGTCACCGGGACCAGATGGCTTGCACCCGAGGGTCCTTAAGGAACTCAGTCAAGTAACTGCCAGACCATTGTTCCAGCACCAATATTTAAAAAAGGGCCAAGATACTGTGAATTACAGACCAGTTAGCCTAACATCAAAATGTATGCAAGCTCTTGGAGGGGGTGATAAGGGACTATATACACACGATTTTAGTAATGACAACAGTATCATTATCAGTAATCAGCATGGATTCATGAGGAATCGTTCTGGCAAAAACCAACCTATTAACCTTCTATAAGGAGGTGAGCTGCCATCTAGGTAAAGGAAGGCCCGTAGACATTTGATACAGTTCCCCATAAACGTTTACTGTACAAAGTAAGGTCTGTTGGCATGGACCATAGGGCGAGTACGTGGATTGAAAACTAAGTACATGGAAATTCAGAGGGTGGTGATAAATGGGGAGTACTTTGAATGATCTGGGGTGAAAAGTGGGGTCCCCCAGGGTTCTATCCTGGGACCAATCCTATTTATATTATTCATAAACGACCTGGAGGATGGGATAAACAGCTCAATCTCTGCATTTGCGGATGAAACTAAGCTAAGCATGGCAATAACTTCTCTGCAGGATGTGGAAACCTTGCAAGTAGATCTGAACAAATTAATGGGGTGGGCAACTACATTGCAAATGAGGTTTAATGAAGAAAAATGTAAAATAATGCATTTGGGTGGCAAAAATATGAATGCAATCTACTCACTATGGGGGAGAACCTCTGGGGAAATCTAGGATGGAAAATGAAATGCAGGGTCCTAGTAGATGACAGGCTCAGCAATGGCATACAATTCCAAACTGCTGCAAGCAAAGCAAACAATATTGGCATGCATTAAAAAGGTGATTAACTCCACACAGGCAGTGGTTTCAGCAGGGAGCATCGATAATTTCAAAAAACTATTAGATAAGCACCTGAATGACCACAACATACAGGGATATACAATGTAATAGACATAAAATCACACACATAGGTTGGACTTGATAGACTTGTGTCTTTTTTCAACATTGCCTAATATGTAACTATATATGTAACCATGTAACACTGTTTTAGGAGTAGGGTACGCAAGGTAGATCTAGTAAATCAAGGAATAAAAGGTAGCTGGATAGGGAAAGAAAGAAAACCATCTACCACCCTAAAATGATCCAGGGTGAGAAAAAATGTAAACGCTCAGGTCAAGGAATACACCAGCACTGCCGTAAACTCAACTGAAACATCTGTGGCGGATGCTTTGTACAGCATGTCAAAATAGCATGCCCCGCTATAAAATATATCTCCAAAGTTTCTGACGTGAAAGTAGAATCTGGCAGAAATGAATTGCGAGCCTATGACATCCAGAAAAAATAAAATGGAGTTCCTCCTGTTACTTTGGTGGCAAAAATATGCTAAATCTCTCAATAGAGTCCAGAATAACTTCTAGCGCATTGCTAGGTTTTGTCAGGGACAACAGACTGTTGCTTTGTTGTTTTACTCTACTTGGATTCCTATACTCTATGGAATGGTTATTTCTAACAGTAGAGGCAAAGAACTCACAAGCTAATGGTAAATAGCAGGAGCAACAAAGGATAGACCTGACCAGAGGCCCACTGTAAGAATAAGGTAATTAATTGATTATATACATTTGTTTATCTATATTATACACTGCAATTTGGATGTAACACAGTGCGATGTATCTTCTACTTGTTTTAAAAGCAGAATAGGGATGAACTCCAAATACCTTTGTTTCTTCCTCCAATATTGTTGCTATAAATGTACTTTTAGAAAATGGTGTTCTCATTATTCAGAATAATAAACAGGCAACGTGATGAAAATGAACATGGCGGTGTAGCTTTTAAGATGCTTTGTTACCTGTGCGTCTTGTTGTATTGGGTTCAATGATGTACAATTTTAAGACTGTTCAAATAAAAATGATCAACTTTTATAATACTGTATGTACTTTATGGACTTTTTTCAGTATCTTAAAAGTCCCTCAGTCGGCGTACACACGACCGAGGTTCTCGCTAGAAACCAGCGAGAACCTCGCTGGGAGCTGCATTCCAGCGAGAACCTCGGCCGTGTGTACGCTCCTGGCTCGCCCCGCCCGTCGGGAATCCCGTCGAGCGAATAGAGAGCAGGCTCTCTATTTGCTCGACGGCCCGTCGGGATGAATGTCTGGTTGCCATTGTCGAGGTTCTCGTACGTGTGTACGCGGCTTTAGTCTTTCTCTCTTAATTTAGTTTGAAAATATACAGCCAACGTGGTTTCAATAAACAAAGGTGGACACAGTTCATAAAATTGCCATGACAGCATTTTTTCAAAGAAGTTGTGTACTGGAGTTAGTTTTGTCATATATATGACTCAAAGAGCCTTAGAAAAGTGTACTGTCCAATTATATGAAAACTTACAGTAATATTCTATTACCATAGAAAGTCTAAAAGCCATAAGCAAAGAGAGCTTGTACTCGTTAGAGACAGAACTTCAAGGTGACTTTTTGTATCTCTGCTATATGCCGACTATAAGCAATGTTAGTATTCCTTACAAATACTGAAGAAATGGCATTACAGAGAACAAGTTGACAGAATCACAAAAGCACCTCAGAAAGTCCTTTGCAATTTTATGTCATGGGTATAATAAAAGATAATTCACTCACTCCAGAAACTCCCCTTTGCACTTCTGTAACAGCTGGCATGCCTGATCCACTTCATTTTCATTCAGCAAAACCAGTGTTCCTATTGTCAGGTGGAGTTTTGATGGGTTCTGGAAAATGGTGCTTTCCACCCCACGATCCTGTGAAAAACAAAAACAAACAAAAATCAAAACGCACTTTTTGTAAAAATTTTCTTCAACAGGGTTGGAATACAGTTGAGACACCGTTTTTATAAACTTAGAGAAAAATGACAGAAATGGCAACACAAGTGCACATTCCAAAAGAATCCCAACATACAAAATCATGTGCTGAATTAGTCTCCTTACGTTTACTATATTGAGGTTTGCAACCATGTTTACTTTATGTATATATATATATATATTATATAAATATTTAATTATTATAAATAATTATAGCAGAGGGAGGATAAGGAAGAAAGTCAAAGATGAAAAATAGGATTTAATTAATAAATAAATAAATAAAGGGGTGGGGAGAGGTACTCTATCTGTGGCCCCATCACACGCCCTATCTCTAGAATCTCTAGTGGTTCTCAGCTTCTGTCCTCATGACCCACTAACAGGCCAGATTTTATGTATTACCTTGGGGAGATGCAGACTAGAATACTGCAATCACTGAGCAGCAAATGTTATCACCTGTGATGTATTTCAGCTATCTTGCAAATCTGGTCTGTAAGGGCGCTTTCACACGAGCGGACGAACGGTCCGCTTTTCATAAGTCCGTTTACGCTAACGTTGTAATCATCCGCCTCCGTCAAGATCCGTTTTTTTTCGGACAGATAGAAAATACTATTTTTCCTCTGTCTGGCAGATCGGATCGGATGAATACGGACACACGGCCCATATTCATCCGATTCCCCATAGGGGAGAGCGGAGGAAAGACAGGGCGGTCCCTGCACAGTGTGTGGGGACCGCCCTGTCAGCCAACAGCTCAGTGGGGATTTTACGCCTAAATACCGCCTGAAAAACTCCTGTCGAGCAACCTCAATGTGAAAGCCGGAGGGCTTTCACACTGAGGCGATGCGCTGGCAGGAGAGAAAAAAAAATCTCCTGCAAGCAGCATCTTTGGAGCGTTGAGAGGAGCGGTATGTATACCGCTCCTTCCCATTCAAAATAATCGGAAACCGCGGTAATACCGCCTGCAATGCGCCTCTGCAGAGGCACATTGCGGGCGGTATTAACCCTTCATCGGCTACTAGCGGGGGTTAATACTGCACTGCTAGCGGCCGAATCCCGCGGCAATTCCGACGGTAAAGCGCCACTATTTTTAGCAGCGCTATACCGCCACCGCGCCTCCCGCCCCAGTGTGAAAGGGGCCTCAGTGGGTCCTGAGGACAGGAGTTGAAAACCACTGCTCTCGATGAAGGTGAAGCCACAGGCCTCAATCCTGGTGATCTTCCAAAGATTTGTTAGGTATTGGGAAGAATGGGAATAAGTATAGTCTTTCAAGTAGAACTATTTATTTTGAAATGTCACCTCTTGGTGCTTCAAAGAGACCATCAAATCTTCCATTTATTGGATGTTGTTCATTTTGGAAAACCATAATTTGAGAGATGAGGGAACAGCCAGCTTTCAAAGGGAGTTGCAAATTTTGGGAGCATTAAAGCATCATTTAAACTTCCAAAAGGTAGTAAGAACCGTTTAAAATGTGCATTTTTGGCTCCGTTTCTGTGCCAAATTCAGGCAAAGATTCGGCCCTGATTGTCTCTGACTCAGAGAATGGGGACACACAGCGTTCCTGTGCCATCCGCAGCCGTTTTCAGAGTGGACCAAGCCTAAAAGGGATGACGCAGTTGAAGGCAATTGGTGTCTGATTAGGAAAGAACAAAACAGAGGGCCAGATTCAGAAAGACTGGCGTAAATTTCGGCGGGGGTAGCGTATCTCATATACACTACGCCGCCTTAACTTAGAGCGGCATGTACCGTATTCAGAAAGAACTAAGTTACGGTGGCGTAGTGTAAATGGGCTGGCGTAAGCCCATGTAATTCAAAGTAGGCTGGTAGTGGGCGTGTTGTATGGAAATTAATAGTGACCCCACGTAAATGACGCGCCTAACGAACGGCGCATGTGCCATCCGTGGACGTATCCCAGTGCGCATGCTCCAAAATCACGTCGGAAATACTCAATGCTTTCGTCGTAATGTAACTTACGCACAGTCCTATTGGTGTACGACTTACGTAAACGACGGAAAATTTGACACTGTTCCGACGTCCATACTTAACATTGCCTGCGCCTCATATAGCAGGGGTAACTTTATGCCGGTTTCTACGCCTTACGTAAACGACGTATATCAATATGCTGGGCACAACTACGCTTGTGAATCGGCGTATCTAGCTCATTTGCATATTTTTATGGGAACGCCGAATGCATCCAGCGTAACTATGCGCCCACGATACGCCGGCGTAGGCAAGTTACGTCGGGCGGCTGAAGCCATGTTTTTTGGCATATCTTGCCTTCTGAATTGGCGTAAAGATGCGACAGCGCACATTTGAACTTACGTATCATGATCATATTACGTATTATAATACGCCGGCGTACATTCTTTCTGATTCCGGCCCAGAAAATGTAAATGGGGTGTATGCTCTGTGCCCATTGCAATCCTTTTCAATATTAATCAAAAGATATCGAGGAACCAAAGCTGCCACCTTACTTACTGACCATCATTCTCCCTATAAGATAAAGTAGGTCATTAAATCCAGTTACATATTATTTTAAAATTAATATGTACAACTAGCATAACAACCTGAATCTTCCCTAATATCAGTCTTCTGTAATGTTATGCATAGCAGTGTTCAAAGAGTGAGAACAGCCCTCTAAGCCAGGGGTCTCCAAACATTTTAAACAAAGAGCCGGTTTATTGTCCTTCAGACTTTAGAAGGGCCGGATTGTGGCCAGCAGGAGTAGAAATTGTACTAGCATCAGTGGGAGTAAACATCACCACATTTTTTTTGGGGGGGGGGGAATAGTGCCCCATTGTTGGTATCCTAGGGAAGACTAGAGCCCTCATTATTTGTGTCATGGGAGAAATGGTGCTCCATTTTTGGTGTCGGATAGTAGAATAGTGTCTGGTATCAGTGGGAGGAATAGTGCCCCAGGGGCCGGGTAAAGGCAAGCAAAGGGCCACATCCGGCCCTCGGGCCACAGTTTGGAGACCACTGCTCTAAGCCAATCAAGACTTTAACCACTTAAGGACCGCCGCATGTACATATACGTCGGCAGAATGGCACATACAGCCACATTCACATACCTGTAATTGTCTGCCTTCCCGCGGTTCCTATCGGACCCACCGGTACATGCGGCGGTCCGTTAGCCTGTGAGAGCCATCCGAGATGAGGGGGCAACCATTGGTTTCTGGTCACCCCCTTGCGATTGCTCCCAGTGAATCATCTCCTTCCTCTGCCTGTGTAATGTAAACACAGGCAGGAGGTAGCGATGTCATCTCTCCTCGTGGCGGTCTTTTCGTCTTTTTAACAGTGAGTTGCACCAACAGACCACGGACACCAGCACACTTTTACCCCCCAGCCCCCAGTCAGTGTCACTGATTTCAGTGATCATTTATTTACTGATCAATGCATTTAGTGTCATTTGTGACTGTAAAAAGAG
Organism: Rana kukunoris; assembly: GCA_029574335.1. NCBI lineage: Eukaryota > Metazoa > Chordata > Amphibia > Anura > Ranidae > Rana > Rana kukunoris. The sequence goes on along the minus strand of CM056056.1, from coordinate 103,917,958 downwards.
TTAGAGACATTAGCTTTAGGCCCCTTTAGGCCCCCCCAATAAAGGTTTAACCCCTTGATCGCCCCCGCTCCCAGTTAACCCTTTCACCCCCATCCCCAGTGTCACTAAGCGATCGTTTTTCTGATCGCTGTATTAGAGTCGCTAGGTAGCCAGTTATATTTTTAGGTTCGCGGCCAGGTTTTTATTACGTCAGGTACCCCCATATATTTTCTAATAAAGGTTTTAACCCCCTGATTGCCCCCTAATTAACCCTTTCACCAGTGATCACCGTATAAATGTCACTGGTGACGCTGGTTAGCCAGTTAGTTATTTTGTTATTTAGGTTCGCCACCAGGTTTTTATATAGCGTCAGGTACCCCCATATATTACCTAATAAAGGTTTTAACCCGCTGATTGCCCCCTAGTTAACCCTTTCACCAGTGATCACCGTATAAGTGTTACGGGTGACGCAGGTTAGTTAGGGGCATTAGGGGCGGAGGAGCGATTTTGCTCCTAATGCCGCGTACATACGGTCGAATACTGTGTGGAAAAAAATGCAACACCCACCATTTAATCTGTAGGGCCTTTGGTTTAAAAAAATATATCATGTTTGGAGGTTCAACTTAAAAATATATATATATATATATATATATATATATGTGTTTTTATGTAAACAAAAAGTGTCAGAAAGGGCTTTGTCTTCAAGTGGTTAGAAGAGTGGGTGATGTGTGATAAATGTTATGCATAAAATGCCAGGACAGTGCAAAAAAAAAAACAAATGACCCTATTTTGAAAAGTAGACACCCCAAGCTATTTGCCGAGAGGCATGTCGAGTCCATGTAATATTTTATATTTTGACACAAGTTGCGGGAAAATACATTTTTTCTTTTTTTTTGTGTGTGCAAAGTTGTCACTAAATGATATATTGCTCACACATGCCATGGGCATATGTGGAATTACACCCCAAAATACATTCGGTTGCTTCTCCTGAGTACGGGAATAACACGTGTGAGAATTTTTGGGAAACCAATGACCACCTTCAAGATTTCTAAGGGTGTACATTTTTGATTTCACTCCTCACTGCCTATCACAGTTTCGGAGGCCATGGAATGCCCAGATGGCACAAAACCCCTCAAATGACCCCATTTTGGAAAGTATACACCCCAAGCTATTTGCTGAGAGGTATGGTGAGTATTTTGTAGATCTCGCTTTTAGTCACAAAGTTTTTCTTACTTCATTTTCAAAAACAAATGAGAGCTGTAAAATACTCATCATGCCTCTCAGCAAATAGCTTGGGGTGTCTACATTCCAAACTGGGGTTTGGAAAACTGTAATAAGTAATGAGGAGTGAAATCAAAAATGTATGTCCTTAGAAATCCTGAAGGCGGTGCTTGGTTTTCGGGGTCCCATATGTGGCTAGGCTTCCAAAAAGTCTCACACATGTGGTATCCCCGTATTCAGGATTGTATTTTGGGGTGCAATTACACATATAACCATGGCATGTGTGAGAAATATATCATTTAGTGACAACTTTTTGTACATTTTTTTATTTTTTTGGTCATTATTCAATTACTTGGGGCAAAAAAAAATATTTAATGGGCTCAACATGCCTCTCAGCAAATAGCTTGGGGCGTCTACTTTCCAAAATTGGGTCGTTTGGGGGGGGGGGGGGGTTGTGTGCCATCTTGGCATTTTATGGCCTTCAAAACTGTGATAGGTAGTGATAGGCAGTGAGGAGTGAAATCAAAAATGTATGCCCTTAGAAATCTTGAAGGCGGTGCTTGGTTTTCGGGGTCCCGTACGCGGCTAGGCTCCCAAAAAGTCCCACACATGTGGTATCCCCGTACTCAGGAGAAGCAGCAAAGTGTATTTTGGGTTGTAATTCCACATATGCCCATGGCATGTGTGAGCAATATATCATTTAGTGACAACTTTGTAAAAATTTTTATTTTTTTTTGGTCATTCTTCAATCACTTGGGGCTAAAAAAAAAAAAAAATATTCATTGGGCTCAAAAATGCCCCTCAGCAAATAGCTTGGGGTGTCTACTTTCCAAAATGGGGTCATTTGGGGGGGTTGTGTGCTATTTTGGCATTTTATGGCCTTCAAAACTGTGATAGGTAGTGATAGGCAGTGAGGAGTGAAATCAAAAATGTTTGCCCTTAGAAATCTTGAAGGTGGTGCTTGGTTTTCGGGATCCTGTATGCAGCTAGGCTCCCAAAAAGTCCCACACATGTGGTATCCCCATACTCAGGAAAAGTAGCAGAATTTATTTTGCTGTGTAATTCCACATATGCCCATGGCATGTGTAAGCAATATATCATTTAGTGACAACTTTGTGCAAAAAAGTTTGTAATTTTCTCTCAACTTGTGGCAAAATATAAAGTATTCCAGGCACTCATCATGCCTCTCAGCAAATAGCTTGGGTGTCTACTTTCCAAAATGAGGTAATTTGGGGGGGGTTTTGTGCTATTTTGTCATTTTATGGCCTTCGAAAATGTGATAGGTAGTAAGGAGTGAAATGAAAAACTTGCGCTCTTAGAAATGCTGAAGGCGGTGCTTGGTTTTTGGAGCCCCATACGCGGCTAGGCTCCCAAAAGTCCCAAAGATGTGGTATCCCTGTACTCAGGAGAAGCAGCAAAATTTATTTTGGGGTGCAATTCCACATATAACCATGGCATGTGTACACAATATATCATTTAGTGACAACTTTGTAATTTTTTTTTTTATGTCATTATTCAATGACTTGGGACAAAAAAAAAAATATTTAATGGACTCAACATGCCTCTCAGCAATTTCCTTGGGGTGTCTTTCAAAAATTGGGTCATTTGGGGGGGCCCTACCATTTTAGCACCTCAAGAAATGAGATCATGAGTTATAAATTAAAAGCTGTGTAAATTCCAGAAAATGCACACTTGTTTGTAGACACTACAACTTTCGCGAAAAACAAGAAATATAAGCTTATTGCAATTGTTTTTACTAAAGACATGTGGCTGAAAACATTTTGGCCTAAATGTATGACTAAAAAGGGCGTTTTGTCGCCGCAAATCACGGGGACAAAACGCCTTTTGCATGTCACCCAAATACGCTGCTCCCGCAGACGCCTAGGTGTGAATGCAATCCTGGACCAATATGCAGGCTAAGGACCCGAGGTGTTTTTACAATTTGGCACTGCGCTGCTTTAACTGGTAATTGCGCCGTCATGCAATGTTGTACCAAAACTAAATGTGCGTCCTTTTCTTTCCACAAATAGAGCTTTATTTTGATGGTATTTGATTGCCTCTGCGATTTTTTTTTTTTTTTGGCGATATAAACGGAAAAAGACCGAACATTTTGAAAAAAAAAAATCTAATAAACTCAATTTCTTTTTGCTGGAGCTGGGATGTTTTACATTGTCGGCTATTGCCGAACGCCCAAGACGCCTGAAAAAAAGGGTCCGGGACTTGTTTCAGGCTTCAGGCGTCTGGCGTTTGGGTGTTCGGCGTGGAGATGTGAACCATCTCCATAGCCGACAATGTAAATTCGCCCCTCCAGCGTATGTCAGGCTCCTTCAGCATCGGGCGTAGGGCGACAAAACGCCTAGATGTGAATGGAGCCTTAAAGTGGTTAAAAGCTAAAACTGACATCCTAACCCTAACTATAAAATAGGCTTGGTCAATTTTATTCAATTTTTTTAACCTTATAGGTTTTAAACTGATGTATTATATCAACCCCCCATCCCACAATAAAGATACTATGCTTACTGTATTGTGGAAAGTGTGAATAAACATTAATGCTTTGCTGGGCTGCTTTCTAGGTCCATGAAACATCTATTAGTTACTACAAGTCATGTTGCAGATACATATCTTTGGAAGAAGATGGATACAACTAGTTGGCTGCAAGACTTTCTAATGGAGAGGCAATAGAAATAAAAATCTTCTGTTCATGTAATTTGTTATATTTCTGGATTCCAAAACATAATAAAAACAAATGTTAACATGTCCTTCCACAAGTCATAAAACCAAATTTTGTTTCCAATCACAATGAGATATATGTAACAATCTACAGTGTATACAGTATATTACGTCACAAGAAATGCATTGATGCATTCAATGCAGAAACACTACAACTAAAATTTGAAATATTCAAGATAAATTAAGCCTAATTAATGGAAAAATAGAATCTGCTCTTTAATACACTTGGGGGTTGATTTACTAAACCCGGAGAGTGCAACATCTGGTGCAGTGCTGCATAGAAATCATTCAGGCTCCAAGTTTATCTGTCATAGCTTAAAGTGGTGCTAAACCCACAACAGTAAAATCAATCTGTATATGCAGTAAAGCATGCTTGTTATACTCACTGTTGAACCTAAGGGGTCAATCCCTCTGCATTGTGTAAAAAGGCTGTTTTATCCTGACTTTGGTGTACATTGCTTGAGAGTTTTTTTTGGGAGGTTACATGTGATCGGCACAGTGCCAATCAGCACTGTGCAGACAGAAAGTCAGGGGTCATGCAGCCTCATGGGACAGCCAGAGGAGCATGAAAACTCCTCCTACAAGCTTTAACCAGTGCTCGGCTGGATACTGATAGAAGTAAAAAAAACATGCTTTATATTGCCGATGATAAAAGGTATTTAGCCGTTTATAATTACTAAAATAAATGTATTTTCGTGTTCTGTGAGAGACCAGATATAGTGAATGCAGGGTCCCAGGTTTAGTAAGACTTTAATTGAACAAGAAAGTTAGAAGCTGATTGGCTACCATGCACAGCTGCACCGGATTTTGCACTCTCCAGTAAATCAACCCCTTGGCCTGTCCTATGTTCAGTGATATGCCATTTAAAGGTCCATCTAGCTGAAATCTACAATTGCTGATAAGACAAAAAGGAAAATAATTCTCTTTATGGGATGATGTCCATCTAGAACATGAGAACTGGATTTCTTGTCTACCCACTATGTATTATAATCTCTCTGCATCATCAATAGAAATCCACAGTAGCCACTTAGCCTGCTGTTGGTGAGGCGCAATACTAATTTCCCAAAAAGGTTTATTCCTTTGGGAAAGATCAAATTTCTTTGATCCTTCCTGGGTAAATGGTGTCATTCTCAGTCAAGCAACGATGGCAAAGTGAAATAAAAGGAAATGCTTGGAGGGTACAAGCACCATGAAGTATGCTGGTAATGGATGAAAAATTGAATATTGATCGATCGATTTGCCAAAACTTCTTGAAATAAAAGGTGTAACTATAGGGCAACTGTTTTCCTTTCACACTTGTGGCACAGACGTCCCCCCATTGGACCTCTTGGTGGGTCTTGGGGAGTATCTGGAATCGTGACCATTCAACAGGTGGTAATGTTTTAAAATAAAGGTCCTACAAAAGCTCCAGAAGAAGCCATGTTTGTGGTGAAACATGTAGAGGCAACTATTCTTTGGTAATATGACCATTTGGCTATCTATAGCCCTAATTGTATAAGTAGTTTTATACTGTTTATGTATCAATATGTTTTGTATTTTCATTTTTTTTGTTCACCTTAAAACTCCGCTCATTGCCTCCTTTGAGCCAATATACTGATAAGAAGTCAAGTCACATTTGCTATGTGTGCATGCTGTACTTTTGGTTGTGCGCACTCAGTATAGCACCACACTGGGAAAAGTTCCAAAAGGCTGTGTGCGTCTTTCCTGTACATTCAACACTACAAAATGTTAACTCTCATAATATCTGGTGCAATCTGGATCTGGAGCTTTTCATGGTGCACAATGAAGGTGGTTCCTTACATCTCAGACTACGAAAATCTCACCCAAAATAATTTTCAGTCCCTGTTTGCGTATGGGGCCCCACAGAAATTTTCTGACATTTCACTAGCCTACAGCTGCCTAAATAGCCTCAATTATTATGTTACAGTATTATGGTTTTAAAATTGTGTTGATCTTTCAGAATGCTGCATCTTTCATCAAAATACCTGGAAATATATGAAAAATCAATTCTGCACGCCTGTGCACAGAGAAACTGCAGAGCTAAACATTCAGGGAGAACTATTGCTCCGAATGAGGTGATGCATTTCCATTGATTATCACAGTGTCCTATCACTCTAATCTGAGGTTCCCAAGTAAACAAACATCAAACAGGCCAAAAAATATAATATCCAGGTCAACAAAGCACACTATATTGAGTACACAGCAGAAGATATTGACTATACTTTTAATAATAATCTTTTTAAACTTTGAAAGTATACATGAAAACTTAGTAACACTAGGCTCACTTAAAACAAAACTCAATGTCTACCCAAACCCAAGAATAAAAATGTAATATATTGCAGCTAATCAGATCTTAGATTTGCTGGCTGTCCTTTATTTTCACCTAGTGATCTGTCCAGTAACGTCAGAGGCGTATCTAGTGAAAGTAGCGCCTATGACAAGCACTGAAACTGCGCCCCTGTCAAAACATTTGAAACCCATCTTTCAGATAACCTTAACAAAAAAAACAGCTAACAAAACTAGTGATATTTATCATCCCTTGTGATACCTTTGGTAGTGACATATCCTCTTTATGGAGAAATCTGGGGTTTATTAGACCATTGATCCCTCCTCTGCCCTCCAAGGCCAGGTAAATGCAGAACCAATACTGGAAGTGATGAAATCTTCATCACTTAAGGCCTCAGTTTTCACAGAGAAGAGGGAGAAACTGATTTTCCTCCTTCTTCTTTGTCCGCTGCCAATCCGACCAGATGGAATGGGAGAGCCTTGGAGAACAGGGAGGGCTGTGGTGGAACGCAGCAGGGATAGCACTGCCATTGTCCATTAGCAAAGGTGCTGAAAGGAAGATCCTGCCTATGCTCGGAAGGAGGGAAGAAGAGACCCTCAGACCCTGGTAAGTGCCTTGCTGCCCAGCCACTCATCAGTGCCCCCTTCATATGGTGCCCATGGCACTTGCCATGGCTGCCATACCCTAGATACGCCACTGAGTAACGTACCTTCTACACTCACTCCTCCACTGTATCTTTGGCAGAGCAGCGGAGCCACCTTTGGACAACTGCATTGTAAATCTGTGAAGAGGTTAGTGTGGATTTAGATGGTCCTTACATACATGACTATCAAAATAAAAAACTTAAAGTGATTGTAAAGTCAAAAAAAATTTAAGTTAAAAAGAACAAACACAGCGGGAGCCAATCGGCGGGCGCAGCGCGACTCGCGCATGCGCCGTAGGGACCTGGGCAGTGAAGCCGTAGCGCTTCACTTCCTGGTTCCCTGACCGTGGATGGAGGGGGGAGCAGCAGGGTGACGAGCGATCGCTCGTCCTCTGCTGTGGACGCCGCTGGACTCCAGGACAGGTAAGTGTCCTAATATTAAAAGTCAGCAGCTGCAGTATTTGTAGCTGCTGGCTTTTAATATTTTTTTTTTGAGCGGACATCCGCTTTAACCTTTTATACACACACACACACACACACACACACACACACTACCCAAATGACACTGATCAAAAGTTTACATACTCCAGTTTTTAATACCGTGTATTGCCACCTTTAACATTAATGACAGCTTGAAGTCTTTTGTGATATTTGTGGATGAGTCTCTTTATCTTCTCAGATGGTAAAGCTGCCCATTCCTCTTGGCAAAAAAGCCTCCAGTTCCTGTAAATGCTTGGGCTGTCTTGCATGAACTGCACGTTTGAGATCTCCTCAAGGTGGCTCAATGATATTGAGGTCAGGAGACTGAGCCAGTCCAGAACCTTCACTTTATTCTGCTGTAGCCAATGACAGGTTGACTTGGCCTTGTGTTTTGGATCATTGGCATGTTGGAATGTTCACGTACGCCCCATGCGCAGCTTCCTGGATGACGAATGCAAATGTTCCTCCAGTATTTTTTGATAACATACTGCATTCATCTTGCCAACAATTTTGATCACATTTCCTGTGCCTTTGTAGCTCACACATCCCCAAAATATCAGGGATCTACGTCCAAATGTAGTGTTTATGGTTGCGGCCAAAAAGCTAAATTTTGGTCTCATCACTCCAAATGAGTTGTGCCAGAAGGTTTGAGGCTTGTCTCTGTGCTGTTTGGCATATTGTAAGTGGGATAATTTGTGGCATTTGCGCAGTAATGGCTTTCTTCTGGCGACTCGACCATGCAGCCCATCTTTCTTCAAGTGCCTCCTTATTGTGCATCTTGAAACAGCCACACCACATGTTTTCAGAGAGTCCTGTATTTTACCTGAAGTTATTTGTGGGTTTTTCTTTGCATCCTGAACAATTTTCCTGGCAGTTGTGGCTGAAATTTTAGTTGATCTACCTGACCGTGGTTTGGTTTCAACAGAACACCTAATTTTTCACTTCTTGATTAGAGTTTGAACACTGCTGATTGACATTCTCAATTCCTTGGATATCTTTTTATATCCCTTTCCTGTTTTATACAGTTCAACTACCCTTTCCCACAGATCCTTTGACAATTCTTTTGCTTTCCCCATGACTCAGAATCCAGAAATGTCAGTGCAGCATTGGATGAAAGATGCAAGGGTCTGTCAGGAGTCAAGAAGTTCATTAAAGCGGAGCTCCACCCTAAAGTGAAGTCCCACTGATCGGAACCCTCCCCCCCTCCGGTGTCACATTTGACACCTTTCAGGGGGAGGGGGGTGCAGATACCTGTCTAAAGACAGGTATCTGCACCCACTTCCAGCCACACGTCTCGGGCAAAAGACGTTTTTTTTTGCCACATCCCGTTCATCCCCCGTTGTGTGCTGGGAACACTCGGCTCCCAGCACACAGCGGGAGCCAATCGGCGGGCGCAGCGCGACTCGCGCATGCGCCGTAGGGACCTGGGCAGTGAAGCCGTAGCGCTTCACTTCCTGGTTCCCTGACCGTGGATGGAGGGGGGAGCAGCAGGGTGACGAGCGATCGCTCGTCCTCTGCTGTGGACGCCGCTGGACTCCAGGACAGGTAAGTGTCCTAATATTAAAAGTCAGCAGCTGCAGTATTTGTAGCTGCTGGCTTTTAATATTTTTTTTTGAGCGGACATCCGCTTTAACCTTTTATACACACACACACACACACACACACACACTAATTACAAGCAAACAGATCACAGATGAGGATGGTTCCCTGTAATAGCCATTCAAACATCTTTGTGTCAACTTGTGTGCATGTTATCAGGCCAAAATCACCAGGGTATGTAACATTTTAATCAGGGTCATTTGGATAGTTTCTGTTTCCATTATGATTTAAAAAGAGTAAACACAGTTGATTGATAATGAATGGGTTCAGCCACCCATGAGTGAAAAATGTTTTTTTGTTATCATTCATATTCTCTGAAAAATGGCCAAGAAAGTCATACATTATGGCAGGGTATGCACACTTATGAGCACACCTGTAGAATCTCCATAGAGTCTATAGAACTTCCCAATTTCTGTATGCAATTAGATTGAAATTCTGAGCCAGCCTGCGCTAGATGTGGTAATACAGGTACACTAATACATCTTTTGTGGCGGTGTCCAAAACTTCAAAGATACTGGGCAGAGGTGATTGGTAATCTTAACAAGCTATTGGACACTAATATTCCAGTTGAACCACTTATATGTCTATTGGGATGCAGCAATACGTCCATTTATACCTCCTCTATTGGCAACACCCCATAAGACCCGCGCCTTTTGTTGCCTGTAGACAGATTGCTCTTAAGTGGACCTCTTCCTACCCGCCGACTGTATCTGAGTGGATTTTAAGTTCTCAATAAGATTACTCTTTTTGAAAAACATACATACTCCCTAAGGAATCCTATGAGTAAGTTTGATGCTACCTAGTCATGACCTAGGTATCATGTAAACTAATAGGTACTATATACTTTGTAATATTGGATGCTGTTTTTTTTTCTGTCCATTTTTCCCTTTTTTTTATTTTTTTTCTTCTATATATACACTTCAAGAGCAGGGTGGGGGTTGGGAGATAGGGGGTGAGGTGGTTTGGGGTTCCTTTTTTTTTCTACTTTACTTGAGTTGGGTTTTGTTTAATGTGATTTTGTTTGTATAATGTGTCTGTATTGTCTTAACCACTTAAGACCCGGACCATTATGCAGGTTAAGGACCTTGCCCCTTTTTGTGATTCGGCACTGCGTCACTTTAACTGATAATTGCGCGGTCATGCGACGTGGCTCTCAAATAAAATTGGCGCCCTTTTTTCCCCACAAATAGAGCTTTCTTTTGGTGGTATTTGATCACCTCTGTGGTTTTTATTTTTTGCGCTATAAACAAAAATAGAACGACAATTTTGAAAAAAATTCAATATGTTTTACTTTTTGCTATAATAAATATCCCCCAAAAATATATTTAAAAAAAAATGTTTCCCTCGGGCTGATACGTATTCTTCTACATATTTTTGGAAAAAAAAAAAAAAAAAGCGTTTATCGATTGGTTTGCACAAAATTTATAGGCCCAGATTCACAAAGCACTTACGCCGACGTAAGTGCACATTTGCGCCGGTAAGTGCAAATGTGCGCCGGCATATCTATGCGCCAGACCCACAAACCGACATACGCCTAAAAACTGGCCACCCTACGCCGACGTAGCTTACATACGCTGGCGTAGTGTGGGCACACTTTTCATCTGGACGCATGTTGCTGCTCCCATTATTTAGGCATTCAAACATGCAAATGAGGGAAATACGGCGGTTCACGAACGTGCGTGCGCCCGACGCATGCTACGCGAGGTGCGCATAAGTTGTACGTCCGGCGTAAAGTTATTCCCCAAAAATGAGGTGCAACCCTACAACAGACATGCAAAGGTCTGCACCAGAGAACACAAGCCGGCGTATTGCGTTGGATGTGTGTCTGGCTGGGCGTACGTTAAGTTAACGGCGTACGTGGTGATCCGGCGTAGCTTAGGCAGTTGTGCCGGTGTGGTTGTGAGCATGCGCATAAGGGTGCTGTTTCGTGCGTCCACGTCACGGCACAAGCGCAGTTTGTGATACGCCAGGCGTAAAACACTGCACCATGCTCGGACCATCATTTGCATGGGGTCACGCCCACTTCCACCTACCCGGGCCTGCACCTTCGAAAAATACACCACGCTGACGCAGCGTTGGGAGCAATAGTTGCTGAATGCAGTGCTTGCCTCTCCGCGCTGCGTCGGTGTGGCATACGGCGTTTGCGATACGGTGGCGTAATGTGCGCCCACTCTCTGTGAATCTGGGCCATAGTGTTTACAAAATAGGGGATAATTTTCTTGCATTTTTATTTAAAAAAAATTTTTACTACTAATGGCGGCGATCAGCGTTTTTTTCGTGACTGCGACATTATGGTGGACACATCGGATAATTTGGACACATTTTTGGGACCATTGTCATTTTCACAGCAAAAAGTGCTATAAAAATGCACTGTTTACTGTGAAAATGACAATTGAAGTTTAGGAGTTAACCACTAGGCGGCACTGTAGGGGTTAAGTGTGACCTCATATGTGTTTCTAACTGTAGGGGGTGGGGCAGGGCGGGGCTGAATGTGTGACGTCATTGATAGTCTTTCCCTATATCATTATTACACACACCTCTCCTGTTCTTCAGCTCCGGTGACCGATCGCGCTCGCGATGCCAGGGCTGGGCTTAAAGAGACACGTACAGGTACGTGATTGTGCCCAGCCGTGCCATTCTGCTGACGTATATCGGCGTGAAGGGGTCCTTAGGTGGTGTTTGCATATAAAAATAAAAAAAGGATCGGATTTAAAAAAAAAAAATAGAATTTAAAAAAAGGTATACAACAATACATTCATATTCATTTAAAATGTATGATATTTCAAATTTCCATTCGGTGCACCCCAAAATACAACTATGTTACAAGAGCAGATATAATAGGCACAAACAAATGCAGCTTTTTATCCAAATGCATCAAATATATTTTCTAAACTCAAGAAGTGCAAGGACTTGGTGTCAGCCATTTGCAGTCCCTCTACAGCAGTGGTTCTCAACCTTTCTAGTGCTGTGACTCCTTGATAAAATTCCCCAAGTTGCGGGGACCCCTAACGGTAAAAAAAAAAATTGTAGCGTGGGTTGTCAGCGTCCAAGGCAAGTAATTTGTGCCCCTAACCCACGGACATTTAGCGATCCCCTTATGGTACATTTGAGGATGTACCCCTCTCTTTGTTCTTTTCTTTCCCCTTTTTTCCCCCATCCCTCTCTCTAGCCCTTTTTCTTTGTTCCTTCCCCTCTTTTTCTCTCCGCTCCATGTAGTGCGGGTGCGGCTAATAGGATCAGTGGCAGTGCTGGGAGGAGTTCTGGTCAGTCAACTTAGGTGCTCTTAATCAAGGTCATCTGCTGATCTAAAAACTGTAGTGGGGACTTTTAATGGCAACTATAATCACAGGTAGTGTTACTCCGCATCCACGGTGTCTCAGACTTTTTGGTGTCTCGTAGCAGTGACACCTATGCTGAAATCAGGAGATAGGGTCTCCTCCAGCCTCTCCCACCTCACATTCCTCATGTCAGCTGACTTCTAGTCTCAGCCTCCCAGCCATGCCGTGAACTGAATGGGTGGCTGCGGGCTCCAGGAACAGCCCAGGATTTGGTGACCCCCCTGGCAAATCATCATTTGACCCCAAGGGGGTCCTGACCCCCAGGTTGAGAAACACTGCTATACAGTATATCCTATCTGGACTGTGAGACGCAGTAACAGCACAAGGAACCAATCAGCTTATGTGCTGACATGAAGCATGATATTGGGAAGAGAAAACAGAGCGATAGAGTTCATTGCTGTTTTTTTTCCTTTTTTCACTTTTTAGCAAAAGGCTGGGGCAGGTCCAGGGCTCAAAGGAAGAGGGCTGAATGATGCTGCTGTCAGATTAAGGACCTCTAGCATTGAAGGTGAATATTGCAGCATAAGGTAGATTTGTTATTCTATCTTTTAAAGAGCTACATCATTTCTGTCTTATTTTTGCTTGCCATTTTGCTAGAAATCTAATTACAGACTGCATCAAATATGTAATTTTCTACTTTGCCCATAATTCCACCTTAATATACAGGCCATACAGGAATAATCATAGGTTGCCCGTACTTATCTTCTCAGTGTTTCGTGTCACCCTGACTCCCCACTAGAGTCCTGTAAAACACATGGTACTTCTAAGTATGGAGAACAGGTTACATTATGTCCTGACTTCCACAGTTCAGTGCTGAATGTCCAAATACCCAGCCCAAGCATTGGCATCTGTGGGTGGAGAGACTTTATTGGATGGAGAGGATTTGTGTTGGGAGGGTTTTGAGAGGGAGGGGGGGTTTGTGGTGAGCAGGGGAGAATTTGTGCTGGAAGAGAGGATGGGGGGTAGGTGATTTTGTGAGGTAAGATTTCTACCTGGAGGAGTGACAGGGGCAGGAGCATGGGGCTGGAGCGGAAATTGGGGGGACGGGACAAATATTTGTGCTGAAAGAAGGCATTTCAGGAGGTGGGAAATTGTTAGGTGTAGGTGGCTTTTTTGTTTGGGGAGAATACAAAGGGAACTACTACTCTACTACTACTACTACTACTACTACTACTACTCTCTGTGCATTACATCTTCCTGACCCCTGCAATCTTGTGCAAACACGTTGTTTGATGGGTTGTGCGAAATCTTTAAATTTCACAAACAAATCCTCAGAAAGGAGCTGTGTGTTAGTGGGAGTCCTGACTCTACCGTAGTCCAAGGGAGGGGGGCGAGCACGAGACTCCACACCAGGGAGAAAGCCTTGCATTACTGTGTGGAGTTACAGACAGAAGAACAGGAAGTGAGGATTTATCAGAAGAAATAAGGACATTTAAAAGCAAAATCGAAGGATGAGGTATATGAAGGAGGACTGCACTAAGGTAAAGGAAGCTATTTAGGAAAAAAAAAAATTGTACCTTTACAACCCCTTTAACCACTTGCCTACTGTGCACCTACACCCCCTTCCTGCCCAGACAAAATTTAAGCTTCCGGCACTGCGCTATTTTTTGCGCTATAAACAAAAATAGAGCGTCAATTTTGAAAAAAAATCTATATTTTTACTTTTTGCTATAATAAATATCCCCAAAAAATATATTTAAAAAAAAATGCACTCCAAACAGGCTCTAGAGAGCCAGAGATATCCACTATTGAATGGTGCCCTCTGCTTTGTCACTGTAAATGCTGTGCTTATTTTCATGATCAATAAAGAGCTCCTGTCTGAGCATTCAATGTGTAGGTGATGTTCCACTATTGAAGAATTATGAGTGGTGCCATCTGCTTTGTTACTGCAGCATGATGTTTGTACAGGCTGTGTGCATTTTTGTGATCAATAACTATGGTCCTGTATGAGCATTTAATGTGACAGGTATGTTCCACTAATCAAGACTTGTATGGGTGGCACCATCCGCAGCACTTGGTTTGTATAGGCTGTGTGCATTTTTATGATCAATATAAGGGTTCCTGTTTGAGTATTCATTGTGCCCATGATGTTTCACTATTGAAAATGCCATAAAGTGCCACTTACCTTCTACTGTAAAGACCCACCACCCCAGTGGGTATTGGAGTCCTCAGAAAATCTTACCAATACCGATGTACCCCTACCCTCTGCCTTTAGCCAGACTCCAACAGGCTTTGGGGGGAGGGGGTCTCTTGGTCTGTGTAAATATTAAAGTGTTTCTAAAGTCTGAAGGTTTTACCTTCATCCATTCTATGCATGAATTTAAAAACCTTGTGTAAAGCGACATGCACAAGAGCATTAGCTCTCAGGGACTCTCCCTCCTCATTGAGTGAAACATTGACGCCTGCTTCTGTCAATCGCAGCCAGACAGCCAATGAGGAGAAAGAGGGGGTTGGGTCGAGTCATGGCTCTGTGTCTAAAAGGACACACAGAGCAGAAGCTCGGAAGCATGTCTGCTTCGGTGCCCCCATTGCCAGCTGCTTGCTTTGGGGGCACGTTACAGGAGGTAGGGCCAGGAGTGCCGACTGGGGAGCTGTGAAGAACGGGATCGGGGGTGCTCTGTGCAATACCACTGCACAGAGCAGGCAAGTATGACTTGTTTGTTATTTAAAAAATAAAATGCTGCCTTTAATATCACTTTAACTTTGCATAGGAGGATTATGAGCACCAGTGGTATATTAGAGAAGTGAGTTGGCATTGTTAAGGTAGGATGTGGCACCCCATGGTATACAATTTAGGATTACGTTTGCGGTACTTCTACTGTGAAGGGACACTTTGGGTTGCATTTGGGTTATTTATGTGGTCAGCTTAGATGCAAATAATACGTCTGCTGTAACCCAGTTATACAATCAATAAAAATATCCTTAAATGTATTTTATTTAGTACAGTAGTCTGTCTTTTTATTAGCCTCCAGCAGTTTTCTGATGAAGAGAAGTAGTGTAAGCTGAATATTACATTGCACAGGGGGCTGGAAATGAGAAGGGAAAAGCAATTAGATACCCTCATCTGTATGTTGCTCTTTTCTCATAATCCAAGCTGTATTGCTGAAACTGCAGTAGAAAAAAGTGAGTTCAGAACTTATCTGTGTTTTTAGCAATCTGCCTAAAGTTCTGCTTTAAGCAAAGCATACCGATTTATCTACTAATGAAAGTAGCAGAGAATTGGTATTAGCCATATCTCATACCATCTACAGCAACTGCCTTAGACAATCAGATGGTCCAGGAATACAGACAGATGTATCACTTGCAGCAGAGGTTTGATTGATGGAAGTCTGTTAACATTCAGTGATACAACATAAGTAGCAAACATAAAAGCTTAAGAGCTTATTTATTAATGTACAGAGTATAATAAATCCAGACTAAAAAAAAAACATCCGTTACAGCTCCCAGTGGTTCTATTAACACAGAGAAAGACTTGCTTACCTATTATCAGTTGCACAACCTTTTAGCTCCCAAATCATTCTAAAAATTTAAGAAAAAAGTACAAGCAATAAAAGAAAAAATAACAGACAGACAATCCAATAATGGAAAATAGAGTTTCAAAGCTGGATACTACTGATTTAAAATATGAAATAAAGCTGTAGTAAAACCAGTAGCTGTTGTGATAAGCAGTGAGGGAGTATTACAGCGCTACCAAGAAGTGGGGAAAGGGGGAAAGGGAGGGGGTACGGCTGCGGCACTAAAAGGTGTATCAGACTATAAAAGATTTCGAGAAAAGTGTAGTGCTGCACTGTAAATGGGAAATGGAGTAATTGTTTAGAGGAAGTGTAGCAAATACTTATATGTGGAAAAATACAGTCTGACTACTGATCATGATGACAATCCAGTGAAAAAACATATAACATCAAAATGAATGAACGTGCTACAGTGCAGCTATATCTAGCTGACAGGGGTGTAACAATTCAAAATTCCAGTACTGGTAAGTATATCCTCATAATAAAGTGTAGTACAATAAAAAAAATGGCGTACCATTACAAAATAAGGTGAACAACGTGCATAACACAACACACAAAAGTGACTGAAATAGGCTAAGTTAAATGTCCATGCAACAAAAGCCTATAAACATAGCAAAAAAGGAGTCCAAAATAAAAGTGCTGGTGTAGATGCCAAAATCCACCATGAAGAAAAAATAGGTTTCCAGTGTTCTCTTCAGAGTAAGTAAGGATGTCCCCTTACCTTACTGCTGTAAGGTAACAGCATATAAACCCAAGCACACTTTCTGATTGTATCCGCATAAGATGTTATCCAGATGGACTGCAATTAAAGAGATAGATCCCTCTCGGTAGTCACGTCCGAGGAGTAACAGTGACTCGCACCCAGGGAGATCGAGTGGCAATAGTGTAGTATTGTTTAAAAAATGTTTATTAACAAATTAATACACTAGGGTACTCACATAGCTGTGATAAAATCAGGCATGTAAATAAGAAAGTACGTTCGCCGACGTCACCTCCGGTGGACTCTTTATTACACGGCTTGTTGTAGTGTTGTATGTCACCACGTTCTTGAAGCCAACATCCCGTCGGAAAAAAATTAACGGTTTACGTGGCATTAGGGTCTGCAGAATACAGGGAGCCTTGATAGGGCCTGCAGTTTACACATTTATTTGGAAATGGGTGCAACGAAACCTTTGTTTTTAACTCGTACTGTCAAGCCCTGTACACACGGTCAGGAATCCCGCCGGGAAAAAAAAGTCGGTTTTCCTGGCGGGATTTTTGGCAAGCTTGCCTTGCAAAGTCATGCATACAGATTGCCACTCAAAGGAACCACTGTTCTTTTGAATGGCAAGAACGCCGTGACATCGACTACGACGAGCCGGCGCTCGTCACATTTGATGCCATCCCCATCTTGCTATGCCCCACACTAAGCTTGTATGCTACAACACATGCGTCAAAGTCTTATCGAGCATGCGTGGGTTTACCTCGGACAGGTAAGAATACAGACGACCGGTTTTCTCGGCAGGAAACACGGTAGGTTCTCTATTTTTCCCAGGCAGCCTGTCGCCCAGTACATGTTACGTTCAAAGAACTTCATCAGCGGGGTGTCACACCCCGCTGATGAAGTTCTTTGAACGTAACATGTACTGGGCGACAGGCTGCTTTTAATGACGTCACCCGCCCTGCTGAATGAACCACATGACATGCTGTTTTTATCATGATGTTTGTGAGTATATCGCCTTTTAAATAAATGCCTATGCCTGGTTACAAAATGGAGAGCTCTTAGATCGTTTTTCCCTTATCTTCCCGGTGTTTTACCTATGTTTATGCCGAGTATGGAGCTATTGTAGCCGTCTCTGTGGAAATTGGTTTAACTCTCTGAAGAGGAAGTGTACTTTGGGGCTATTATCGATTGATTTCTCTTCTTATTCTGACCTACTGCTAATACCAGGGGTCAGAACTGGAGGTGAGCGTGTATAGTGAGACATATGGTGAAGGGATTGTCACATGTTTATTCTGTGGATCTGACACTGGTGGATCATCCCCTCTGGACTTTTTTCACTTGCCACATGCTTATTGAAATATTTTTTATTTTTACTTATTTTTTTATATATATGAATTGATTAGTCCTAAGGACTTTTTTCACTTGCCACATGCTTATTTAAATATTCTAAATTTTGCTTATTGTTTATATTTATGAATTGATTATAATTAATTAATTTATCTATTCATTTGTGATTTGCGCTGCACTGTTTAGTTTTTCATTAGTTAGAGGGTTAAGACAAACCATTTACTACTGACAGGGGTGCTTACAATGGTAAGCTTTTATTTAGTTATGTAAAAACGTAATCCCAAAAGGGAAAAGAACTGTTGCTATAACTGCTTAAAAAGTGTTAGTGGAACCCGCGGACAAAAAGCCTAGTGCAGAGGGGCTGCATATTTGCGTACGGTTGGAACAAATTTGAGAGCTACTGTATAAACTGCACAATACTAAAGGTACCATGTGACTACTCAGTGCCAATGATTTCTAGGATTGCCTAGAGTTACTAGGCAATCATGTCTGGTCATAGTTATTTTCCCTATAATTAAAGTAATACTAGATTTTATAGGCACAATTGTGTTTCAGTACATTTGAACTAAAGAGTTTTTCGATGCATATAGAGAGGAAGATGCTCATGGCGTAGTAATGAAAACAAAAAAAAAACGTCAATAAGATTACAGTATAGAAAATGTCCAATCTAATTATTTCAATAAATAAATACAAGAAGCTGCTATAGGCAGTAGGATCATAAGCCAGGTAGCACATATTTCACAGCAATTATTATTAGATTCCTGTTACAGGGAGGACAGCCGTTACTTTGAAAGCCATATACCCCACATTTCCAATACAACAACTTTACAGGAAATGCTCCCAGCATAAACACTGCACATCCAAATCATTTTATGTCTTTGGACTTGATGGGGCTGTGTACAGCAGATTTTCCAATGAAGAGCCTCAGATGTGTGACCCCAATTACAATAGATAATGTATCTGGGAAGCCGCCACAGAGCACGGCGAGGATCTATTTTTAAGGCGATCTGCCTTCAAAGTGTATTAAATTGTTGTATTGCAGCTTTCTCCTTTTGTTTCCACTTTGATTGGCTTTCCCATCAACAATATTCAAAGCAGATGAAAGCTGCACTGTGGTCATGGATATCTTTTATCTTCTATTAATATGGAAATTGGAGAAAATCGACCAATTCCACGACAATAAATGACAGAGAAATGAGTTTCCAAAAAAAACGAACAGAAGGTCCAGTTCTCTTCAAAAGAAAGTGACTGCCTGTCTGTTGATTTCCTAAGTCTATCTAATTCAAGACAGATACTGAAGCCAATTTAAAAGAAAAGCAAAAAAGACAGGTATTCTAGCATACTGTATTTCTCGGAGAACACTTGCTGATGAGAATTCTATCATCCATATCTGCTGAATCTGCAGTTCACCTATGACTAGCCTGGTTGAAAACTGGCTGGATGATTTATTCTCCTCTATTGGTTGGCACATAGTACAAGTCTGCAATGTATCATAGCTGCTTAATGGGTGCAGTGAGACACTTTGCAGCATCGGAGATACCCCATACACTACAATGTAAATAGATAAATGTGGTGACACTTTCTGCTGGGCAAGGAGGCTAAATGTGTAATCTGTCAGTGGGCCAGCAAAGTTTTTCATTTCTGTGAACATTGTAGTCCGGCCCACGTTCTGGTTTAATGTGACCTCCCTGGTAATTTGAATATATATGTCTTTTGTGGCCCTCAGGGCCACAAAAAATATATACTGTATTTATTTGCGCTGCCTCTGATGGGGACAGGGAGGAGGTGGGACGAGTGCCATCAAAATAACATACAAGACAATCTCCTGTTTACTTGGCAGCTTCTGTATTAGGAAGTCCCGTCTCCTGGGCTGCCATTGGACGACTGTTCTATCTATCATAGGAGGCGGGACTTTGTATTAAAGAGTCTGCCAGGTAAACAGGAGATTGTCCTGTATGTAATCTGTTGGCGTTCGTCCCGATCCCCTCCAAAGCTGCAGATGGGCTTTGATCAGGCTGCACTGATGGCAATGGTGAGGCTGCATTCAGAGGCTGCATTCATGGCAATGGTGAGGCTGCAGATGGGCACTGACCCTTATTTTGCTTCACAGTTCTTAATTAAAAATGTTATTTTTTTGCCTGAAACTTCCATTTTAAAGTTAAGGTGCGAGTTATACGCCAATAAATATGGTATATCCAAATAACACGCCTGAGTTATCTGTTCACCACACACAACCAAAAAGGCAAGAGACTTCTTGTTGGGCCGTGTATTAGTGCTTGAACAAAAACCCTTAGACTGAATTTGAATGGTTCAAAGAATTTCAGGTAAAATGGTCAGCACTCACGCATGTTTACTTCATCAAATCTGTCCCTCTTTGAAAAAACTTTGGACACGCCTGCTGTAGACACTGTTGGAAACTCATATTGGAAAATAATTATTAGGGTTCAGTCTCTCACCAAGCAATAATTGTGCAGGTCTTGTAACCAAAAATATTAGATCATAAGGAAATTACAGATGTTAGCGGCAACCTACTGAAAATAGAGGTTACTATAAGGCCTCATTCACACTTCAGTACGTTCAGGTCCGCCTGTCAGTTTTGACGGCGGACCTGAATGGGCGCTCCATGCATCTCTATGGAGTGTCGGGTGACATCCGACCTGATCTCCCGCTGAGCTGGCGGACGCAGGTGGACTCCATCGGGACGGACTGCGACGGAGTCCGCCATGTGTGAATGAGGCCTAAAACATATTAGATGTACTTTATTGAATAATCATTTTATAAATTTACAATATACCACACCAAAAAATTAATTTATACACCTTCACCTTATTTAAACTTGACAACTTTGTCAAAAACACTGTAGACTTTACCCAACGGTCCTTCATTTTCATCTTGCATTGATTCTGGGCACCAGATTCACCTACAGTAGTGGTTCTCAACCTGGGGGTCGGGACCCCCTCGGGGGTCAAATGATGATTTGCCAGGGGTCACCAAATCCTGGGCTGTTCCTGAAGCCCACACTGCTCTCCCAGCCTTTTTGTGGCTGCCCAACAGGGCTGTCCCTGGAGCCTGTGGCCACCCAGCTGGGCTGTTCCTGGCCGCCTACTCGGCCTCTTCGCAGCCGCCCATTCAGTTCACAGCATGGCTGGGCAGCAGAGAATAGAGGCCCGCTGACTGGTGAGGATTGTAAGGTGGGAAGGGCTGGAGGAGACACTATCTCCTGATTTCAGCATAGCTGTTACTGCTACGAGACACCAAAAAGTCAGAGACATAGTGCAGCCAGAGACAGAGTGAGTAACACTACCTGTGATTAGAGTTGCCATTAAAAGTCCCCACTACGGTTTTGATGCGATGGTACATGGTACCAGCGAGGATGGTGACATATGTTCCTGGCGCTTCCTCTCTATGTTTCAGGGTATGTGGCATGGAGGGAACGGTATACCATATATGGTGGGTATGCCCGAAAGTCAGGCGATTTTGGATTCGCACCTACAACTTTATCTATTCATTGACCCAAGTGAATTTGACCAAATCGCCACAGCAGGCACTACTAGGAAGCCCACTGGAGGGAGTGCAGGACCATACAAGGAAACATATTTATTTTATTTTTACTGCATCTAGGGTGGCGATAGCTAGGTCCTGGAGGACGTCCATGATCCCCTTTGACTTGGTGAAGGCTAAGTTGTCGTGGATCATGATCAATGAACGCCTTTTGGCAATACTTTTGGATAAACAGCCCTTCTTTGACAAAGTCTGGGAACCTTGGATAAATTACCTGTCTGAGGGATTATGATATATTAATACGGTTTAGTGGAGAACAACAGGGGTGCACATCTTTCCTCCTTCTACTTCTTCCTCTCCTTTTCTTCTCTTTTCTCTCTTTCCTTTCACATTCCTTTCTTCTTCTATGGTTCAATTGAAGGGCCGAGATGGGAGCTTAGGCCACATAGTGTTGTGGTGTGGATCCCTCCTCTTCCTCTTCATGAGGCCTGTAGAGTTTCTATTTGTTGTTTCTTTTTATTTACTCGCAATAGGTTTCTCATGTAGTTTGTGGAGCTGGAGATTGTGGAGATGAGAGATACAATGGGAACCCTTGTTAAGATAAGTATTATCTCTCTTGTCTCTGGTGTTGTTGTGTTTTTTTTTTGTGACATTTAATATATGGAAACAATCCCCTGATGTAAACTATATTTTGCTTTGTAAACTTGATATTAATAATTTTAAATAAAAATTATTGGAAAAGAAAAGTCCCCACTACAGTTCTCAGATCAGCAGATGACCTTCATCAAGAGCACCCAAGTTGGCTGATCAGAACTCCCCCCAGCACTGCCACTCATCCCAACTCCCCCCACCAAGATGTAATAGAAGGAATAGAAATAGAGAATACATGGAAGGGAGAGGAGAAGAGGGGGAGGAAGAAAGAAAAAGCAAGAGAAAGAATAAGAGAAAAAACAAGAAATAAGGATAGAGAGAAATAAAAGGGAAAGAAAGAAGAACAAAGAGAAAGAGGAGTGATACATCCTAAAATGTACCATAAGGGGTTTTAATATGGTACGAGTGGAAGGGACTTAGGGAGCACTAAATGTCCGTGGGTAAGGGTAGCAAATTAGTTGTCTTGCCTTAGGTGCTGACAACCCACGCTACGAAAATCCTACTGTTAGGGGTACTCACAACTTGGGAAATGATATCAAGGGGTCATGGCACTAAAAGGTTGAGAACCACTGATCTACAGTATTCGGCAAAATATGATCACTAAGACCCAATCTACTAGCATTTCTTGTCCATACAAATATGTAAGCAAAAGGGTCCCAAGTGCCAAACTTAACACATCTAGAAATGATAAAATATGTCTTTTAGGTGAATCTGTACTAATTAGGCTTTTGCAAGAATCAGAACTTTACATTTTACTTTATTGCAATTGTGCAGGCTTACATCTGAAACATTTATACCTGCTCCCTTATTTAGGTTTGAGTATGCTCTGTGACTAATGCTTCAAAGTTCAACTTAGATCTTTCAATAGCTTCCTAACAACTCGCTGACCCTGCCCGCTATTTCACTGCTTCTGAGAACGCAGTGTTTGATGAAAGGCAGCAAATGTCAGACCTTAGACGACCTCTGAATTACAGAAACAAAAATAACGTGTCAAATTCATAAAAATCTATATTGTATGGAGAAAAGTATATCATATATATACACACACACACACACACATATACATACACACACATATACATAGGAAAAGTGACTATGTTGCTCATCCATAAAGACACACAGACATGGGTACATAGTGGATGAGATTGAGAAAAGACACAAGTCCAACCTATTCGTGTGATTATATGTCAGTATTACATTGTATATCCCTGTATGATTATATGTCAGTATTACATTGTATATCCCTGTATGTTGTGGTCGTTCAGGTGCTTATCTAAAAGTTTTTTTAAACTATCGATGCTCCCCGCTGATACCACCACCTGTGGAAAGGAATTCCACATCTTTGCCGCTCTTATTTTTATTTATTTTTTGATGTCACAATGTAGAGTATAAGATTTCCTATCATCTGTGCCACACAGAGTTAATCCAGATCTGAGAAATCCTCTTTTAATGTTCAGTAAAAATGAACAGCCTTCCAGATAAAAACCTGCCTAAATAAAAAGTCAGTTTTCTCTCTTCTTGCTTTGAGTGAGAGGTTATTTACATATCTAGCTAGGACATGTTTATCATATGTTATGTTTTGTTTATCATAACATGAGGTGATATAACATCATAACACATCCTAGTAATATACAATGAACTTTGGATCACCTCTTGTTATGATAAACATGTCCAAGTTAGATACTGTATGTAAATAACCTGTTACTGAAAGCAATAACAGAGAAACAGACTTTATAATTTGGCAGGTTTTTATCTGGAATTCTGTTAATTTGCACTGAACATTAAAAGAGGATAACTCAGCGCTGGATTAACGCTGTGTAACAAGACTGGGCACAGATGATAGGAAATCGTATACTCTACATTGTGACATAAAAAAAGAAAACAATTTTTTTTGGGTTTACATCCACTTTAAGATTAAACCTCTTTTCTTCTAACTTAAATAAGTGGCCATGTGTTTTATTAAACTTCCTTAACCAGTTAAACACGGCCCCATAGCCGAGGACATCCCCTGGGGCGCGCACACGGGAATGTCCGATTGCTGATAGCGGGCGTTTACCACGTGATCGCTCCGTCCAATGACAGAGCGATCACATGTGAACAAACCGGCGTCATTTGATGACGCCGGTTCCTCCCTCCTCTCTCTGTACCGATCAGTACAGTGTGAGAGGGGAGGGGAGAGAGCGGGTGTCAGCAGCGCTGTGGCTAGATCTGTGACTATTGCAGTCACAAATCCAGCCATCCCTGCAATACCCCGCACAATACTCTGCAATACCCCATGCGCAATACTCTGCAATGCCCCCTGCGCAATACTCTGCAATGCCCCCTGCGCAATACTCTGCAATGCCCCCTGCGCAATACTCTGCAATGCCCCCTGCGCAATACTCTGCAATGCCAACTGCGCAATACTCTGCAATGCCCCCTGATCGATACAGTGTGAGAGGGGAGGGGAGAAAGCAGGTGTCAGCAGCGCTGTGGCTAGATCTGTGACTATTGCAGTCACAAATCCAGCCATCCCTGCAATACCCTGTGCAATACTCTGCAATACCCCTGCGCAATACTCTGCAATGCCCCCTGCGCAATACTCTGCAATGCCCCCTGCGCAATACTCTGCAATGCCCCCTGCGCAATACTCTGCAATGCCCCCTGCGCAATACTCTGCAATGCCCCCTGCGCAATACTCTGCAATGCCCGGAAAATACTCTGGGGAAAAAAAATGCGTTTTAACCACTTCCGGCCCGCCGGCCGTCATATGACGTCCTTGACTTTGTGCAGGGATATCTGAATGATGTCTGCAGCTACAGGCATCATTCAGATATAATTTCTTTCAGCCGGCGATTCCCTACACCATAAGAATGATCATGGCGGCTGTTCCGCCTCTTGATCGCTCTTATGGGAGTCGAAAGAAAACATCCTCCCTCCAGTTGCCCTCCGGTGCTTCGAGTATGAAACGTGATCACCCTAGCAACCAAGGCCTGAGGTGTGCCTTGGCCTAGCTGGACGGTATGCCTAGAAGAGGGCATGTTTAATTGAAGAAGTGTAGAGAACACACCAGTGGAGTAGCGTGCGCCTGGAAGGCAAGCATACACGTATCCGTTATGACAGGAGAACCCATGACTTGAGACATAAGGAACCCTCTATGGAACCTGCGAAACTGCTCAGAACGACCCATGAAAGATGGACCGAGCCTGATGCCCAAGACAACCCCACCATAAGGAATGGGGGAAATAAAGCAAGGGCCAAGCGGATTGAAATCTTTCAACCGGGCACTATCCACGCTGATGTAGGGAAGTGAGAGGGTAAGTTGCAAAAAGGACAACAGGCAGGAGACTGAGTGTCAGCTACCTGGAAGGCAGATAAGACCAATGCACTGGCAATAGCATCGTGACACATGGGAACCAAGCCAGACTCGGATTCGGGAATATAAACTAGCAAACAAGACAACAGATCACCAGACATGCAACGATCACAACCCCCTCAGCACCTACCTAAGAACGAGAACATGAGCAGGAACATCGAGACCACTGCGCGTGAATGAACTAAAGACGGCCCCCCACCCCTATGTGATTGTTAAATGAGCCCGAGTAACCTGCGGCGCAGACACAGGCGATAACTGAACACTCAGGGCTGGTGAACCCACGGAGGGTGGTGGGTGGTCTTATAGGTGTAAGAGTGAACGTGCATCGTATGACGTATGGTATACGGGCGAGAAGATTGTGGGCGACAATCATTAAAAACAAAACCTCAGCCCGTATGGATCTGTAGACGTGACAGATCCCGAGATGCGAATATTAGCTAACTAACCCAGTTGCAACATGACAGGGGCAGGACGCTGTGACGGAAGCCCCCCGGGGCAGGACGCTGTGGCGGAAACCCCCGGGGCAGGACGCTGTGGTGGAAACCCCCGGGGCAGAAACGCTGTGACGGAAACCCCCGGGGCAGAAACGCTGTGACGGAAATGCTATGACAGAAACCCCTGCCTGACACGAGTGCTACACATGCTCCAAACGTTCTGACGCTGCGATGGAACGCATGACAGAAAAGCTGGGCCAGAGAGCCTGACAGAAATGCTGGGCAGAACGCATGACAAGCTCTGGGGCAGAAACGCATGACAGAAACTCCGGGGCAGAAACGCATAACAGAAACTCTGTGGCAGAAATGCATGACAGAAACTCCAGGGCAGAAACGCACGACAGAAACTCCGGGGCAGAAACGCACGACAGAAACTCCAGGGCAGAAACGCACGACAGAAACTCCAGGGCAGAAACGCACGACAGAAACTCCAGGGCAGAAACGCACGACAGAAACTCCAGGGCAGAAACGCACGACAGAAACTCCGTGGCAGAAACGCACGACAGAAACTCTGTGGCAGAAACGCACGACAGAAACTCTGTGGCAGAAACGCACGACAGAAACTCTGTGGCAGAAACGCACGACAGAAACTCCAGGGCAGAAACGCACGACAGAAACTCCAGGGCAGAAACGCACGACAGAAACTCCGGGGCAGAAACGCACGACAGAAACTCCGGGGCAGAAACGCACGACAGAAACTCCGGGGCAGAAACGCACAACTCTGGGGCAGAACTGAAAGTACACTGAAAACGCAGGGACAGAACGGTATGACAACCGCTATGGTAGAACGCAGGGACAGAAACGCAGTGACAGGACGCTGTGACGACTGCAGCAATGTGTGAAAACCACCAGCGCAACCTGTGGGAGGACAACCCAACCCCCCCTGCAGAAATGGAGGACAAACTCCCCCCCACCATGCTGCCAGAGTGACCCCGGAGATGAAAGGTGGACAGCCTCCCCCCTCATGCTGCCAACGTGACCCCAGGATTACCCCCCCATGACAGCGTGTCAAACGGGGGCCATCTGGAGGAGAGATCGGGTGCATGGATGCCCCCCCATGACAGCGGGCGGCCAACTGGAGTGATCGGGTGCATGCCCCCCCCTCTTGCAGCAGCGTGCACCGTGCTCCCCCCCGCCATGCTGCAGCTTGGTCCCTTGGACAACCCCTCCTATGCTGCCAGCGTGACCCTGTGACACGGAGGGTGGACAGCCCCCCCCATGCTGCCAACATGAGCCTGGAAGAGTGGGTGGACGGCTCTCCCCCCCACGGCAGCGGCGTGGACGAGCGGGCGTCCCAGAGAAGGGGGCGGATGGACGCCCCCCCCAGCGTGAGCCCGTACACAGACAGGGAGGAGTGGCGTCCCGCAAGATGCCGGCGTGCGGAGGAGTGGTAGGGTGGATGGATGGCCCCCCCGTCAGCAGCGTGCACCCGGAGTAGAGAGTGTCCCCCCCTCTGTGAGCCCAGACAGAAGTAAGACGGGGTAAACGAGTGAGCGGGCGGGCAGTCCTGCAGGATACCGCTTTAGCCCCGGGAGAGTGGGATGGTGGGTGGCGGGGCTCCCGCTCCCCCCCCCCATACCGCCCGGAGAACGCACAGTGAGAAGCAGCCCCCCCCCTTCAGGATTAATGCAGGAACATGTGGACGGCGGCGGCCACCCGCATGACGGTCAGCAAGCATACCAGCAAAATCAAAAATGACAAATATGATGCAGTCTGTGGCTAGCATTAACACAGCAGTCTGTTTTTTTACCCCCCTTTTAACATAGTTGTATTACCTATTGATACTGTGGGGTTGATTTACTAAAGCTGCCGAGTGCGAAATCTGGTGCACTTCTGCATAGAAACCAATTAGTGTACAGGTTTTATTGCCAAATCTTAATTGAACAAGCTGAAGTTATAAGCCAATAGTGATGAGCGCTTCAAAAGGGTCTAGGTGACAATCAGGTCCTGTTGAACCAGTGAGAAGGTATACTGGATAGTGGATAAAATGCACAAAACAGTCTTAAACTGGCACAAAACAGTCTTAAACTGGTGGTGTGATGGTGGGCTGGGTGATTAGATGGTGAGAATCTTTGCTCTGGATGCTTATCTATATCTAGGAATCCACACAGGTGTTGTAGTTCCCTTACCTTGAGGGCGCTATATAAGAGCATATAGTGTGGGTCATCCGGAATTGGAGATCTCGCTTTCCCAAATAGGTTCCCTCTCATACATTCAAGTGGCTACGATAATCCAGGCTCAGCAGTCCACCGGGTAGATGTGGTGGGTATGGAGGAAGATAAAGAAGATATCTCCAATGGTGAAGTAAGTTGGAACCAGCGGATATGGTTTATTGTTAAAAATCGTATGCAAGATAAAAATCAAAAAACAAATAGATACAGCTATGGAGACGGAGCGATCGTACTACCGCCTCGATTCTATTGGCCTCCGGCTTGTGCGGGTGTCACGTGATCTCGACTTCCCTACGGCGTTACGTCACGTGCCTCGTGACTTCATCAGGGGATTCCTATTGGTTGTCGAGCCATGGCTTAAATGTACTAGAAACCGGATGTAAACACGTCCCAATAACGGGACTTCAAGAAAATGGCGGCGTGTTTACATCTGTTGACACAAAGCTTTGCAGTGGAATAACGTCCTTGCAGGATGTCTCCAATTTACAAGCCGACCTCAATGCTCTGTCTAATTGGGCGACTAAGTGGCAGATGAGGTTTAATGTTGATAAATGTAAAGTTATGCACTTGGGGGCTAAGAATATGCATGCATCATACATGCTAGGGGGAGTTCAACTGGGGGGATCTATAGTGGAGAAGGATCTGGGGGTTTTAGTTGATCATAAGCTCAATAATGGCATGCAATGCCAAGCTGCAGTTTCCAAAGCGAGCAAAGTCCTATCTTGTATTAAAGCGGAGCTCCACCCAGGAAAACAAAATTTTCCCATGTTGTTTAAAAAAATAAAAACCTGAAAAATAAAAATAAAAATACTCACTCGAAATACCTGTTGCTATGCGGAAGTCCGTAATCTGCCTCTTCCACTCTGCGGTGCCTTTTCTTCTTGTCCTTCTGCTTGTGAATGGGGCGCGCTGCTTTCTGGGAACTGTGTGTGTTCTCGGAGAGCAGCGCGCCCATTCACAAGCCAGCGTGAGACTCACGCAGGCGCAGTAGGAAATGGGCAGTGAAGCCGTACGGCTTCACTGCCTGTTTCCCATAGTGTGAATGGCGGCGCGGAACCCGGAGCGATCGTGGGACCGGCATCGGGGGGCCCATCAGCGCGGGCAAGTAGGACAAGGTAAGTGTCCTTATTTAAAGTCAGCAGCTACACTGTTAGTAGCTGCTGACTTTAAAAAAAAAAATCGCGGCTGGAGCTCCGCTTTAAGAGAGGTATGGACTCCAGGAGATAGAGATATTATTTTGCCCCTGTACAAATCATTAGTAAGACCTCATCTGGAATATGCAGTCCAGTTTTGGGCACCAGTTCTCAAAAAGGATATCGGAGAACTGGAGAAAGTGCAGAGAAGGGCAACTAAACTGATAAGAGGCATGGAGGAGCTCAGCTATGAGGAAAGATTAGAAAAACTGAATTTATTCACTCTTGAGAAGAGGAGAAAAAGGGGGGATATGATCAACATGTACAAATATATAAGAGGTCCATATAGTGAACTTGGTGTTGAGTTATTCACTTTAAGGTCAACACTAAGGACAAGAGGGCACTCTTTACGTCTGGAGGAAAAGAGATTTTACCTCCAAATACAGAAAGGTTTCTTCGCAGTAAGAGCTGTGAAAATGTGGAACAGACTCCCTCCAGAGGTGGTTCTGGCCAGCTCAGTAGATTGCTTTAAGAAGGGCCTGGATTCTTTCCTAAATGCACATAATATAACTGAGTACTAAGATTTGTAGGTAAAGTTGATCCGGGATAAATCCGATTGCCTCTCGGGGGATCAGGAAGGAATTTTTTCCCCTCCTGTAGCAAATTGGATCATGCTCTGCTGGGGTTTTTTGCCTTCCTCTGGATCAACTGTGGGTATGGAGTTGGGTGTATATAGATGTTTTTTAGGGTGAACCTCCTCTTTAATAAAACTACTGTAAAATGCCAGTCAAATGTCCTAACCAGATAAAGACATTCCATTCAAGCTGGATGTACCCCTGAAGTCAGGGAAGACACACTTCTAGCATCAAATTCAAACTAAATTAGCTGCACAAAAGAGTTTTCCAAGCCAATGGAAGTCATAAAATTCATATTATGATGTCTGCTCCTGGGCAGGGCTTTAAGTTTGGCTCACTGCAAGAATTGATATGTTGTTCCAGGCTATTATAAGACTTCAAAAATTCAATATACATTTCTAAACATGTCATACAGTGTATTCAAACACTTCAATTAGGCCATTGATAAGCTACCAATGCAAACAAAAAAAATGGAAAGACATATTCCCAGGGATACACAGTGCACAGCATAACACAGTACTCTATTCCACATTGTATTATCCTTGGTGCTAAAGCATCCTATTATTTCTGAGCAGGTTTCTCTAAAATGAAATAAAATAACCTTGTACGCCTACTGATAGATATGCGTACAAGAAAATTAGAAAATTGTACATGTATTTCCACATTCCATTGATACATTTCTCTTGTATAGAGATTTAGTTTTACTCAATTATATATTGCCAATGATTTTCTACAGCACTCTAAAGAGTACATACCATAGAACCATCCACACCTGTTCCAATGCTCAAATCACTGCATGTTCAAAACCAAGAGGGAATCATTTTTTTTTATCGCCCCCTCCCTCCACGCTCCTTTATACATTGCAATTATTTTTAATAGTATTTATGAAATTAAATGGATACTAATAATGGACAGATCAAAACTGGAGACAGTAAAGATTTTCTTTATCTGAAGTTTCCATACAGTGTCATGTTGGTAAAAAACATAATATAACTGAAGGTTTAAAAGCGGCACACCACTGTGAAAAAAGGTGAAATTATCTGCATGCAGAATAAAGTATATTACAAGGTTTTAACAGCGACACATGTAGTGCACCGCAGTGAAACATAGGAATAATAATGGTGTGCTAAATTAAATTTAATTGAAGGCTTTAATAGAAACATAAGGATAAAAGAAGCATGCATTGATAGTGACAGGCCTACAAGAGACTAAATTATAGTAATATGATCCTCTGAACAGCTGTAACTTAAAATACATAAGAACAAAATGGCTATTCTGTCATTGCATGAGCCCCCATATGAGCAAATGTATGGAATACACAAGCAGCAATCAGTCAACTGTATGTAATACGTAGGTAACAATGTACAAACAGGACAATACCCAGGTGACAAGGCAACTGTGACTATATGAAGGAAACAAACAGACAATCATGACTAAACTATTTGAGGGCAACAAACTGAAAATTGGGACAACATGCATACAGCATTTGTAATAACACATAGGCATACGTGACTGTCAAGGATCCCAAAGCAGTATTGAGATTCCAGACCACAAAAATCTTTATTAAAAAAAATACAAAAATGTTTAAACCAACTGATGATCACATAACATGTCTGTGTAGGCTCCAGGATTAAATAATTAGAAATCTATACACAGCATGTTTATTTTATTTTTTTAAGCACCCCCCCCCCCCCCGTGAGTTCATTACATTCCACTGGAAGACCTTCTGTGAAAAGGACAGGAATCTAAGGATGTTAGGCCGAATACTGAACATATCCATGTTCCGGACAGTTAACAAACCATGATAACTAAAAATCATGTTAAACCAAACTAAAACCTTATATACAAGTGAATATTGTGCACGCACGCGAGGGAGGAGCGGCCCATGCCACGGACCCAGCAAGGGAGATGATGGGACGGAGGACGGAGTAAGAGACGCCAAACTAGCCGGAGCGGGAAGGGCAGCTGGGCGAACGCTGGCCCGATGAACCGCCGAATACACACCTCCTTTCCTCGATATGCGCCGGAGCATCTAGCGGCGCAGTGAGACCCCCCCGATCCCTCGGTTTCTTCCCATCCCCCCGGCAGCTGCGGAGCTGGTACGAGAAACCAGTAAGTAAGGAGCGCGGAAGTGAGCCGGGGACATTGGAAGCCTACCCCCCCTGGGAGAACCAGCGAGCAGGTAAAAAGTCTTTGTTCCACTCTCTTCCTACCCCCAGAGACGGTGAATCTGGTACACAGGCTGACAGCCTGCTGGTCTAAGGCAAAAGGAAAGGGTAAGGTTGCTGGATTGATTTACCCCCCCTAAAAAACCTGTTCCCCTAAAGCTACTTCATTGGAGTGTGTCTATGGAGAGGAGGACTATAGAAAGAGTACTAGAATGACTTTATATTAACTGGGTGTGATATGCTTGGGGACTACATTGAATGGATGGACGGCTTGGTTGAAATTATCAGGCTGGATTAATACTCTAACATTATAACACCCTGACAACAAGTGGAGGAGGGGGGTATGCGGTAAAACCCATAGATTGATTACTGACTGGGATGCGGGGGGGTAAAACCCAGCCCATGTGCAGGACAACTTTTTGGCAACTTAATATTTAGCCGCATTCCAGGGGTGTGTGATTTAAAGGGGTCGTGGTGGCCCCCAGACTGGCTCAAACTGGTGGAAAAGATACGGCGTCACCCTCCCCTGGGCGCCTAAATGACCCTAGATGGAACGTGCTCTTGGGGGACTAAGATAGGCAACAAGGCCCCAGAATAAGCCAGCCCCTATATAGCAGGTAGCTTTTTCAGGGGCGAGTGTTGTTGTCCCCCAATCAAGGACATAGCGGGAGGGTACAGGAGGCTGGGGGCAAAATACATAGCCGCATAGATAGCCCCATACATGAGGAGCCCCCAAGCCGACGAAGAGACCCTAGTTCAAAGGGAGGTGCACAGCTAAAATCTATAGGAGCACCAGAATATCAAAAACCGGGGAAGAGCCCACCTGTGGGGGATTAACCCCGCTCTTGATACTTTACAGCGTGGAGTAGACGGGACCACCGGTAAAACTGGGGAAACGAATCAGGGCCCGGACAAAATACGCAATGAGTAAGACCACAAGGGGATCCACCCTGAGGACCCCCAAAGAGAACCCCACCAGTAGTACCATCAGGCAATACATGACCCCGGAGGGAAAAAAAAAACCCTGAGTAACGAAAAAAAAGAGGATAAATCGGGGGCGATCAAAAGGGGACAGGGGGTGGCGAACCCCTCAACGATGGGAGGATCAACAGAGGGAGACCCCGATGAAAGCCAGTTAGATGAATCAAGAACGGCCTCGCACACCCCAACGAAAGAGGAATTAGAGGACATGCTAAGAAGACTGGAAAATGTATTTAGAGAGGAAATCAGAGCGTTGAGGACGGATTTAGGGCATATTCTATCACGTGTGGAAGAGATGGAGACCAGACAAAATAAGCAAGACCTGGAACTCACGCAATTAAGGGACCAACAGACCCAATTAAAACTCAACCAGAGACTCCTGCAATATCGCTTAGAAGACCAGGAGAACCGCAACCGCAGGCAAAACCTGCGCATCCGCTCCATAAAAGAAGATAGGGGGGAAGACTTGGAAAAAATCTTAAACAATCTGTTTTTGCCCCTTCTGGATAAGGGGACGGAAGAGCCCTTAAAAATAGAGCGGGCACAACGTGTGGGACGAGTTAGAGACGGAGGGGGCGAAAGACCAAGAGATATTATTGTCAGGTTCAGACACTATGAAGACAAGGCAGAGATCTGGACTAGACTGAGAGGAAAGTCACCCCTGAGTTACCAAGGGGACGAGATTCAGATCTTTACAGATCTGGCTCGGGAGACCCTTGATAGGAGGAGACATCTTAAGCCCCTATTGGAGCGGATGCGACAAAAAAATATCAAATACCAGTGGGGCTTCCCGGCTTGCCTTATTGGGAAAAAGATGGGATCTCGGCGAAACTAACTTTCCCAGAAGACCTGCCAGGTTTCTGCCAAAAACTAGATCTCCAAAACATAGACCTACCCGAATGGGTGGAATGAGAAGATCCTATCGCGGGAGGGGGAGTGGGGGGAATCCGAGGGGGGGGGGAGGAAGGGGGGGGACTTGGTAAGACCCTACGTACCCAAATGTAAACGGGAAGAAAAAAAAAAAAAGCTTCAGAAGACGGCTTGGCTGTCTTCAGGGGGAGCCTTGCAAGGGTCTGGTGGCACGGGCCAAGTCTCCACCTCACCTTATAGAAACCAATGGGCAATAGGGGGGGTAGTGCCCGGGGTGGTTTCAAAGACAATGGTGGGGTCTGGGAGGGGGAGGGGGGGGTGGGGGGGGTGGAAGGGGGGTGGGGGGAGAGGGGGAGGGAGGGGGGACATGGCTCTCAGGGACTCGAGCGTAAACTGAGGAGGAAAGGGAGAACTTGAGAGATGAATGATATTAGGTTTATGTCATATAATGTCAAAGGTATGAATTCCGAGCGCAAAAGGTACAAGATCCTAGAGGAGATCAAATACAGTAGAGTAGAAGTGGTCTTTTTACAGGAAACTCACTTGTCCCTGGAATCAAATACTAAACTGTATACACCTACTTTCCCAACCTGGTATAACGGCGACTCCATCTCCAAATCGGGCACGTGGAGTGGCAATCGGCTTTGCGAAAGGTATAAGGTTTGATCTAGAGGCAAGATTACAGGATCCGGAAGGTAGATTCCTATTTTTAAAAGGGAAACTAGAGAATACAACCTGTACCTTCGCAAACATCTACTCCCCCAATAAACACCCTATCGAATACCTATGTAAAATCCTGGGAAAACTGTCTGACTTCAAGGAGGGACATCTAATGGGGGATTTAAACTTCAATATGGACCCAAGAGTAGACAATAAGTCATGGGGGAGGGAGAGAATCAATGGGCAACTCCAAAAAATAAGACATAAAATGCATGATAAACAACTAGTAGATGTATGGAGGGCTCTTCATCCAGGTAAACAGGACTACACGTTCTACTCCCCTCCACATGGAACATACTCCCGGATCGACTACATTTTGGTTGATCATAGTCTGTTGGATCGGGTGCTAGAGGCAGAGATCGGTAATATGACCCTATCGGACCATGCCCCGGTTACCATGAAAATTAGATCACTAGATCACGAGTGTCAGCGGTCAATATGGTACCTCAATGATAGCCTGATCCGGGACGATGGGGGCGCTAGGAGGGTGGAAGAGGAATTGAATCAATTCTTCCTTAGTAATGACACAGAAGGGATCTCAAGCGCCACCCTCTGGATGACGCATAAAGCGTATATTAGAGGGGTCTTAATATCTGAGGGAGCTAGGAAAAAAGCCGAAAGAAATAGGAAGCGTGACACCTTGATTAAGGAAATAACAATCCTAGAGCGATACCATAAAGAACAGTCAAGCAACAAGTCATATGTAAAATTAATCCAAAAAAGAGATGAATTAAAAGGGATAATGGAACAGGAAGCTAACATTAACTTTAAAAACATTGCCAGAGAGAGGTACGTATGGGGAAATAAACCCAGTAGGTACCTCGCTAAAATGGTTCAAAAAAAGAGGACCAGGAACTACATCGAGAAAGTTAAAAGGAAAAATGGGGAGATGGTGTATTCATCCAGGGATATAGGGGAAACCTTTAAAAATTATTATGAAGAACTTCACTCTATTAATCAAGGAAGGGGGCAAGAGGGGGGGAAAGAGGTGAAGACCCGTGAATTCCTAGAGCAGGCGGGGTTACCTAAAATAAAGGAGTTGGAAAAAATGTTGCTGGATAAACCCATTACGGAAGGAGAAATTAAGAACGCCCTGGAGAATAAAGCAGGCGGTAAAAGCCCGGGCCCAGACGGGTTTTCGGCCTTTTACTATAAGAGATTCAGCCATATTCTGACACCAATAATGTGTAGATATTTCAACGGTCTAGGATCGGAGTACGACATCAGTAAGGAGGCCTCTGCGGCCTCAATCACAGTCATATTAAAAGAGGGGAAGGACGGATCAACCTGCTCGGGATATAGACCAATCTCCCTCTTAAATACAGATACAAAGCTCTTTGCAAAAATGTTGGCGGAGCGTTTAAAAAACGCATTACATCAGTTGATCTATCCCGACCAGGTTGGATTCGTTCCAAGGAGAGAAGGAAAGGAGAATGGTATGAGAGCGCTTCTCCTTTTAGAGAGGATGAAACAGTGTGGGCCCCCAGGTCTATTCTTGTCGGTGGATGCCGAGAAGGCCTTCGACAGGGTAGACTGGGGGTTCATGACACAGACTCTCGAAACAATGGGAATAGGTGAGAGAATGATGAGTTGGATTAAAACCCTGTATCTACACCCCTCGGCTAGAGTTAAAATAAATGGTATTTATTCGGCGCCCTTCAAAATGAAGAACGGGACAAGGCAGGGGTGTCCTCTGTCCCCCCTTCTCTTTATCTTAGCACTTGAACCTCTTCTGGCAACGATCCGTAAGGTCCCTGAAGTCAACGGGGTCAGAGTAGAAGAAGAGGAACACAAACTGGCGGCATTCGCCGATGATGTGTTGTTCTTCCTTACTAAACCAATGGAATCTATACCAAAACTTCTATCGATCATACAACTATATGGTAAAATCTCCAATTACAAAATTAATATAACAAAATCTGAAATATTAAACATAAATCTTAGTAAAGAGGAAGAGATGCAAGTAAGGGAGATATGTGTTATCCCCTGGAAGAAAGAAATAAAATACCTGGGGGTAAAACTAGCCAACTCGACCCAGAAGATGTACAGGATCAACTATATCCCCTTATTAAATGAGATCAAAGATGAATTTAAAAAGACGATAAATAAACCTATCTCATGGATAGGACGCATTAATATGTTGAAAATGACCATCGTACCAAAAATCTTATATAAATTCACAATGATGCCAATCGCTTTACCCCAACAGTTTCTAACTACTCTAAATTCCTTACTAATTAATTATGTTTGGAAAAATAAAAAACACAGAATCTCTCTCTCAATCCTCAAACAAGCAAAGCTACAGGGCGGTCTCGCAGTTCCCGATATAAAAAATTATTATAAGACGGCTGTTCTTTCTAGGGTGATAGATTGGGCTAGGGATACACCAGGGAAGAGATGGCTACAAATAGAGAAGGCACAAGCAAATCTCCAACTCACTAATATTATGTGGATACCGACACGACACCGAGCTTTAGATAATAAAATATATGATATAACACGTGATACATTAAAAACATGGGATAGAGCACAGACACTCTTAGAGAATAAGTTCAATTCTCCACTAATGAATTTAAAGGAAAACACATATTTTGCACCTGGGATGAAGAAGCTAGGGGGTAACTGGATTAGAAGAGAAAAAGTACACTTAGGAGACATCATTAACAACGGGACGATAAGGCCCTATGAAGAGCTAGAGGCAAAGGAGGACATGTGGAAGCTGAATAGGTGGCATTATTTCCAGCTATGTCACTTCGTACAACTCCTCCCCCGCCCTTTACGGACGGGGTTAGAATTGACACCGGTGGAGATGTTATGTAAAGCAGAAAACCCCAAGAGAATAGTTTCTAAACTATACGGGATCCTTTTAAAGAGCGAGGGCCGCGAAGATGCTCCTTTTTTAGAGAAATGGGAAAGGGAATTGGGCACCGCGAGAGGGGAAAACACATCACAAAGAATATTTCAATTAACGCACGCCTCAGCAATTGACACAAGAACAGCCGAGACCAACTATAAGTGCCTTTCGGGTTGGTACATGACCCCAGATAAATCCAGCAAATTTAAAGCAGGCCTAACGGACAATTGCTGGCGGGGGTGCCCGGATAAAGGTACAATGGGACATTTATGGTGGACATGCCCAAAAATACAAAAGTACTGGGACGACATAAGGTGCCAAATTAAAGAGATCACTGGGCAGAAGCTCAAAAAAGATCCCTGGGGGTTGCTCTTCCACTGCGGCCATGAGGGTATTAAGGGATATAGGCAATCCTTGCTACCACATCTACTAAATGCGGCCAAAAGACTCATACCTAAAAAATGGCAGGAAACGGAAGGCCCACAGGTGTGGGAATGGATTGACGCAGTGGAGGACACCCACAGATCAGAAGAGTTAAGAAGCAGTGTTAGGGAAACCAATATGGACTTCCAGGTAAAATGGGGAAAGTGGAAAGAATATAAAAAAACATGGAGCTATGCGGAAGGTCTAAAGGCCCCCTAGGGGAAGGGGGTATAAAAATATAAAAAAAATAAAATAACCTAAGGTGGAGACAACTCAACAGGAAAGATCCCAGACTATCTAGAAAATCAGCCGAGTCCTGAGAGCCATGAGGGGGGGGGGGAATGGGAGGGGGGGTAGAGCCCAATGGCTCAAACTCTATTAAAAAAAATAATAATAAAAAAAAAAAAAAAAAGGAATATTAAACGTAAAAAACGACACCACAGATGATGCAACTTGTAAAAGGTGATGGAAGTAGTACCGACTCTCGAGCCGGCCTCAAATGTCAATCATTAAAAGGCTGAAGTGGTGTTTAAGAAAAAAAAAAAATGTATAAAATGAAGCTGCTGGCTTCCTCGAGAAGTGAAGTAATAAAAGTGTAAGGGTATAAAGGGGTGGGTGGCGCTGCCAAAAACTCAATAGTGTAGTGACTACAAGCAGTCAAAACAAAAATCCTCCTATTTAAAAATCGCTAGGTTCCTACATTCAAGACACTGCAGACATCTTACGTCCTCTGGATGGATTTTCCATTCCAGAAGGGGCCTGGTTGGGGGGTTGAGTTGTCAATGGTTTCCTGAATGAGGGCCTCAATCAAAGGCTTACAATAACTTTGTTACAGAACTTTTGCGCTTCATCCTTGCCAATAACAACATTTTTGTTTTTGACCACTCCCACTACCTCCGGGTGCAGGGGGTTGCGATGGGCACTAAAAGTGCCCCATCGTATGCCAACCTGTACCTGGGGGGTGGGAGCGGGAGATATTCTTCTCAGATGATTTTGCGGATTGCTTTGAAAAGATGTTGATTTGGAGGCGGTTCATAGACGATAGATTTATCTTCTGGACAGGAACCAAAGATGAACTAATGATGTTTCTGAAGAAATTGGAAAACAATTTCTACAATTTGAAAATTCACTTTGTCTTGTGACCAAAGACCTATTGACTTTTTGGATATCGCAATATATACCAATCCAGGTGGCACTATTGGTTCATCTCTCTATCGAAAACCATTAGCAGGAAACACAATCATGCAAGCCACCAGCTCGCATGCAGAGTCCCTGATTCAAAGCATACCCTACAGACAATATCTATGACTGAGGATGACTGAGGAGAAACTTCAGCAGGCATGAGGATTATGAACAGGAGGCAAAAGCACTTTAGACCTGTCTTCTAAATAGAGGCTATAGTAAGACTTGCCTTAAAAAAAGCCTACAAGAGAGCTAAACAGAAAGACAGAAAGAATTTAATCCATTCAGGAAAAACTGTTAAAAGTGAACAAAATTTACATCTTATTACAAGATTTGCAGGGGAACATCAAAAGATTCGTTGAATAGTTCAGTTCAATACTGCCATTTACTTGCTACAGATGAGGTTTTCTCCAGATATGTGGGTGAAAACCCTCAAATTACCTATCATAAATCGAGGTCCTTCACTGGCTACCAGTTAAAGACAGAATCACCTTTAAAGCTCTCTGTCTAACGCATAGATGTATCCATGGGAATGCTCCCCATTATCTATGCGAAAAATTAAAAACTTCACAATCCCAATCGTATTCTACGATCCACCAATTTAAAATCGGCTTCAGATACCGAAAGCCAGATACAAGTCCAAAGGAGACAGGAGATTCGCTGTCCAAGGTCCCAGACTATGGAACGCCTTACCAGCCAGCATTCGGCTGGAGGAGAACTACTTAGGCCCCATACACACGATCGGACATATCCGATGAAAACGGTCCGCGGACCATTTCCATCGGATATGTCCGATCGGGAGTTTGATCCGATGGCGTGTACACACCATCGGATCAAATTCCCCGCCGCCGGACGGCGCGGTGACATGGCGGTGACGTTGACACCGCCACGTCACCGCACCAGGAAGTAAAACACTTCCGCGCATGCGCCGAATCCATTCGGCAGCGGCGCGGCGGCGGTGGGGGCCGACATGTCTGCTGGTAAGTGTACTAACCAGCAGACATGTCGGGCGGACAGATTCCCACCGGATAGATTTCAAAGCTTGCTTTGAAATCTGTCGGGTGGAGAAATCTGTCCGCTAGCCCATACACACGAGCGGAGATGTCTGCTGAAACGGTCCATCGGACCGTTTTCAGCAGACATATCCCCTCGTGTGTACGCGGACTTAGTCTTCAGGAGAAAGATTAAGACTCATCTCTTTTGATCTCAAAGGAGACAGGAACAACAAGCGCCCAGAGGCGATTTACTTCGCATGTGCTGCGCTATATAAGTTTTTCATTCATTCATTCATTCACTTGCCTACTGTGCACCTACACCCCCTTCCTGCCCAGACGAAAAATTTTAGCCTCCGGCACTGCGTCGCTTTAACTGACAATTGCGCGGTCGTGTGACGTGGCTCCCAAACAAAATTGACGTCCTTTTTTTTCCCACAAATAAAGCTTTCTTTTGGTGGTATTTGACCGCCTCGGACACTTTTGACACATTTTTGGGACCCTTTACATTTATACAATGAACAATGCTATAAATATGCATTGATTACTGTATAAATGTGACTGGCAGGGAAGGGGTTAACCACTAGGGGGTGGGGAAGGGGTTAAATGTGTGTCCTATTGAGTGTTCTAACTGTAGGGGGGTGACTGGGGGAGGTGACCGATTGTGTCCCCATGTATCGGTTTCCTCTCTCCCTGACAGGACGTAGAGCTCTATGTTTACACACAGAGCTTCACGTCCCTGCACAATTACTGGGCAATCGCGGGTGCCCCCTAGCGGCTTTGAATGACAGGACGTCATATGACGTCCTGTCAGAACAACAGGGTATTCCACCCGCCGTCATTTGACGGCGTGCGGTACCCTAGTGGTTAAAAGACAAATTGGTACATAGTCATTTAAATCCTAGAGCAAAAACAATACGTAAAGGTACTTATTCTTGTGGACGATGTGACTTCTGTGGTCTTCTCAAGAGGTGAGTCTGCCTAATGGCCAAATATATAAAACAAACACAATTTTCTTGCAACTTATTTTCTCATTATAAATTTTGGCTTTTGTTTTTCAATTAATGTGTATTTAGGTTAAGTGTAAATAGACTAAACGATTTTCGATATCACTGATGCTCGATTTAAACTGTTAGTACAACTGTGTTTATCAATTAATAATTGTTAACGAATGTTATAATTGATTAGCTCTTCCCCAGGTTATAACTATTGGTCAACCTGAGGGGAATTATATCTTACAATATTTGTAAGATATAGTAGTATTTGTGGAACGATGGGGGATTAGATGTATCATATGGACACCCAAGGCGTTTTTCCTTATGGAGAGCGCCACCTAGTTGGTCAAACAATCTTTTTATTTTTAACTTGGTTTCTAAGTTGTTTGGGCATTTTTCGCTGGGCCACCATAGACTTCCATCCTGATGACAGGAAGTGAATGGAACAATCTTCTGGCGCCTTAGGGTTGCAGTTGTGTCATTTTCATTATGCACGGATGACGTGAAGCGTAATTTCTGGTGCGAAGGGATCCGACGTTCAGCATTCACCAAATGAACTGAAGAGGGGGTATACGGAGAAGGTTATCATCACTCATTGTGATGCTTGGTCCGCTGAAGGAAGGAATCTGGGAAACGCTCCATTTACAATTAGGTTTATTTAGCCACCTGCCCTTCCAATTTAGTAAGCTTTGACTTTTTTCATTCAAGGAATACCCGGAACATCACTGCAACAGCCATTAGGAAAATTTTCCTTCTTTGTTGGTATCACTCTCTGACAGTTTTTGAAGCCTTTGGGTTCCAATTTAATATGGGGCATGGGTAATATAAAGGTAGGCATTTTCCTGTAAATCAACTCTCCTTTTTGATATCCACTGAGGGACAATTTTTTAGATATGTTATCTACCTTCAATACAGATGAACTTACAGATCCTCCCAGTTCGCTTCCCCCCTCTATGATACTCCCAAATGATCCTATACATCCTTCCATGATCAATAGGGGGTTTATCCTTAAACACACAGGTTGTTACTTTGATCAGTGCATTGGTTGCATCATTTTCGTTCAAGTTCGCAATGGAATTGAATATTTTGCTTTGTACGTTTTGTTTTTCATTTGTTATTGTTTTATAACATGTATTTTTCTATTGTAGTGATAAGTTCTTATACAGTTGAAACTGACAGATGGCACTGGTTTGGAACTGACAGATGCACTGGCAGGTGGCACTGGTTTGGAACTGACAGATGGCACTATTGGCACTGGCAGGTGGCACTGATTGGGACAGATGGCACTGGCAGGTGGCACTGATTGGCAGTGGCAATTGGAACTGGTTGGCACTGGCAGGTGGCACCGATTGGCGATGGCACTGGCGGCTGGCCAGAGAGAGAGAGAGAGAGAGAGGGGGGGGAGCTGTCGGGGGTGGGCAGGACCCAGCAGCTAAATTACACCAGCCAATGATTACATACACATATTGGCCCACCCAGGTACCATCCTATTGGCTGGTGTAATATAGCCCACCCACCCCGATCGGGTCCTGCCCACCCCCAACATTGAGCTGACAGCTCCTCTCTCTCCTCTCTGTTATGGTCAGTTTCACACTCAGAGCGGTGCTTGATGCTGCCAAAGCCGCCGAGTGTAAAGAAGGGAGGAAGAACATTGGTACACTAATGCAGCATATCAGAGGGGAGGGATCCCATTGATTTATACAGCCCTGACGTCCAAGATGGACAAGCCGACGTATGCCTGAGCCTGGGAGGAAGACACGTGCATGGGACCTCATGGTCTGGTTCCACGCTTCAAATCAAGCTTATAAAAAGGTATTCCTAATATTTCCCTCATCGAGGCTGGCCTAAAAGTGCTGATTAGGTGGTACTATGTTCCTTCCAGGCTGGCTAAGATCTATCCAGGGACCTCGCCAGTATGCTTTAGAGGCTGTGAACTTAAGGGCACTATGCTCCACATTTGGTGGACCTGTCCTCGCATTAGTTCCTTTTGGCGGAAGGTTTTCCGTACCATTGGTTCCTTGACGGGGGTAACAGTGACCCCCTCATCCCAGTGTAGAACTGCAAAATCATAGTATTACTGACTTAACCAAATACTCCCAGGCATTATCGTCCTTCGTTTTATTGGGAGCCAAACTGACCATAGTCAGGGCCTGGAAGAAACCCACCATCGAGCAAATCGTAGCTAAAATTAAATGATAAAACTCAGAGATTTAGGACCATTTGGGAACCCTGGGCCACCTCCTGCAATATCTCTCTCATACCTGGAGTCCAGCCTGGAGGCTTGAACGCCTGTATTGCTCCTGGATAGAACCTGTTAGAACCTCTCCTCTTTTCTCCCACGTTCTACTCTTCTCCTCCTTTCTGCCACCTCTCTTGGTGTACCTGTGTCACTCTTCCGTTACTGAGATTTGTTGCGAACGGCCTTACTTACACGGTTAAGCAGGAACGACAAGGTTGAATGATATTGCTCTCTGCACATAAGTGGGTACCACTCTGATAGCCGAGAGAGCTTTGTGACCACGTCACCTGGGATGCAGTGTGTTTCCTTTGGGGCTTCCAGGGGATTAAGAGTCTCAAGACTTGATTCATTCTGGCAATGTCTAAAGTCACACGGTGTGGCTGCCAAAAGTCTGATTTGGAGTGGGTAGTTATGAATAATATGCTCAAGTTTGATCGATATGTTAGCTTATGTTCTTAGCTTAAGGTCTACAAGATTGTATACTTAGGTGCTGGAATGTATTGTTAATTTTCATCTCTATGCACCCTGTTATTT
The DNA here is from genome assembly GCA_029574335.1 of Rana kukunoris. Taxonomy (NCBI): domain Eukaryota; kingdom Metazoa; phylum Chordata; class Amphibia; order Anura; family Ranidae; genus Rana; species Rana kukunoris. The sequence continues at coordinate 103,874,221 of CM056056.1, read as the reverse complement.
CCCTTTAGTTTACATCTAAAATTTTCAATAAATCTATTAAACATAAAAAGTACTTGTCATATTAATTGGGTTCCCGAGTTTGGAAATTTCAAATAATTTCGAGACCCAGTGTCCAGATCTTGCAGTAGACTGGTATGCTGTGAGTACAGCTGTGCACAGCCCTTATAATGAAGGAACGGACCACAGATCAGAGTTCCCATTAGGAGACAGATGTGCTTCACTCAAGAGAGAGCACTCCATGCTGAAGGAAACATTCCTTGTCCATAATGCTGAGAGAGTCCAGGGGATTGAGGGGATGTCGAGACTGAAATGACAGAGAGCCAGGACAACCGAGGGAGGGATGTAGAAACAAAAAATGTACTGTCTGGGAGATCAGCCTAGGGCCAAGGTTTATGGCTTAAAACAGCAGCACTGCTGAGGAGAGAACCAGGCTGCTCAATATTTTCATACCCGTTTTGATGGTGAAAATCCCCTGCGTGGGCAACTGTGTTTATTGAATTTTGATTTCCTCTAATAAAAGTGGGCCATCAAGTCCTAAGTCACACGTTGGAACTGACATGTACTCATTAAAATTACTTCTACCACTGAGCAAATAACTCCAAATATCAAAGCAGATAAACAGTGTGAATGGCAACACGGAAAGAAATCATTATATGCATTTAGAAATATCCGATAAATGGATATTAACACAGGTTTGACACCCCACAGGGCCCCCAGGCAAGCTCAAAATGGTATTACAGGAGTGCCTTGGAACAGGCTGTTTTCTGCTGGATTTCAGGAGGAATTTAGGGCACCATGCAGATTTTTCAGGGTACAGTCAGGCACAACTGACATAGATATTCCATATAACATAGCAAATCTTAAGTCTTTGAGTAAAGTCCACTTTAACTGCCTAAAATAAAGATTCGTGCCTGAACTTTGAATGCTTTGAGTATGTGCTGTCAACTGCTCAACCACATACAAGGATTGATTTACTAAAGGAAAATAGACTTACTTTTTTTTACTTCTGTGTGAATATGATTAGTTATTCTTTGCAAAGTTACAGAAACGACATGTCCCCACATTTCCCAAGCTCTGGGGAAAATTCCTTTGCAAAGTGAACAGCCTATTTATACCTTTAGTCAACCCCATTAGGTCTTAACTCTCCAGCATCTACTGTCTGAATGATTTGGGCAGCCAGATTTTTTGCATTCACCAGTTTCACTCCCCCACACACATAAAGCAGTTTAAAACGTCAGCACCCAATGCAATAGTTTTAGATTACCAAACCATTCAAGTGTGGTCAGTCTACAATATTACGCATTAAAGCTTATAGAGGTCAGTCCACATTTTCTTTTCAATGTGCATCTGTCAGAAAATTAGGATGGTGGTGATGAGTTGGAGATAAGATCAGAAAACTGTCAAAAAAGTCTCAAGAGAAGCATTTTCTAGTTGTCCTTTGTGTGTCATTGTGGTCCTCACATGACTGGTATACAAAGATAAGGAATATGTGGGTTATTCTATTAGTTGATTTTGGTGTGCATTCCACACATGTATTTGATTAAAAGAAAACAATGTATTACTGCAGCAAGAATGCTTGCTAACCTCTCAGGGAGATGCTGATCACTGATTACCTCTGCTTTACAATGGCAGCTTCACACTTACCTTCCAGCTCAGTCCCAAGAAGCCATTCCTAACACCGAGAATGATTACTCTGCAGAATATTAAACCTACAACAGCTGCCAAGGGACTACCGTACAGAACAAACAAAGTGAGAGCCTCCCAACACACAGTTTTTATTGCTAGATATTGTAATGGAGGAATTAAATAGATGTTACGGCTGGTCAGAGTTCTGGGGCCTAAATAACACATTGGCTTTTACCGTGTCAAGATGCAGATGAAGCCTAATCTTTTCAGGCAACTCGAAATGGAATTGGACACAATAGTGATTAGATTTAGCGAGGGCTCAGTACACACACTACATCTGTAGAATTGGAATTTGCCCGAGTGCAGCATACAGGAACAGTAAGAATGTTGTATGTGCACAAAGAGAGGTAATCATTGCTTTCTTGTATCAAAGCTCTAGGTGCTCTCTCCACATAAAAAACATCTCATTGCCTCATTCCCAAACCAATCATAGGTATAAATTCCAAAGAAAATGCACAACTGTTCATCCAAATCTAAATTTGGGTACTGAAAAACAAACATGTACAATGAGCCATCCCAAACACTGGTCATTTATGATCACATGCAGGGGCCCATACAACTTGCTGACAGTAATGAGATCTCGGTTTATGCTGCTCACCAGCGCTCGGCATGCTTTATATTCAGATGTAGATTTGCTCATGTATCCTAATGATTGACAACAGTGCGTCAGAAACAAGTAAGGGTTTTGACCCATTGGATTTTTCAATCAGGTAATGTAATTTTGCAATGTTGACATGCAAAGTGCAGAAAGAAAAAATACACACAGTTTACTGTAATAAGACAAGCTAAAACAATATTTCTGATAAGTTACTGCACTTTGCTCTTTGTACAGCTTAATTAACCACTTAAGGACCGCCTACTGCACATTTACGTCGGCAGAATGGCACAGCTGGGCACATCAACGTATATATACGTTGATTTTAGTACCCAGCTGTGGGTCGCGGGCGCGCGCCCGCGACCCGGTCCGAAGCTCCAGGACCGGGACCGCGGGATTCGCGGACCCGATCGCCGCTGGAGTGCGCCGATCCGTCCCTGGAGCGGAAGAACGGGGAGAGCCGTGTGTACACACGGCTTCCCTGTGCTTCTCTGTGGCCGCAGCATCGATCGCGTCATCCCTGTAATAGGGGGACGCGATCGATGACGTCACACCTACAGCCACACCCCCCTACAGTTGTAAACACACACATTAGGTCACACATCCCCTACAGCGCCACCTGTGGTTAACTCCCAAACTGCAACTGTCATTTCCACAGTAAACAATGCAATTTAAATGCATTGTTTGCTGTGAAAATGACAATTGTCCCAAAAATGTGTCAAAATTGTCCGCCATATTGTCGCAGTCACGAAAAAAAATCGCTGATCGCCGCTATTAGTAGTAAAAAAAAAAAAAATTAATAAAAACGCCATAAAACTACCCCCTTTTTTGTAAACGCTATAAATTTTGCGCAAACCAATCAATAAACGCTAATTGCGATTTTTTTTTACGAAAAATATGTAGAAGAATACGTATCGGCCTAAACTGAGGAAAAAAAATGTTTTTTTATATCTTTTTTGGGGATATTTATTATAGCAAAATAATTTTTTTTCAAAATAGTCGCTCTATTTTTGTTTATAGCGCAAAAAATAAAAACCGCAGAGATGATCAAATACCACCAAAAGAAAGCTCTATTTGTGGGAAAAAAAGGACGCCAATTTTGTTTGGGAGCCACGTCGCACGACCGCACAATTGTCAGTTAAAGCGATGCAGTGCCAAATCACAAAAAGTGCTCTGGTCTTTGGACAGCAATATGGTCCGGGGCTAAAGTGGTTAAGATGTTGATTTCATGTACATTCTGTATGGTATAAATATATTTATGTATAATCTTTAGAATATATGTGTAGTGGTGATAGCATTATGAAAATCATAATGCTTAACCATGCACTGGAGCGTAGCGGATCCTCAAGAATATGGCCGCCGCACTATGTTGCATGGTCTATGATAATATGGTGGTGCGTGTCAGGATGGTTTGAGTACCATCATGAGAGTCGCACTGCCCTCCAGTGGAAAGTACCATTACTTTATTTAAGAAAGTGATGCGAGCACAGCTGTCCCCTACTGCCTTACAGAAGATGTTCTATTAGACGAAACGTTTGTCAGGCAAGGCAAGGAATAGTGGTGACGTTGTGGCACTCGTGGCACTCGTTTGACAAATGCTTTTTCCAATATGTCTCTGAATTAAACTCTTTTGTATTTAAATGAATGTTGCGCAGTGAGTTTGTTTCCTCTTCAATTTGGCATTTTGCATGATCGGGTCTGAGGTTCCTTAACCACTTGGTAACCGCCCCATTGTCAAAATATGTCCCGTTTTTAAATATGGATATCTCGGTAACGGCAGCAGCTGCTGCCACAACCGAGATATCCATCTCTTCATGGGGCGGTTCTGTACACGATAACGGCGGTCTCTGTGGCGGATTCGCCGCGAGATCGCCGTTATCGGTGGTGGGAGAGGGTCCCCCCTCCCGCCGCTCTCCCGCGCCCTCCGCCGCTTACCGTAGCTGTCGGTAGAGGCGGAGGCGATCGGGTCCGTTTGGCTCCTCAGCGGGGATGCGAGTGAGGGAAAAATCGCCCCCACCCGTCCCCATAGCTCTGCTGGGCGGAAGTGACGTCAAAACGTCAGTCCCGCCCAGCGTCTTAAAGAAAAAAAATGTTTTCTTTCATTTGAAAAAATGAGTTTAATTTTTTTTTCTTTTTTTGCATTGAAGCCTAAATATGAGATCTGATGTCTTTTTGACCCCAGATCTCATATTTAAGAGGACCTGTCATGCTTTTTTCTATTACAAGGGATGTTTACATCCCTTGTAATAGGAATAAAAGCGATACATTTTTTTAATTTTATTTATTTCAGTGTAAAAAATTAAAAACGAAATTAAAATAAATAAGAAAACTATTTTTTTTTAAACGCCCCGTCCCGATGAGCTCGCACACTGAAGCGAACGCATACGCGAGTAGCGCCCGCATATGAAAACTGTGTTCAAACCACACAAGTGAGGTATCGCCGCGATCCTTAGAGCGAGGGCAATAATTCTAGCCCTACTCTGTATCTCAAAAAATGCAACCTGTAGAATTTTTTAAGGATAAAAGTTTGACACCATGCCAAGAGCGGGGCGCAATTTTTAAGCGTGACATGTTGGGTATCATTTTACTCTGCGTAACATTATCGCTGTTGCTGGATCTCAGCCAATCAGGAGGAAGAAACCCGGCAGAGCCTCGGGTCTTGTGTATATCAAGATTGGGCTTAGGTAAGCCTTAGGGGGGCTGAGGGGGGAGCTGCACACTGATTTTTTTTTACAGTCAACCTAATGTTCCCGGGTTGGCCACGATTGTGGTCGGCAAAGGCAGAACAGGGGGATGCCTTTGTAAACATTCCCCTATTCTGCCTAGTGACATGTCACTGATGGATGTTCCCCCGTGATTGGGAACGGTCATCAGTGACGTGTCACTCGTAGCCACGCCCCTAACAGTAAGAATCACTCCCTAGTACTGACTTAACCCCTTCAGCGCCACCTAGTGGTTAACCCCTTCACTGCCAATGTCGTTTTTACAGTAATCAGTGCATTTTTATAGCACTGTTCGCTGTAAAAGTGGCAATGGTCCCAAAAATGTGTTAAAAATGTCCGATGTGTCCGCCATAAAGTCGCAGTCACAATAAAAATCACGGATCGCCGCCATTACTAGTAAAAAAATAATTATTAATAAAAATGCCATAAAACTATCCCCTATATTGTAGATGCTATAACATTTGTGCAAACGAACTAATAAACCAAAAATATGTAGAGGAATATGTATTGACCTAAACTGAGGGAAAAAAAAAGTGTTTTTATATATATTTTTGGGGGATATTTATTATAGCATATATTTTGGTCTATAGCGCAAAAAATAAAAAACGCAGAGGTGATCAAATACCACCAAAAGAAAGCTCCATTTGTGGGGGGGGAAAAAATGACGTCAATTTTGTTTGGGAGCCACGTCGCACAACTGCGCAATTGTCAGTAAAATCGATGCAGTGCTGAATCGCAAAAAGTGGCCTGGTCTTTGGCCAGCCAAATAGGTCTGGGGCTGAAGTGGTTAAGGTGCACATGTTCAGCTCAATATACAATGCTAGAATCTACCGGATGACAAGGAGAACTACATTTTGTGCACATGCATGGGAGTTATATCATCCTGGCTCAGCCAATCAAGACAGCTGAAGATCCTGAACCCAGAAGAATACTGGACAAAGAGGTTGGTGCCAGTAAGGGAGATTGTGGACATCAAAGAGCTTTAGCGAAGGTGAGTATTTGTGAACTAGGTTCACTTCCACTTAACACTTAAAGAACAGGTGTCAAAGCTGTTGGGGAACTACAAGTCCCACGAGGCATTGCAAGGGCTGACTGTTACAAGCATGACTCCCACAGCTAGAGGCATGATGGGACTGTAAAAGCTGGAGTGCCACCAGTTTGACACCCCTGCCTTAAAGTGAAACTCCAGTTAAAATATTTATGGGTTGAGCGAGGGAAAGATTAGCACCTCTGCCATTTTTTTATTTATTTTTTGTCATTGTCAAAGGAAACACAGTCAAAGAAAAATATGATAGATGTCCTAACTCTTGCCCTCTGTACTACAAAAAGTATTTTAATTGCTGTCACCTAGAGAAGATCAGAATTTTCACGTACATACAACAGGAAGTGAGGGTAAATCTTCTCAACAGGGACATAAATAGCATTTGTTTCAGGACAAATAATGCTTTTGGGTGGTATTGTCTAGCAAATGTATTTATTTATTTTATGCAAAAAGGCAAAAAAAGGAAAGAAAATGGCAACAAAGAACAAACATAAAACAGAACATTTCCCAGAAAAATTACCAGCTAGCCAGAAAAAAAAACATATTGCTGACCTTTACTGTAGTTGCATACATTTGCAAATAGATGTACTTTAAAAGATTTTGCATAGGGACAAGCTAAATGTCTTTAGCTGTCTTTGTATGTCTGTGTGCCTTTGAGGAGTGGGATGCCTTCATTTCTACATATGCTCCAAGTCTTAGGCGCTCATAGATTACAGTTACAAATAAAGCACCAGCCGCCACTAGTGGGAATCCTACCAGGCCGTTTTTTGAGGTGTGGTACTTCAGGAGAACCCCCTGATAAAAAAGCTTTTGCCTATATGGCAATGGAAAATGTGTAACCTACCTGTAAGAAGGAAGGATCTACTTGTAAAAGTGTGATATCATTCTCAAGGGGAAGAAGTTCTCTTTATGGGGTTGCCCGAGATGTCAGGAATATCTAAAGCGTGAAGGCAACTTATGCTGGCCATACACTCCACGAAAATTCGGCCGAAAATCAGTCGTAAAGAAAGATCTTTCGTTTTTCGGCCAGTCAAGTTTGGAAATTTTCTGCCGAACGAACGATAAATCGGAAGGTTAATGTGTTTCCCGTCCGAACCTTCTGCGCTAGGTATATGTAAAAAAAAAAAAAACGTCGCAGTCCCAATAAAAATCGCAGATCGCCGCCATTACTAGTAAAAAAAAAATAATAATGAAAATTAATAATAATTCTGTCCCCTATTTTGTAAGCGCTGTAACTTTTGCGCAAACCAGTGGCTTATTGCGATTTTTTTGATTTTTTTTACCAAAAATATGTAGAAGAATACGTATCGGCCTAAACTAAGAGACTTTTTTTTTTAAATGGGCTATTTATAATAGCAACAAGTAAAAAATCTTTTTTTCAAAATTGTCTCTCTTTTTTTGTTCATAGCGCAAAAAAAAAAACGCAGAGTTGATCAAATACCACCAAAAGAAAGCTCTAATTGTGGGGAAAAAAGGACGCCAATTTTGTTTGGGAGCCACGTCGCACGACCGCGCAATTGTCAGTTAAAGCGACGCAGTGCCGGAATCTGAAATTTCACCTGGTCAGGAAGGGGGTATACGTGCCCAGTAAGGAAGTGGTTAACAACACATTTTACAGATAGCTTTTTCCTGAAATCCCAAAAATATACTAAATCCGAGGAAACATAATCCTGATCTTTTGCCATTTCTAGAAGATAAACAAGCAAAGGACATATGCTGTTGATGTAAATTGATGTGGCTGAACTGTTTAGCAGCAAGCTTTAGACAAAATGACTCTTTCTTGCTCTCTCTGCCATGTATCCATCTGCCATTTCCCCTCACAAAACAGGATATGAGACATATGCCTTCCTGCAATATTATTCCTTAAATATCATTTGAATCTGTTTGCTCTCATTACATTATTTTGCCTATCAAGTACAACACATTACATTGCAGCCCTGAGAACAGAAAATGCAATTGTTGCTTTACTCCATAATAGTGACAGCGCCCAAGTTCAATGATGACCAACTCTGTAAAAAAATGAATGTATAGGGGTTTTGTTTGTACTTTCTTCTTTTCTTTATTATGGCCAGGACTTAAGAAAGCATTTCAAACATGTTTTTGAGTCAAGTAAATATAAAATATAGAATTTGAAAATGATGTTGTTTTCCAGCCAGCCAACAGGTGGAGCTCTATGATTCTTTTTTATGTTTTCCTCTGTCTCCTTACCACCTGCAGCCAAAAGCCTCATGTTTACAGAGCTCAATCGGTCAAGATGAAATCGGTCAGCTTTTTTTTTTTTTTTCTGCCATCCATGTCCCATTGACAAACTTTACCTTCCGTTCCTGTCCCATAGCCAAAACAGGAAGTGAGAGGAAATTTCAATATGAGGGAATCCCTGATTGTCAGAACAAGTGTCCCTATTGGAAAATTTCATCTGTTCTGGTGACAACCCAAAATTTTGGGATTTTCTAAGTGTCACTAAGCCCACAACAGTAAAACCAGTATTTAGAATTATTACAACTTGGACATTAATGTTTTACCTTTGAGCACTTAGCCAAGACCTCTTCTTTGAACTGAAGGAACCTCTTCTGAATCTCTGGCTGATTTAGTGCAAATGACAGAAAGTGGGTAAAAGGCTGCTTCTTCCGGAATGTCTCTGCTAACAATTCAATGCGCGTCCGTGCAGAAATTACACCATTTCGATGTTGCCCAGTAATCACTGGAATAAAAAGATTAGAAATTCTAAGATCACCAAAAATAATTTATGTAATGCAATGGATGCTGTATCATTTTTGTTCATCTACCTTCATCTGATATTCCTTTTACCCAATTTGCTACAGCCAGATACATCTTATGCCGCGTACACACAATCATTTTTCGGCATGTAAAAAAAACGTTTGTCAGCCTCTAGAAAAAAACAACGTTTTTTCAACTTCATCATTAAAATGACGTTAAAAAAAAATGCTCTAGCAAAGCGCGGTGGCGTACAACACATACGACGGCACTATAAAGGGGAAGTTCCATTCGGATGACGCCACCTTTGGGCTGCTTTAGCTGATTTTGTGTTAGTAAAAGACAATTTGCGCTTTTCTGTCTGTTACAGCGTGATGAATGTGCTTACTCCATTACGAACGGTAGTTTTTCCCATTTTATAACTTGCTTCTGAAAATGTGTGGGTTTTTAACATTGTTTTAGCCCACACACAAACATTTTTTACAACCCGAAAAACATTGTTTTAAAAGTTGTTAAAAAATGCAGCATGTAAAAATGATAGTGTGTACACGGCATCACCTATGCATACTACTCTATTAGTACTACTGTAAATAGGCTTTATCGGTGTCTTTCAACCTTATTTTAGTCAAGGCACCCTTTAAAATTATGGACATTCTCATGGCATCTCATTCTAAAATGTAAAAAACAAAACTATTGCCGTGTACACACAATCATTTTTCAGCATGTCCAAAAAACGTTTTCCCAACTTCATCATTAAAAACGATGTTGCCCATACACCATTGTTTTTAAAAAATGATCTTGCGTACAACAACATGTACGATGGCACTATAAAGGGGAAGTTCCATTCGCCTTTGGGCTGCTTTAGCTGATTCAGTGTTAGTAAAAGACGATTCGCGCTTTTCTGTCTGTTACAGCGTGATGGATGTGCTTACTCCATTATGAACGGTAGTTTTACCAGAACGAGCACTCCCGTCTCTCAACTTGCCTCTGAGCATGCACGGCTTCTTTTTTTTTTTACAACCCGAAAAACAACATAGTTTAAAACGACATTAAAAAATGCAGCATATTCATTTTAAATGACGTTTTTGAAAAACAACGTTTTATTCTTGCTGAAAAATGATTGTGTGTACAAGGCATAATAGTTTTATATAATGTAGCAACATCCATACAGGTAGGACACCCAACATTACAGTTGATTTTTTTCTTCCAAAGCAAATACCCCTTTGCACACTGGCACTGACTAGTATTCCAATGTTTCTCTTCTCCCTCAGTTTCCCGCCCTTACCCAGCTAATGTGACCCCAGTACTAACATAGAGAGGAAGTAGAGGGTGCAAACAAGGATGCTGTGCAGGCTGTGCATGTCCTCCTTATCAATCGATTACATAATTGGTTGTTTCTGAAAGGTTAGAATAGTGTAACTAAAAAGCACACACGATCCAACTGCTGGACTGTTGGACTAAATTTAGACATTTTGCCAAGGCACCCCCTGAAGAAACCTGAAGGCACCCTGGTTGAAAAGGCTAAGCTATATCATATGTGGCTCAAATGTAAATCTTTGATTTTAACCACTTGCCATCCGGGTAACAGCCCTGGCAAATCGTCATTTGACCACCAAGGGGCTCCCGACCCCAGGTTAAGAACCACTGCTGTAGATGCAGGCATCGTCCCGGTATAACCACTGAGATGGGAGAACTTAGAAGTATGCCCTCCGGGCGGGAAGTGGTTAAAACAGAAAATACTGCAGGTTTCCACTAGATGGACATAAGCATTATAAAAAATTCATAGATACTTGGCTCCATCTAATGGCCAAAAGTGGTATTCCCCACACATTTGCAGCTCCGTGTACATTCTGCAGAGGACTGAAAACAGGTAGGCAAGTGCATTTTATTGCAGAAGACCTATTGCATGTGTCTTCTGCAATAAAGCCTGCCTGTTTACATTTTATTTTATATTTAGCCTTTAGTTCACTTTAAAGTGGTATTAAACCGAAAACCCAAAAATTATTATATTGCAGCCGATTAGATGAGGAGGCTGCATTTCTTCTTTCCCTCTGTTTTCACCGGGTGATCTGGATAGTTACACACATCCTCTATTAAAGTGCCCCCACGCTGGATGAATGAGCACAAGAAGCAGCAGCATTGACATTCTGAGGAGAGGGAAGTGTTAGCTATACTAGCAGATTTAAATACACCCTGAAATGAAATCCAAACTCCAGCCACTACTTTATAAGCAGTTCCAGCAACAGTTTGTTTTTTGGGATAAAGGTTTTAAATAATAGTATGTAAATCATTGTAAGCACCCCTGCTAGTGTTAACTGGTTTGTCTAAATTCGTGTTCCTTTGAAAAACATCATAACTACTGGCTGGATCGCCAGGTGAAAATAGAAGTAACAAAAATGTGAAAAAAAGAAAAGGAATGCAACCATCACATCAAAGCATTGATAAGCTGCAATATAATATATATTACATTTTGCATTTGGGTTTAATACTACTTTACGTATACAAACCCAGTTTGCTCTAAAGCAGGGGTGTCAAACTCGAGCATTATGATTCCCCTCAAAAGGGCCAGTATATCTGTAAGATTAGATGTCCAGCGCATCCCCTCCCCATATATTAGATGTCAAGCGCCACCCCACCAACAGAAGTTGAGTCCCTCATTCTCCCTTACATCACAGTGCACCCCCCTTTCCTTATGCTGCTGCTGGGAAGAAACTGGATGCATTGCTTGAAAGCAGAAAGTAGAGGTCTGGAGGAGGACCAGAGGACGGCTGGAGCTCTTCTGCAGCTGGAGGGGTGCGAGAGCCACATGAAATAGCCTGGAGGGCCTGATTCGGCCCGCTGGCCTTGTGTTTGACACCTGTGCTCTAAAGCTGGGGCTACACAGGATGTTGTAAATCTAATGAGGGATTTAACCAGTTTCTAACAACTGTTCAATCAGCAGCACATACATTTCAGAAGCAAAAGTGACTACCAGCAGATGGTTAAATCTCCCAGCAGCGAGAAAATACATTTTTCACCTGCTCCTAGTCTTAGCATGGTAGCTACACAGGTTAATGAACTGATATTGAAGCATTTTAGAGCGAAGGTAAAACGGCAACAGACAGATGAAATGTAAATTAGTTTTCAACAGTACACAGCAAATGATTTCTGAACTAATTTCCATCCTTTTAATCGTTTACATACAATTTTCTGCTACGGCCTCTCAAGCTAAATTTAAATAAGCAAGGCAGAGAATTCTAATTTTACTTCATAAAGATTTACATACGTTTGCAGCTTCTTTGTATATTTTAATTCATATGTTCATTTGTGGCATCACTTTTCCACCTACCTCCAACCATGGGCTGTCCTTTATATTTGCCCTGACCATCAAATATTAAAAACATTCACCAATCTTCACCCATTGATCAATTCTACAAAGATGCACTGCATTGTGTCGTTATGGTGTGTGCTGAAATGCAGAGCAGGATGGAAGCAGGGGCAGAACTACCGGCATAGCGACCCACGCGGGTGCTATGGGGCCCGCAGCCGAGTGGGGCCCGGTGAAGATGAGGAATGCAAGGTTACTGTTAAGCCTCCCAGGCCCGCGAGTCCAGTCGTGTCCCAACACGCGCTGCCGCATACAGCAGGAGGCAGGCGCAGAGAGCAGAATGGGTGGGAGCAGAGTGGGTGGGGCTGAACGCTCGAGCACACCTGTAAAGGCAGCCCTCAAAATTTCCACTCGCCTACTAGCATTTGGCGAGTGGATTTAAGCTGGGGGCGAGTGATGACAGGGCTACATGACCAATCTCCCTCCAATCTGTGCCTACGCTTAGAGTCCCGATGAGAATGGCGGCTGAAGAGGAAAGGTGCATGCTCGGGAAAAGTAGTCTGGTGAGCCGCGCACAGGCAGAGCAGTACACGGGTGCTCTCCTTACAATTCTCATTAAGCCATTGGACCTAACAGTATGACCTCTCTGAGCCTGCCCCCCTCCTCCGACCAATGTAGCTGGAGAGTAGAAAGTAATGAGTGAGGTGGAGGATTGGGAAAATTACCACTCCGGTGCAGCACTCACTGAAAGTTGCCCTGACATGAGAGCGGCAGCCTTCCAGTTTGTGCAGTTTTCTTCTCCTTGTGCTCTATGTAAGTGTCCAACAGTTCAGCCTGAGCACTGTGAACAGACTGGTTTCAATGTTTGCTGTGTGGTGTCAGTGTGTGCTGTGGGGAGGGAGGGAGAGACAAAGACAGACAGACAGAGAGAGAGAGAGAGAGAGAGAGAGAATGGGAGTTGCAGAAGAGACAGCAAGAGAATGGGGAAGAGACCCAGTTTTAGTGCCCTGTGCCTCTGGTCTGACCCCAGTGCCCTGTCCTTCTGGTCTGACCCCAGTGCCCTGTCCTTCTGGTCTGACCCCAGTGCCCTGTCCTTCTGGTCTGACCCCAGTGCCCTGTCCCTCTGGTCTGACCCCAGTGCCCTGTGCCATTTTGTTAAAGTTGTTGTTGGTAATATTTAATTTTGTAACTTGATTCTGCATAAAACATTTAACAGTGTCATTCCATGAGATAATCTGCGAGGGCGTGTTTACGGGTGCAATTAGGTGCAGGGCAGTGTATGAATTAGGTGGGGCAACTGGTGGCGAGTAACTCTTGAGGCCTGGCTAGTAGCTCAGGACTTGAAATTTTGAGCCCTGTGTAAAGGGATATTGTTTTCAGCCCGAGGAGGCTGGACAGGAGGTAGGAAGGGAGTGGGAGACTCATCTGTTTGCACAGTTTGCTTTTTGTATAGAAAATGTTTGCTATATTTTTTCATTAGGATAATTTTGGCACAAAGAGAGGGTGAGCAATGCCAGGTTCGAGGGTGCAAATGTTCCTTAACCACTTAAGACCCGGACCAATACGCTGGTAAATGACCCAAGGTGTTTTTGCGATTCGGCACTGCGTCGCTTTAACAGACAATTGCGCGGTCGTGCGACGTGGCTCCCAAACAAAATTTGCGTCCTTTTCTTCCCACAAATAGAGCTTTCTTTTGGTGGTATTTGATCACCTCTGCGATTTTTACTTTTCGCGCTATATACAAAAATACAGCAACATTTTTGAAAAAAAAAAAACACTATTTTTTACTTTTTGTAAAAAAAAAATCAAATAAACTAAATTTTAGTCAAACATTTAGGCCAAAATTTATTTAGCCACATGTCTTTAGTAAAAAAAAAAAAAAAAAAAAAAAAAAAAAAAAATCGCAATAAAAAAAAAATAGCTACCTAGCGGGAACAGCGACACTAATACAGCGATCAGAAAAATGATCGCTTAGTGACGCTGGCAATAGGGAGTGAAAGGGTTAACTAGGGCGGTGATCAGGGGGTTAAAACTTTATTAGGGGGGGGGCTATCCTGAACCTAACACTAACTGATTTTACACTGCCTGTCACACTGACACTAAATGCAGTGATTAGATCACTGCATTCAGTGACACTGTGACAGGGGGGTGGGGGGGGGGGCGATCACAAGGGGTTAATATGCCTATGTGAGTGTGTTTCAGTGTTGTGTTGGTGCACACTTACTTGTGATGTCTTCTCTCATCAGCAGCAGTGGGAAACACCGCTGCGATGAGAGGTGACATCATTTCCTCCTTCCTGTGTAAACACAGGAGGAGGAAGTTACACGAAGGGGGAGCGCTCCCATTGGCTGGGAGCGATCGCGGGGGGGCGGGTAAACGCCGACATCCGCCCGCTCGTCCCGGATCGCTCCCGGAGCCAGGGGGACCCCCGCACGCCGCGGAGGGGGTCCCGATGGGACCCCCGAACCGCACTTAGGCGGGGACATAAATTTACGCCCTTGTGCCTGTACGAGCCATTCTGTGGCCGTATATGTGCGTGCGGGGGTCCTTAAGTGGTTAAGAATAAACTTGATCAAACTACCATTAGGGCCACTGTTCATCATTGCTGTCTTATTTCTCCCCTATTTGTCTTGTATTTACACATCAGTTTAATCAGAACAGAAATTGGTAAGAAGGCATGGGGGTCAGCAATGTGTGTCCTTCAGGGGCTGCATATAGTATACTGCATACTTTGTTGTTCGGAATATATATCAGCTGTTGCCTGGGTACTGTGCCACATGGGTCTTGTAATCTGTTGCTCAATGGCATTAGTTAATTTTTTTTGTGGTGGGGGGGCCGTTTGCAGGGAGGGGGCATACAACATATTGCTATGAGGCCCTGTGGTTTCTAGTTACGCCCCTGGTTGGAAGGTAAACCAGCACATAGCATTGCAGTGAATAGAACACATTTCAATAAAGTTCTGTAGAAAAAGATCTTAACCGGCAATCAGCACAGCTTGCCGGTGTAAGAGGATTTTAACCACTTGACCGGAAGGTTTTACCCCCTTCATGACCAGGTACATTTTTTTTAGTCAGCACTATGCTACTTTAACCACTTTAGCTCCGGATCATTTGGCTGCCAAATGACCGGGCCACTTGTTGCGATTCGGGAATTTGTCGCTTTAACTAACAATTGCGCGGTCGTGCGACTTGGCTCCCAAACAAAATGTACGTGCTTTTTTTCCCACAAATAGAGCTTTCTTTTGGTGGTATTTGATCACCTCTGCGGTATTTATGTTTTGTGCTATAAACAAAAATAGAGCAACAATTTTGAAAAAAAATATATATTTTTAACTTTTTGCTATAATAAATATCCCCCAAAAAAAATATATAAAAAAATAAAATAATTATCGTGACTGCGACATTATGGCGGACATATCGGACACTTTTGATGCTATTTTGGGACCATACACATTTATGCGGCAACCAGTGCTATAAAAATGCACTGATTACTTTATAAATGTGACTGGCATTGAAGGGGTTAACCACTAGGCGGCGTGGAAGGGGTTAAGTGTGAGTCATTCTAACTGTTAGGGGGCGTGGCTACGAGTGACACTTCACTGATCGCCTTCACCTGATGAGTGGGAGCAGACGATCAGTGTCACTAGGCAAAACTGGGAGATGCTTGTTTACACTTGCCCCTCCCCGTTCTGCAGCTCTGTGACCCGTTATTCAAAGTGACGTAAATATACGCCACATTGCCCAGCCATGCCATTCTGCCGACGTATAAGTTCATGAGACGGTCGTTAACCGGTTAACTAGTAATTGCGCCATCATGCAACACTGTACGCAAATACAATTTATATAATTTTTTTTCACACAAATAAAGCTTAATTTTGGTGGTATTTGACCACAATTGGGTTTTTCATTTTTTGGTATATAAACTAGGGTTGTCCCGATACCGATACCAGTATCGGTATCGATTCTGAGTATTTGCGGGAGTACTTGTACTCCCGCAAATACCCCCGATACCCAAATAGAATACTCCCCCCCGCCGCCGTATGTGCAAAGCCGACCCCGCCGCCGTTAATACAAAGCCGCTGCCGCGAACATTACACGCACCTTTAGTTTGAATAGCTGTTTACCGCATGCCCTGTGTAAAGGACACTCCCCCTTGCTCGGGATTGGACGGATCTGTCCAATCCCGAGCAAGAGGGAGTGTCCTTTACACAGGGCTCGCGGTAAACAGCTATTGAAAAAATGAAGGTGCGTGTAATGTCTGCGGCAGCGACTTTGTATTAACGGCGGCATCATCATCATCAGGTAGGGGGACATGGCTGTATATGGAGGACATGGCTGCATATGGGGGACATGGCTGCAATATGTGGGGGACATGGCTGCAATATGTGGGGGACATGGCTGCAATATGTGGGGGACATGGCTGCAATATGTGGGGGACATGGCTGGAGGGACATGGCTGGAGGGACATGGCTGCATATGTGGGGGACATGGCTGCATATGTGGGGCACATGGCTGGAGGGACATGGCTGCATATGTGGGGGACATGGCTGCCTTTGGGGAGTATCGGTATTCGGTATCGGCGACTACTTGAAAAAAATATCGGTACTTGTACTCGGTCCTAAAAAAGTGGTATCGGGACAACCCTAATATAAACGGTAAAAAAAAAAAAAAAACTTTGAACATTTCTAATTTAGGCCCAAAATGTATTCAGCTACATGTCTTTGGTAAAAAAAATCCCAATAAGTATATATTAATTGGTTTATGTTGAAGATAAAGTGTCTACAAAAACTATGGTATATACAAAATGTTTAAAAAAATAAAAATTGATCAATCCTGATGTACCGAAGGCCTATCTCATTTCTTGGGGCCCTTTAAATACCAGGACAGTAAAAATGTCCTGGGTAAAACCCTTAAAAAAAAAAAAGAATGTACAATACCTGACTGATCCTGCCTGGTGCTGACTCTCCCCCCCCCCCCCCTGTAAACGGACCACATTTACCATGACTGCTCCATCATCCCGCTGTGGCCTCTCCGTAATTCCGCTGCGTCTCCTCTTCACCGTCCTGCCGATATGCTCCCCGCCCTTCCTCCTCCTACTGCTAAAATTACTGTTTTATTAATAAAATCCCCTATGTTCCATTAAGTTATGTGCTCCAGTGTATGTTTGCTATAAAAAATATGTTGCTGTATACCTTATTTCAGAGTGGCGCTCACATAACTGACCGTTGCTCTCCTCCAGGCTGACGTCAGTGGGGGATTCTCAGCCCCTCCCGATGTAGTTAATAAACCGGGGCAGAAAAGCAGCGGGCAGTCACGTGAGCGCCAAGCAAAGCTCAGAAATAAGGTATACAGTAACATATTTTTTATATAGGACATACCCTGGGCACATAGCTAAACAAAGAGGATTCTATAAAAAGAGAAGTATGGGGATTTATTTTATGTTTTTCCCCATAATCATACTTACCTAGGTGGATGCAGCATCGGTGTCTCTGCACTGAAAACTAAGCCATCGGCAGTGCCTGCCAGTCAGCAGCTCTCCTGTTCTGCTTCTCCACACTCACTGGAGCACTGAGCTGTGGAGGGATGGGGAGCGGTCGTCTCAGCGGCTCACTGAGACGCCTATCAGTCCTATCAGTCCAGGCACCTGGACGATCCAGGCTTCCAGATTCAGGATGACGCAGTGCCTGGACTGATATGTGTCAGCAGAGAGCGGAATTCAGACTGTTTTCTGCTGAAAATGGGTCACAGGAGTGCAAAATTTAATTGCACTCCTGTAACCCTTAGGAGAAGTGCAGCCAAATTAGCTCAGGCTGGACTTCTCCTTTAAAGTAAACAAAGTGGCTTTAAATTACCCCTTTTTAGACATATATAGACAGTGTAAGGTAACTATAATTTCACTTTTTTTGCAGTACAGCATCATCATATAACTGGTGTGGCGGTGATTTTAAATAATTTAAACATGTTTTACCATTTTGTTTATTTTACTTTAGTTTTTTTTAAACTGTTTGGAGGGGCGATTATGGATAAAAAAAATGTACTGCTTTGGTGATCACCGTAACAGCAATGTTTTCAACTGTCATGAATGGATTACCTTCATAACAGCTGTGACTAATAGTGATCTGTGACTGGCCACAGCTACTGCCATGGTACAGGGTGCTGTGATTGGCTCAGGTACAATGTGATAGCTGTGGGCCAATCACAGCATCACTCTATAGGAAACATGTCTGTTATGACTGAAAGTTATTCATAACACCTTTATTGACATTGTGCATTATCCAGCCTACCTGTGCCTCCACAGTAAATGTACTGTAGGCAGGCAGCTAGTGGTTAATCAGCTACAGTCCAGGTGTATCTAAGCTAAAAGTGTGCAAAGTCCTACAGATTGTTGTCTTTAAAAATCAGCAAGAGTCCAAGAAGAAAAGCCTATCCCCTGCCAACATACTGTAGAGCGAGACCCTTGCTCTCGGTTGGGAAGCGATATTCACTTTGCTTATGTCCAACTCTCCCCCTTGCTAAATCAAAGCCAGAGCTCTCCAAATCGGCATGATTGCAGAGAGCGCACGCCCTGCACGCTCCTGACACAGTTATCTGCAGGTAACGGAAAGCTCCGGTCGCTTCTTGCTTTCCGATCATGTGATCGCCTTGACACTTATGGCTGTCACGTGACATAAATCTCGCCCGCCTCCGGGTATCTGAAACTTCTTAAAAGGCGGAAGGCACAGGCGCAAAGGTAATAGGTTTCAACCGGAATTTATCTATCCTTTACTAATCAGTGATTTACTGTTAGAGAACAAGCATGTGCAGCATGTGTATCTTAGTGTCCACTAAGATATAAGTCAGATTTCAGGCATCTCCTGCAACAAAAATATTATTTATGTTGAGATACTCCCAATAGGGAATAACGTTTAAAGGGATGCAGACCCTGCTATTTTTCTGCTGGTGCAGCAGCTGATTGATATTTATGAAACCAATACAGACGCACATGGACACAAAGCGATTTCTTCAGAATAAAAAAAGGTAGGAATCTGCAACAAAGTTTGTTAAAATCTTTGTAATGTACAAAGATCACCCAAAGGAGATTGTTTTTTTATCAACAAAAGTGAAGTAACTATTTAACGTTATTTGAAGTGTCCATAGTGACACTTCATTCATGTCACTATGGACAGCAGTGTGATGACATGCAATGCCAGGCCAATGCAATGGCAGTACCTGCCTAAAAATGTAGACATACTGCATTTTTTGCACCTACACCACACATCACAACAGCATTGTGGTTTGAGAAGGACACATAGAAAACAATTGCATTTTATGTGCCCTAGCGGTGACCTGCATTTATCCAGTGCAGAAAAAATGCAGGTCACCACAGATAGTGTGAAAGAGCTCCTAAAGTGGAATTAAGCTAAAAATGCTGGCAGGTTGGATTTTTATGACAGTAGAGAGCAAATAGTCTCTTTTGTCATAACTGCTTCATCCTACGCATAAGCAGCTCACAGTAAATTTACAGCACTTCTCTTGCATGGTGATACGACTCCTGTGCCCAACTGCCCCTGATTTTGTGGGACTGTCCCTGATTTGGAGCAATGTCCCTCTTTCCTCCTCATGTGTCCCTCATTTTGGTCTGATCTCTATAGATGTATATAAAATTCAATGTTTATCTTTCAATAAGTGTTTCCCACTTGCTAAATTGCTGCATTTGTAAATTTCAAAAGCCATAATAAAGGAATAGTAGTGGTAAAGAAAAAGCACTTGTTGATTTAACCAATTTTTTTTGTTTGTGCAATTCTCCTTTAAAAAGGGGTGTGGCAGGGGTGTGTCCTATGCTTACATAATTTTTCAAATAGGTGTCCCTCGTTGGCATCTCAGAAAGTTGGATGATCGGGAAATCAACCAGAAGGAAGACTGACAGCCAAAAGAACTGATACCATAGTACTGGAAGGGATCGTTGAGCAGGCAAGTCTGCCATGATATGCAGGGCATACTAGTACATTATGGTATAAAGCTCTTAGGATCCAATTTCTATTTTTTTTAATGAGCCAATTTAAGAAAACAACTCTAGCTTATTATTTGACATAAATCTGTAAAGAAGTAGGATATGGGAGAGTAAGCTCTGTTTTAGTTTCTACAGAGACCATGGTTTTGGTATACAAGTATCATGTTTCAGTTATTATATGCATTTTGCCATATTATTTCTTAGTTACCATGACAGCAAATACAATTTAGTCTTAGGAGTGGCAGACTGTTTCCATTCAGCATTATCATTGTGACAGTGGGCAAGCTATAAAAGTACATTAGTCCCATCCAGGACCACACTCTGCAACATGATTTAAATAAAATGTGACCAGCCAGCACTCATTCAATAAGCACATCTACTATTTAGTCGGGATATTCCATTCAGACCAGCTGTCAAAGACATAAAATGAATTCACAATGCATAGATCTATCAGACATCGATTTATGGCCATTTTTAGCAACTGTACTAATTGGTAACCAAAAGGAGTTAAAAAAGCAAAAGGCCTCCCAAATGGTTCTTCTTGCTGTGCTCATTCAAATAGGTATGCAAACTGCACAATGAAATGTAATTAATGTCTAATTAGGCAGTGAAGTTATGACAGTGGGAGAGCGAAGATAATTATACTTTTAGTGCTGACTGCAGAAAAATAGTTTCTTCAAAATATAAAGAAATTGCGATTATGCTTTGACCAGCCAATGCTGCTTTACAGAAATAGATTTAAAAAAAAAAAAAAGCCAGTGGAAAATATTTTCTCTGGTGTGTTGCCTTTTACTGCACAGCAAAATGCTGGAACAAAAGAACCCAATGAATTCATTAAAAATACTGGATGGGAGATTGCCTCTTAATTGAATCATTTTTTCCCCCCATGATTAAACGTGGAACCTTTCCGTTTGTGTTTTATACTTCAACAGCTTAATCAGAATTTAAGCTACTGTTTTAAACCAATTTAAAAAATAGTCGGTCACGGACATTCATTTACAACTTTCATTTTAATGGTTTTCTGTCAATGATTTTAGTAGACCCTGTCCGCAAAATATTTATCAAATAATGTATTCTTGTACTCAATTATAACTTTAAAGTGTCACTAAACCCACATCATAAAAAAACAATTATTATATGGTGCATTACATGCTGTTCATACTCAGTGACTATGAGATTAGTTTTCTGTATTTTGCAAAAAAATCCGGTTGGTCCTGCTGCTCTCTATCGCCACATTCTGTTCATGTCCTCAATTCAGCTAGGGATTTTGCAGCTGTGATGGCAACTCTGCACATGTTTAGTTTTCAGTGAGCCTCTATGCAGAATATTTCCTCCCTATCACATCTGAGCAGCCTATGTGATTACAGAGTCACACATGTGGGCATATACACAGTGGTAAATGACAGCCCACTTCCTCCCTCTTCCTCCATGCCCACTAGCCAGCTAAAGAGAATAGGGGTGGGATAATGAAGATTGATAGAGGCTTCACCTCCCTCTTATTCTCATGCCACGTACACACGGTCTTTTTTGTGATGAAATAAAACAACGTTTTAAAAAACGTCACTTAAAATGATCGTGTGTGTGTGTGGGCAAAACGTTGTTTTATGGTTTCTGGAAAACGACCAAAAAAAAATTCGAACATGCTTAAATTTTTTATGTCGTTTTTCAGAATGTCATTTTTTGTGTCATAAAAAATGATCGTGTGTGGGCAAAACGATGTTTAAGACGATGTTTTTAAACACGCGCATGCTCAGAAGCAAGTTATGAGACGGGAGCTTCAATGGAACAGAGTGCCGTCGAACGTGGTGTACGTAACCACGCTTTGCAAGAGCTTTTTCAGAAAAAGATCGTGGAATAAAACAACGTTTTTTTACATCACAAAAAGTGATCGTGTGTACGAGACATAAGGCGCAGGCTTGAGGAGTGTGACAGAAATCCACCCACACATTGTAATAACCACAAAATAATAAAGATTGTATTTCAAATATATATTTGTATGCCAATTTAAAACACTTAATTGATATTCTTTATTTATTTTTACTCTGTATTGCAAAAGTTTTTTTTTTTTTTTTATGTTGAACATGTGACCAGTAGCAGAGAACTTGAAGCTCTTCTTGCATGTTTCCCTGCAGATAGGCTGGGAAGGAGCTGGGTCATGTGACAGCTGTATATCGATTAGGAAAAAAGGAACCTTAACCACTCAACCACCGGAAAATTGCGGCGGCAGGGTGGTTCCTTAACTCTGGGAGGACATTATACAACGTCCTCCCAGAATCACGCTCCCACGCCGGGTCCTCACATCACAGATCACAGTAAATGACGGATCGATCACTTGTAAACAAACCAGTGTCATGTGATGATGCCGGTTCCTCCCTCCCCTCTCTGTACAGTGTGAGAGGGGAGAGAGCGGGCGGCAGCAGCGCTGTGGGCTGGATCTGTGACAACTGCAGTCACAGATCCATCCACCCATGCTCTGCCATCCCTGCAATACTCTGCCATCCCTGCAATACTCTGCCATACCCTTTGTGTTTAAAAACAAAAATGGGTTTTAACCACTTCCCGCCCGCCGGCCATCATATGACGTCCTTGACTTCGTGTGGGGATATCTGAATGATGCCTGCAGCTACAGGCATCATTTCGATATTAGCTTTTTCAGCCGGCGATTCCCTATATACCATAAGAACTAACATAGGTGTTCCGCCGCTTGATCGTTCTTACGGGAGGTGAGAGGGGACTTCCCCCTACTCCCGGCGCCCTCTGGTGCTTCTACCGATTTACCACTACGATCGAAGCTAGGATTGTTTTTTTATTTTTTTATTTCAGGCTTCCCAACCTAGAGATGTGGGGTCTTATTGACCCCATATCGCACTGTAAAGAGGACCTGTCATGCCATATTCCTATTATAAAGGATTCCTTGTTGGTTTTTTTTTGCGTTTAATCCTTCTTTATTTAGGAAATATTAGTTTTACAGCAAAAGTTACTTATCCATTACATTGAAACAAACCATATAAACAGAACATTAACTTATTATCTCGTAGTCCTTTATATTCGTTTAAGACTCAGGGGGAGATTTGGAGATAGCAGAGTAGAGGTGGGTGCAGGCTAGTTGTTTACGTCTAGGGTTATCCTGACTACAGGGCCCTATATTATCTCCTGAAGTTTCTCCTCCAGGTTTGAGTTCCCCCTCTAAATAATGGGGTGTTATATTCCCCTGTTTTCTCCAGCCTCACCCTATTATCCATCTTTAATTGTCCTTTTTACCCCAGCCTCCCCCCTGTCCTTAGTTCCATTTTTAGTTCCCATATTCTCTTGTGTTACCATATCTCCTTTTATTTCCTACTTCCCACCCTGACCTCCCCCACCCCCCAAAAAAAAAAAAAAAAAACCCGTTTCTCCCTCCTCTCCCCTCTCATAGGGCAGAGCTCTTTATCCAATTTCTTAGGGCCTCTCTCACTCCCGTTCCGCCACTCCCCTCCCCATCAACTTCCTCCCTTCTTCTGAGTACATGAATGCGTTCCATGTTCCCCAGGTCATATTATATTGTTCCTTTCTATCTTGGGCTGATAATACCACGTCTTCTATTGCACAAATATTCCTCACCCTATAGAGCCAGTCGGTTACCGTGGGGGGGTTATTTTTTTTCCAATTTTGAGTTATCCCAGCCTTAGCTTCGTTGATCATATGGCATATGATCGATTTCTTATATGTTTTTATTGGAATCTGTGTTAGGTGCAGCAGACAGAAAGCTGGATCGTCCTGTATTTGATATGTTGTAAATTTTTGGGTTATCCTTAGTACTTCCTGCCAGTATTTCCTAATCTTTGGGCAGGTCCAGAATAAATGGTACATGGTTCTCCTATCTTTCTTGCATCTCCAACAGGTATCTAAGGTTCCCGGAAACACCCTACTCAATTTCTCTGGTGTATAGTACCATCTATTTAATATTTTATAATTTAATTCTTGGAGCCTAGTACTTATTGATGTTTTCATAGTTAAATTAATTATTTTTTGCTGCTGAGTTTGTGAGAAATTCCTCTCCATATCTCTGGCCCATTCTCTTATAGATGGTATCTCCTTGCCTTCAAAGGATTCCTTGTAATAGCAATAAAAATGATAAAAAAATATATTTTCCCTAGTTCGTCTTTCAGGACAGCACCTTAGAGAGATCCCGGCTCCTCCCCTTCTAGGAAACACCGCCTTCTTTAGATCTTTAAAGCCTCATCCTCCCACTGGCCCTTCAGTTATGGTGTTTCCTCCGGTGGGGGGACACTGCTGGGGAACCAGAGCTGTTAGCCGGGGAGGCTAAGGCAGTTTTTTTCAGAGAAGGGCAGGATCCGGGAGGTGCCTGGTATTTTATGCTCTTTCTTTTTCCCTTTTAAAAAAAAAAAAAAAAAAAGTTGTTTTTTTTTTGGCGCCAGGTAAAAAACTAGGGTGTTTAATTACCTGTAGCAGGCGCTTTTGCATCCCAAGCGCTCTTTGGGGAAAGTTTGGCAGCTGGGAGGTCCGCTCTTTCGCGCGCCTAGGGTGGCGGCTGTGGGTTGGATCCTTTACCCCCCATTCTCAGCCTGGAGCTCGGTGGCTGCGTCGGACGGCGGGTGACGTCAGTTCCGGCGGAGGGGGCGGGTCCGACTCACGGGGCCGTGTCGTCCGGTTCCGGACGCGGCCTAGAAAGGCGGACCGAGCACTTGGCTGGTGCGGTCGCCTATTTGTCTGTAGTGACAGCATTTAAAGACCGGAGACCACCGTTCCTACTGCGCGGGAGGATGTCGGAGGCGGAGGCTTCTAAAATCGCTCCTGGAGAAAAAGATTCCAGCCAAGCTAAGGTCAGTGGAACCCTGGGGTGGTGTTCCCTGAATCACAAAACCCATGTTAGCTCCACAGAGGTGTTTTTCCCGGCCTGGTGGTCGGTGGGAGAGGAGTGGGTCCCTGGTGGTGGTCGGTCCTGGGGATTAGGCACTCCTGGTGATCCCTGTTTATTTAGCTGGGGGGTTCTGACTAATACTGCTGCTCTCTATGTTTCTGTTTGTTTTCAGAAATACACAAGCAAATCGCTCCATGGCTCTAAGAGAAAGTGCCCTGTCTGCAGGTCCACGTTAGGGGAGACTTGGGACAAGACTCTCTGTAGGGGGTGTATGGATGCGGTAGTGAGAGAGCAGGCAGCAGAACAGGGGGTAGATCTGGCGGCATCAGTTAAGGAGCTTTCAAGCACCTTCCAATCGTTTAAAACTCTGTTTGCTAACTTTCAGTTGCCCCAGGCCCAGAGCACCCCTCCCCCAGTACAACAGGCGGTTTCACCTGATCCACCGGTACCCCTCGCTATTGGTGCGGAGAGACCGGTAGGGTCGGCAGAGGAAATTGAGGTAGAAGCAGGCAGCACTCCCTCTGATTCTCAGGGAGAATCAGATGAAGAGGGGATGGACGGGGAGTCCACTAAACCCTCACGTTACAAACTCTCTCTAGAGGAGGTTGAGGAGCTTTTAGGGGCTATCCACACCACCCTAGGGATCCAGGAGGAAAGAAAGCCGCTGTCCTTGCACGACCAAATGTACAGAGGCTTAGGAGAACAGAAAAGGAAAGTTTTCCCAGTCCATGACGTTCTGGTCGATGCCATCAAGAGAGAATGGCAGGATCCGGAAAGGAAACCTTTTTTCTCAAAGGCGCTGAAAAGAAGATTTCCTTTTGAGGAGGGAGAAACCTTAGTTTGGAATAAGACGCCTAAACTTGACGCGGCTTATTCCCAGGTTTCTAGACACACAGACCTGGCCTTTGAGGACATGGGGGTACTCTCTGATGGATAAGAGGATGGATTCCCTGTTAAAGAAAACCTGGGATTCCTCCCAGGGTAATCTTAGGCCAGCAATGGCGGCTACAGTAGTAGCCCGCAATTTGGAGTACTGGCTGACTCAGATTAAATCCCATATCGAGGCTGGTACAGCAAAAGAGACAATCCTCTCCTCTTTCACCATGCTACTGAAGGGGGTAGCTTTCTTGGCAGACGCCTCAGCGGAGTCTATTCATATGTCCGCAAGGTCTGCAGCATTGTGCAACTCAGCCAGAAGGGCCTTGTGGTTCAAAACGTGGCAGGGGGACAGTGCGTCCAAAGTAAAACTTTGTGGTATCCCTCTTACGGGGGATTTGTTGTTTGGTCCTGGTCTGGAAGCGGTCCTAGACCGGACCGCCGACAAAAAGAAGGCGTTCCCCGTTAAAAAGAAGTTTGGGGA
Source organism: Rana kukunoris (assembly GCA_029574335.1). Taxonomy (NCBI): domain Eukaryota; kingdom Metazoa; phylum Chordata; class Amphibia; order Anura; family Ranidae; genus Rana; species Rana kukunoris. The sequence continues at coordinate 103,847,943 of CM056056.1, read as the reverse complement.
ACAGCCAAAAAAGAGGTTTCGATTTCGTGGGAAATCGGAGACACCCAGGTCAGGTCCCCAGAAGAAAGGTTGGGGACAGAAGGGGAAGGGTCGAGGGGGAGCAATTTTTCGCCCTCCTGAACCCCCCAAAAAGACCAATTGACTCCCAAACAGTGGGAGGAAGATTGGGGGTCTTCCTCCCACAGTGGGAGATGATTACCTCCAACCAGTACATCTTGGAGATCATCCGAAGGGGATACAGGCTAGAATTCTCAACCCCTCCCCCCCTCAGACTGTTAATTACCAACCTGCCGAAGTGTGTGGAAAAGTCTTGTGCCCTCCTCTCCTCACTTCAGGAATTAGAGGAGCAGCAGGTGGTTGTCCAGGTCCCGACCAGGGGGGTAGGTGGGGGTTTTTACTCCCACATGTTTGTGGTCCGCAAGCCGTCGGGAAGGTTCAGGCTTATCCTCAACCTAAAACCTTTAAATACCTTGGTCAGGTACAAAAGGTTCAAAATGGATTCGATCCATTCTGTAAAAGCCCTTCTCCCGCCAAACTGCTTTATGGCTTCGATAGACCTAAAGGACGCTTACCTACATATCCCCATAGCGGAGGAACATCAGAAGTTCCTGAGGCTAGCAATAAACACCGGGGATCAGGTACTGCACCTACAATTCAGAGCCCTTCCTTTCGGCTTGTCATCTTCCCCCCGCATATTCACAAAGGTAATGGCAGAGGTCTTGGCCTTCCTGCGACTCCTGGGAATCCTGATAGTCGCATATCTGGATGACCTTCTATTGTTCGCTCCCTCCCCGGAACAATTGAATCGGGACTTACAGTCAGCCAGAGACATTCTGGAAAGCTTGGGTTGGCTCATAAATCCAGAAAAATCCAACCTAATCCCGTCACAGAGGGTGTCCTTCCTAGGATTTGTGTTAGACTCGACAGATCAAAAGGTTTTCCTTCCTCCAGAGAAGGTTCAAAAAGTGGACAAGGCCATGCTGTTTCTGCAGGGCAGCGGCCAGGTCTCTATAAGAAAGGCCATGTCCGCCCTGGGGTTGCTGACCTCCACCCTTCCAGCAGTACAGTGGGCGGGCCTTCATTTCCGTCCCCTTCAACTCTTCATCTTGAAGGTGTGGGACCACAGCCTGGGGTCATTGGATTCCTTAGTGTCTGTCCCAAGTCAAGTAAAACGGTCCCTCTGGTGGTGGAGAAGGGGGGCAAACTTGTCTCAAGGCCTAGAGTGGGTCCTACCCATATCCAGGACGGTCACAACCGATGCCAGCAACACAGGTTGGGGAGCACATTTGGGTTCCCGCTGGGTACAGGGCACCTGGGCATCAGTGGATACAGCGAAGTCCTCCAATTGGAGAGAATTGAGGGCAGTGTCACTGGCCCTTGTCTCATTCCAAAAGGATCTGCGGGGTCACCACGTTAGAGTTCGAACAGACAACTCGTCGGCAGTGGCTTACATCAACAGGCAGGGGGGCACAAGGTGCGGCTCCCTCTGGCTGTTGACAGAGGCCATTCTCAAATGGGCCGAGATCAATGTCCTGTCCCTGTCGGCCTTACATCTGAAGGGGGATCAGAACTGCTTAGCAGACTTCCTCAGCAGAACAACGCTGAGGGAGGGCGATTGGTCACTGAGTCAGGAGGTTTTCAGGATGATAGCCCAGAGATGGGGGCCGCCATGCGTGGACCTCTTTGCCTCCAGGCAGAACGCCAAGGCGGACAGGTTCTTTTCTCTAAGCAGGTACGATGGAGCTTTAGGGATAGATGCACTAGCTCAGAAATGGGAATTTTTCAGGTGTTATGCCTTCCCCCCTCCGGTTCTGATCCCTGCGGTGTTGAGGAAATTTCAACAAGAGAACACAACCTTAATTCTAATTGCCCCATATTGGCCCAGGAGACCGTGGTTTTCAATCCTAAAGAACTTGGCTGTAGAGCCCCCCTGGCTTCTACCAGCTCGGGACAACCTTCTCACTCAAGGTCCAGTCTGCTGCCCTCACGTGGACAGGTGGAACCTTGCAGCCTGGTTTCTGAGGAGTTGCTGAGGGGAAAAGGGTTTTCAGATCGCTTGGTTGCGACCCTCCTAAATTGTAGGAAAAAGGAAATGCAAACCATCTACCACAAAGTGTGGAGACGATTCAATTCATGGTGCTCTGAAAGCTCCTTTAGTGTACACAGTTCCGTAGCAGTACTAGGAGTTCCTACAAGCGGGGGCAGATAAGGGATTGGCTCTCAGCACCTTGAAAGGGCAGGTGTCAGCCCTGAGTGTATTTGTAGAGAAAAATCTAGCAGGGGATCCCTGGATAGTAAGATTTTTTAAATCTTTGAGTAGGCAGAGGCCAGTTGGTGTGACCCCTTTTCCCGTGTGGGATCTTTCCTTAGTTTTGCAGGCCCTTAAGGGAGATCCTTTTGAACCATTGGGGTCATGCTCTTTGAGGTTAATCACTCTCAAAACTGCTTTTTTGGTAGCGATTACGACGGCACGTCGAGTAAGTGAACTCGAGGCCCTCGCAATTAAAACTCTTTTTTTCAAGTTTTTCCGGATCGTATTGTTTTTAAGACCCGATCCGGCCTTTTTGCCAAAGGTGGCCTCGAAGTTTCACAGAGGGCCAGGAAATTCTTCTGCCAACATTTTGTTCAAACCCGGTGAGGGAAAAAGAGTTTATATTTTTCACAACCTAGATGTAAGGAGGTGCGTCCTTCAATATTTGGAATGCACCAAACAGTTTTAGAAAATCAGATTCCTTTGTTTTATTTTCAGGGGCTAGAAAGGGTTCTAGAGCCTCCAGGCGTACTAAAGCGCGGCCTTGATTAGAGCAGCTATTAGTCAAGCTTATGTGTTCAAGGGGGATGGAGCCTCCAGTGGGAATCAGGGCACATTCTACTAGAGCAGTGGCGACTTCACAGGCGGAATGGGCTGGTGCTTCTCCAGAGCAGATCTGCAGAGCAGCGACATGGTCGAGTTTTGCTACCTTCGTAAAGCACTACAGACTAGACCTGCTGTCAGCTCAGGACCAAGCCTTTGGTCGTAAGGTGCTACAGGCAGTAGTCCCACCCTAAGGTAAGGTACTCGCTTATCCTCTCTAAGGTGCTGTCCTGAAAGACGAACTAGGGAAAAATGGAGTTACTTACCGGTAACGTCCTTTTCCAGCAGAAGTCTTTCAGGACAGCACCGCTACCAACCCAGGGTTTGAAGATTGGAAGACTCATCACATGAGACGTCAGGTAAGATAAAGTATTCTTGTATAACGTTGTCTTGTGTCTCCCCAGTTGGCCGGAGGTACTCTGTAAGAACTGAAGGGCCAGTGGGAGGATGAGGCTTTAAAGATCTAAAGAAGGCGGTGTTTCCTAGAAGGGGAGGAGCCGGGATCTCTCTAAGGTGCTGTCCTGAAAGACTCCTGGAAAAGGACGTTACCGGTAAGTAACTCCATTTTTTGGGGAAAAAAGTGTCAAAGTAAAATAAAGTAAAATGAACAATAACATTATTTATTTTTTAAAAGCGCCCCAGTCCCTGGTAGCTCGCATGCAGAAGCAAACGCATACGCAAGTCCCGCCCATATATGAAAATGGTGTTAAAACCACACATGTGAGGTGTCGCTGCGAACCTTAGAGCGAGAGCAATAATTTTGGCCCTAGACCTCCTCTAACTAAAAACATGTAACCAGTAAAAAAAAAATAAAGCGTCGCCTATGGGGATTTTTAAGTAGCAACATTTTGCGCCATTCCATGAGCGTGTGCAATTTTGAAAGGTGACATGTTAGGTATCTATTTACTCGGCGTAACTTCATCTTTCACATTGTGTAAAAACATTGGGCTAACTTTACTGTTTTTTTTTTTTTAAAGCACAAAACTTTTTTTTCCCCCTAAAAAAACGTGTTAGAAAAATTTCTGCGCGAGTGCGAGATAAAAAGTTACAATGACCGCCATTGTATTCTCTGGGGTCTCGGCAAAAAAAAATATATATATATATATATATATATATATATATTTGGCCTGGGTGCTCCAAAACGGCTGATGGTGCTCCCTGCATGTTGGGCCTCTGTATGTGGCCACGCTGTGTAAAAGTCTCACACATGTGGTATCGCCATACTCAGGAGTAATAGCAGAATGTGTTTTGGGGTATAATTTGTGGTATGCACATGCTGTGTGTGAGAAATAACCCACTAATGTTACAATTTTGTGAGGAAAAATAAAATAAAAAAAATCTTGATTTTTGCAAAGAATTCTGGGAAATAATAACAACTTCAAAAAACTCACCGTGCCTCTTTCCAAATTCCTTGGAATGTCTTCTTTTAAAAGGGGTAATTTGGGGGGTATTTGTACATTTCTAGCATGTTAGGGTCTCAAGAAATGAGATAGGCCGCCAGTACTTCAGGTGTGATCAATTTTCAGATATTGGCACCATAGCTTGTGGGCGCTATAACTTTCACAAAGACCAAATAATATACACAAATTTGTACTTATTTTTACCAAAGATATGTAGCAGTATACATTTTTGCCAAAATGTATGAAGAAAAAATGCTAATTTATTAAATTTTATAACAGAAACAAAGAAAAATGCATTTTTTTTTTTACAAAAATGTCGATCTTTTTCCATTTATAACACAAAAAATATAAGACCCAGAGGTGATCAAATACCACCAAAAGAAAGCTCTATTTGTGTGAAAAAAGGACGAAAATTTCATATACGAGTACAATGTTGCATGACTGAGTAATTGTCATTCAAAATGTGAGAGCACCAAAAGCTGAAAATTTGTCTGGTTATTAAGGGGGTTTAAGTGCCCAGTGGTCAAGTGGTTAATGTATCCTATACCTTAAAGGAGTTGTAAAGGAAAATGTTTTTTCACCTTAATGCATTCTATGCATTAAGGTGAAAAAACTTCAGTGTATACCGCCAAATTTTTCATGGGGGAGACACGCTCTTCCTCTGCCCGGGGGTTCTCAGCTCTTGAATGATAGCAGCGCAGCCATTGGCTTCCGCTGCTGTCAATCAAATCCAACGATGCATGTGCCAGAGGGGAAGGGCTGAGTCCTACATTTGACGTCTTTGGACGCTGAATGCTTGACTCAGGAGCGTGCACGCCCCCAGAGAGCGCTACTCCTAGGGGGTTACACGATGCAGGAGGAGCCACAAAAAATGCAGTGGGACCTCAGAAGTCAAGAATCGGGGTCACTCTGTGCAAAACGAACTGCTCAGTGGAGGTACGTATGACATGTTTGTCATTTCAAAAAAATAAAAAACAAAAGCTGTACAATCACTTTAATGCATTCTATGCATTAAGGTGAAAAACCTTATGCGCTGCAGCTGACCCCCAGAGCCCCCCCCTTTTCTTACCCAAGCACAATCATTCCAGCGACTGGTACAAGCACAGCAGCTCCAGCCTCGGTCTCTGGTTCTCATTGGATAGATTGAAAGCAGCGTGAGCCATTGACTTCTGCTACTGTCAATCAAATCCAGTGACACGGGAGCTGGGGGTGGGGCCGTGCCCTGCTGTCTGCGTCAATGGATGCAGCAGAAGGACTCAGGAGCACGCCCGCACGAGTGCCCATTATGAAAAGCAGGTCTCAGTGGGGGCACTTGTTGAAGAGGAGGAGCCAGGAGTGCCACGGGAACCACAGAAAAGGGAGATTGAGGCCGCCCTGTGCAAATCCCTCGCACAGAGCAGGTAAGTATAACATGTTTTATTATTTAAAAAAAAAAAACCTTTACAATCACTTAAGGGTTCATGCACACATTGCATTTTAGATAGCAGTCATGATTTTCCAGCCCTTTTCTGTGCCCGGGTGCCAACGTACAGCCTGCCATAAAAGTGAATGGCTGTACGCGGCTATGCCCTTGTAAAACGCAGAAAGTTCTTTGCATCATCGCTTACCCATATGTGCTTGCCTAACGTATTTTGCAAATGTGAAACATCTAAAAGTCCTTTCCAAAAAAGGAAATCCTAAAAAGCAAAGAACTAGTGACCAGTATTGCCTGTGGCCTCCCTGCAGCTAATCTTTTCCCCATTACTGACATACTATGACTTCTGCACTGCGTCTGTGTGTGCGTGCTGCTCTGTCGCTGACACAGACATTTAATCACTGTCTACTCTCTTGGCTCTGATTGATATACCCGCCAGCTTTGCTTTGAGTTCAGTGAGCACTTTAAAACTGTTAAAGCCCTAATGAAAGAGGACTGTTGGCCCCCAAAACGCCATCTTGTTTTTCCTGTTATCACTTGTGGAACCAAAAATATACTACTGGACTCGTAAAACATTTAGTTGCCACTGCTTAATACACAGGTGTGCTCATAAGTATACATACCCTGGCAGAATTTAATGATTTCTTGGCCATTTTTCAGAGAATATGAATGATAACACAAAAACTTTTCTGTCACTCAAAGTTGGTGGTTGGCTGAAGCCATTTATTAGCAATCAACTGTGTTTACTCTTTTTAAATCATAATCGCAACAGAAACTGCCCAAATTACCCCAAACGTTTATATACCACAGTTCTTATTAATACCGTGTATTGCCCTCTTTAACATCAATGACAGCTTGAAGTCTTTTGTGGTATTTGTGAATGAGGCTCTTTATCTTTTTAGATGGTAAAGCTGCCCATTCCTCTTGGCAAAAAGCTTCCAGTTCCTGTAAATTCTTGGGCTGTCTTGCATGAACTACACGTTTGAGATCAGGAGACTGTGATGGCCACTCCAGAACCTTTGCTTTATTCTGTTGTAGCCAATGATAGGGCCTTGTGTTTTGGTTTATTGTCATGTTGGAATGTCCAAGTACGTCCCATGCGCAGCTTCCTGAATAATGATTGCAAATGTTCCTCCAGTATTTTTTGATAATATACTGCATTCATCTTGCCATCAATTTTGACCAAAATTTCCTGTGCCTTTGTAGCTCACACATCCCCAAAACATCAACGATCCACCTCCGTGGGTTTTTTTTACAGTAGAAATGGTGTACATTTCATCATAGGCCTTGTTGACTCTCTCCAAATGTAGTGTTTATGGCTCTGGCCACAAAGCTACATTTTGGTCTCATCACTCCAAATGACTTTCTGCCAAAAGGTTTGAGGCTTGTCTCTGTGCTGTTTGGCGTATTGTAAGCGGGATACTTTGTGGCATTTGCGTAGTAATATAATGGCTTTCTTCTGGCGACTTGACCATGCAGCACATGTTTCTTCAAGTGCCTCCTTATTGTGCATCTTGAAACAGCTACACCACATGTTTTCAGAGAGTCCTTTATTTCACCTGAAGTTATTTGTGGGGTTTTCTTTGCATCCTGAACAATTTTCCTGGCAGTTGTGGCTGAAATATTAGTTGGTCTACCTGACCGTGGTTTGGTTTCAACAGAACACCTCATTTTCCACTTCTTGATTAGAGTTTGAACACTGCTGATTGGCATTCTCAATTCCTTGGATATCTTTTTATATCCCTTTCCTGTTTTATACAGTTCAACTGCCTTTTCCCGCAGATCCTTTGACAATTCTTTTGCTTTCACCATGACTCAGAATCCAGAAACTTCAGTGCAGCACTGGATGAAAGATGCAAGGATCTGTCAGGAGTCCAAAAACTCATTGACCTTTTATACACACACGCACACACTAATTACAAGCAAACAGATCACAGGTGAGGATAGCTAACTTTAATAGCCATTCAAACCCCTTTTGTGTCAACTTGTGTGCATTTTATCAGGCCAAAATCACTATGGTATGCAAACTTTTGATCAGGGTCATTTGGGAAGTTTCTGTTGCGATTATGATTTAAAAAGAGTAAACAGTTGATTGATAATAAATGGCTTCAGCCAAAACACTAACCATGAGCGAAAGATGTTTTTGTGTTATTCATATTCTCTGAAAAATGGTCAAGAAATCATAAATTCAAGCAACTCGCTACCACTTCAACTTGGTTCTCTCTGTGGAGAAATCCATGTTGGTAGAGACAGGGCTTTTCATGTCAGAGCCCACAGCAAGAACAACAGAGTAAAACAGCAGCGACACCTCCAGATCTCCAACAGTCAGAGGCAGCAGTGTCTTAAATCTCATAATGCAGATATGCAGAATTATGAGGCTGTAGCCACAAAAGTGACTTGGTACCCTAACACACCAGGAATCACACTGTTTTTTTTAGGAGGCATTCTAGATAAAGGGTAATTCTTTCAGGGTATTGCTTAGGCACAGCAAACATTTCTAAATGTTTTCTATAGCAGCAAATCTTCACTTTTCGAGTTCAGAAGCTACAGCTTTTAATCTCTATAACAACATCAAATAAAAAGATAAAGAAGAAATTTTGTGTCATAAGACACAATAAGGTGTACAACCTCCATCAGCCGGGGGGTGAGGGGAGGGTGTTAAAACCACAGCTGAACTGCCTACTTTTACTGCTTCTCTGGCTGAAAGTGTAAACTAGGTCTTAATAGGTGGAGCTAAGAACTCTGGAGCAGATCTCCTACCAGAGTTTCTAAGGCCTAGTATACAAAGGCTCCAGCAAGCATTTGCATACCATTTGAGTAGCTTTTGGCAAGCATCAATTAGATATCTTGAACTCTTCAGTCCCTGTTTGGAAATAGTAAGCACAGATCTCGGAAGTGGCAATTGTCACTTTAAACAAGCTGCTAGCAAGTAGGCCAAGAACTAATAAAACTCAATTGGTTTATAAAATGGGTAGGCAACCTTTAAAAGGTGAAGATCTACCTAAAAAACATGAGATCAAAGATCACTAGGGTTAGGCGCCTTTTTAAAAAAAAGAAATGAACTAACAAAGCCTAACTAAATAAAGAAAACTTACAAATACACAATAAAAGAAATGTCACTTTAATAATATAAACTTAGCCTACCTTAAAAGGGAACAGTGGACATTGTGTGGACAGTGTCAGTCACTAGAGCAGTGAACAATGTGTGGACAGTGTCAGGGCAGAGGACAGTGTCAGTCAGTAGTAGAGCTGCACGATTCTGGCCAAAATGAGAATCACAATTCTTTTGCTTAGAATAAAGACCATGATTCTCAAAAAATGGCACTTACGAAACTGCGCAGAAAAAAAAAATTATATATATTTTTTTCTTGTTGAGTTTAAATTTGATATAGATTTTTATATATATGTGTGCAAGTATGTATTTGTGAGAGAGAGAGAGATATATATCCATCTATATGTATGAGAGCTTGACAAACCCCAGGTCGCAGAGTGGTGTATGGTGGCATAGGGAGGACCGAGATTACTGGATGTGATTGTGCAGTCATAATGAAGCTCACATGTTCGAAAAAGAATGCCATGCCTGCTTGGATAAATGCAGGTGTTTCCCGGCCGGGGTCTCCGACGAAAAAAAGTAATGCCGCCCAGGCATCCACTGCATCACGCCGATGTCAGTTACGGTATCGGCGCCATCTGCGTTCCACGCTGGTTCAGACGTCTTCTCCTCCGGTCCACGTTATATCCCGGGGACACCTTAAAACTGCGGTAATCTGGGTTGGAGATCGCCGGGGGGGTGAATCAAGATTGTCTAGTCAGTAGAGCAGTGGATCGTGTCAGCAGGGCACAGGACGGTGTCAGCAGAGCAGTGGACATGTCACTAGAGCAGAGGACAGTGTCAGTAGACAAGTGGACTCGTCAGTAGGGCAGAGGACAGTGTTAGTCAGTAGAGCAGTGGATGGTGTCAGTAGGGAAGAGGACAGTGGCAGCAGAGCAGTGGACGTGCAAGTAGGGCAGAGGCTGGGGTCAGTAGGGCAGTGGAATGTGTTAGTTGGGCAGAGCTTGGTGTCAGTAAGGCAGTGGATGGTGTCATTCATTTTTTTTTTTGTTTATTATTATTTTTTAATCATTTATTACAATATTATTTTTTATAATTTTTTACAACTTTTATTAGTCCTGTTGGGTGGGCTTTGATGAAATATCAGACCCCTGATGTCTCACATTGCGATACAGAGAAGGGGACCAAGGACAGATATTCCCCAGTCCCTTTCTCTGCAGCCTCAAGAGAATGCAGAATCCTGTGCATTTACCGATAATGTCTGTGGTTGGGCAAAATATTTTGGAGCAGGGCTTGGTGATGTCACATCCACCAAAATTACTTTGGTGGCCATCTTGGATTTTTTTTTAGCTGGCTTTTCTATGTTTTTATGCTCATGAGTGACTTCCTTTGTTCTTTTTAAAAATTATTACACTATTGAATGTGCCTTTGTGAGCTCAAGCTGGTGTTGCTGGATACTACAGGTTGTCAAGGCTGTGTGTCAGCCAGGTGTTCTGGTAAGAAAATTTGCTGCACTTGAGGACACCTCTGGTGCAACTGTGCATGGTAGTCAATCTTCTAAATTCAGCTTGTTCAGTTAACCATTTGCCGACCGTAACACTTACATGTACGGTGGCAAGGCGGCTCTGCTGCACTCGATCACATACTAGGTATGTATCCGACAATTTCACCTAAGGGGAGTGTGCCTCCAGCGACCCAGCTGTACTGTGACTAGACACAGCAGATGCTGATCAGTGGGTGCCGGCCAATAGATGACCGCCAGTACCCGCCAAACATTGGGTAGACACACAAGCAAAGAAGAGAATAAAAATCCATTACTTCCCTTAGTAAAAGCAGTAAACAGTATACACCAAAAGACTGACTAGGGACACATTTAACCCTTAGATCGTCCTAAATGTTTAACCCCTTCCTAGCCAGTACATATATTCAGCACTGATTACTGTATTAAGGCTGGTTCACACCACAAGAACACACTCCAGATCCGTTCCAGATGTGTTTCTTTATATGTACTTTTAACACGTTCCAGTGCATTTTTGATGCGTTTCAGGGTGTATTCCATGGGCTTTTTTCTTGCGTTTCCTTTTTTGCACTGGACTTGGGTCCAGTGCATTTTTGATGTGTTTCAGTACATTCCGATGCATTTTTTATGATTTTTTTCCCCATTACAGTACAGTCTAGTGCGGGAAAAATGCAGCATGTTCTACTTTTTTTTTCTGGAACTGGAACTCCCTGGAACGGACTGCACTGCTGTGAACTATGCCATTAGAAACTTTGTAACCTTCTTTCCATGCGTTTTTAAAACATAAAAAAAACACACTGGACTGCATGTGGTGTAAACTGGCCCTTAGTGTCACTGGTTCCCAAAATGTGTCAAAAGTGTCAGTGAGTGTCAGAATGTCTGCCCCATCATCGCAGTCTCGCTATAAGTCGCTGATCGCCGCCATTACTAGAAAAAAAAGAAATTCCAGTATATATCACCTAGTTTGTAGACGCTATAACTTTTGTGCAAACCAATTAATATATGCATATTGGTATTTTCTTTACCAAAAATTGGTGGCAGAATATATATTGGTCTTAATTTATGATTTTTTTTTTTTTTTTTTTTTTAATGATTGAATATGTTTTAAAGCAGAAAGCAAAATATATTGTTTTTTTATTTTCAAAATTGTTGGTCTTTTTTTTGTTTAATAGCGCAAAATATAAAAAACACAATGGTCATCAAATACCACCAAAAGAAAGCTCTATTTGTGGGGAAAAAAAAGGAAATAAATTTCATTTATTTATGAATTCATAAATGTCAAGTTTAAAATAACGTAGTGCCATATCGCAAAAAATGGAAGCAGATTCGTTTCTATGCAGAGCTGCACCAGATTTTACACTTTCCAGTTTTAGTGAATCAAAACTTTGAAGTGTTACCTACAGCATTGCACCTGCCTCTTTATATTCAGTGTTAAATAGCACTGTTTTTATTGAGAACATTGTTATTAATATTTGTACATTGTGCCATTTGTGCTTTTTCACTTATATTGCTGCAGGTTAATTATAATTTGAGAAAATATAATTTATGATTGTTAGCACGTATATTTTCTTTTCTTTTGGGATTGTTATAAACCAACTATGTTTTATCAGCGCACCTGTTCACAGTACTTATGTTTTAGGTCTTGTATTCAGACCATTAGTGTGCTGCTTTTTTAGAATTTATTCTTGCTTGTTTTTTATTTTTTAAACTTCAGAACTACTTTAGGCCCATTTCACACTGGGGCCTCTACTAAGTGGAATCCGCTTGCTCAGCGGAGAGGGGGATCTCTCCACTGATCCCCACTGAGCAGGCGCATGACCGGTTTGTATGCGTTCCACTATGTAGAGCAGACACGTTCTTCTCTATGGGGCAATCGCCAGACTGGGAATAGGACCACCATCCATCTGTTTTTGGCGGACTGGATCGGATGGTGGCATCCTGACATCCGCTGCATTATAGATAAGACTGGAGAGTCCAATCAAGTCTGCCTAAAAAACTGATAGGCAGACCTGATCGAAGAGGGCTTGTGAAAGGGGCCTAAAGTTTAGTAAAACCCTGCTAGCAGCTTGTTAAAAGTGACAATCGCCACTTTAAAAAAAAACTATGTTTAATATTCCCAAACTGGAGATGAATTGTGCTTTAAAAGCTTCAAGAAAGTTTGCCAAAACCTCTGCTAATTATTTTACAAAGCTTGCTGTACTCCTTGCTCTAACAGCACCCAGCTTTGGTGCTGTTATGCCGCGTACACACGGTCGTTTTTTGCGATGAAAAAAAACGACGTTTTCTGTGAAGTAAAAAACAACGTTTTTGAAACGTCACTTTTCAAAGACAATTTTGCATACACACCATCGTTTTTTCACAAAAAGCAAGGTTACGTTCACCACTCTTTTCCATTGAAGCTCACTTCATAACTAGCTTCTGGGCATGCGCGGGTTGAAAAACGTCGTTTTGAACGACGTTTTTGCTACACACGGTGACTTTTTGTGAAACAAAAAACAACGTTTTGAAAAACGACACAAGCATGTTGGAATTTTTTTTGGGTCGTTTTTTTGAAGACAAAAAACAACATTTTGCCCACACACGATCAATTTAAATGACGTTTTAAGAAACGTCGTTTTTTTTCATCGCAAAAAACGACCGTGTGTACGCGGCATTAGAAGCTGATAGGTCAGTTTTGAGTGAATGTTGACAGGTTGACTATCTCTTTTAAGTGATTAAAACCCATGCTGCAATATATGTTGCTATAGATACTGCAAGCACTGGAGAATTGCCTACTATTGTAAACATAGCTGGGACAAGCCTAGGAGCTCTTTTAGCTCCGATTCCTTCTTTTTTTTATTAAACTCATTCTTTATTTAATTCCCGCCTGTGTGAGAAACAGCATGGTACGTTATCAAAGCCTAACCAAATGCAGAGTCTCTTGGCAACAATATAAGCTCTACAACCAGTGAGGTGTGAAAGAAAAATAAAATTAATGCTTTCTTAACTAACACAGAGCTAAAAGGGCCATCTTGTCTTCCCTTTTAGATGATATACATAGTTTCATGTTAAGCGTGGCGTTTAAACCCCCCCATATTTATATTTTCCTAAATCATAAAAATGTAGAATTTAAGGCATTTGCAATATATCCTTCAGTTAATTTTCTGCAGTTCTACACACCCCAGAAATTTGTTTATAAAAATAATTTTAAAAAGTGGTAATAAATTGCAGAAATACCAAGGCAGAACCAGCATTCAATAGCAAAAAAAGGAGTTAATAGCAGACAGAGCAATGTTTGATTGCAGTTCGCCATCTGCTGGTACAACAAAATAATACATTTTGTTCTGCTCAAAAAATCGCTCACATTACAAATATTATTATTATCATCATTATACAGGATTCATATAGCATAAACAGTTTGAACAATATAAAGGAAAACAATACAGCAACAATACAAATCAATACAAGAGGGTTAGGAGGGATCTAATAGATATTTTAAAGGGGTTGTAAAGGTTAATTTTTTATTTTCTAAGCTAAGCTAGTGCATTGTTGGTTCACTTACCTTTTCCTTCGATTTCCCTTCTAAATGTTTTTTTTCCTTTGTCTGAATTTCTCACTTCCTGTTCCTCCTCAGTAAGCTGTTCTGGCTGACTAACCCCCAACCAGAACGGCTCGGATGATGGGGGCAAGCTTACTGAGGAGAAACAGGAAGTGAGTAATTCAGGAAAAGAAAAATCGAAGAAAAGGGTAAGTGAACCAACAATGCACTAGCTTAAAAGGAACCCATTTAGAAAATAAAAAACAAACCTTTACAACCCTTTAAGTATTATAAATACTATGTAGCACCATCCTTTGCCGTTGGCACTTTACACTATAAAAGATATAACTAGATGGATGGTACAGATAATACAACACAAATGTGGAAAAGGTTAGTACATACAGTTATTTAGCAAAATGTAGCAAGAAACAATAGGAAAGAGGACCTTGCCCATACAAGTTTATATTCTACATCATGGGTACGCAAACCTTTTAAACAGAGGGTCTTTTTACTCTCTATTAGTCTGTTTGCAGGACAAACTGTGGCCAGCAGGAGTAAAAAAATAAATAAAAAATGAAAATGGCGCAGTGTCAGAGGTTAAAAAAAAGCCACAGTATTAGGCTAGGCTCACATCTATTCGTATTGGATGCGGGTTTCCCCGCATTTAATTAGCATAGCAGGAGATTGTGACTGGCTCTCAATGGCGCCAGTGCAGCGTTTCCAGTGCCAATTACACAGGGGTCCTGTGCGTATTTGGTCCATTTCAGGTCCGAATTCAGCCCAATATTCGGGCTGAAATCGGGCCTGAAACAGTGAATGGAGATGCACCGGACTCCTGCTATGAGCCGCATGCGGCTTACATTTGAACCCAGCCTTAGTCGGAGTAATAAATGCCCCTTCATCAGTTGAGGGTAAAAAAAATAAAAAGAATTACACAGTGGTCTGAATAGTGTTCCATCATTGATGCCCCATGGGAAAGGGGAATTACCGCTCCAGGTGGTTCGGCTTATGTGATCAATGTCCTCCCGGGCAAAGCAAGGGTGCTGGCAATGCACTAGGCAATCAATGAGACGGGAAAATGTATGGACAGCCGCACTCCAAAAAACCTTTTGAGGTTGTCTTTATTTTAAAAAAAGGGTGACACCGCACTACAAAATCACAGCAGAACAACAAGGAAAAAACAGCTGACGCGTTTCCCACGATTGAGTTTTTTCCTTGTTGTTCTGCTGTGATTTTGTAGTGCGGTGTCATCCTTTTTTTAAATAAAGACAACCTCAAAAGGATTTGAGTGCGGCTGTCCATACATTTTCCTGTCTCATTGATGCGCCATGGGTGGGAATTTGACATTCTCCCCATCACTGGAGTCCAGTGGGACTTACCTGTGGGCAGGTTCTATCTACAGCACCGCTCCTCAGGATGACTTCACAGCTGGGACTACACAGTTATCATCAAGCAAATGACTACTCTGTCAATAATGCCTGTATTAGATATTTGGGTGCTGGAACACTTTGCACAGCAGCTCATCTAACATACTTTAAGGTCCGGGTTAACACTGCTGCGATGCGAGAACCAGAACCTATGAACCGCTGCAAGTGTCAATAGAAAGTTAATGACACCCCCAGATCGGGTTGCATATCACAGTGCGAACTGTCAATTCAGACAGGAATTGGATCGCATGAGTGTGAACAACCATGCAATACAATTTTGGTGCAGACCAAAAAAAAGAGTCCTGCATGAGTTTGGTCTGAATGCGATGCAAATTCAGCCATACAATCTGGGCTGCTAGGCTGGAAGCCCAAGGCCTATCCCGGGGGGATCTGGCTGCTAGGCTGTCTGAGGGCCTATCCAGAAGCAGCGCAGGGTCGGGACTGCAGGATTGGTGCAACCGAGAGTAAAGGTTCAGCCGGACAGGGAACCAGGTTGGAGGTAGAGGGGAACTGTCGCCACTAAGGGACCATGCACCTTGTTATAGGAGACCACTGTGAGTAAGCTGAAGTCAGTACCAGAGCAATCTTCTCACCAGCCGGGGACAGTGAAAAAGTGGGAAAACTTCAGCAGGTGCCAAGCCAGGGACGCAGCAGGACAGCAGAGGTGATGCTTTAAGAGAATCAGTGAGTGCCAAGCCATTGACCTAGCGGGTCAGCAGGGGTAACACTTGAGGAGTATCTGTAAATGCCAAGCCAGGATCCCAGCAGGGAAGCTGGAAGTGACACTTGAGGAAAATACTAGGGTTGTCCCGATACCACTTTTTTAGGACGGAGTACAAGTACCGAT
The DNA here is from genome assembly GCA_029574335.1 of Rana kukunoris. Taxonomy (NCBI): domain Eukaryota; kingdom Metazoa; phylum Chordata; class Amphibia; order Anura; family Ranidae; genus Rana; species Rana kukunoris. The sequence goes on along the minus strand of CM056056.1, from coordinate 103,831,913 downwards.
ACTTTTTTTTCATGTACTCGCTGATACCGAATACCAATACTTTTTTTTTAAATGTGTCCCCCCATAAATGCAATATATATATATATATATATATATATATATATATATATATATATATATATATATATATATATATATATATATATATATATATATAGTGCAGCGCAAACCATGTAAAATATAGAATATAATAAGAATATAATAAGAAAATTGGTAAAGTCCAACAATTCGTGACAAAAGGAGAAAAACTTCTGTAGAACATTCAGTGAGATGAATGATTGAATGAAGATCTTCACCACGTGAGAGAAAGCTAGAGTAGCAGGTGTTGAAACTTATCCCTCCACCAGTGTAGATGGCTACTCTCACCTTAGGTTAAGACCACTGGGTTAGCAGATGGTCATTAGAGCATTAGGAAAACAGGATGTGAAGTAGGTCTCCTATTGATGATCTCAGCATGGATACCGGAGCAAGGGGACATGGAAGAAAAAACAACCATCTAGGAGCTTCCGCTTGATCACTGCTTTAATCAAATAGGCATTTGACAGGCTACTCACATGTCTTCAGATGTAAACAGGCATGTACATATATGTAACACAACTCACGGAGTTCACCAGGAATGACACCGAGCGAATTGTAGGCTCCAAAACCCCTGGACGCATTGCATGAAAACACTTCCTCAGCAGGGTGGAGTGGAAATGCAGCCATGTCCCCCACATAATAAAAGAGAAAGAGCAGACTGCGCAAAGGTACAAGCAATTAGCAAAGCAGCTGAACACTGAAAGGTCAATAGAAATCCTTAAATAAAGAACATAGAAAAAAGCAGTGCAGCGCTAAAAAACATTTAAAATACAGTAATAATAATAATAAAAAATAAAAAATATATATCAAGTCCAAAAAAATATATAAAATGATCAATCGGAGTGGTCAAGCTGATTCTTGTGCCTCACTGAGGTATTCAGATGTAGCAACTCATCAAACACAGAAAACAGGTGTCCTAAAATAGAAGTACAAGCCGCTCACCTGAACAAATGGACCTGTGTGTGAGCAGCAGGTCAAATGCGCTGTCCCTCAAAACAGGGGATTAAAGATTCAGCGGTGTCTCCTTGGATGCTCCCTTTCTCCAAACAGCTCCAGGTGATAGATGGTCATCCGAAGCACTCTCTCACGTGAAATGGTATCATGGAAAGGTATAGAAACGACACATAGTGCTCTCCGTATGATCACAACAGTAATATTTATTATAAAAGAAAAATACTCACAAGCAAAGCATTATATCCTAGTGCATGGAAATGAGCATACAACAATAAAAGACCAGGTAGGTGGCTGTCCTGACATCAAATGAAAGCCCCCCGCACGCGTATCGTCCACAGGCACAGGACTTCTTCAGCGGATAAGGGGCTACTATGTCAGGATTCATTATATAACAGCAAAAACCTAATCAGGCCAATTAGGACAAACTCCGCCCCCCCCCAGGTGAGGGTACACCCATCTCTAAATAGTAAAAACAAAACCATCGCACTTACGATGGGAAGTATCAAAATAAATATAAATATATAGAGACCAACAGTAGTCTGCACATGTAATGACAGTAAGCATAACGATAGGCTCTAAAGTATAGAGGCAACCTTCCGGTGTTTAGAGATCACAACAACACATGCAATATCCAAAACAAGTGTATACAACGGTCTGATAGAACCCATGTTTACCTCATATCAAAGCCCAGTGAAAGCGATCCGTATAGGCGTACAGGATAAAGTTTTTTCACGCCATGGACGGAGGCATCGTTCTCACAACACGTGACCATAGTTGGTCACATGACTTGCCATCACCATGGCGCTCAGCTAGATACAAATACACAGGAAGGAGCATTCATCATGAGCGTCAGCCTGTGTAACTAAATCCGTCCACTATGGGCGGCAGCTTCTCAACGTTAACGTCAGGAAGGCCATCATTAGCATGACACTGCTAAGACCGCCCATCATGGGAGGGGAAGCACGATAGTCTCAACAAGCAAGCCGTCAATCTCCTCACACACTACTCACACTTAGAGCATAGGTGTGAAGCGGACAGCATCATAGCCATCAGCGGATGGAAACAATTACAGATAGCTGCCGTCAATCACAGGACGGAGCGACAGCATCATACATGTTGCACACACTTGACCATGTGTCTGTCATCCCAAACATATTGCAGCCATGTCCCCAAACATATTGCAGCCATGTCCCCAAACATATTGCAGCCATGTCCCCAAACATATTGCAGCCATGTCCCCCCACATATATCCAGCCATGTCCCCAAACATATGCAGCCATGTCCCCAAACATATTGCAGCCATGTCCCCAAACATATTGCAGCCATGTCCCCAAACATATTGCAGCCATGTCCCCCACATATATCCAGCCATGTCCCCAAACATATTGCAGCCATGTCCCCCGTACCTAAATGATGCCGCCATGTTAATCACCGTGCGGGGAACATTACAGTCAGCTTTCGTTTGAATAGCTGTTTTCCCTGCTGCGCCGTGTATAAAGACACTCCCCCTTGCTCGGGATTGGACAGATCCGTCAAATCCCGAGCAAGGGGGAGTGACACGGCGCGGCAGGGAAAACAGCTATTCAAACGAAAGCTGACTGTAATGTTCCCCGCACGGTGATTAACGCGGCAGCGGCGGCTTTGCGATACACGGCGGCGGCGATGGGGGGGGGCAAGTATTCTCTTCAGGCATCGGGGGTATTTGCAGGAGTACAAGTTCTCTCACAAATACTCGGTATTGGTCCCGATACCGATGTTAAACAAGAAAGGAAGGGGGAGAAGAGACGGGATAATCGGCCCACCTGGGACCTAAAGGGGTTACCTTGAGCAGCACAAAAATGATCTGAAATGTAATAATGATACACCATATAATTATTTATTTTATAGTATCAAAATTTAAAATATTTAAGCACAATAGTATAAAAATTAGACTGACCGTATGGTAATCAAACAATTATTGGTTACCATCTATGCAAACAAAAAAAGAGAAAAACACATGTAACATTTAGACAAAACAGGAACGCACACAGACAAAGACAGAAAACATGGTCCGGACACTTTTGTATTCAGCCTGCACAATGAAAGCACTTGAATCTATGGTAATGCGACTAACCATATGATAATGGCAAGCGGGATCATTAGTTCCCACTTCCAATAGCCGCGATTGATCAATTGGTGTTAGCAAAATGTGGGGGCTGGATACAAGCTCGTAGTGGGGTGGAGGGGAGGGGAAAGGGGAAGGGAAAATTGAAGGGAGGAATATGCTTGGTCGTGATAATGGATCCACTGTTCCTTAACCAAGGTGTGTAATATTTGGGTGTTTGCTAGCATTGATGACTTGGATATATATTGAGCACTGACAAAGTCCGGGCAGCAACAAACAAAAATGGTAAATAGTCAATCCTGATTGTCCCGGTAATGAGATACGTATCTCAATGAAATTAGTTGGTGATGGTTAGTACTAGATTCACGTTGTTTAATATGTTGAATTGGTTAGACATCTAGACTAGAGTCCATACTGGTATCAGTATTGGGACAACCCTAGAAAATACCGAGTTCTGGAAATGGAAAAGCTCAGGGGATCCCGTGGCGATTAGGTCTGAGTGTCTAATGAGAGACTGGGCGCTCGGTGAGTGAAGAACTACAATGAGAGACTGTAGAGTCCGAGGAGAACCGTTTGTGTTACCAATAGTTAAATACAACTACCATAAGTGACTGTTTTGTTGCAACAAGATTTGTTGCCATAGGAGACAGCGGTCCTACCTATACAGAAGTAGTGTCTGGCTGGAGGCCTTCTACTGTATAGCTGTCTACCTATAGGAGTCTGCCAATTGTCATTGCATCTACTTAATCGGTACCTAACAGGTTATCAGCCTAAACAGTGCCGTTAGCCACAACAACAAAAAAAGTACAAACCATAAAACATCACTGCTCATCCACTTCATTTGGAGAAATTATTAAAGGAGAATGTGCTACTCGTCTGTGATGGAGGGGAGGTTTTCCAATAGGGAACTCTGGTACTAGGCTTAGAATACTAAGGGTTCAGCTAACGGGGCGCCAGGATGGTCTTAGCACGGAAGGAATAGATCATTTATATCAGATAAACCATCTATTCTTGAGCAGCATCAGTGGAGGTAAAGTCAAGCCATAGCTTCCACACTTTGTCAAATTTAGCAATGCACCCACGGGAGAGATATGTAGCTTTATATAATGGTATTTCCAAGAGTCCAGAGAGGGCACATCTGATTTACTTCCATTTTAGGTATATTGCTTAACGGGCGTAGAAGAGCAAAAGTCCTATGAGGGTCTTAGTTGCTATACGGTGCACTAAAGAGCCCACCAGGCCCAGAAAGCAGACTGGTACAGTCAGCGGGATTGGGATTGTTAACAGTGAGGCTAAAAATTGTGTCACCTCCACCCAGAAAGAGTGTACTTTGGGACAGGACCACGACATATGACAGAAACCGGCCTCAAGATTACCACATTTCCAACAGCTAGGATAGGCCCCAGAATAAATTTTGTTCGGCCGTTTGCTACGTTAAATACATCCGGTGTGGAATTCTGAATTGAATTAAGCAATCCTCAACTGCCACTAATTGGAAAAAAGGATATTCGCACATATCCTCCCAATCTTCTGTGTCTAGTTCAGAAAAATCCACCCTCCATTTAGCTTGGAGAGTTTCAAGCCCAAAATTCATTGATGGTAGTAGTGCCTTATATATGGTGGATAGGGGTTTTATCAGCTCATCGGTCCGGAGGAGGGATTCTAGAGTGGAGTGAAGGAGTAATAATGACTGAGACCCAAATTGGGAAGAGAAGGTGTGCCCTCTCTCCCACAGTTCTTGTTCAAGAGACAATAAATCTCTTTGCATTTATAAAGTGTCTGGTGCCCATCACTTCAACTTGTATTAAACCCACCATGCCTTGTAACCCACTCTACAGAGAAGGATGTCAGCTTTCCCTGACTCTAGAGGTCACCATTAGGCCTCTAGGAATAAATAGGCACCACTTCTTAAGTGCCTGAAAAGCGTTTCGGAAAAGCCGTATCACTGGCAATTTTAGCCCCTTTTTAACCCCTGCTAGGGGGTTTAAAGGGCCCTGCTACCGCTCCAAAAAGCGGTACAGTGCCGCTAAACGAGCGTCGCTTTACCGCTAATGCCAGCACCGCCCCCCAGGTGAAAGTAGCCTAAGTGATATGAACTTTGGTATTAGCCACTTCTCAAGACCCACCTAAAAGTTTATCATCTGCTGAGAGATCCTTTTGTCAGACCAGAATAAGGTTCACATAAACTATTATTTCATCAAAAAAACTACTTTCTTGAGGAAAGGCACAGTTTATATTTTTTAGAACCAACTTTCACTTCTTCTTGTCCAGTGCTATCACACAAACACACCAATTATAGCATATGTTAGAAGATGGTGTGTGTCTGTGTAGAGTGGTTTGATAGAAGCACAGTTTGTGTGAAGGATGATACTATACCAGCAAGGATACAGTACAAAGGAAATGTAGGAATTTATATGGATAGCTGGTTTGGAAGGACAACAGATTACTGCAAACTTAACAATAAATATTAGAAAAGAAGCGGAGCCTAAAGGGAAGAGAAGAAATGACTGGATAAAAGGAACAGCACTAAGATGGGAGGATGTCAAGTCTATTAACTTTCTTGTTACCAGGACTGCGAGTATGGCTCATTATGGATCTCTGCTCAATTATTCAGCAATATATCACAGGAAGTCAACCATGTTTCATTGGGCTTTAGAAAAATAGTGTGTGCACTTACTGTATACTGAGAAAACATTCCAAAGGGCATTGATCAGAGGAACAGAAGAAGTCGGGAATAAGCGTGTATAAATTAGGTTACAATTTTTAAAAGACAAGCCACACTAGTGATCTTGTCACCCGCAGCAGAAAAAGAAAAAGAAAAAAATCAGAGAGAACACTTAACGATACCCACAGTATCCCTCCTTCATTGGCTGAACCAGCGAGGTGTCGCTTTGTCACTGCACCCTCACCGACTAAACGAGCGAGGTGTTCCTTTATCACTTCACCCTCACCGACTAAATGAGCGAGGTGTTCCTTTATCACTGCACCCCCACCGACTAAAACCAGCGAGGTGTCGCTTTGCCACTGCACCGCAGAACAGCACGTTAATGCTCTATTTAGCAGTCCTGTTGCTGGCAGGGAGGAAATAGGGGGTGAGGGGGGAGAGAGGAGAGCAGAGGGGACAACGTATGATGGAGGAACGCACTTAGACCACGGTGATCAGGGCGGAGCTAACCTGGTTATCGTAGAGAGGGCATACAGGAAGTACAACATACAGGTTTTTTTTTTACAGTTTAGAGGGGGGCAGATTACACAGCACAAGCGCTGTGCTGTGTAATCTGCTTTAAGGGACCAGAATCTACATTTGTTTTGGTGGGGGGTTAGCACTTTAAAAATTATGGGTGTATTTTTAAAAGAACTTACAGGGGTATTCATCCTTTGAAACTGCATGTACATTTTTTGAGTGCAAATAGGGCAAAGCCGAATGTTATCGAGTTATTTTCCCTCCATGTGGAATGTTCTTTATGCCCCATTTACACTAGGAGTTGCAGGAACGTGCTCTCTTTTGCGTAATACGCATAAGGGCAGCCCATTTACCTACATGCAAAGGAGCACCAGCAACTTTTTTAGGCCGTGAGCTTTGTGTGTTTTTTTTTTACTGCGTGTCTGATAGACATATTTGTAATGCCTTTAAGAAGTAATGTCACCGCAAGTGCGACGTGCATTTGTAGAATGTTTCTGCACGGGTTTCCTGGAATGTGCAGGTGTAAAAGGGACTTGGGGAAGTATTGAAATTAGACTAAAACTGAACTATTAATATTCCCCCCGCCCGCGCCCCCTCCATGACTTTTCAAGTCCAAATCTTTGTCAAAAGTTTGTAGAATTCACCTCTGTAAGATGTCTAAAATTCGTCCCTTTTTAACAAATGAAACCACCAAGCTCCTGATTCACTCCCTTGTCATCTCTCGCCTTGACTATTGCAACTCTCTTCTCATTGGCCTACCTCTTCATAGGCTATCCCCTCTTCAGTCTATCATGAATACTGCTGCCAGACCTATCCATCTTACCAACCGCTCAGTGTCTGCCAACCCTCTCCTCCAATCCCTACATTGGCTCCCAATCATCCAGCGAATTGAATTCAAAATACTAAACCACAACTCTGTCCCGAGCTACATCACCACTCTTGTCACTAAATATCACCCAAACCATCCTCTCCGCTCTTCTCAAGACCTTCTACTCTCAAGCTCTCTCGTCTCCTCCTCCCATGCTGGTCTCCAGGATTTCTCCAGAGCCTCTCCCATCCTCTGGAACTCACTACCTCAACCTGTCTGGCTATCCCCTACTCTTGCTACCTTCAGGCGATCCCTGAAAACTCATCTCTTCATGTCTCCAACTAATCTTTTACCACTTCCATCAGCTCATTCCCTACAATTACAACCTTTTGTACCACCTGCCCCACCCTATTAGATTGTAAGCTCTTCTTAATCCTCTTGTATTTTATTGTATTATAACTGTATGGTCTCCTTTTTACATTGTAAAGCGCTGCGTAAACTGTTGGCGCTATATAAATCCTGTATAATAATATTATAACACAGCCACAAAATATTAAATTTTGCCCCCATTCACACAGAATGAATGTACATGCAGTTTCAAAAGATGAAACGCTTTGCAAATTCTTTTATAAATACACCCCTATTTATTTATTTTTTAAGCGAACGCTGGTTTCATGGGGAAAAAAGCACTTTGTCACAGGATAAAGAGCTCTGCATATGTTTTATGAATACATGCTTATTGTTACTGTGGCAAAAAGGTATACAATTTATTTTAACATTTGTCCTGTTTTAATCCATTGTGTGTGGTTGTAAAGGCAGAAAGTTATTTACCTTAATGCATTCGCTGCATTAAAATGGAAGTAAAGGCAAAACCTAGCTAACTCTTGTAACAGAAGGTCCCACACTCCGCTTAAGTGCTTCCGTCAGCACACTGCTTTCTCCAGTCTGGAACTTCAGATATCAGATATTGTAAGAACCAGGCGAGACTAGCTCAGTTACACAGCTTGAACATGGAGGGCCAGATTCAGAAAGGAATTACTACAGATACACCGGCGTTATTCGAATTTCCCGCCGGCGTATCATTGTTTTCTATTCAGAAAACATGATACGCCAGATTTACGCTAAGATCCGACTGGCGTAAGTCACTTACACCGTCGGATCTTAAATGTAATGTTCCGCCGGCCGCTAGGTTTCGTTTACGTCGATTTCTCATTTGACAATGCAAATGAGACAGTTACGCCGATTCACGAACGTTTTTGCACCGCCTCGTCGTCGTTTACGTCATTTCCGTAAGCGTAAACTTACCCCTGCTATATGAGGGGTAAGTTTACGAAGATCCGTCGTATGCCATGTTAAGTATGGCGTCGGGACAGCGTCGTCTTTTTCCGTCGTTTACGTAGTTTTACTAAGTCGTTCGCGAATAGGTATTTGCGTAAATGACGCTCACGTCGGATTCAACAACGTTTTCCGACGCGAGTTGAAGCATGCGCACTGGGCTATTTTTACGGCCGGCGCATGCGCAGTTAGATCGGCGCGGGGGCATGCTTAATTTAAATATAAGCAACCGCCTTTGAATTACGTGGCCTTACGCCGGGCCAAATTACGGAGCAAGTGCCTTGTGAATACGGCACTTGCTCCAGTAAATTGCGGCGGCGTAGTGTAAATGGCATACGCTTTCTGAATCTGGCCCGGAATGTTTATTTGAACAAACTCACCCAAATATATACACCAGGAGGATATCTCTCTAGCAATACAAACTGTAACCAGAGACAGAATTAACATAAGCAAATTAACTAATCCTACTAGCATTTGGCGAGTGGATTTAAGCTGGGGGCGAGTGATGACAGGGCTGCATGACCAATCTCCCTGCAATCTGTGCCTACACTTAGAGTCCCGATGAGATTGGCGGCCGAAGAGGAAAGGTGCATGCTCTGGAAAAGTAGTCTGGTGAGCCGCGCACAAGCAGAGCAGTACACAGGTGCTCTCCTTACAATTCTCATTAAGCCATGGGACCTAACAGTATGACCTCTCTGAGCATGCCCCCCCCCCCCCCCGACCAAGGGAGGTGAAGAGCAGAAAGTAATGAGTGAGGTGGAGGATTGCGAAAGTTACCACTCCGGTGCAGTGCTCACTGAAGTTGCCCTGACATGAGAGCGACAGCCTTCCAGTTTGTGTAGTTTTCTTTTCCTTGTGCTCTATGTAAGTGTCCAACAGTTCAGCCTGAGCACTGTGAACAGACTGGTCTCAATGGCTGTGCAGTTGTGTGGATCTCAGTGCTGGAATGTACTCCCTCCCGCTGTGCTGCAGCTCCTCTCCTCTCCGCCAGCCTGAATAAAAGGGGGAAGTGAGGACATGCAAGTGTGGAGCCGCACACACAGGCTCCTGATAAAGGAGATGGAGATGGAGGGGGGGAGAGAGGGAGAGAGAGAAAAATCCAGAGGAGACAGCAAGAGAATGGGGAAGAGACCCAGTTCTAGTGCCCTGTCCTTCTGGTCTGCCCCCAGTGTCCTGTCCCTCTGGCCTGCCCCCAGTGCCCTGTCCCACTTTGTTAAAGTTGTTGTTGGTAATTTTTAATTTTGTAACTTGATTCTGCATAAAACATTGTCATTCTATGAGATAATCTAGGTGGGCGTGTTTACAGGTGCAATTAGGCGCAGGGCAGTGTATGAATTAGGTGGGGGAACTGGTGGCGAGTAACTCTTGAGGCCTGGCTAGTAGGTCAGGACTTGAAATTTTGAGCCCTGAACTAATCTCTTAAAGCAGCCGAGCTGACTCCATGCCCACCTGGCCATTGTTGTGATTAATCAGGATTTCACTACAGGTTGGACTTGTTGTCACCGAGCTTCACACAGTAGATTATACATTATTATAATTATAAAAGACAGGATACCTTCTCACAATATCAGGAGCTTCCAGTAGCAGACAGGCCGTCTCCTACATTGTACAGAGGCCAATGTGATCAGCTCTTTCGATTAACATGTCGAGTTCAGAATAAAAAAAAAATTGTCTTTATATATAGATATTGTGGATAAAGATCACTGTCCCATTTTAAGTAATCCAAGCCACATTTTCTCAGTTACCCTGTGCCCCAAATGGACAAAGGGTGACATGGGGGTGCATGGGGAGCTGAAACAAGGGTTTCCCAACCTCTCCAAGGGATTCTGGGTTCCACGGGCCTTCCTGTCACACTGCTCTCAGCTTCTAAGCCTACTCTATCTAGCTCCGTAAAGAAGAAAATCACTATACTTACCTGTTCTGCAGCCACTCCTGTCCTGTTCCAGGATTAGCTGTCAGCGGTGGCTTCAATGTGTAGGAGAGGCAGCCGACAACGGAAGCTCCATAGTAAGTAGCAATTTTTTTCTTTACAGGGCTAGACAAATTAGGCTTAGAATGTGGCTTAGAGTTAGTTAGGTTTTGCCTTTACTTTCACTTAAAAGGGTAACTCCACTTTAGTGGGGGGGAAAAATAGCAAATAAATGAAAAATAATAATATAACTGAAATGAGGGGATTTTTTCATCAAATCATGTGCAAGTTAAAATACCAAGTTAAAATGCTATTTATTTTCCTTGCATGTCCCCCTCAGATCTACAGCGACTGCACTTCCAAGGGCACTTTCAGTGCAATTTCAAGTGCACTTTGCACTTGTAGTGCAAAGTGGATTTGCCTTTCGTAAATAACCCCCTATGAGTCCCTGACAGCTGCTGGGGTTTGACAGTGCACCTAGCGGTATGCACATTTATGACAGTATGAACCCAGGGATGAATGCCCAAAATGCAATTGGAATGTACCCAGGGCAGTCCTCCAGACTGACACCCATCAAGGAATTTTCTATTGGAATAACTCCATCTAAGAGTCAGCATGCTGTTCGCATTAGGACTATAGACTCCAGAGATCAGTACACAGGCAGGGTGCTGTGAGGTTTTTAGGAAAAAATGTACAGCACCCCGTCAGCCCCTCCAATCAACCATGAAAGGAAAGCAAGCCATGAAAACAAAAGGGTTTTATAGTAACAATTTAATTAGAATGTCAACTGGGATTGGGGCAAAGGGGGGGTGGTAGAGAAAAGCAGAGTAAAGTTCAAAAACAACAACAAACAGAATTCTAAATTGAACTTTAATTTCATCTTACCAATTTCTCCTTCCATTCCTTGCCTTGGAATGCTGATAGATGTACGTGTGTCTGATTCAAGGTTTCTCTTAGTCTCTCCTTTCTTACCTATAATGTACCTAAAGCACAACAGCAACAGTACAACATAAGAATAAACCCTCTGGACTAGCGATAAAATTCTTAAATTGCAAATGAATGCGTCCGCATATACAGTGAAAGCACCATACATACTTGCATCATTAGCAACACAGATTTTATTTAATGTAATGTGTGGCGTGACATGCTTTAAGATTGTGCTTATTCTAAGGGAAAAAGGTACATGTGTGGCTAGTGGAAGAATCATAATGATTGAACGAGGTTTCCTGACTATTATTATCAAATCAATTAATGTCAGCAGGCACAAAGACATTAGATTAACATCTCATGTCTAAATGGATTTTAATAAATAATAAACCATTCAAAATGGCCAAGGCTATAAAAGCTAATAAATATGTTGGCCCTTTACATGCTATACATGGTAACTGTATATGTACATTCGAAATGGGACTTTATGCAAGCCGTTCTTTTTGTTGTGTATTATAAATTTAACACACCTGCTCCCCAGTCACACCTGAGACCTTGTAACACTAACAAGTCACATGACACCGGGGGAAAAAAATGGCTAATTGGGCCCAATTTGGACATTTTCACCTAGGGGTGTGTTGAGTTATTTTGAGGGGACGGTAATTTCTTCAGTGTTGTCACATGAAAAGATATAAGATTCTTTACCTTTTTAAGTTTATTTAAATCCAACAATAAAATGTACCGTATTTAACGGCGTATACCGCACACTTTTTTCCCCTTTAAATCAGGGGAAAATCGTGGGTGCGCGATATACGCCGATCCCCGCTTCCTGCGCTGTGTTTAAAGCCGCCGCCGACATATACCGAGGGCAGTACGCTCGGGTACACTCGGCCAGGCTTGGCTCCCCTCGCGGTCACTCCCAGCCTTTATGCGAGAGAAGCCGAGCGTGCCCGAGTGTACTGCGCTCGGTATATGTCGGCGGCAGTGTTCAAACACAGCGCGGAAAGCGGGGATCGCAACGCGGGAGAAGCGGGGAGGACACCACGAAGGCCGCAGACGGACGCCGGACCGTACAAGGCCGCCGATGGACTCCGGGCAACTGTAAGTAACTAACTGTAAACTGCCAGTACTGTATTTCTTTTTTTTGCCTTAGGATTCCCTTCTAGGTGAGGGTGCGCGCTACACGCCGGTGCGCGCTATAGGGCAATAAATACGGTAATAGATTGCAGCTAACAAGTCCCTAGATTTGGTGGCTGCATTGTTTTTTTTTTCCTCTTTATTTTGTCCTGGGGATCCTGCCCTATACTTCCTGTCCTAGGTTGACAACACTTACTCAACATACTGTATCTACAGAGAAGTAGCATTGCCACCGTTGTACAGGACCACAAACAGCACCCCCTCTCATCTTTTTCATAATGGAGGTAATGAAGTTCTGTTTATGGGAAAAAGGTAAGTTATAAGAGCACAGTAAGTAATCAGCCAACAAGATTTCTATCAGGATTAACAAGTATTTTTTGCATTTTTGAACAGATGTAATAAAATGCTTTCAATTGTACATAATATTGTTAAAGAATTACGAGCTGTTTTTTAAATCATACTTACCTAGATGGATGCAGCATCGATCCACTGCTTCATCTGTTCCCCACTGGCTCTAAAACTGAGAACCGAGTGATAAAACACCGCTGATCCCACAGTTCTCAGTGAGCGGTGACTGTCAGTCAATGGATCTCTGCTCGGCTCCTCCCCGTGCACACTGGAATGCTGGGCTGTCAAGGGGGCGGAAGCGGCTCAGCCGAGAGGCTGAGCCAGGTGCTAGTCCAGGCTCCTGGGTGGATTCCCACCCTGGAAACCTGGCTCTGTGACATCAGCCGACAGAAGGCTTCAGTCTGCTTTTTTCTGAAAACAGGTCACAAGAGTGCAGAATGATCTTTGGTTACTTCTGCTTTAAAGTTTGCATGCTCTTTAAGGAGTAAGTTTACCCCTGCAGTGCATTTTTCTTTCTCTTTCATCACCTTTGGTGGGTTATCCCCAGAATACATACTCACAGGTTCAACAGTCTGCGGTTCCAGATGGCTCCCTGATGATGCACATCGACACATGTGCAGTAGAGTAACATGATGTCTCATGAGAAGTATATCCCAGGAGGCTCCATGTAAGGGAGGAATCTTTTTTTACTGTAAGTAATAGGTGAGGTGCTTTCCTCCAAGAAAAAAAAAAGTATGGGGGGAGGAAAAAAAAAAAAGGCCTAGTTAGACTTACCGGTGACGGTATTTCTAAGAGCCTTTCAGGACAACCTTGGAGAGAGCGCAGCTCCGCCCATTTCCCAGGAAACACACGTGATCCTTTAAGATCCCTCCTCTTCCACCATGGCCTCAGTTATTGTGGTCTCCGCCCACTGGAAAATAAAGCACAGAACAACCACAACAAAACCATGATAGACATTTCAAACAATCTTTTTATTCAAAATACCTAGGGAGGGAAATTAGCGGTTGTCCTGAAAGGCTCTTAGAAATACCGTCACCGGTAAGTCTAACTAGGCCTTTCTCCAATCGCCTTTCAGGACAACCTTGGAGAGGATAACCGAGTAACTTACCCTAGGGTGGGACCACTGCTTGCAGCACCTTCCTGCCGAAGGCCTGATCTGCAGCGGACAGTAAGTCTAGCCTGTAGTGCCGTAGAAAAGTTGAATAGCTGGACCATGTAGCTGCCTTGCAGATCTGGTCAGGCGTGGCACCGGCCCTTTCGGCCCAGGAAACTGCCGTAGATCTTGTTGAATGGGCCGTCACTCCCGAAGGAGGCACCTCTCCTTTGGCTTGGTAACCCTCGGCAATGGCTTGTTTGAGCCATCTAGCCAATGTACTTTTGGAGGCCTTCTCCCCTTTCCGGGATCCTGAGAATATCCTGAGAATATCACAAATAAGGCGTTGGTTTTCCTGAAAACCTTGGTGACAGCAAGGTATTGAAGCACACATCTTCTTACGTCAAGAGTATGAAAGTTTTCTTCCCCTGCATTAGAGGGAGTTGAAGAGAAGGTAGGAAGGACTATTGGGTTCAAACGGGGCCCCCGTGAGACCCTGCAACACAATTGATAAATCCCAATTGGGAAAAGCTCTAAAGGCTATTGGTCTACTCCGACCTAGTGCCTTGAAAAATCTTGAAATTAAATGTTCTTTAGATAAAGTCCTTTCTAAATAAACCGACAGGGCTGCCACTTGCGTTTTTAGGGTGCTAATTGCTAACCCTTTCTCCATTCCTGCATGAAGAAACTCTACAACGGAAATTACACTGTTAATCTGGAAGTTTTTGGAGGTACACCAGGAGTTGAATTTTCGCCAAACCTTGAGGTAAATTGCTCTGGTCACCGGCTTCCTGCTGTCTAGCAAAGTTCTTATCACTTTATTAGAGAGCCCCTTAGCCCTTAAGAGGTCCTCTTCAGAAACCAGGCCGTCAACTGCAAGCGTTCTACCTCCGGATGGTTCACAGAGCCCTGACACAGTAGGTCCTTCCTGAGTGGAAGTTTCCACGGTGGTTTCGTGGCTAAACTCTGAAGAGATGCAAACCACGGTCTTTTTGGCCAATATGGAGTGATTAAGATCAGACTGGATTTCTCTTCCCTGAATTTTCTTAGGACTAGAGGTATCAGAGTGAAGGGGGGGAAGGCGTAACACAGCTGGTAGTGCCACTGTTGAGCTAGTGCGTCTATGGCTATTGCCTGGTCCTCTCGGTGGAGAGAGAAGAACCTTTGTACTTTCGTATTCTGCTGGTTGGCAAACAGGTCTATCTGTGGCTGGCCCCATTCCTGAGCGATTGCCCTGAAGACCTCCGGGTTTAAGCTCCATTTTGCCTCTAGTATGCTTCTCCTGCTTAGCAGGTCTGCTAACAGGTTTTGAGACCCTTTTAGGTGCACCGCTGATAGGGATGCTACGTTCCGCTCTGCCCAGGAGAGGAGATGGTTGGCCAGCTGCATAAGGCCTCTGCTTCTGGTCCCCCCCTGCTTTAGGACATATGCCACTGCCGTGGTGTTGTCCGACAGGACCTGCACATGTTGACCCTTCACCAACTGATGGAACGCTTGAAGCCCTAGAAATATCGCTTTCAACTCCCTCCAGTTTGAGGATCTTCTGGATTCTGTTTTGGACCAGACGCCCTGGGCAGTCTGTCCCTCTAGATGGGCCCCCCAACCCCAGGAACTCGCGTCTGTTGTTAAACGCTTTCCTACTGGGAATACCCATGGAAGACCCTTGTTCAAATTTACCGGGTTTCTCCACCACCAGAGTGCTCGTTTTACGTTTGAAGTGAACCTGAAACGTCTCTCTAGTGACTCTTGGTGTGACCAAGACTGAAGGATATTCGTTTGGAGAGGACGAGAGTGTAACCTCGCCCATGGGACCGCCGGAATTGAGGCTGTAAGCAGCCCCAAGACGGCCATTGCTGTCCTGACTGACACCCCTTGGTTTGTCTGTACTTGAGCCACCGCCACCATGACCTTCTCTATCTTTTCCTGAGGTAAAAAGACCTTCTGAAGGATCGAATCTATGTTGTACCCCAGAAACCTTGTTTCTTGAGAAGGTATCAAATTCGATTTCTCGCGGTTTAGTAACCAGCCGAGACTTCCAAGATGAACCCGCGACAACTGCAGATTCGTCGCAAGCTGATCCCGGGAGTCCGCAAAAAACAGTAGGTCGTCCAAGTATGGGATGACCGAGATCGCTTTGAGCTTCAGTGGTTCTAAGGCCTCTGCCATGATCTTGGTAAAGATCCTGGGTGAGGACGACAACCCGAAAGGGAGGGCTCTGAACTGAAGATGCCATATCCTGTTCCCAAGGTCTACTGCCAGTCTGAGGAACTGTTGAGATGCTTGGGCAATCGGGACGTGCAAGTAGGCATCCCTGAGGTCCAGAGATGCCATGAAGCAACCGGGTGTCAACAGCTTTGTTATTGAATAAATCGTATCCATCCGGAAACGTTTGTACCTTATCGACTTGTTTAACATTTTTAGGTTCAAGATCAGGCGGAATTTGCCTGAGGGTTTTTTGACCAAAAAAATGTGGGAATAAAAACCCTGACCCTCTTGATGTTTTGGGACCTGTACTATCACTCTCTGACTCATCAGATCCTGTAACAGGTTCGTCATTGCAGTAGCTTTTTCTTTGTCCCGGGGAAGGGCTGTGACATAGAACCTCGTTGGGGGACACTCTGAAAATTCCAGACTGTACCCCTCCGTAATGATTCTTTCCACAAAGGGGCTCATGGTCATCTGTTTCCACTGTGGGAGAAAAGCAGCCAGTCTTCCTCCCACCGGAAGCAGATCGTCACTTGCTTTTGGTAGTTGGTTCTGAGGGGTTTTTAAATAAGATACCTCCTCTACCTCTCCCTCTTTGGGACCCCCATCTCTTTTTATTTTCTTCCTTACTCTTATGGGACTGTTGAAAAGGACAAAAATTTTTCTTAGGGTTCTGACCCTTTTTAGGGGGGAAAGCCTTCTTCTTATCCGCCGTTCTGTCAAGAACCTTTTCTAGGTCCTGACCGAACAAAAGGTCCCCTGAGAAAGGCAGACCACAAAGCTTGACCTTAGAGGGGGTATCACCCGACCAGGTCTTTAACCAAACTGCTCGTCTGACTGAGTTCACCAGGGCTGCTGACCTTGCAGCCATTTTAATGGACTCAGCAGAAGCATCTGCCATATATTTGATGGCTTTCAAGATTAAGGGGAAGGAATCTAATAGATCCTTTCTTGAGGTGCCTGCCTCGACATGACTCCTTAATTTCTCAACCCAGCACTCTAGATTGCGGGCGACTATTGTGGCGGCCATGGCTGGTTTCAGACTGGTTGCAGTAGAATCCCAGGCCTTCTTTAGGAGGGAATCTGCCCTCTTGTCCATCGGATCTTTCAGGACTCCCATGTCCTCAAAAGCCAGGTCTGTATGACGAGACACCTGTGAGAAAGCTGCGTCTACTTTAGGCTTTTTGTTCCACACCTCTGTCTCACCGCTTTCAAATGGAAACCTTCTTCTAAGGGTCTTTGAAAAAAAGGGGGCCCTTTCAGGGTCCTTCCATTCCTTCTTGACGGTGTCCGAGAGGACTTTGTGGACCGGGAAAACCCGGCTTTTAGACTCATCCAGCCCCTGATACATTTTATCGTGTATGGATAACTGAATCTTCTCTTCCTGGATACCCAGGGTAACATAAATTGCCTTGAGTAAGTCCTCCACTTCGTCTAATGACAAATTAAACTTTGAGCTTTTGCTACTATCTTCTTCCTCCTCCTCCTCATCTGAATCCCTGAGAGAGGGGAGAGTACTAGTCCCTTCATCTGCCGAATGCCCCTCTGTTTGTCCCGAAACTGGGATTTTCGGACTAGGTGGTGGCTGCTGTGGCTCCCCCAAACTTGCGGAGCCTTGTGTGATCAGATCCTTCACTGAGCCTAAAGAGCTTGCCAGCTCCTGGACTGAGGAAAAAAGGTCTTAATACTGTTGTGAAGTTTCCTCTTCCACCAGATTTTTAATGCAGGATCTGCACATTGGCTTTTGCCAAGAATCCCTTAAAGGATTTTTGCAAGATGGGCATTTCCTGGGTGTATCCAAGTGCCGCCACCAGAATAAACCAAAAGGCCTGGACTAAGTGCCACCACCACTAACGGTTATACAGACCAAGAGCGTTAACCTGGACTGGTAACCACAGGCTCCCTCAGGGAGGAACAACAATAACACAAAATTAGGCCCAATATAGTAAGAATAAAAGGCACCGCTGTACCCCTCTTACCTGGGCCTGACCGGTGCTTGCAGCGCCTGTATCCGCCGGTGTTGCCTGTCTCTCCTCCATTGTAGAGCGCAGTCACACAAGTAGCTGGAGAACGACTCCATTTTAAATTTTCCCGGCCGCCCGCGTCATCATCGGGGGCCGGAAACGGAAGTACCGGTCACCTGACCCGCCTCACAGATGCTGCGTTCCAGGCGCTGGGAACCAACAGCGCCACGCCCCCCCCAGGAAACGGCGTCACCGTGCGTGACGCGCTCGCCAGCCGGGACCCGGAACTGAAAGTGCGGAACACCGCCGACCCGCGCCGGTTACCGCTCGGTCGCCTGGACCTCTACCGCAGTTCCTGGGCACAAAGACACCGTCCCCTGGGAGGCCGAAAGTTCCGCTGAACCGGAGCGTCTGGGGACTCCTGAGCGCCCCCTCCCCGTGGAGAGGGGTCGGGATGGTCGCCGCCAACAATATGCAAACAAAAGGTAAGCTCAAGAAAACCCTCCGCCTGGAGAGAGACAGCTCCCTGGTTCCCTGTGATGCTTCCACCATGGCGGAGGAAACACAATAACTGAGGCCATGGTGGAAGAGGAGGGATCTTAAAGGATCACGTGTGTTTCCTGGGAAATGGGCGGAGCTGCGCTCTCTCCAAGGTTGTCCTGAAAGGCGATTGGAGAAAAGGATGTTGAATTGTTAAAGCGGGAGGGGGTAGGAGTATGTTAAGTGGATGGAGTGCCCCGGCAGCTATTGTGGCTTCTCTCCGAAATAGCTAGCCCCCTCTGGGAAGCACTCTCCCGAGTGGGTTACCTTGTGGGCACGCTCCTGTGTCATACACTCAATGTACATAGACGCCAAGTGTATGACTCGGCCCCGTCCCCTGGCGGCCGCGTCATTGGATTTGATTGACAGCACCGTCTGTGCTGCTATTAATCTATCTAATGAAGAGCCGAGAAGCGATTAGGAGAACGACACTGGATCGTGCTCATGGAAGTTCGGGTAAGTAAAACGGGGCTTGGGGGGGCTGGACAGAGCAAGGTGTTTTTTCACCTTAATGCATAGGATGCATTAAGGTGAAAAAACACAAGGCTTTACAACCCCTTTAGGCCGGATTCACACTAGTGCGGTGCGAAGTTCAGCTCTCTTATCTTTGCAGACTGTTCAGCAGATCAGCTCTGTTTTATATGCGAATTTGGAGACCTGGGAGGGGAGAGGGCGCGGGGAAGTGTATTGAGCTGAATGAGAGAAATCTTGGAGAGAAATGAACACGTGCGAATCAGATGCGTACCCATAGAAGATAATGGGCCTGAATTTGCACCTGAGCCGCACCGCAATGCCTAGAAAACACACACATTTTTTAGGCAATGCGCAGTGCAAATGCATCACACATATGTGAACCAGCCTCATTAAAATCAATGTATTTTATAATGTTATGCGAATTGGATGTGGTTTAAGCCGCAACCAATTTGCATAGGTGTGAACCCTACCTTAAGGTCAACTGAACCTTGTATCTTGTGCGTCATCGCTCCGATTTCTATGAACAGAGGGAGGATCACATGACTAGTCTTAGAGATTTTACAACATGTTGATATTAGCAACTATAAAAAAAAAAAAAATCAATCACTCTCAAGCTTAAATAGAGGCATGTGATCTAATAAAATGTTAAACATACTTAAATAGTTGGCTAGGTAGATCAATGGAACACTGGTATCCTTTCTCAGTTTCCTCAATGGTGTAATCATCACAGGGCTCATCTATACATTGCTCAGATCCTGTAAAGAAAGAATACGTTCATAGTGAATCTTTAATGGGTCTACTATAAGAGACAATTTCGTTCTACAAGTCAATAACTCATTGGAACTCAAAAAAAAAAAAAAAAAAGAATTTGCTACCTATATAAAAATCTTCATCTTCCTCCTCCTCATTCTGGTAAGTGGTCTCTCGAACAGTGTTCTTTCTGTATATACGTCCGCCAACAGTGATCAAGGTGGGACGCAACACTTCCATGGTTCACCGAGACTAAGATACAAGAGATAAAGACATAAACAACTTTAGCATATAAACCCATGGGGGAGGGAAATTAATCATGGATTCTGCTGCTGGCGATGCGCCGCCAGCAGCAGAATCGTCTTTCTTTGATAACCCTAAGGAGTACTTGGTCTTTTGAGAAAGACTCTTGGAAGAAAGTTTCAATTTTGAAACATGTCATTAACATTAGGAAAAATTGGATCTTTTGTACTCGCCATAAAATCCTTTCCTCCGAGCTCATTGAAGGACACAGTCCGGTGAGTACTCTCTCCGGTGAATACTCTCTCTTTCAGGAGTAGGACGATAGGAATGTCCCAAAGCAGTGACCATTGAGGGGTGGGAAAACACCAGTAGGTACAACCACAAAACAAAACCTCCAGAAAGTAAGAAAAAAAACTTCAAATTGCAGGTGCAAACTTTTGAGGACAAAACACTGGTTCCCACAAACGAACGATGTATCCCGCTCCAGCAGACCGCAAAGCTGGGGCCACAATCACCGCCAGCCTTAGTCTGCGCACCCGCTGAGGGGCCACATAGGCAGACCAAATCTAGACCACTGCTGCAGTGTAGCCCAGACGCTAGGATGCAATTTTCAGTCACCGTGGCGACTATGGATTTGTCAAGCCATACCCTAAGGTCAAGATTACTTGCCTGGCTTGTCCTTCAATTAATGGAAGAGACAAGTTTTTTTGTTTTTTTTTTATCTTACAACTGGTACCATTGTTTATGTGTATACAAGCTTGTGTGTAAAAATACAAGCAACTCATCACTCAGACCTAGAGCTATAAGCTAGACAGATAATAGCCTCCATTTTCATAATTTCAGTTCCATGTTCCTGCTATAGTATTTGTACAATGTAAGAGAGGGGCTACATTCTTACAAACAGCAGGACGGTGAAGAATGAACATTGTCACCTTCTAACAGTAAGTCGGGTCACAGCAGGAAAAAAGGCAATTTGGATATATGGAGGAGGATGAAAGCAGAAGGTATTGTTCGCTTAAGAATACATACAGTGGGGAAAATAATTATTTGATCCCCTGCAGATTTTTTAAGTCTGCCCAATTACAAAGAAATCTCCAGATCAGGAGAGTCCGCTTCCCAAAGAAGGCACAGGTTCAGTCATGCCAGTGAACATCTACAGTGCCTTGAAAAAGCATTCATACCCCTTGAAATTTTCCACATTTTGTCATGTTACATCCAAAAATGTAAATGGGTTTTATTGGGATTTTATGTGATAGACCAACACAAAGTGGCACA
The DNA here is from genome assembly GCA_029574335.1 of Rana kukunoris. Classification (NCBI taxonomy): domain Eukaryota; kingdom Metazoa; phylum Chordata; class Amphibia; order Anura; family Ranidae; genus Rana; species Rana kukunoris. Next base: position 103,810,585 of record CM056056.1, on the reverse strand, counting down.
TAATTGTGAACTGGAAGGAAATTGATAAATGGTTTACAGTTTTTTTTACAAATAAATATGTGAAAAGTGTGGCGTGCATTTGTATTTAGCCCCCCCCCCCCCCCAATACTTTGTAGCAGAGGTTGACCGATATATCGTCCATTTTGGAGAAATTGGCATTGGCCGATTATTATCCAAATTGGGCAGATATTTACCACTGCCCACATCTGTGTCAGAGTGTGGAGAAGGGAGGAGGAACGTGGGGTTCAGCTATCCAACACCAGCCAATGGGATGAGATCTGGGTGGACCGCTACATGTATGTGGCCCATCCCTTTCTTTAACGGCCTGATCATTGGGTGGATAGCTGCTGGGGCCCACCCCGGGTCCCGCCCACCCCCGACATCACGCTGATTCTGCGAGTCTCTCTCTCTCTCTCTCTCTCTCTCTTTGGCTGGATAGCTGCTGGGGCCCACCCCGGGTCCCGCCCACCCCCGACATCACGCTGATTCTGCGAGTCTCCCTCTCTCTCTCTCTCTCTCTCTCTCTCTCTCTCGTTTCATCCGGCGCTGCAGAGAGCAGTTTCACACAGCTGCATTATCAGCTGTGAAACCTGCCAGTGCCATCTGCTAATGCCAACCTGCCAGTGCCAACTATTGCCATCCAGTGCCACCTGCCAGTGCCAATTAGTGCCACCTGACAATCAGTACCAAGTGCCAGTGACATCTGCCAGTGCCAATGCTAACTATTGCCATCCAGTGCCATCTGCCAGTGCCACCTGCCAACCAGTGCTACCTGCTAGTGCAATCGTCCAGTGCCAATTAGTGCCATCCAGTGCAACCTGCCAGTGCCAAATAGTGCCACCTGCCAATCAGTGTCACTCGCCAGTATCACGTGTAAGTGCCACGAGCCAGTGCTACCTGCCAAAAAAATATCAGCCGCAAAAAACGGCATCATATATCGGCCATCGGACGCCCTGATTTCGAAATATCAGCATTGGCCAGAGAAAAAAAACATATCGGTCGACCTCTAGTGGCAAAACTTTCTGTCACACCGTATTTGCACAGCGGTCTTACAAGCGCACTTTTTGGGGAAAAAATTAACTTTTTTTAATAGAAAAAAAAAAAACAGTAAAGTTTGACCATTTTTTTTTACTTTGTGAAAGATAATGTTACGCCAAGTAAATTGATACCCAACATGTCACGCTTCAAAATTGCGTCCACTCGTGGAATGCCGACAAACCCTTTAAAATCTCCATAGGCGACATTTAAAAAATTCTACAGGTTTCATGTTTTGAGTTACAGAGGAGGTCTAGGGCTAGAATTATTGCTCTCGCTCTACCAATCGCGGTGATACCTCACATGTGTGGTTTGAATATACCGCTTTCATATGTGGGAGCTACTCGTGTATGCGTTCGCTTCTGCGTGCGAGCTTGGCGGGACGGGGCGTGTTCCTGGCTCCTAACTTTTTTAGCTGTCTCCTAGATTCCAAGCAAATTTGTCAAGCCCTGCTGTACATTACATACTTTGGAGCTCTGTGCTCTATACACTGTACTGTACATTACATACTCCCGAGCTCTGCGCACTATACACTGTAATGTACATTGCATACTCCCGAGCTCTGCACTCTATACACTGTACATTACATACTCCAGAGCTCTGCGCTCTATACACTGTACTGTACATTACATACTCCCGAGCTCTGCGCACTATACACTGTAATGTACATTGCATACTCCCGAGCTCTGCACTCTATACACTGTACATTACATACTCCAGAGCTCTGCGCTCTATACACTGTACATTACATACTCCAGAGCTCTGCGCTCTATACACTGTACATTACATACTCCAGAGCTCTGCGCTCTATACACTGTACATTACATACTCCGGAGCTCTGCGCTCTATACACTAATGTATATTACCTATTCCAGAGCTTTGTGCTCTATAAAATGTACATTACATACTCCAGAGCTCTGCACTCTATACCCTGTAATGCAGGGTTTGACAAATTTTCTTGGAATCTAGGAGCCAGCTAAAAAAGTTAGGAGCCAGAAAACGCGCCCTGTCCTGCTGAGCTCGCGCACAGAAGCGAACGCATACGTGAGTAGCGCCTGTATATGTTAACGGTGTTCAAACCACACATGTGAGGTATCGCCATGATTGGTAGAGCGAGAGCAATAATTCTAGCCCTAGAGCGGACGCAATTTTGAAGAGTGACATGTTGGGTATCAATTTACTTGGCGTAACATTATCTTTCACAATATAAAAAAAAATTGGGCTAACTTTACTGCCCGTTTTATTTTTTTATTAAAAAAGTGTATTTTTTCCCAAAAAAATGCCCTCGTAAGATCGCTGCGCAAATACGGTGTGACAGAAAGTATTTCAACGACCGCCATTTTATTCTCTAGGGTGTTAGTATATATATATATATATATATATATATATATATATATATATATATATATATATATATATATATATATATTAGGGCTGTTACTGATCAAAATTTTTGTGTTCGATTAATCGTTTGTTTTTTTAATCGATTAATCGACTAATTTCGATTAATTATAAAGCACATACAGATCCAACTACCTTTAGCTGAGCTCCTTGCAGGCTGATTCCCAGTGCAGCTCCAACCATTGAAAAAATGAATAGCAGGATACAAAAAACACACAAAGGCAGCGCTCGATGGGAATAGCATTAAAACTTTTATAGTCTTCAAGTAGGTAACCAAATAAATATTGCACTGGAGATAAAATTGATGTAGCTACATAAACTGTAAAAATGGTGCGAGTAATACCAAACGGTACCAAAAGAAGTCATAAAAACATGTAGCCAAGTATGATACTGGTAAAAATGTGTACAACGATGCCACTGCTGAATCCAGATGAGGAGGAGTTAACATCAGTCCGTCTGCATGTAGATGTCCCATGAAGGGAACTATCACAACTCCCAGTGGATGGTTGTAGAATCCCAGGTTGATAGAGGGAAGTGTAACAGCCCTTGTGTGTGGCAGATAGTAAGGTCCCACCGGCATGTAGATATGAAGGCACAGCAAAGGAGCCCTTCAGATGGACACGGCAAGCCCTGCTGGTGTACGTGACGTTACCGGACCTCCGAATGGTACTCCCTGAAGGCCCAGAAGCCGGCGGAGAGGTGAGTACCAATCAAAAGAATTTTAATCGATCAAAAAAATTCAAGATTAATCGATCAATTAAAAGTTAATTTGCACAGCCCTAATATATATATATATATATATATATATATAAATAAAATGTTTGGGGGTTTATTAGAGGGAAGGAGATGGCAGTGAAAACACTGGGGAAACTCCATTAGAATTGCTGGTTTACTTGTCATGCCAACAGCCACCACAAGATGGCGCCAGATCACAGAAGGAAGCTTAGGCCTGCAAAAGGCCGCGGCCTCAATTACCGGCCGGCGCGGCGGGAGAGCGCGCGGAGAAACAGGATGAGGCACGGAGACACAGGTAATTGAGGCCACGGCTTTGCGGCCTTCTGCAGGGCTAAGCTTCCTTCCCCGGGCACCAGGTTGCTAATTCTAATCGCAATTGCGACCGGATTCTGTTGAACCCTGCTGTAATGTACATTATATACCCTGCGCTCTGCATGCTATACCCTGTAATGTACATTACATACTCCTGAGCACTGCATTCTATACACTGTACATTACATAATCCGGAGCTCTGTACTCTATACCCTGTACTGTACATTACATGCCCTGCCCTGCGCTCAGCACTCTATACACTGTACATTACAATAACATACTCCTGAGCTCTTCACTCTATACATTACATACTCCTGAGCTCTGCGCTCTATACACTGTACATTATGTAATCCTGAGCTCTGCACTCTATACACTGCAATGTACATCACATACTATGGAGCTCTGCACTCTACACACTGTACATTACATACTCCTGAGCTCTGCACTCTGCAATGTATATTACATACTCTGCACATTACATACTCCTGAGCTCTGCACTCTGCAATGTATATTACATACTCTGCACTCTATACACTGTACATTACATACTCCTGAGCTCTGCACTCTGCAATGTATATTACATACTCTGCACTCTATACACTGTACATTACATACTCCTGAGCTCTGCACTCTGCAATGTATATTACATACTCTGCACTCTATACACTGTAATGGACATTACTCTGAAGTGCTCATTTCTGTAGAGAAGAATTCGGTATACAGTGCAAAGCAGAATGTCAGACACTAAAACGACTGAGAACAAATAAGAGGCGTCCCGAATTATGCCCTACCTGGATGACAGAGCCCATACAGGAAACAAATATCTACAATGAGGGAGTAACGGAACATAAATTCCCCTTGAGAGTTCCTGGGGGAATGGTTATTACAGCACACCACACAAGTGTCAGGTGGGAGTTTCTCGTCTACGGTATATATTGTATACGGTCTACAACAAAATGGAGGTGTGACACTAAGCCTGCAGCAGTAAAAACAGCGGACGCTTGTATCATTGTAATATGCCAGAGTGTGGGAATGGAACAGCTGCACTTTCTCAGTTACATCTGTAAAATAATATATAATTTAAACAGACGAAGCCCAAGAGAGCGCAGACTGAGCACAGAGCGAGGGTACTGATTGGAAGAAATGCGTCACGTAGCCGGACCCGGAAGCGCCAGAAGACAGAAGTGTGTAGAGAGGGGGAGCGGCCGGAAGTGTATATGAGAAGGCTGTTGTAGAGGTGACGTATATTATTGTGTGGTCTGTGTTGTATATTTCGTGCTCTGTGTTGTGTTACAGGGAGCTCTGAGAGGAAAGGATGGCATTGAATTGAATATACAGGTCACACATCTTGTATTATTCACTCTCAGCTTCGTGTGTCACTGCAGCTATAGACAGCAGGAGAAGCCTGTACTGAGCAAGTGACAAGGCTGCCATTGTGGGTCTGCACTGATAAATATACCAGTTTCCTGCCTGTCATACTAATTCTGTGGCTGCAGTACTCTGACCTGGAACATGTATACACATCGGGAGCTCAGAATTAACCCAGAGACAATTTGTATTTGTTTGTTTTTTTAAGAAGGAAGTTGGCAACAATGTCTCAGTGTTATTGTCAGGACAAATTCGAGTGCAGCTTCTGTATCATGTGATCGGTGCTCACATGATCAGGATTCCCGATTGGAGGCCTTAACTAAAGCCTTGTACATACGATTGGATGTCCATCGAGCAAATACGTGGAATTTTGTGCGAAGGGCTTTGGCCGTGAACTTGTTCTGCATACAGATGGCAGAACTTTTTCAGCCAACATACACAAAAGAAGATGGTTTTTAAGCTCTTTAGCGCCACCCTTTGGGCAACTTCTGCTAATGTTGTCTGATAGTTAGTATTGGTTTGGAGCATGCGTCTTTTTACTTTGGAGTTTAGTCCGATGGACTTGTGTCGGAAAATTTGAGAGCATGCTATAAAACATTTGTTCAAAATTCCGACAACAATTGTAGTCAGAGTCTACACCGAGGAATACGATACCCTAACTACCCAGGCCTGAGGTGTGCCATTAGCCTCGCTGGACAGTACGCCTATAAGTGGGCATACCCTGAAGTAATTATGAAGAAATGAATGAAGAAAATGATAACATGAAAAAAGGGGGAACGGGTGGGTGGGTACCCAGAAACCCCACCGACGCCGGACATTAGAGGGGAGGAGGGATAAATAGCCCTCCGACTCCTCCTACAAACTCAGGCACGCCTGCGGCCCTGCCTTCCACTTGTAGTCAGAGTCTACACCGAGGAATACGATACCCTAACTACCCAGGCCTGAGGTGTGCCATTAGCCTCGCTGGACAGTACGCCTATAAGTGGGCAAAAAGACCCAGAAGTAGGTGTGATAAAGAAATGGAAGGGCACGAATATCTGTCTGGTAGAGAAAGCACGCCCTGACAGTCTCAAGAACGGCTCCGATAACCATCCGTTACGACAGCAGAAAAACCAGCGTCCCAAGAACCGATGATTGGAAGGAACCCCCGAAACCAAATGACTGTCCCGTGCCTGACTGACTAAGCTTTCCTTCAAAAGCACAGACATGGGAACCACTGCTGGTGGCGAGAGGATACGTGGGGGAATGGAACAAGGGCCGCCCTGAGGAGCCCTGTAAAACAACACCCATGTCAAACACCCACAACCACTGACCTAACTAACCATACCTGGTAAGGGGACGTGAGAAGGAGAGATGCAAAAAACGGACAACTGATAGGAGGGAAAGGGTTTGAGAGCCGGGTACCCGAAAGATGAGTCGCTGATGTTAATGGACGAGGCCACCCCGCAGTAGCGATATGCACCGATACAGAGACAGAACCAGACATGGAATGACCCGACCTACCCGAGTAACTGGGACCCCCCCTATCAACAGGCCGGGCAATGGACAAAGAGCCTGGCCTGACGGACCCGCCCCGACGATCTGGCAACCTATGAACAAGAGAACAGCCCCAAAGATAAGAAGCAACGACTCCATGGATGAGAACCCTAATAAAATTGTCCTAGCAGGAACGGCCAGAACACGCTAAATGCTGGTATGTGAAGCAGCCGGGATGGAACTGGACCCAAACTGAAATGTACCGCCTACCCTGCTGCGGCCGGAAAAGGAAAACCCCTTGTAGACCTACCACCCTGCTGAGCCAAGTACGGGCCAACCCCTGCGTGACGGCGTACTGACATGCTCTGTACCCCCCACGTGGAGCAGGCGGGATGCACCAGAATGTGTCGCCCCCTAAACGTGCCGCACGCCCAACCCTAGAAAACCGAAAGAAAAGACAACAGACAAACAGACAACAAAACATGAGACACCCCCCCCCCCCCCACTGTAGCTGCCTGGGCCAATGATGTGAGCAGAAATGACCAGACCTCAGCGCGTGAATGAACCTGACGACAGATCCTACCCAAGTGTATGTGACAAGTGTAAGCAGTAAGCGAGCCCGAGTAACCTGCCGCGCAGACAGGTAATTAAAAAACGACACACTCAAGGCGATGTACCCACAGACCGTGGTGGGTAGATGTATAGGCGTAAGAATGAACGTGCACGTATGACGTATGTTATACAGGCGAGAAGATTGTGGTCAACAATCATTTAAAAACGAAACCTCAGCCCGTATGGATCTGTAGACGTGACAGATCCTGAGATGCGCACCCTGGCTACCTATACCCGAAAGAACAGTATGACGAGACAAAGAAAACAAATAAAGCTACAAGGCTGTTTGCGTGCTGTGACTGCATAGCACCGACAAGCTCTGTGCCCAACCCTGCTGGAGTAGGACCCTCAACAGAAACACAACCCCCTCTGCGCCTACCCAAGTATGAAGACCTGGCCGTGACGGAGGAACCCCAGCATGTCAAGAACCCGACGACCCAACCCCCCCCCCCCCCCCGTGAACAATGTGAGTGAGTGCGAGTGACCTGCTGCACAGCAGAACACTGAGGACCCGTGCACCCACAGACCGTGGTGGGTAGTCCTGCCCGTGAAATGAAACCCAATGCGTAGCAAGACGTGACATGACAGGCGAGAAGTTTGAGGTGAACAATCGTCTGGAAAACAAAAACCTCAGCCCGAATGGACCTGTAGACGTGACAGACCCCGAGATGCGAGCCCTAGCCAACCGGACCAGGAAAGCAACCTATGCAAAAAATGAGACATGGAAACGAACAAAGCTAGAACGGCCACTGGTGCAAGCTGGACCTGCGCGACGACAGAAACACGCCATGACAGACACACGCCATGACAGACACACGCCATGACAGACACACGCCATGACAGACACACGCCATGACAGACACACGCCATGACAGACACACGCCATGACAGACACACGCCATGACAGACACACGCCATGACAGAAACACGCCATGGACTGAGCTGCTGTGACCGAGACTGATGACAGAGCGGCGACAGTGAAAATGCTCCGCGACAGAAGCATGCTGCTGACCGCATCGCTATGACCTGACAGGAAACATACAGTGACTGCAACCGCTATGACAGAACATGCTAAGACAGGAAACATACAGTGACTGCAACCGCTATGACAGAACATGCTAAGACAGAAAACATACCGCTGACAGAACCGCTGAGACAAACAACATACTGACAGAACCGCTGAGACAAACAACATACTGACAGAACCGCTGAGACAAAAAACATACTGACAGAACCGCTGAGACAAAAAACATACTGACAGAACCGCTGAGACAAAAAACATACTGACAGAACCGCTGAGACAAAAAACATACTGACAGAACCGCTGAGACAAAAAACATACTGACAGAACCGCTGAGACAAAAAACATACTGACAGAACCGCTGAGACAAAAAACATACTGACAGAACCGCTGAGACAAAAAACATACTGACAGAACCGCTGAGACAAAAAACATACTGACAGAACCGCTGAGACAAAAAACATACTGACAGAACCGCTGAGACAAAAAACATACTGACAGAACCGCTGAGACAAAAAACATACTGACAGAACCGCTGAGACAAAAAACATACTGACAGAACCGCTGAGACAAAAAACATACTGACAGAACCGCTGAGACAAAAAACATACTGACAGAACCGCTGAGACAAAAAACATACTGACAGAACCGCTGAGACAAAAAACATACTGACAGAACCGCTGAGACAAAAAACATACTGACAGAACCGCTGAGACAAAAAACATACTGACAGAACCGCTGAGACAAAAAACATACTGACAGAACCGCTGAGACAAAAAACATACTGACAGAACCGCTGAGACAAAAAACATACTGACAGAACCGCTGAGACAGAAAACATACTGACAGAACCGCTGAGACAGAAACATACTGACAGAACCGCTGAGACAGAAACATACTGACAGAACCGCTGAGACAGAAACATACTGACAGAACCGCTGAGACAGAAACATACTGACAGAACCGCTGAGACAGAAACATACTGACAGAACCGCTGAGACAGAAACATACTGACAGAACCGCTGAGACAGAAATATACTGACAGAACCGCTGAGACAGAAACATACTGACAGAACCGCTGAGACAGAAACATACTGACAGAACCGCTGAGACAGAAACATACTGACAGAACCGCTGAGACAGAAAACATACTGACAGAACCGCTGAGACAGAAAACATACTGACAGAACCGCTGAGACAGAAAACATACTGCTGACAGAAACCGCTATGACAAAAACATACTGCTGACAGAAAAACGCTATGACAAAAAACATACTGCTAACCGAACCGCTATGACAGAAAACATACAACTGATGACACCGCTATAACAGAACATACTGACAGCAAGCGCCATGACGGAACATGCTACTGACAGACAACCGCTAAGAAATGAACAACGTGAGGCAAGCACAAGCCATGATAACCCACCAACCAGCCCCCCCCTTCTGGACTGCACTCCCTCCCCTAGAACCGTGCCCCCCCAAGGAAGCCAGACTATCATGAAAGATTCCCCCCCCCCATGGGGCCATGACAGGGCACGTCCCGGCCTGGCAACCATACCTGGAATACCTGCTAGTGTGACCCTGAGTGGTTGCGTGACCCCTGGAGAAGTGAGTGGACAGCCTTCCCCCATACTGCCAGTATGACCCCTGGAGATGCGGGGGACAGCCTGCCCCCCCCCCCCCAAGCTGGCGTCCCCTGAGCGGCGATCAGCGGGGAAAGAAGGAGGACGGCGCGCAGACTAACCTGCCCAGAAGGATCCTCCTCACCATGGTCCGGGCATGCCCCCCGTGTGACAATACCACCCCTCTGGCAGCCATATCCCTCGAGGGATAACCCCTGCCACGATACTCAGGCCGCTCTGCAAGAAACCGGAAGTGACGTGCATCGGGAGAGGCGGGCGGCCTCCTCGCTAGAAGGAGCAGCGTAGGTGGAGGTGCAGCCCCCCCTCCCCCGGCGCGAGCCAACTGAACGGCAAGGTGGGTGGGCAGCTAGATGGACGGCCCCCCTTCCCCCCGGTAGGAACAAGCACCGGATCCCTGACGTGCCCTGGGAAATCGGCAGGCGGCCTCCTCCCGTTAAATGGAGCCCCCCGCAGCGTGGGTGGGTGGGTGAATGAGCACTGGGAGAAGCGGGCGGCCTCCTCAATACCAGATGGAGCCCAGGCAGCGTGGGTAGGTGTGGATGGACGGGTGCCCTCCTCCAGCGTGACCATGGTGAGACACATGCAGCCGACCTGCACGAAACCGGAAGTGACGCGGCTACCCAGAAACCCCACCGACGCCGGACATTAGAGGGGAGGAGGGATAAATAGCCCTCCGACTCCTCCTACAAACTCAGGCACGCCTGCGGCCCTGCCTTCCACTTGTCCGATGGAGCATCCAAACAGTCGGATTATCCGAGAGAAACCCTACCATCACACAATTGTTGTCGGAAAATCCAAATGTGTGTACGGGCCTTAAGAGTTGTCTGTCACAGTTTCCCCACAGCACACAACAACATTGGTGTTAAAAAATTGCAGCGCTAATTAATATAATAATAATAATAAATAAACCATAACATATAAACTCAATAACGCCACTTGACAAGTGATATAAAGTCCATAAAAAATTGATGAACAAATTCCATGAGAAAATTCCTTATTCTGTGAACCTTCCACCTCACCACCATGCTGTGATAACTCCCCTCTGAAAAACGCACTCACCAGACGCATTTGCCTTTCACTATCGTTAGGCTAAAGCACTTGTGTATGATCTCAGAAATAGATAAACGAATCTCAGCTGGACCACCGTGATTATCCCTCAATAATGTACATGAAAACAAAAGAAGTGCTCCAATAGTGTAAAATTGTACCACCAGTTTCATTCAAAATCACAGCAACACTTCATTCATTGAACTCGCATGTAAGAAATTTAAAAGTCAGCTTCAAACAAATCACAGCAAACATCAGTGTTTAGTTGGCTCTGCAGTGCTAGGCGGTCATGGCAGACCTGAGGTGTGTGCTCAGTTGGTATAGGCTCACCACACTCTAGGTTCCCAACTCCCATTAGCGGCAAGTTGTCTAAACAGCAGGTGTCTCTAGTCCGTGAAGCTAGTAAAACTGTAGCCACGTTCCTGACATGTTTCGCAGTAAATGCTTAGTCATGGGATTGGCTACTGAACTCCCACCAATCCCAGACTGCATTAGTTTTATTTTTTCGGGCTTTTTTCCCCCTCCTGTTTTTACCTGATGATTTGGGCAGTAACGCACCTCCTATATTAGTGAGACACAACTCTGGCTAAAAGACCACAAGAGGCACAGCAGAGAGCAGCATTGTTAATCTGAAGGGAGGTGTGGAGGTAGTATTGGATGCACTAGCGGGTTTAAATACACGAACACAGGCCTCGACAAAATCCGGTCGCAATTGCGACAAGAAATTGTGACCTGGCGCCTGGGGAAGCTTAGGGTTGCAGAAGGCCGCCGGTAATTGAAGCCGCGGCTTTGCGGCCTTCACAGAAGGAAGCTGAGGCCTGCAGAAGGATCTAGGAGTGAAGCCTTGTGGTGGCCGTTGGCATTACACGTTACATTACAAGTAGCAAAAAACAGCAGTTCTAATGTGTTTTTTTACTGCCATCTCCTTCCCTCTAATTGGAACCCCCAAACATTATATATATATATTTTTTTATTCTAACACTAGAGAATAAAATAGCAGTTGTTGCAATACTTTTTGTCACACCGTATTTGCGCAGCGGTCTTACAAGCGCACTTTTTTTGTGGAAAAATACACTTTTTTTAATTAAAAAATAAGACAGTAAAGTTAGCCCAATTTTTTTTTTTATATTGTGAAAGATAATGTTACGCCGAGTAAATTGATACCCAATATGTCACGCTTCAAAATTGCGTCCGCTTGTGGAATGGCGACAAACTTTTACTCTTTAAAATCTCCATAGGCGACGTTTAAAAAATTCTACAGGTTGTATCTTTTGAGTTACAGAGAAGGTCTAGGGAAAGAATTATTGCTCTTGCTCTACCAATCACGGTGATACCTCACATGTGTGGTTTGAATACCGTTTACATATGCGGGCGCTACTCACGCATGCGTTCGCTTTTGCGCGCAAGATTGATCTTTTTTAGCTGGTTCCTAGATTTCAAGCAAATTTGTCAAACCCAACTAAACTTACAAATGGTTTTCTTAAAAAAAACTCTTATAACACACTTTATACTACAGGTTTTCTGTTCAACAAAGATAATGGCGGGTGTCTTGGGTGATTGATATTACTTTGAGGCTTTTTCAAAAAGTTCTCCAGCTGGAACTGTAAAAATTCACCATGTAACAATAAACTGATTTATGTCCAGTAATATATCGCTTATGTTTTAGAATTTGTATTTTGCTTATGTATTTTATTCCTTTTTTTTAAAGGCTGTTGGTAATGGCTGCCTCATCATCTTCTTCATCAGCTGGCGGAGTGAGTGGAAGTTCAGTAACCGGGTCCGGATTTAGTGTTTCAGACTTGGCACCCCCACGCAAAGCACTCTTCACTTGCCCCAAAGCAGCAGGAGACATGCTAGAAGGTAATCCATTGTTTTAATTTTAGTAGAGGTAGAATTACATATATGCAATGCCTTGCGAAAGTATTCGGCCCCCTTGAACTTTGCGACCTTTTGCCATTTCGGGCTTCAGACATAAAGATATAAAACTGTAAATTTTTTGTGAAGAATCAACAACAAGTGGGACACAATCATGAAGTGGAACGAAATTTATTGGATATTTCGAACTTTTTTAACAAATAAAAAACGGAAAAATTGGGCGTGCAAAATTATTCAGCCCCCTTAAGTTAATACTTTGTAGCGCCACCTTTTGCTGCAATTACAGCTGTAAGTCGCTTGGGGTATGTCTCTATCAGTTTTGCACATCGAGAGACTGAAATTTTTGCCCATTCCTCCTTGCAAAACAGCTCGAGCTCAGTGAGGTTGGTTGGAGAGCATTTGTGAACAGCAGTTTTCAGTTCTTTCCACAGATTCTCGATTGGATTCAGGTCTGGACTTTGACTTGGCCATTCTAACACCTGGATATGTTTATTTGTGAACCATTCCATTGTAGATTTTTCTTTATGTTTTGGATCATTGTCTTGTTGGAAGACAAATCTCCGTCCCAGTCTCAGGACTTTTGCAGACTCCATCAGGTTTTCTTCCAGAATGGTCCTGTATTTGGCTCCATCCATCTTCCCATCAATTTTAACCATCTTTCCTGTCCCTGCTGAAGCAAAGCAGGCCCAACCCATGATGCTGCCACCACCATGTTTCACAGTGGGGATGGTGTGTTCAGGGTGATGAGCTGTGTTGATTTTACGCCAAACATAACGTTTTGTATTGTTGTAAAAAATGAAGGGTTGGGACTTTAAATGAGATGCGATTAGCAAAATGCGATTAAGTATATATATATGGAAAAAATAAATAAAAATAATTCCATAATGACCAGGCTCAAAAATGCCAAACCAAGAAGCACAAACCAAATTAAACTAAATTAAATTAAAATTAGGACTGCAGTTACACAGAGTGCCTTGACGCTTGGCCTGCAGCTTCCCAGGTATTTGCAAATCTCTGCAACTAAACCTCTGTTTTAATTACACACAGTTAGACAGTTTAATTTGGTTTGTGCTTCTTGGTTTGGCATTTTTGAGCCTGGTCATTATGGAATTATTTTTATTTATTTTTTCCATATATATATACTTAATCGCATTTTGCTAATCGCATCTCATTTAAAGTCCCAACCCTTCATTTTTTACACCCTTACAGGGATGGAGGCCTGTGGTGGTGCATACCACATGCCTCATACAAAGTCCCAACCCCTCTTTATTTTTCTATTTTACGTTTTGTATTGTTGCCAAAAAGTTCGATTTTGGTTTCATCTGACCAGAGCACCTTCTTCCACATGTTTGGTGTGTCTCCCAGGTGGCTTGTGGCAAACTTTAAATGACACTTTTTATGGATATCTTTAAGAAATGGCTTTCTTCTTGCCACTCTTCCATAAAGGCCAGATTTGTGCAGTATACGACTGATTGTTGTCCTATGGACAGAGTCTCCCACCTCAGCTGTAGATCTCTGCAGTTCATCCCGAGTGATCATGGGCCTCTTGGCTGCATCTCTGATCAGTCTTCTCCTTGTATGAGCTGAAAGTTTAGAGGGACGGCCAGGTCTTTGTTGATTTGCAGTGGTCTGATAGTTCTTCCATTTCAATATTATCGCTTGCACAGTGCTCCTTGGGATGTTTAAAGCTTGGGCAATCTTTTTGTATCCAAATCCGGCTTTAAACTTCTCCACAACAGTATCTCGGACCTGCCTGGTGTGTTCCTTGTTCTTCATGATGCTCTCTGCGCTTTAAACGGACCTCTGAGACTATCACAGTGCATGTGCATTCATACGGAGACTTGATAACACACAGGTGGATTCTATTTATCATCATTAGTCATTTAGGTCAACATTGGATCATTCAGAGATCCTCACTGAACTTCTGGAGAGAGTTTGCTGCACTGAAAGTAAAGGGGCTGAATAATTTTGCACGCTCAATTTTTCAGTTTTTTTTATTTAACAAAGTTTGAAATATCCAATAAATTTCGTTCCACTTCATGAATGTGTCCCACTTGTTGTTGATTCTTCACAAAAAATTACAGTTTTATATCTTTGTTTGAAGCCTAAAATGTGACAAAAGGTTGCAAAGTTCAAGGGGGGCTGAATACTTTCGCAAGGCACTGTAATATATTGAAACCTTGGATTGCGAGTAATACGGTTAACGAGCGTTTCGCAATACGAGCATCCTTTTTAATTTTTTTTATCCTGACTCGCTTTGCTAGTGTTGTCTCGCAAAAGAGCAGGATTCAAGCCACAGCAGTATGCAGTACTGCATTTTGCCAGAGGTGTGGGGGGCGCTGGAGCTGCTCGGAAATACTCCGTTCCCAAGCCTTTCTAAAGTTTTCTGAGTTCAGCTGAGCTGTCCCGAGTATTTCCAAGGCTCTCCGGTGCCCTCCACCTCTGGCCACATGTGGTATTGCATGCCATAGAAGTTAATGTGGAACTAATTATTTTCATTTCCATTGACTTCTATGAGAAAATTTGATTTGATATGCGAGTGCTTTGGGTTACGCGCACTCTCCTGGAACGGATTATATTCATAATTCAAGGTTCCACTGTATACACAAATATTAAAACATACAGTTACGTATGTACCAAAGCATATTTGCGGTTGTAAACCCATTTTAACAACTTTATGCTACAGGTAAGCCTATATTAAGGCTTACCTGTAGCTACCCAGGATTTCTCCTAAACCTGCACGGTTTAGGAGATATTCCCCCTGTGTCTGCATGTGCCGAAGTGATCAGCACATGCACACTGAAGCAATGGTACATCGTGTTTTTTCTGTTTTTTTGTTTCTTTTAAGGGTTTACAACCACTTTAAGCTATAGTTAAATAATGGATATGGGCTGAAAGTGCCCACTCAGAGGTTTAAAGCGGAGGTTCACCCAAAAATCAACTTTCTGACATTAGATCCAGCATACTGCTAACATCTGCAGTATGCTGTTGTGTTTTTTTTTTTTTTTTTTGTACTTTTATCCGGCTCTGAGCGGGGAATCCTGCGGGGAATGGGCGTTCCTAAGCCAAGAGGAGTTGATTGACTGTCAGAAAGTTGATTTTTGGGTGAACCTCCGCTTTAAGTTGAGGGTAAGTACATCCAAATCGGAGGAAGAGTTTAGGCATTTCAGCTCTTAAGATTAGCCACCCCCCCCCCCCCTTTTTCAAGAGACCAAAAGTAATTGGACAATTGAATCAAGGTCTGAAGTTACCGTATTTATCGACGTATAACATGCACTTTTTTTACCCTGAAAATAGAGGATAAACAGTGCCTGTGTATTATATGCCGATATCTGTTTTTTTTACCAACGGGAGGCGGGGATCGGCCAGTCCACCCTGGGTGCCACAAATTGGGAGGGTGTCAGGCGGGCTGCACCGCCTCTCCTGGCCCTGGAACAGCGCTGCCAGCATACTTTAAGGTTCCGAAAATATTACTGCCAGCCCTTTCTCATATACCGCTCCTCCTGTGTCACTCTCAATGTAAATTTAAGCCTCCTAAATCTCTCAATTAATGCCGCTCGTTCTGGCCGGTCTCCTCCTCTCATTCCTTCTTCTCGAGTGTAGGAGGAGGTTCCTCTCTATGGTAAAGAAAAACCCATTCACAACATCCAGACAAGTAAAGGACACTCTCCAGGAGGTGGGTGTATCATTGTCAAAGTCTACAATCAAGAGAATACTTCACAAGAGCAAATACAGAGGGTTCACTGCAAGGTGCAAACCATTCATAAGCCTGCAAGTGGTTGTATACTCCGCTTGTTAATTTTTACCTACAGGTAAGCCTATAATAAGGCTTACCGGTAGGTAAAATTAATATATTTCTTAAACCCACATGGTTTAGGAGATCTTCATCCTGCATGCTGCTGCTAAAGAATAGAAAGGCCAGATTAGACTTTGCCAAAAAAAATCTAAAAAAGCCAGACCCGTTCTGGAAAAGCATTCTTTGAATAGATGAAATTTAAGATTAATCTGTACCAGATTGATGGGAAGAAAAAAAGTGCGGAGAAGGCTGAGAACAGCTCATAATCCAAAGCACATAACATTATCTGTAAAATATGGTAGAGGCCAGTGGCGGCCCATGCATTACAGTAATGCTGAGCTGTATACTCCTTGCACTATGGGTGGAATACAGGGGATAGAGTGGGTGGATTCTTTAAGGGGTGTGGCTTATGAAAAGTGTGAGGGGTCAAAAAAGAGGGCGGCGTCCTCCCCATCCTAAATCTTCACTAGCTGCCTCCTCCCATTTGTGGGCACTGATTGGCATATATTGGGCATGTTGTGGCAATCCTTGTGGCCATGGAGAACTTTCTTGGCCATCCACATGATGGGGCTTCCCTGGTGGTCCAGTGTGGGTTTCCACGGGGGCCTGCGCTGGTACCAGCACAGACTCCCCCGCCAGGAGAGCCGGCGATCGGCTCTCCTCTACTCACGTCTGTCAGACGCGAGTGAGGAAGAGCAGTTGATCGGCTTTTCCTGTTTACATCGTGATCAGCCATGTGTCAGACTGACAAACCGCACCACCGATCGTTGTGATGCCCCTAGCCATCATGCTGGACGTCATATGACGCCCAGTCAGGGTAACTGAACCACTGCCCAGCCGTCATTCTGCTATAGGCTGTGCTCCTCATCTCGGCTCATTACCTGTATAGAAGACACCTGGGAGCCAGAAATCTTGCAAATGGATAGGGGATCAAATACTATATTTTTCAGCAACAAGGACATGGGGGGGGCGGGGGAATATTTGCCTGGTGTTCTGCTTTAAATAATGCATTACAAAAACACCTTTTAATATTTGCAAATCTACAAAAAAAAAAAAACACAAATGCTTGAAGTTCAGCTCAAGTGTAAATGTAGTCTAAAACTAAATGACATTTCAATCAAAAAACTATGACTAAATCGAAATTTGACATAAAAATGAACACAGCAGAAGGTACAAATTGTCAGTTTTGTTGCATTTACATGCCACATTCAGCGGCGTTTTGCTGTGTTTGCGTTTTAGAAGCTTTTTTTTTATGGGGAAAAACGCCTATAAACGAAATGCTGCTAAACATGGGTTACCACGTTTAGCCGCGTTTGATGGCTGAACCCAACTTTTTTGCTTTCAAAGAAACGCTGTTAAACGCAACTGCCTAAAGCGGCAATAAACGAGACTGTGTACATGGTCACATAGGATAACATTGAATGAGTTCAGGGGCAGTTGAAAAAAGTGTCCAACTGCCTCTGAGCGTACTTTTAGCAGCGTCCCGTGTACATAGGGCCTAATGGTGTTGCAATAAAGCTGAAAAGAAAGGATTGCACAATCGGGTTGTAATGTGAGGCCAGAGCATTGGGGGTTCATTTTGGAGACTTGCATTCACCACAAAGTGCCTGCACCTCATTACTGTTGCCCCCCCCCCCCTTTTCACAAATCAAGTTTTGAATGAACAAGGTACAGAATTTCTCCTTTCCAGATGCACATACAGTGCCTTGAAAAAGTGTTCACGCCCCTTGACATTTTCTACATTTTGTCATGTTGCAGCCAAAATCGTAAATGTATTTTATGTGATACACAAACACAAAGTGGCACATAAATGTGAAGTGGAAGGAAAATGATAAATGGTTTTCAATTTTTTTTAGAAATATGTGAAAAGTGTGGCGTGCATTTGTATTCAGCCCCCTTTACTCTGATACCCCTAACTAAAATCTAGTGAAACCAATTGCCTTCAGAAGTCCTCTAATTAGTAAATAGATTCGACCTGTGTGTAATTTAATCTCAGTATAAATACAACTGTTTTGTGAAGCCCTCAGGTTTGTTAGAGAACCTTTTGTAAACAAACAGCATTACGAAGGCCAAGGAACACACCATCTAAACTAACAGGCTGGGCAAGGAGAGCATTCATCGGAGATGCATGGTAACTCTGGAGGAGCTGAAGAGATCCACAGCTAAGGTGGGAGAATCTGTCCACAGGCACTGCACAAATCTGGCCTTTATGGAAGAGTAGCAAGAAGAAAGCCATAGGAAGTCATGTTTGTGAGAAGCTATGTGGGGAACCGGCAAACATGTGGAAGAAGGTGTTCTGGTGAGATGAGACCAAAATTGAACATTTTTGGCCTAAAAGAAAAACGCTATGTGTGGCGGAAAACTAACATTGCATATCATTCTAAACACACCATCCCCACCGTGAAACATGGTGGTGGCAGCATCATGTTCTGGGGATGCTTTTCTTCAGCATTAACAGAGAAGCTAGTCAGAGTTGATGTGAAGATGGATGCCAAGTACATGTCAATCTTAGAAGAAAACATGCTAGGGTCTGCAAAAGACTTGAGAACGGGGCAGAGGTTCACCTTCCAGCAGGACAAGTAGGGTTGTCCCAATGCCTCTTTTTTAGGACCGAGTACAAGTACCGATACCTTTTTTTCATGTATTAGCCGATACCGAATACCGATACTTTTTTTTACATATGCAGCCATGTCCCCCACATATTCAGCCATGTCCCTCCAGCCATGTCCCTCACATATGCAGCCATGTCCCTCCAGCCATGTCCCTCACATATGCAGCCATGTCCCTCACATATGCAGCCATGTCCCTCTAGCCATGTCCCTCACATATGCAGCCATGTCACTTTAGCCATGTCCCTCACATATGCAGCCATGTCCCTTCAGCCATGTCCCTCGCATATGCAGCCATGTCCCTACAGCCATGTCCCTTCAGCCATGTCCCTCACATATGCAGCCATGTCCCTTCAGCCATGTCCCTCACATATGCAGCCATGTTCCGTTCAGCCATGTCCCTCTAGCCATGTCCCTCACATATGCAGCAATGTCCCATGTCCCTCTAGCCATGTCCCTCACATATGCAGCCATGTCCCTCTAGCCATGTCCCTCACATATGCAGCAATGTCCCATGTCCCTCTAGCCATGTCCCTCACATATGCAGCCATGTCCCTTCAGCCATGTCCCTCACATATGCAGCCATGTCCCTTCAGCCATGTCCCTCACATATGCAGCCATGTTCCGTGCAGCCATGTCCCTTCAGCCATGTCCCTCACATATGCAGCCATGTTCCGTTCAGCCATGTCCCTCTAGCCATGTCCCTCACATATGCAGCAATGTCCCATGTCCCTCTAGCCATGTCCCTCACATATGCAGCCATGTCCCTTGAGCCATGTCCCTCACATATGCAGCAATGTCCCATGTCCCTCTAGCCATGTCCCTCACATATGCAGCCATGTCCCTTCAGCCATGTCCCTCACATATGCAGCAATGTCCCATGTCCCTCTAGCCATGTCCCTCACATATGCAGCCATGTCCCTTCAGCCATGTCCCTCACATATGCAGCCATGTCCCTCACATATGCAGCAATGTCCCATGTCCCTCTAGCCATGTCCCTCACATATGCAGCCATGTCCCTTCAGCCATGTGCCTCTAGCCATGTCCCTTCAGCCATGTCCCTTCAGCCACGTCCCTCACATATGCAGCAATGTCCCATGTCCCTCTAGCCATGTCCCTCACATATGCAGCAATGTCCGTTCAGCCATGTCCCTCTAGCCATGTCTCTCACATATGCAGCCATGTCCCATGTCCCTCTAGCCATGTCCCTCACATATGCAGCAATGTCCGTTCAGCCATGTCCCTCTAGCCATGTCCCTCACATATACAGCCATGTCCCATGTCCCTCTAGCCATGTCCCTCACATATGCAGCAATGTCCGTTCAGCCATTTCCCTTACCTTTGCCGCCAAAAGCCGCATGGAGAAAACCACAGGATTCATTTAAATAGCCCGCCTGTATCCCCCTTGCTCGGGATTGGACAGATCACGATCACCCATCCAATCCTGAGCAAAGGGGAGTGTCTATACGGGCGGGAACACTACAGCTATTCAAATGAATGCTGTGATGTTCCCGCACGGCGTTAAAACCCCTTGCAGCGGCGGCACGATGCGACGGCTTTCGATTCGGCGGCGCGCGGGGGGGGGGGGGTATTCTATTTAGGCATCGGGAGTATTTGCGCGAGTACAAGTACTAGCGCAAATACTCGGTCCCGATACCGATACTAGTATCGGTATCGGGACAACCTTAATGACAAGGACCCTAAACTTGCAGCCAGGGCTACAATTAAATCATTAGATCATTTGTATGATGTATTAGAATGGCCCAATCAAAGTTCCAGACCTAAATCCAATTTAAGTATCTGTGACAAGATCTGTATCTGTTCACAGACACTCTTCATCCAATCTGACAGACCTTGAGCTATTTTTCAAAGCTGGTAGAGACATCCCCAAAAAGTCTTGCAGCTGTAATTGCAAAGTACAAAGTATTGAATGATTTTATTTGTAAAAAAAAATAAAAAATTAAAGCCATTTATAATTTTCTTTCCACTTCACAATTCTGTGCCACTTTGTGTTGGTCTATCACATAAAATCCCAATAAAATACATTTACCATATATACTCGAGTATAAGCCAAGTTCTTCAGCCTTTTTTTAGGGCTGAAAATACGCCCCTTGTCTTCTACTCGAGTCTGTGTACCTGAAAGGCTGCGACCCCCTGGTCCCTTCCGTGATTGGCGTTTCCCAGCAGACACTGTGTTCAGTGTTCCGCCTATCACGGACGTTCTCTTGTCCGAGGATGAAAAGACATCTGATTGGTGGAACACTGAACACCGTGTCTTCTGGGAAACCGAGTCAGAGGATGAGAAGACGTCCGTGATAGGCGACAAAGGAGGAGCGGGACAAGGAGGAGACTTTGACTTTTAAACAATGAATGGATGCCTGCAGCCTGTCAAGAATTTCAGGTACACTGACTCGGGCATTGTTGACCCTTTTTTACGCTTGCAGTAGCTGTTGCATTCTCACCCTAGGCTTTTACTCGAGTCAATACGTTTTCCCATTTTTTGGAGGTAAAATTAGGCACCTCGGCTTATACTCGAGTATATACGGTATGTTTTTAGTTGTGACGTGACAAAATGTGAAAAATATCAAGGGGTATTAATAGGCACTGTATGATTTAGTCAAGGTTAATTTATATTCTAGAGGTTTTCTGTAGATGTCTACTTGTAATTTATGCTCCATGTTCTGACATCAGTTTTATACACTGATGGCAAGCAAACCTAGTAATCATTTTGTTGGTAACCCACTGATTTCATGCATAGCGGGTCTACCAGGTAGCTTTGGCTAGTTCTAGAATGGTAAAGCAGGGTGAACAGATATTTGCGCTAACTCAAAAGAAAAAACAGAAAAAAGCGGGCAGCACAGTTTGTTAATTCATTAAACGCAAATATAAAAGTCCAAAATGCAGCGCTTCAGTGAAAATTAAAAAAAATATATGTGACGGTCCATGTGAAAAAGTCAATATAAAGTAAAGTGCAATGGTGTGGTGGTTAGCACTTTCACCTATCGGCAAAATGGTCGCTGGTTCAAATCCCGAATACGGCACCATCTGCCTGGAGTTTGTATGTTCTCCCTGTGTCTGTGTGGGTTTTCTCCGGGTTCTCCGGTTTCCTCCCACACTCCAAAGACATGCTGATAGGTTAATTGGATTCCTGTGCAAATTGGCCCCATATATATGTGTGTTCGACTGTGTGTCCCAAGCGTGTCGAGATCCTGCAAGGTAAATTACTGCACTAGCCAGGAAGACACTGGCTGCAAAAAGCGCCTAGAGGCGATTCAGTTTGCATGTGTAGCGCTATACAAGTCATTCATTCATTCAAAGCTGATGTAGAACCTCCACCAAACTTCAATGTGCAAAGGAAAAGCATACCACACCCTCGTGCTAGCTTCTAGAATGCCTTGGTAGCCCCATGTACCATGACAAAATGTGGAAAATTTCAAGGGGTATAAATACTTATTCAAGGCACTCTGGCTGCCATTCTTAACAGCACCCCCAGTTGTTTTGTTCCTGTGTTTCAAAAATGGCGGAGGAACCTTTTTCTGCATGAAACACAAGCACAGCAGCCCATTCAAATGAAATGAGCTGCAGTGCCCATGCAAAAATGGCCTGCAGAGCTACATAGATGTCAACCAATCCAAAAGGTCAAGAATGGCCTAAATAATTTTGGTTAGAGTAGGGAGGGTTTAGAATCTTTTTGTTCTTGTTGGGTAGATATGTCATCCTATATTTGTCCAGGTGACCAAAGTGATTGGTAACACTGTACAGCTGTCACATTAATGGTAGATCTTTTTATAAGGACAGTTATGGCCCATACACACGATCCGAATATCGGATGAAAACGATCGTCCGATGATGGATCGTACGATTTTCGGATCGTGTGTACACTACTTTCGACAGCCGATCACGACCGTTCATCCGATATTATTCGATCGGACAAGCGCGAAAATTTTTCTCGTCCGATGTCCGATCGTCCGATTTTCGTTTAGTCAGTACAGCCGTCGTCCGATAATACAATACAAATACATTTCAACACGTGACATCACTTCCGATCGTTTTTTTCTATCGTACGATAATTTTCGTGAGTTTAAAAACCTATTTTATTTTACTCGCGATTATTAAGCGAAAAAAGTCGTACGATCCGTCGGCCGATATTCGGATCGTGTGTATGGGCCATTAGTCTGGCGACAGTTGTGTCTACTCACTTTGGAGAGATTTCTTTCTCTTCTTGCAAGTTTATGACAGGATATGAAGGGACGTCTCCCCAGTGGTACACAGACAGTAAAAAATATACTGATAAGCGTTGTAATGTTTCTCTAATTTATCCAAAACGAAAAATAAATTTTTTGAAAATATGTGATAACAGTGAAGTGCTTTTTGGCTGGACTGGCTAAGCATTTGTTGGATTCGATTGTTTGTTGTGTTGACTTGTGAACAATAGGCACAATATGCCCCCCATAAATAATATGTATGAGTGATCAGTTTTGGAAGGCATTTAACCGGCTAATGGTAAGAACTCCTCAGTGAACAAATTTGGCTGGACACCTAAGGTAACAGCAGAGGGCGCCACTCTCCTTTAGAAATCCCATACAAAGAATTCATTAGAAAAATACACAGACCATTTTTTTTTCTCTGCAAGTTAGTGAACCTCTGAGAATAATGGGGATTTGTCGTTGCTAGCTCCTTTTAATAGAACAGATCTACCTTGTTGCTTCTTTGTGTGTCACTTAAACAAGCGTGTGGCCAGTAATGCCCAAAAAGATCCTTTTGCCCTGCATATTTTTTCACATAGGTGACTGCCTGCTGAAGCCAAGATTAGGATTGCAGCACTGAAGCCTGCAACCTTTAAAACAAGTTGGGAATGGTGTCTGCAGTATTTCTATTCTCGCAAAGCTCGCTTTAGTTTGCAAAACACTGCGCTGTTTGCCCTGAATTGCTTAAACTTTTTTTCTTTATCGTACATCACGGGACACAGAGCGCATAGCCATTACACTTGGGTTATATGGGTACCTTCAGGTGTGGACACTGGTGTAATCAATTTCACAGGAAGTTTCCTCCCTATATAACCCCCTGGAGTGGGGTTTTGCCTATAATGCCTCTCCTTGGAGGGCTGGATTTTGGGCTCCAGTGCCTTAGTCTCTTCCAAGAACTAAACGCTACTGATGCCAGGATGCTATATAGGTCCAGGGGTGTGGGTTCCTTAACACAGGACCCCGGTCCCTGAAGGTCCAAGACAATACCCACGGAGATGGGGGAAGGCTGGGCCTCTTGCATTTTGCAATACCCTGCGGCGTGGAGCAGGTAAGCGGGAACCTGCGGGACTTGGTTCGACAGTAGGTATCCCCCTGGGGGTTCTGGGTTGGCTAATGGTATGCTTGTGCATCAGCCACTATCTCCACTATGTCTTTTGAGGCAGGATGGGATGTACTAATGTTTACCCAGATAACATGTAGATATATATATGCTTTTAAAGATATGTATTTTGCTACTCCCCCCAGATTGGCCTGTTAGCATTGATACTGCAGCCCCACGTGTATAGAGGAAGTGCTGACAAAACTCCTGTTTCCTAGGAAGCCATAGGGGGACAGCTTCCTCTATGTGTGCACTACAAAGATTAGTGGCTTACCGGGTGTCTGTGTTACTAGCGCTGGTCCAGGCTTCTCCTCTGCTCTCTGCTTCCTCCATGTTGGTTTCAGCGTGGGGGGGGGCGGGCCAGCAGCGTCAGGTCTCAGACTAAAGCATTTCCTGGCTGGTCATTCCCTCCTGAGAGCAGTGGAGAGTGAGGACACAGAGCGCGCAGCTGAGCCATTTCTGGCTAACAGTGACACCCAGTGGTGGTTTGTGGATCTTCAGGTCTGGACTTAGTCCACACTGACCAGAAAAAAAAAAAAAGATTTTTTTCTTAAAGGGACTCAGCCTTAGATCTGGCAGTATCTGAGTCGGTGCAACCTTGGACTCCAGCTAACGGGCATTGGTGTGGCAATACTCACAGGACTCTCCTCAGTATTGCCGCCTTCTCAGGCGTATGAAAATTTTAAAAAAAAAAAATATTTTTTTTTTACCATAGCCTGTCCTTATTAATGTTTCACTTCTAGCTACAACAGTTGGGTGTTGGCTGTGGGGGTGTCTCAAGGTTGTGCAATGGCTCCCAAGGTATCAGGACCAGCTAAGGCTGCAAAAGGTGCCAAAAAAGTAAAGGGGTCTCCAACGGGGTCAGAGGATTTGGGCCAGGCTCCAGTGGTCCCACCCTCACCAGATAGACCACCGAACAGCATCATGCAGGAGCCATTGAGGGTGCTAGGGGCAGAGGCGGCCCCCAATCAACCCATTCCCGTTTATGTTACGGAAGAAATGCTAGAATCCACCCTGGGTGGGCTAGAGAAATGGTTAACTGCTTTAATTGCCCGCTCTTTGCCGGGTGGCAAACGGGCTAGATCCCCGTCACCTAGAACAGTGTGTTCGGATGCAGAGGTCCTCTCTTCGGAGGAATTGGACCCACAGGGGGATCAAGCGGACCTGAGTCCTGACGGGTCAGACATTGAAGATTCCACTATAGATGAAATTTTTTTCGGCTTCTCAAGCAGAGAGTCTGTGGATCCAGTCTCTGACGGATATGGTTCGCACTGCTTTTAAACTTCCAGTGTCAGAACAATTAGCCCCCGCGGTATCCTCTTTAGGTTCCTTGAAGGCACCATTGAGTGGTGCGTCTTTCCCGGTTCACCCCCTTCTGGAGAGCGTGATTTTTCAGGATTGGGCTCGACCTGATAGGATTTTTATCCCTCCTAAAAGGGTCACCATTCTCTATTCTATGGAAGAAGAATTTGCAAAGAAATGGGCACTCCCTACCGTGGACGCAGCCATTTCCTGCGTAAATAAATTCCTGACCTGTCCGGTGGAAAATTTCCAGGTGTTTAAAGATCCAGTCGACAAAAAATTGGAGACCCTACTGAAGGCTTCTTTTACCACAGTAGGTGCCGTGGTTCAGCCAGCAGTGGCAGCCATTGGCGTTTGTCAGGCTTTAAAGGATCAGACTAAACCGATATTAAGGGACATACCGGCTCAGCAAGCTCGTGAATTGGCTGACCTCCCAAGAGCTCTCTGCTTTGCAGTAGATGCTATTAAGGACTCCGTTCAACAGGCGTCCCGTTTATCTCTGCTGTTGGTTCATATGCGTCGCCTTTTGTGGCTAAAAAACTGGTCAGCAGAGGCACCCTGCAAAAAGCTTTTAGCAGGATTTCTCTTTCATGGTGGGAGACTATTCGGTGAAGACCTAGATAAATATATCCAGACCATATCAAGTGGTAAAAGTTCTTTCTTGCCTATCAAGAAAAGATCGCGTGGGCCCGCATTTAAGCGACAGGCCTTCACAGGCTCGGCCCCTTCAACTTCCCGTCAGTATCGACGGCCTCCCGGGCGTTCAGCATTTAATAGCCGCCCACAAGGACAAGCCACGACAGGCAAGAGGCCATGGCCTCGCAAGCCGGTTAAACCAGTCCTCAAGTCAGATTCATGAAGGGGCGCCCCCACTCTCTTGGGTGGGGGGAAGGCTTCGGTTTTTCTCCGAAGTGTGGAAGGCCAGAATTCCCGACTCTTGGGTAAGATCCGTGGTAACCACGGACTACAAGCTAGAGTTTCGGGAAGTCCCCCCTCCTCATCTTCAGGTGTCAAGTCTTCCAAGCGACCCATTAAAGAGGGCCTCTCTTGTAAAAGCATTGGATCGTCTCTGGCTCCAAGGAGTAATTGTAGAAGTACCAACCCAGGAATGGAGTCTGCGATTCCACTCCAACCTTTTCATAATACCAAAGCCCAATGGCGACGTCAGGCCTATCTTGGACCTCAAACGCCTAAATCGCTTTCTAAACATTCAGACCTTTCGTATGGAGTCCATACGTTCGGTGGCAGCCAGCCTACATCAAGACGACTTTCTAGCATCTATAGACATAAAAGATGCGTATCTGCACGTGCTGATCTACCCGGCACATCACAGGTTTCTTCGTTGTATGATAGATCACCGCCATTACCAGTTCGTAGTCCTCCCTTTCGGGTTGGCAACAGCTCCGCGGGTATTCGCAAAGGTGTTAGCCCCGGTGCTAGCCGTCCTAAGGACAGAAGGCATTTTAGTCTTGGCATACTTGGACGATCTTCTGGTTATCGACAGCTCAGCTTCCAACCTCAATCAGGCAGTAGGTCGCACAGTTCAGTATCTAGAGGAATTCGGGTGGATTGTAAACCTAGAAAAATCGGTATTGAAACCCACAAAGCAGTTGGAATATCTAGGCCTTCGGCTAGATACAGACTGCCAGAGGATAAGTTTACCTCAAGCAAAGATCAGATCAATAGCTCAAGCAGTTCAAGTGATCTTAGGCAAGAAGAGGCCGACTATTCGCCTATGTATGCGACTGCTGGGGAAGATGGTGGCCGCCTTCGAGGCTGTGCCCTACGCCCAGATCCATACCAGATATCTTCAGGCAGCCATTTTCTCTGCTTGGAACAAATCCATTCAGGCGTTAGATCGTCCGTTAGTGCTCTCCCCGAAGGTCCGGCGCAGCCTGTCTTGGGTGGCTGGTCTCTCAAAATTTGTCAAAAGGGAAATCCTTTTGCCCCATCACGTGGAAGATAGTATCCACGGATGCCAGCCTGTTAGGTTGGGGGGCAGTTCTAGAAGAACAGACCCAGCAAGGGCTGTGGTCGGGGGCAGAAAAACTGCTTCCCATCAATATCTTGGAGATCAGAGCTGCTCGACTGGCCCTGATCGCCTGGACTCTCCCCCTTCAGGGTCTGCCAGTAAGGATACAGTCCGACAACGCCACTGCGGTGGCATACATAAACCACCAGGGGGGCACGAAGAGCCCAGCAGCCCAAAGAGAAGTAAACCTGATTTTCTCATGGGCCGAAGCCCATGTACCCTGCATCTCTCCCAGGGATAGACAATTCTCAAGCAGATTTTTTGAGTCGTCAACAGTTGCTCCCGGGGGAATGGTCTCTTCACCCCCAGGTATTCCAAGAGATTTGCCAAAGATTCGGAGTCCCAGATGTGGACATTATGGCAACGAGATCCAACAAAAAATTGGACAAATTCATATCCCGAGCCATGGATCCCTCGGCCTACGGGACCGATGCGTTGGTTTGCCCTTGGCACCAGTTTTCTCTTCTGTATGCGTTCCCTCCACTGCAGATGATTCCCCGCCTTCTACGGAGGATCCGGGTGGAGCGCAGGCCTGTGATCCTGGTGGCCCCAGCCTGGCCCAGGAGGGCTTGGTACGCACTCATCGTGAAGATGTCAGTCGGGGCGCCGGGGCCGCTCCCCCTGCGCCCAGATCTGCTGTCTCAGGGCCCAATCTGCCATCCTGCTTCACAGCAGCTAAATTTGGCGGCTTGGCAGCTGAATCCCTAATTCTTAAGGGCAGAGGCCTCTCAGAGCAGGTCATATCTACGTTGATTCAGGCTAGGAAACCGGTCTCCAGAAATATTTATTACAGAGTCTGGGGAACCTATGTGGAGTGGTGCGAGTCTCAAAAATGGCATCCTCGAAAGTTTTTTATTGACAGGATCTTGCGATTCCTCCAGGTTGGCGTTGACAAAGGGTTGGCTCTTAGTACTCTAAAGGGGCAGGTGTCGGCTTTATCAATATGGTTTCAAAGACCCTTGGCCACCCATTCGCTTATGAAAACCTTCTTGCAGGGGGTCTTGCATGTGAATCCCCCTATTAGAGCTCCCCTCTGCCCCTGGAATTTAAATCTGGTCTTGTCAGCTTTACAAAGGCAGCCGTTTGAACCTCTGACAGAAATCCCTCTTGTGCTACTAACCCGAAAGTTGGTTTTCTTGGTGGCTATGGCTTCGGCCAGAAGGGTTTCCGAGCTGGCAGCCTTGTCATGCAGGGAGCCATACCTTATTCTGCATAAGGACAGAGTGGTTCTGCGGCCTCAACCTTCTTTCCTTCCTAAGGTCATATCCAGTTTTCGCTTGAATCAGGACCTAGTCCTACCATCCTTCTTTCCTACTCCCCAGTCCAGAGAGGAAAGACGGCTTCATACTTTGGACGTGGTTCGAGCCATGAGGGTCTATCTCAAGGCTACAGAGAAGATTCGGAAAACAGATGTGCTTTTTGTTCTTCCGGATGGCCCCAAGAAGGGTCAGCCGGCTGCCAAGTCTTCCTTGGCTAGGTGGATTAAGCAGCTGATTTTTCAGGCATATGGTCTGAAGCGCGTTCCACCTCCCTTGTCAGTTAAAGCCCATTCTACGAGGGCCATGAGTGCCTCCTGGGCGGCACACCATCAGATCTCTATGGCACAGGTTTGCAAGGCGGCAACCTGGTCTTCCGTACATACGTTTACTAAATTTTATAAGTTGGACGTTGCAAAGGGTACGGACGCAGCTTTTGGGCAGGCGGTCCTACGGGCAGCAGTATAGAATCCTCTGGCCCGGTTCACGCCCCCTTGTTTTTCTGTTGGTGGAGCCATGTTTTCTCCTGACAATGTTTTTATTTGGCTATTCTTGGCCTTACGGTCTCCCTCCCTTCATAGAGCATTGCTTTAGGACATCCCAAGTGTAATGGCTATGCGCTCTGTGTCCCGTGATGTACGATAAAGAAAAAAGGATTTTTAATAAACAGCTTACCTGTAAAATCCTTTTCTTGAAGTACATCACGGGACACAGAGCTCCCACCCCTCTTTTGGGGAACATTGTGTAACCTCGGGAGAATTGCTTGCTACAAAACTGAAGCACTCCCAGTGGGAGGGGGTTATATAGGGAGGAAACTTCCTGTGAAATTGATTACACCAGTGTCCACACCTGAAGGTACCCATATAACCCAAGTGTAATGGCTATGCGCTCTGTGTCCCGTGATGTACTTCAAGAAAGGGATTTTACAGGTAAGCTGTTTATTAAAAATCCTTTTTTTTGTCAGTTTTCCAAAAGTAATGGTATGTGTTTTTATTTTATTTTTTCATATCACTGATGGATACCTGTGTAAAAAAAAAAAAGAAGGGCTGTACACATGGCATGACCACTATACTTTTCAGCTGTACATTAGGTGGGCAGTACCGCTGCTAAATTCAACCCATTGAAGTGAAGGGCACTGTGCTGTATTTGCATGTAATGAACATGGTAGTGGTGCAGGCTTTTCAGGGTTCAGACTGTGAGGAGACGACATATTGCATCCCAGGCGCTTGTCAACTGCAGTGGATTGCTTTCAGTAGAACCAACTTATAGTGCAAAATTCAAAACAATATCGGGAGTGACCACTAGATGTCTCCAGTGGATAAACATAACCGTGTTTTTTTACCATATTAAATGTGCAAATGTGTACAGTACTTAAAGTGCATAGGTGCAAACAGATGAATAATTGTGACTGACCCCAAAAGAGCATTCAAATTAAAGTACATTGTCCAAAGAAAAAATCATATAGATTAGTGTCCATAGACTTCCATCAAATGGCTTCCAGAAATGCAAGATGTTGCTTTTAATCCAGCCTAAACGTGACTATGGGGGTTGTTTACGAAAAGCAAATCCACTTTGCACTACAAGCAAAGTGCATTTGAAATTGCACAGAGAATACAGGAGTACTGGAAAGAAGTTTTAGAATATATAGAAGAAATTACAGGTGAAAAGATCTTACGAAACCCCTTGACCTGTCTGCTCCATGGAACTGATAGGCCAAAAAAAATTTACGGATCAACTTTGGTCCCGGTGTTGCTAAATGCAGCAAAGGGCCTAATTCCAAAAAATTGGCTACATCCACAGAGGCCGACTATAAAAGAATGGATACATCGAGTAGACTACATATCAGAGATTGAATATTTGAGACAAGTTGACCTGGGAGAAGAGGCTAGAAACAGAACAGTATGGGAGCAATGGAGAGCATTTAAAACGTCAGAAAAAATTGCACAGGCAATGATAGAATTAGATAGGTAAGATCTAGGTAATCATTGAGAAATTAAATCTAAAAGGCGATCGACAGAACCGAAGGGTGGGGGGGGGGGATTGGGGCGGGATCTCCTCTACGTAACGATAGCCATAATAAAAATAAAAAAATCCATTCATGAGTGTTTTTTCTGTTTTTCCCTTTTCGATGACACATTGAAAAAAGAAAAGAAACAAATAATAATAAAAAAAAAAAAGAAGCAAAAGAAAAACCACACGTGATGCGAGACCACAGAAGAAATGCAATGGGCAGAATTGCCGTGAGCATGTCTTGCTGTCCCACTCCCTGGTTGAGTCTGATGTGGTAAAAAAAAAAAAAAAAGTGTAGTTGCTGTAGATCCGATGGGGACATGCAAGGACAAAAAAAAAACAGTATTTCTTTCTCGTACATCACGGGACACAGAGCGGCATATTCATTACTATGTGGGTTATATGGAGTACCTTCAGGTGTGGACACTGGCAATCTTCAAACAGGAAGTCCCCTCCCTATATAACCCCCTCCCCTAGAGGGAGTCCCTCAGTTTTTTCGCCAGTGTCTTAGGTGTTGGTCACGGAATAGCTTTGCTCCACATCCTTGGGATTAAGGGTGGGCTACCGGATCTGTCCAAGGAGCCTCAGTGCCAAAGTGGACAGTACCCGGGCCCCAAACCGTGGGGTTTTGCCTATAATGCTCCTCTTTGGAGGGCTGGACCCTGGGCCCAGGACTTGGAGTTTGCAAAAACCATAAAGTTCCTGTTTTGCCAGGGTGCTATATAGGTCCAGGACAGTGGGTACCTTCATAGGACCCCAGGGCCTGAAGGTCTACTACGCTACCCACGGAGATGGGAGAAGATTGGATCAGTTTGCTGGTCAAACATCCTGCAGCATGGAGCAGGTAAGGGGGAGCCTGCGGGACTTGGTTCGACAGCAGGCTCCCCGGGGTAACCTAAAAGGGGGGATAGCCTAAGTATGCTCTGCATGGGCAACCGTGATCACTATGTCTAAAAGAGACAGGATGACACCCTTTCTCCCCCCATCACTAGGCCCCCCTGTCTAAATATGTGTTGCTAGCTAACCTGCTGTTTCTTCCTAGGGCTAGTAAGGATCCCTAGGGGCCTTGAGAGAGTCCTACCTGGCCGGGGGTTTGAATCTGCCGCCTGTTTCTGCGTGCCTGGATCTCCAGCAGCGCGGCTCCTCCATGTTCCTCCTGTATCCGGCATACGCGCGCGCGCGCGTGCGCGCGCACGTCTTATTGACGTTTTTCGCGCCGTCCAGACAGGAGGGCGGGGGGGGGCGGGCCTGCAGCGTCATACAGGGGCGCGCCTTTGTGCTGTTATAAACAGCAGGCCTTGTCAGGGCTCAGTCTGAGGCTGAATTGTTCAAGGAGAGGACGCAGAGCGGCAGAACAGTGACTCCCGGTGGCGGAAGAGGGGTAGTACATGTGGACTTTGTTCCAATGCCTTTATTGTTAAGCCAAGAAATCCCCCTTATTTTTCAGCAGGTTGGAGGCTGGCAAACTTAAATTAGGGTCATTGTATGTTGTCAAATATATAATATATAATATATAATTATTTAAAAAAAAAAAAAAAAATAAAGAAAAGACCAACATACGGGCCCATCAGTTTTTGGGGACACTAGTGATCTATTCTCCCCTAAACTCTGAAAATTGTACTCCTGGCCACTACAGTCTGTTGTGTGGGCGGAGTCCCTCGATTTTGTATTATGGCTTCCAAGGGTTCGGGGTCAAAGGGGACAAAAAAGACCAAAAAACAAAAGGGGTCCCTTTCTGATTCTGATATGCCGATACTTTCCCCGCAGCTTATTAATTTAAGAAGCGCCTTGGATGAGCCATTAGGGGGATCTGGTGCGGAGGCTGGCCCAGATCAGCCCAGCCCTGTGTTTATCACAGAGGAGATGCTAGCCGTATCCCTAGGGGGGCTAGAAGAGAGAATAGCGGCATTGATCGCCAGAGCTATTCCTGGTAAGAAACGGGTTAGATCCCCATCACCAGGGGGTGTATCCTCAGATGCTGAGATTCTCTCTCCGGAGGAATTAGAATCACAGGAGGATCAACTGGACCTGAACCAAGAGGGTTCAGGGATGGAGGGGTCTACCTCTGAGGAACCATTTTCAGACTCCCAGACAGAGAGACTGTGGGTACAGTCTTTGACGGACATGGTCCGCTCGGCATTTAGTTTGCCATTGCCAGAACTTCAGGTTCCTCCGGTATCCTCTCTGGGCTCTTTGAAAGCCCCGTTAAGCAACGCAGTTTTTCCGGTCCATCCTCTCTTGGAGGAATTGATCTTTCGGGATTGGGTACGGCCGGACAGGGTTTTTCTGCCACCGAAAAGATTTGCGGTCATTTATCCCATGGAGGAAAAATTCTCCAAGAAGTGGAGGCTCCCAGTAGTGGATGCAGCCATCTCATGTGTGAATAAATCACTAACTTGCCCGGTGGAAAACATACATATGTTTAAAGATCCGGTTGATAAAAGATTAGAGACACTTTTAAAAGCATCCTTTGCTACGGCAGGAGCAGTGGTGCAGCCAGCGGTAGCTGCAATTGGAGTTTGTCAGGCATTAAAGGACCAGACAAAAGAGATGTTAAAGGACATGCCTACCCAACAAGCAGAAGAGTTTGCTGACATTCCCAGAGCTCTGTGTTTCGCGGTAGATGCTATAAAAGATTCCATCCAGCAGGCTTCTCGTTTATCACTATGTTTGGTACACATGAGAAGGCTCTTATGGTTGAAGAACTGGGCGGCAGAACCCCCATGCAAAAAGCTTCTGGCAGGATTTCCCTTCCATGGAGGACGACTCTTCGGAGAAGATCTGGATAAATATATTCAGACTATTTCAAATGGCAAGAGTACCCTTTTACCGGTCAAAAAGACATTCCGGGCTCCTACATTTAAAAGGCAGCTCTTTCCTGTCTCGGGGCCCTCTAATTCCAGGCAGTATCGACGGCCGCCTGCACGATCCAACGTTAACAGTAGATCGCAGGGACAGACCCCTGGGGGTAAGAAGCCGTGGTATCGCAAGCCGTCAAAGACAGCCCCTAAGTCTGCCTTATGAAGGGGCGCCCCCACTCTCACGGGTGGGGGGAAGGCTTCGTCTCTTCTCAGAAGTTTGGGAAGCCAAGATCCCCGACAATTGGGCCCGGGCATCCTCCGCCTCATTTTCAAGAATCAAGGCTACCAAGGGATCCAGCAAGGAAGGCCTCAATGCTGGCAGCTTTGGATCACCTGCTTTGCCAGGACGTAATTATAGAAGTGCCAGCCCAAGAGCAAGGCCTAGGTTTCTATTCCAATCTCTTTGTCATACCAAAGCCCAACGGCGATGTCAGGCCAATCTTGGACCTAAAGAGGTTAAACGCTTATCTAAGGGTGCGGTCCTTCCGGATGGAATCCATCCGGTCAGCAGCCGCCGCGCTTCAGAAAGACGATTTTCTGGCCTCCATAGACATAAAAGATGCTTACCTTCATGTACCAATCTTTCAGTCGCATCAAAGGTTTTTACGCTTCGCGGTGGGGCAGCGACACTTCCAATTCAGGGCGCTCCCTTTCGGGCTGGCCACGGCCCCCCGGGTATTCACGAAGATCCTAGCCCCAGTTCTGGCCAATTTAAGGATCCAAGGAGTCACAGTCCTAGCATACTTGGACGACCTTTTAATCATAGATCACTCACGGACGGGTCTGCAAAAGGCAGTAAACCTCACGGTTCGGTACCTCGAAGAATTCGGCTGGGTCCTAAACCAGGGAAAGTCAGCATTCCACCCTACAAAGCAGTTGGAATACCTCGGCATGAGGTTAGACACAGAACATCAAAAGGTGTTCCTGCCCCTTGTAAAGATCAAGGCGATCAAGGGGTTGGTTCAGTTGGTTATAAACAAGAAAAGACCAACTATTCGCCTGTGTATGCGATTACTAGGCAAGCTAGTGGCCACGTTCGAGGCAGTACCATACGCTCAGATCCACACTCGCGTCCTACAGGCAGCCATTCTAGCAGCCTGGGGCAAGAGGGCACATGCCTTAGAGTCCCCTTTGACGCTATCATCAAGGGTCCGACAGAGCCTGGCCTGGTGGTTGAACCCTCAGAATCTTCTAAAGGGAAGATCCTTCAGCCCTGTTGTCTGGAAGGTAGTTACCACAGACGCCAGCCTGGCAGGCTGGGGGGCGGTCTTCGAAGGGTTCTCCCGCCAGGGAACTTGGGTGAAAGCAGAGAGGCAGCTCCCCATCAATATCTTGGAAATCAGAGCTGCTCGCCTAGCCCTGTTGGCATGGACCTCCAGATTAAAGGGGTTCCCGGTGAGAATCCAGTCAGACAATGCCACGGCGGTGGCATACATAAACCACCAAGGGGGAACCAGGAGCCAGGCCGCTCAAAGGGAAGTGAACTTGATTTTTCAATGGGCAGAGGTTCATGTACCCTGCATTTCAGCGATATTCATTCCCGGAGTGGACAACCTGCAGGCAGACTTCTTAAGTCGCCAGAGTCTGTTGCCAGGGGAGTGGTCTCTGCATCCCCAGGTCTTTCAGACAATCTGCCAGAGGTGGGGAACGCCAGACGTAGATATAATGGCATCCAGGTTCAACAAGAAACTAGACAGGTTCGTGTCGCGAGCGAGGGATCCTATGGCCTGCGGAACCGATGCGTTGGTTTGCCCTTGGCATCAATTCAAACTTCTATATGCATTCCCTCCACTACAGTTACTCCCCCGCCTGTTGCGCAAGATCAGAGTGGAGCACAAGCCAGTCATTCTAATAGCTCCAGCTTGGCCCCGGAGGGCTTGGTACTCACTAGTCCTGAATATGGCAGTGGGAGACCCTTGGACTCTTCCTCTACAACCAGACCTACTCTCACAAGGCCCGATCCTCCACCCTACATTACAGCGTCTAAATTTGACGGCCTGGAGGCTGAATCCCTGATTCTCA
This sequence comes from Rana kukunoris, assembly GCA_029574335.1. Taxonomy (NCBI): domain Eukaryota; kingdom Metazoa; phylum Chordata; class Amphibia; order Anura; family Ranidae; genus Rana; species Rana kukunoris. Next base: position 103,774,824 of record CM056056.1, on the reverse strand, counting down.
GGGGTAGGGGTCTGTCTAGGCAGGTAATCCCTACCCTGATTAAGGCTAGAAAGCCGGTCTCCAGGGTAATTTATTACAGGGTGTGGAGGAACTATATAGGCTGGTGTGAATCCAAAAGATGGAATTGCCGCAAATATACTATTGATAGGGTGTTAAGTTTTCTCCAGCTAGGAGTGGATAAAGGCCTGGCACTAAGCACAATCAAAGGACAGATCTCAGCTCTGTCAGTGTGGTTTCAGAGGCCGCTGGCCACCCACTCGCTGGTAAAGACCTTCTTACAGGGGGTCTTGCGTATTAATCCTCCTGTCAAGTCACCAGTTTGTCCTTGGGACCTAAATCTTGTCCTGTCCACTCTACAGAAACAGCCTTTTGAGCCTTTGGCTGAGATTCCTTTACTCTTACTGACAAGAAAATTGGTTTTCTTGGTCGCCATAGTTTCGGCCAGGAGAGTGTCAGAATTAGCAGCCTTATCGTGTAAGGAACCATATCTTGTTCTGCATAAGGACAGGGCAGTTCTCCGGCCCCATCCTTCCTTTCTACCAAAGGTTATATCCAAATTTCACTTAAACCAGGATTTGGTACTTCCATCCTTCTTTCCAAAACCTACATCTAGAAAGGAGGGGTTGCTGCATACCTTGGATATTGTCCGGGCCATGAAGGCCTATCTTAAAGCTACGGAAAAGATCCGGAAAACAGAGGTGTTATTCGTTCTACCAGATGGCCCCAAGAAGGGGCAGGCAGCTGCAAAATCCACCATCTCGAGATGGATTAGACAATTAATCATTCAAGCCTACGGATTGAAGAGGTTGCCCCCTCCGTTGTCGGTAAAGGCCCATTCTACCAGGGCCATGGGCGCCTCTTGGGCAGCACACCATCAGATCTCTATGGCTCAGATATGCAAGGCGGCAACGTGGTCATCAGTCCACACGTTTACAAGGTTTTATCAACTAGACGTGAGAAGAAATGCGGATACTGCCTTTGGTCAGGCAGTACTACAGGCTGCAGTTTGAAATCCTCGGGATCAGAAACACCCTTGGTTATATATAAAAAAAAAAAAAAAAAAAAAAGAAAAAGGTTCTTCTTTCTTGACTAATTTGGAAATATTATTATGATTTGAGTTTAGCTCTAAAATTGAATCCTTCTTTGGAAGATGTCTCCCTCCCCTCATTAAAGCATTGCTTTCGGACATCCCACATAGTAATGAATATGCCGCTCTGTGTCCCGTGATGTACGAGAAAGAAAAAGGGATTTTTAAATACAGCTTACCTGTAAAATCCTTTTCTTGGAGTACATCACGGGACACAGAGCTCCCACCCCTCTTTTGGGTGACCATTTTGGGAGGCATACTGCTTGCTACAAAACTGAGGGACTCCCTCTAGGGGAGGGGGTTATATAGGGAGGGGACTTCCTGTTTGAAGATTGCCAGTGTCCACACCTGAAGGTACTCCATATAACCCACATAGTAATGAATATGCCGCTCTGTGTCCCGTGATGTACTCCAAGAAAAGGATTTTACAGGTAAGCTGTATTTAAAAATCCCTTTTTTAGCTTCCACATGATTGGATGATAAAATCAGCAGAGCCTCCCCTCTTTTCAGCTCTACCGCTCAGATTTACAGCGACTGCACTTCCAAGTGCACTTTGCACTACAAGTGCAAAGTGCACTTAAAATTGCACTGAAAGTGGATTTGCCTTTCGTAAATAACCCCCTATGGGTCTTCTACCAACACCTGTCACAAGCCTACTCACCGCAACTATATTACAGAAGTCGCATACAGCAAATTCTCTCCCAATGGTCGCTGCAGCAAAGCATTGTAAGAAACTTCCTTGCAATGCTTTGCTGATAATCGGACATCTGGCGGCTTGAATCTATTGACCTTTGGGAACTTCCTATGCTCAAAAGGCCAATAGATTTAAACCGCCAGATGTCCGACCATCAGCGAATGCACTTCCATATGCAAAGTGGATTTTCCATTATTATACAATTTTCTTATTTAATTTCCTTTAGATTTCCCTTCACATATATAGTGCAGGGGCCTGCCTGACTGCATACAAATTGGAAGTGTTTAGATTTGACCTTATATTGTGGTTTTGGTAAATCTAAAAGCAAATTGTATAACTTATTTCAAGCCTTACACTTCAGCTCTATTTATTCATCCTCAAAATAGTTACTGATCAGTTGTTTGTTCTTTCAGACATTGCAGTATTGGACATTTTCCTTATTCTTTGTTTAATTGTGCAGGTTTGCTTTCCATATCTATTGTGTATAACAATGTGCCTAAATAGATTTTGTATATTGTGGCAATTTGTTAAAAGGTTTAGTTCCAGTGCGAAAATAATTCTATCTGAATTTAGAATAAACATATAACTGTCCTTAGCAGGAATTGGTAAATTACTAATAAACATGCCTCCCTGTTTCCCCTCATGTCCTCCTGAGCACCATTATTTTATCCCCCCTTGATGATGAAGTGTTCACATTACATCCTTCTTGCTTCCTGGATATATTATCCTATGTGCCTGGTGTGGTAAGATGGTTTTGTTCCCGGGGAGGGGGCTGTATTCTTGGACTTTGGAAGATATCATTCCCAAGAAGATGTTTTGCACATCTGCTTCAGACAAAAGTTTTCTTGTAGCCATTTATTCTTTTATAGTAAAGACTTTTGGTGGAGAAGTTTATAGTTCCACCTCATGAATCTGGTCACATTTAAACCAGGCAAATGATTTCATCTCCCAGTGTAGTCACACCTCTACCCATATTTTTGTAAGTGGCATCATAAAATGTCTTTTAGTTTAGGTTTTGCCTGTGTAGGCTGTTGGGATGGTCTTTGCACCCACTGGGACATTTTGCTTGATTTTATCTTGCACTTATGTTAATGTTATGCCTGTACAAATGTTCATTTGTGTACTATGGATGACTGCAAACTGCTGTCACTAAATAGCATGTCTAGCAGAAGAAGCTAGACCTTCTACACTGAAAACAGAAAACCGTTTTCTGAACTAAAACACACTGGAACATATTATTGGGGAGGGATATTATTCCTAGTTTTTATGACTGTGCATTGTTTTTCTTCGCAGATGGCTCGGAAAGATTCCTGTGCGAGTCGGTATTCAGCTATCAAGTTGCATCAACTTTAAAGCAGGTGAAGCATGGTAAGTAGATAACTAAAAACAGATTTCTGCTATGGAGCATGCCTTTAAATAGGTTTAATTGAAGGACAGGGCAACAAAATAAATGTGCCAGGTTTTAAAGCATGATTAATGCATGGCTACGCCTGGAAAAGACGCAGTATTAAAGGCAAAATGTTTTTTTTTGTTATTGTCCTTGACAATGGTGCCATAGTTATACAAAACAAAGCCTATTGGGCATACTTGGGCTTTAAAAAAAAAAACAATAAAAGACATCTAAATACATTTAAAAAAAAAAACACAATTGGTATGGCAACCAATGACCTAGGCATATATGTTTATTCAACTGAAGGGTCCATAAGGTGTCCACCAAGAGACTAAAGCCCTGTACACATGGGCCGAGTATCGGTAGGTTTCACAGAAACTGGGCACAATCCAGCCCATGTGTACAGCAACCTGTCAAAGGGGCATGAAAAAAAAACATCTGCCGATCAACATCTGGTCATCGCTCTCAGCCAATGGCTGTGGATGCTGACCTGTGTGTTGAGCTCAACAGGGAGATGGCTGTATTATCACCAGATAGTCGGTACATCCTCTCACGCTCCTCCATCAATTTTTTTTTTGGTTTTGTTTTTTCTTGCTAATATTTAGAAAATTAAGAGTTTACTAAAGTGATAAACTCTCATACGACAGAATACAAATTTGGAAGTGATGTAATGTGTTCTGTATTTGTATTGTATTTTCGAATAACAACTGTACTGATTAAACAAAAATCGCACAATCTGGTACCTTTTCGTTCTTGTCCCATCGGATAATTTTGGATGAACTGTCGTGATTGGTTCTCAAAAGCTGTGTACTAACAATCAAATTATCATACGATCTAGAGGTGCACCGAATGGAAATTTCGGTGTCAAAAATGCAGGAAGCACTTGTCCGAAAATAATAAAAAAAAAAATATCTCCTAGAAAAATGCAACGGACATTCAGACAGATGTAAAATTACAAATTTTACTAACCATCCCTGAATTTACTGACAGTTGGTAACTGTGTATTCTGTGCACTCCATCATCAGATTGTGTGTACGGGCCTTCAGCATAAGCCAATCAAAAAAATCGCATGAATAAACACCGCTTTCAAAGTGATCGTACAATAATCTGGTCGTTATTACACAGCTTTCGTCCAAAATTATCCGTAGGGACAAACAAAAATGTATCTCATACGATACCAGATTGTATGATTTTCACTCAAAGCGGAGTTCCACCCAAGTCAGCAACTATAAAAAGTGTAGCTGCTGACTTGTAATAATCGGACACTCGCCTGACCCACAGTCCAGCGATGCGGGCCAACAAAGCCCCACTCCTCTCTCCCTCTCTGCGGCACCGACATTGTAACTGTGGGTGCCCGGCTGCGCACTGTGACTGGCCAGGCAATCTTCTGGGACCTGTGATGTGTCCCAGAAGATTGGAGGGACGGAGGAGAGGTGAACTTCCTTCTTTCTGGCGACGCAGAGCTCCAGGAGGAAATAGGAGTCGGCTACCTCTACAAAGAGGCTTTTTTTTATCACCGCAGTTTTCATCTGAAAACACAGTATAATACATTACATCACTTGCGAATTCCAAATTGTACGAGAATTTTCGTAACTTTAGTAACCTCTTCATTTTCGATAGGACTAGCACACAAAAAATGATGATCATTCGTCCAATAATCTTGTCATGTGTGCCAGGCCTTATTCATGTCTATAGTGCACTTTAGCTCTTCATTTTGCTTTTAATTTAAAAGGCCACTTTGGAAATGAGTGCATCCCTGCTGCTCCGATTTCTTTTTTTTTTCCTTAGGGCGGCATAATTTCACACTCCCATCCCTGAGAGGTTTAATTAAATGGGCAGAGCCTAGATCTTGTCTTTTAGCAGAGACTAAAGCTTTCTTTACTACCTTTAATACCTGAGGCAAAAAGATCTAAAGAACATGAGCCACAAATCTTCTTCCCACATTTAGTAGGTCACAATTTGCTTTGCTTTAAATGTAACCTTTTCCTTTTAGTCGCTAGGTTTCCTATTTGCACCATTCATTAAAAACAAAACTTTGTGTCCTATATTTCTGCTCCCGTTTACTGTATTTTGTTCCTGTAGTCAGTGCACTTTCTTTCCTTGCATTGACCACACCAGATTTTTTAGATGAATAAAAACAACAATATCTATGTAAATAACCAAAGGTATCTTGTTCCATATCAAGGAGATGAATGTAACTAGCTTGTTTTGTGTTTTAGAAATGAGCTTGGCGTGTTTCCCAAATATTTTTTAAATAAAGCAAAAAATTGAAAATAGACTTTGAAGCGGAGTTCCACCCAAAATTGTAACTTCCGCTAATTCCACTCCTCACCCCCTTACATGCCACATTTGGCATGTCATTTTTTTGGGGGGGGGGGGGTGGGGGGCTTCAGGAGGAGTGGGACTTCCTGTCCCACTTCCTCCTTCCGCCGAGGGGCTGGTTAGGCGATTAAGCTTAATCGCCTACAGCAGCCCCTCCCTGTAGGCGATCGCATGGGACACATGACAGGTCCCATGCGATCGATCGCCTGTCCAATAGGAGAGTGCAGCGCCGCTGGCGCATGCGCAGTGGGTGCCCGGCCGTGAAGCCGAAGGCTGTTACGGTCGGGTGCCCACACTTAGGATGAAGACGCCGGCCGGGGAGGGGAGGAGAGAAGCAGAGAGGAGCGGAGCCCCGGCCGGCGCGTCGCTGGATCGTACAGCAGGTGAGTGTGTGTTTATTAAAAGCCAGCAGCTACACTTTTTGTAGCTGCTGACTTTTCATAAACACTAAATTTGGCTGGAACACCCCTTTAAGCTTGTCCATAAGAAACTATAATATTTGAAAGTTTAAGTGGGACTAGCATATCTGATGTTAAAATTTAACATGAATTCAGTCCATGTTGGGTAGTGACGGTGATCTGCCAATATGGTTCCGGCTATCGGGATGGTTCCTGTAAGGACTGCGCAGGCGCAATCCTTGCCAACGTAAAACTCCGAACCTCGGCTGGCATCCAGGGCGACGTGGAATTTGAGGAAAGTGGCCAGTCGGCCTCACGCTCTTTTTTTAACATCCTCCAATCCACGGGGGTGTTAAATAATGAGCCTGGATGCCGGCCGAGGTTGCGCCTGCGCAGTCCTTACAGGAACCATCTGTATAGGGGAACAATACCGACAAGTCAACGGCATTTGAATTTAAGTGCAGTAGTCTCAAATATGTGCGCATTGGTGCAGTGGCATCGAGTACAGAAGTGGCAGCCCAGTGTCCAAGCCCCCTTTCACACTTCAGGGTTTCTCTTCTAGTTTCCCTATGCCTGACTACACAGAATCCCATTCTTTCTAAATGTTGACATTCAGACCTTTTTTCTCAGTCGCCTTCCGCTTCATGCTTAAGGGCCCTTTCACACGGGGCGGATCAGTATTGATCCGCTCCGTGTGTGCCTGTAAGCTCAGCGTGGATCCTCTGTAAAATCCCTGCTGAGCTGTCGGCTGACAGGGCGGTCTCCGCACAGTGTGCAGAGACTGCCCTGTCTCATCTCCGCTCTCCCCTATGGGGGGATCGGATGAACACGGACCGTATGTCCGTATTCATCCGATCCGATCCGCCAGACGGAAGAAAAATATTACATTATTACAAAATACATTATTACAAAATCGGATCATTGCGGATGCGGACAATTACGGGTGTCGGCGGATGTTTATCCGCCGACACCCATAATCACATAGGGACCAATGTATGTCCCGTTTTCATCCGCAAACGGATGGATGAAAATGCTGACATATTGTCCGCACATGTGAAAGGGGCCTAACACAAAAAAAAAAATGTTGCTTTTATTTTTATTTTATTTTTTTTGCATATTCTGGCATTTTGGGTCCCATAGTCTTCAACAGGCACATCTGTAAATGCGTGTTACAGGCGTTTTTGCTTGTGTTTTCACTCATTAAGAATTCCTCCCTTTTAGAACTGCTCTCCTCCCTTTACCCAGCCCAGAAAACAAGCTCCTGAAGCTGATACATATGCAAAAACATGTACGCTTCAAAATCGCCCGGAACACACTCTGCTCAGGTGTGAATGCAAAGTGTTTTTAGAGAACCCATCAGCATTTAAAACTGAATCGGTTTTATCACATCAAGGGCAAGTGCAACCCCATGTTTTATGCTTTTAAGTGTAAGTGAGGTCTTGGGTGTCGCAGTGACTGAGTAGTCCTATATGTTGGCGCAGTGGTGACGAGTGGTCTGCTGGATGCACTGTCCCTCTAAATAAAAAAAACGCTTTTATTTAGAAGAAGCGGTATAACTTGTGATTTAACCACTTAAACCCCCTTAATAACCAGACCAATTTTCACCTTTGGTGCTCTCACATTTTGAATGATAATTACTCAGTCATACAACATTGTACCCAAATAAAATTTTCGTGTTTTTTTTTAACACAAATGGAGCTTTCTTTTGGTGGTATTTAATCACCGTTGGGTTTTTTATTTTTGTGCTATAAGAGAAAAAAGACTGAAAATTCTGTAAAAAAAAATAATTTTTCTTCGTTTGTTATAAAATTTAGCAAATTTTGTATTTTTTTCTTCATACATTTTGGCCAAAATTTATACTGGTACATATCTTTGGTAAAAATAACCCAAATGTGTGTATATTATTTGGTCTTTGTGAACGTTATAGAGTCCACAATCTATGGTGTCAATATCTGAAAATTGATCACACCTGAAGTACTGATGGCCTATCTCATTTCTTGAGACCCTAACATGCCAGAAAAGTACAAATACCCCCCAAATGACACCCTTTTGGAAAGAAGACATTCCAAGGTATTTAGAAAGAGGCATGGTGAGTTTTTTGAAGTTGTAATTTTTTCCCACAATTTGCAAAATCAAGATTTTTTTTTTCACAAAATGTTTATATTAGCGGGTTATTTCTCACACACAGCATATGCATACCACAAATTACACCCCAAAACACATTCTGCTATTCCTCCTGAGTATGGCGATACCACATGTGTGAGACTTTTACACAGCGTGGCCACATACAGAGGCCCAACATGCAGGGAACGCCATCAGGCATTTTGGAGCACCCAGGCCAATTCTGACATTTCTCTCCTACATGTAAAAATCATTTATTTGCTAGAAAATTACATAGAACCCCAAAACATTATATATGCTTTTTTAGCAACGACCTTAGAGAATACAATGGTGGTCGTTGCAACTTTTTATCTCGCACTGTATTTGCGCAGCAATTTTTCTAACGTATTTAAAAAAAAAATGTATTTTGTGCTTAAAAAAAAAAAATAAAAAATCGGTAAAGTTAGCCCAATGTTTTTGCATAATGTGAAAGATGAAGTTATGCCGAGTAAATAGATACCTAACATGTCACCCTTCAAAATTACACACGCTTGTGGAATGGCGCCATAGGCAACTCTTTAAATATTTTTACTGGTTATTTATTTTAGTTACAGAGGAGGTCTAGGGCCAAAATTATTGTTCTCGCTCTAAAGTTCGCAGAGGTACCTCACATGTGTGGTTTGAACACCGTTTTCATATATGGGCGGGGTTGCCTATGTGTTCGCTTCTGCGTGCGAGCTACCAGGGACTGGGGCGCTTTAAAAATATATACATTTTATTGTTCATTTTACTTTTATGTATTTTAGTTTGACACGTTTTTTCGCAAAAAAATAAATGTATTACTTTTATTCCTATTATAAGGAATGTAAACATCCCTTGTAATAGGAATATGGCATGACCGGTCCTCTTTACAGTGAAATATGGGGTCAATAAGACCCCACATCTCACCTCTAGGCTGGGAAGCCTGAAATAAAAAAAATAAAAAACAACCCTGGCTTCGATCGTAGCGTTGAGTCGGTAGAAGCGGGGGGGGCATATTGCACAGGGGGTATTGCAGAGTTTTGCACAGGGATGGATGGCTGGATCTGTGACTGCAATTGTCACAGATCCAGCCCACAGCACTGCTGCTGCCTCCCCTCTCTCCTCTCACACTGTACCAATCGGTACTGAGAGGGGAGGGAGGAACCGGCGTCATCACATGACGCCGGTTTGTTTACAAGTGATCGCTCCGTCATTGGACGGAGTATTCACGTGGTAAACCGCCGCTATTTACAGTGATCTGTGATTCGGACCTGGCGGTCACGGACATTCCCATGTGCGCGCCCCCAGGAGCGCGATTCCGGAAGGCCCTTAATTAACGGCCTCCCAGAGATAAGCAACCACCCTGTAGCCGTAGTTTGGCTATGGGGTGGTTGTTAAGTGGTTAAAATACCAAGCTGATGAAATCCCTAACTACACCAGTTAACAATACCGCTTGTACAGTTCTCCAGCCCTTTGCTGTGTCATGCTGACTGACTGCCCAGCTCCTGCTGACTTACTACGGGGAAGATCCCTTTCACAACGTTTCTCTTCTTCAGATTTGTTTGGCTGTGATGTACCGAGAGGTAGCTACACCGACATTAAAATTCAGATTGGTGCTTATGACCCTGTGCTATGTGACCCTTAGGCCCCAACAGGCAGCAGTGGGAGTGTAAGCATTAATTTGTAAGTGCGGTTGTAATGGTAGTGGTCTCTAGGGACCCCTTGTAACATATTTCCAGTCTCCTTGGGCCCTTTTCACATGGACTTACCATCAGGTCAGTTTTTCAGGCGGACCAGATCTGAACCTCCATTTTTCGCTATAGAGCGGCGGATGTGCGTTTGCTGACACTCGCCTGCATCCAATCTGGTCTGATACGTTCCCCATCTGTCTGGCAGTTTGGATGACAGTCAGATGAAATGGACAGGCAGGCCACTTAGTCCGTGTCCGCTCTACACAGCGGAGCAGACACTGACCTGTCACCTGCCTGCTCAGGAGGGTTCAGTGGAGAGATCCGCTTGTGAAAAGGGGCCTCACGGTCTTGCTGTTCCTTCCTTGGAATTCTTTGACCATTTCTTATAATGCATTTACAGTTTTCTGGATATTGTATACATCCCCCTCGGTGACATCAGGGTCTGCATCAGTGGCCCCCCACACTGACAATAATGGCTTTAGTCTACACCATGAACAGTTTTCATAGGTTTATAGAAAAATTGATATTTTTTCTGAAATGGTTTTATTTTCACTTGTTTAGATCTAATCAGTGCAGAATCAAGGCTTTATTCTTTTAGCACAAAGATATGCAAATAAAAACCTTACCTCTGCACTTTACATTGCTGAACATAAACCAAAAGGCAGTATCTGTTACCCCGCACTTGTAATAATTGCACGTTATCTTAAATGCAAGATAAAGATGTTAGACAGGCTTATTGTGTGCTGTGGTTTTCTTTGCTGTATGTGCAGAGGTTTATGGAGAAAAGCTCTATTCTGTATTATGAGTGGGCACGTAACAGAAAATCTCATCTACATTTTATTGGCCCTGTTACCTTCATTGTAAATCAAAGGATACAGTGATTATTCCATGCCTTTGCTCCTGTAGTACATAAGCAATAACACAAAAGGTCCTTCAAATGATGCCTCTGTCTTCCTTGTCCACTGCTGAATGCTTATGTAATGACCAGACATTTACACATCAGAAAAGGTTCTAGCCGGCTACTTTCATTTTATTCCAGCTTTTAGCAAACTTTACAATGTTTCTTTCTGTTTTGTTTGGTCTCCAAGGCTCAAATAGTTATTTTTTTTGTTTGTTATATTTTTTTATATACAGTATCTCACAAAAATTAGTACACCCTAACCCCTCACGTTTTTCTAAATATTTTCTCTGTTCGTGTGACAACACTGAAGAAATGACACTTTGCTACAATGTGAAGTAGTGAGTGTACATCTTGTATAACAGTGTAAATTTGCTGTCCATTCAAAATAACTCAACACACAGCCATTAATGTCTAAACTGCTGGTAACAAAGTGAAAATGCCAAATTGGGCCCAAAGTGTGAATATTTTGTGTGGCCACTGCCTTAACCCTCTTGGGCATGAAGTTCACCAGAGCTTCACATGTTGCCACTGGAGTCCTCTTCCACCCCTTAGGCTACATTCACACATAGCCGACTCTGTCGCAGTCCGTTCCGACGGAGTCCGCCTGCGTCCGCTAGCTCAGCGGGAGATCAGTCCGCAGATCTCCGCTGAGCCGACGGAGGACAAGCTCCGCTCTGCTCACTGAGCGGGGAGGAGCTTGTTGAGCCCTGCTGTCCTCTATAGAGCGATCTGATGAAAACGGAAAGCATGTCCTTCTTCATCAGATCTTACCCGATCCGATCCGCATGGATGGATGGGGACGTGAGCCCCATACGTTTGTTTTTAGCGGATCGGATCAGGTCGGATGTCAGCGGACATGTCTCCGCTGACATCCGACGCTCCATAGAGATGCATGGAGCGCCCGTTCAGGTCCGCCTGAAAAACTGACAGACGGACCTGACCGGATCCATGTGTGAATGAGGCCTTAATGACATCACAGAGCTGGTGGATGTTATAGACCTTGCGCTTTTCCACCTTCTGTTTGAGGATGCCCCAGAGATGCTCAGCAGGGTTTAGGTCTGGAGACACGCTTGTCTTTATATGCCTCACCTGGTTGCCGACACACACTCTTGAAAACATCTGAACCAAATAAGTTGATTTTGGTCTCATCAGACCACAGGAAATGGTTTCAGGAATCCATGTCCTTAGTCTGTTTGTCTTCAGCAAACTGTTTGCAGGCTTTCTTGTGCATCATCTTTAGAAGAGGCTTCCTTCTGGAACAACACCCATGCAGACCAATTTGTTGCAGTGTGCAGCGTATGGTCTGAGCACTGACAGGCTGAACCCCCCACCCCTTTAACCTCTGCAGCAATGCTGGCAGCACTCATATCTCTATTTCCCAAAGACAGCTTCTGGGTATGATTAGGCCCAATTTGAAAATTTTTACTTAGGGGTATACTCGCTTTTGTTGCCAGCAGTTTAGACAATAATGGCTGTGTGAGTTATTTTGAGGGGGCAGCAAATTTACACTGTTATACAAGCTGTACACTCACTACTTTACATTGTAGCAAAGTGTCATTTCTTTAGTGTTGTCACATAAAGACATAAAATATTACAAAAATGTAAGGGGTGTACTCACTTTTGTGAGACACTGTATATATTTTTTTCTATTTGCCATCCATATATGTACTATCATATAATTACCCCTTGGAGACCAGCCAAGGTATATATGAGATAGAGGTATTCTGTCTTAATGTAGGCACACATATGCCCACACAGGCCTTTTTGTTAGATGGCAGTGGTACAAACATTGTAATATGCATTGAGCAAACTTTCACCTTCATTTTGCCAATTCTCTCATTTTATTTTTCACACCTTTCTTTTGAGAATGTTCAATTCCTTTTACTCCAATACATTTTCTAAGCTTCCCTCTCTAATTATGCCACTGGTACTCTCCACTGCCCATAGAGGCTAGGGATATGAATATTCTATATCCCAGAAGTCTACAGGCAACTTTGAGAGTGCTAGGTGCGAATGTGAGGGATTGATGGTGCCTGTGCACTCGATTCTCTAGCCTGGGGAATCCTATCATTGCCATTGCAATGCTAAAGTGTAAACAATGATTCCATGGGTAGAGCGCTGGGTGCACGTTTGAGACTGGAGGCACTACCCATTATGTTTTCTGAACATCCACATTCTGTATGTCATACTGTACTACGTATTGTACACTTCAAACCATTTCATTTTTGTACTGACCATTCCACTATGTAAGCTTTACTGTATGTACTTCACTCTACTAGGCGTCCATGATTCATAAATGTTTTGAGACTTTATAATGCCACCCAAAGGAAAAGGGCACAATTTGTTGTGCACTAAGGGTATTCTTATGAAGATTGCAAAGGGTATCCAAGGAAAATAATTGGCATCCCCTTTTTATAAGCACCTGAAATGCACGATCAGTATTTTTCTAGATTTGTCTATTATACATTCATCCACTAAGTATAGTTATTAGAATTAGAGAACCTCTAACATAGCAAATAGCGGAACAATCTGTATATAATGCAGATACTAGAGTGACAAGTATTGGGTATTGTGTACCAGTTTCCACCTACACATTTTGTGAGTTGTTTAGATTTCTTAGATTAAATCAGAACTTTATTCATTGAAATTGTGAAGACTTAGACAGGTTGTCCCCGTCCCCCCGATCCCTACAGTGCAGGATGATATTATAATCCTCCCTACTGAGACATATTCTGACAGCGGCGACCTTCTGCTGTCTGAAAAAACTGATCAGCAACTACTGGTCCAAAATAATTTTCCAACAAGTCCCTTTGACAAGTCGGTTTTTGGATTGATTTCTGTTGAGCTGGAGTGGCCACACATGAATAAGTTATGGAAAATCTGAAAGCCATGGTCCATCATGAACCGCTGCAGAAAGGGGCTATGGTCAAAGAGAGACCTTGAAAGACAGGGTAAATCCTGTTCTAATTGCAGTAACATTTGTTTAGGTCTAATCTTTTCAGATCAGCAAGTGAGTCGAATGGAGAAGCTGGCTGGGTTAGTAGAAGAACTGGAGGCAGATGAATGGAGATACACACCTATAGAGCAGCTCCTGGGCTTCACTCCATCCTCAGGAGGAAAGTGACTGACCATATGATGGAACTCCTGAAACACCAAAGGGTGACAACTAAAACTAAGACTTCTTTTGGAAAGGGTTGTAAGAAAACGTTTATTCTATGCTGCTTTGACAAAGATGCAGAAGACAACATTTTTCCTGTAAGCAAAGTGTCTTTCCAATCCTTTTGAGATCTTTAAAACCATTGGGTTGTATTTGGCCAGTCCCATATAACACCGTTGTAGAACCAAGTATAAAGTTCTGTAATAGAATGAGCACATCCACAAATCACACTTCTTTGTTTTCACTAAGATCATCAAATAGATGTCTTCTACAATTCCATATTTAACTTCCATGATGGACAATGGATGCCATCTAATTTGGCAAAGTTCTTGACAGTGGCATAGTGTCATGTGGGTACTTTAACATATTGTTTGTTTAGCCTTCCCAGCTTATAGATTGTGTCCTTTTTTGTTTTATTGTATTTTGTTTTTATAAAATAAAGTGTAATGCTATAAATTGAAATGTGTTTTTCTATAGACACTCGTTTTTAAGTATTTGCTCAGAAGAATCCCTTCTAAAGACTACCTTTACACAGTAACTATTATATATACACTTACGGGCCACTTTTTGAGGTAAACCTTGCTAGTACCAGATTGAACCCGCTTTTACCTTCAGAACTGCCTTAATTCTTCATGGCATAGATTCAACAAGGTGTTGGAAACATTCCTTAGTGAATTTGATCCATATTGACATGATGGCATCACAGAGTTGCTGCAGATTTGTCGGCTGCACATCCATGATATGTATCTCCCATTCCATCACATCCCAAAAGTGCTCTATAGGATTCAAGAAACCAGTTTGAGATTATTTAAGCTTTGTGATGTGGTGCGTTATCCTGCTGGAAGTAGCCATCAGAAGGGTACACTGTAGTCATAAAGGGACATGGTCAGCAACAATACTCAGGTAGGCTGTGTTGTTTAAATGATGATCAATTGGTACTAAGGGATCTGAAGTTTGCCAGGAAAACATCCCCCACACCATTACGTCACCACCACCAGCCTGAACCGTTGATACAAGGCAGGATGGATTCATGCTTTCATGTTGTATGTGCCAAATTCTGACCCCACCACCTGAATGTCACAGCTGAAATCTAAACTCCAATTTTAGTTGCCCTGTGCTAATTGTAGCCTGTTTCCTGTTCTTAGCTGACAGGACTGGCAACCGGTGTAGCCCATCTGCCTTAGGGTTCGATGTGTTGTGCGTTCAGAGATGGTATTCTGCATACCTTGGTTGTAATGAGTGATTATTACTGTTGCCTTTCTATCATCTCAAACCAGTCTGCTCATTCTCCTCTGACCTCAACAAGGCATTTTCGTCCACACAACTGCCACTCACTGGATATTTTCTCTTATTCCGACCATGCTCTGTAAACCCTAGAGATGGTTGCATGTGAAAATACCAGCAGAGCAGCAGTTTTTTTAAATATCAGACCTGCAGCGCGTCTGGCACCAACAACCATGACACATTCAAAGTCTCTTAAATCCCCTTTATCCCCATTCTGATACTTGGTATTAACTTGAGAAATTTGTCTTCACCACGTCTAGATGCCTCAATGCATTGAGTTGCTGCCATGTGATTGGCTGATTAGCAATTTGAGTTACCAGGCAATTCAACAGGTGTACCTAATAATAAAGTGGCTGTGAGTTGGGGAGATTTCCTTTCACTTCCTGCCCTATAGCCAAAACAGAAAGTCAAAAAAGAATTCCCCAAAGTCAGGGAAGCCCTAGTTGTTGCCTGAACTAGTATCCCCATTGGAAGATTTCTCCTGTATTACGGTAGTGGGGACAAACCAAAATAAATGTTTCTCTTTTACTTGCAGTTATAATGGTAAACAACTAAACATGACAAATACAGAGGGTGAATCTCCCTAACAAGGGCACAGACCGCAATAAAAACTGACAGGTATATTGATCCCTGCCCATTTTATCCCAAATACAAATTTAAGTTTTGCCTAAAGTTGTACTTGAATACTGTATAGTCTAGCAATCTAACTTATAATAATTGTGCTTCTGGACATACACTGCATTAATACCTCGGATTTCAAGTAACGTGGTTAACCAGCGTTTTGCAATATGAGCTATTATTTTTTTAAATCCTGTCTCGGTTTGCGAGCGTTGTCTCGCAAGCCTCTGCAGTGTTGAATACTGCATTTGGCCAGAAGTGCAGGGGTGCCGGTGACACTTGGAGCAACTCAGGAACACTCACTTCCCGATTGTTTCCAAGGGCATCTGAGCGGTTTCCGAGTGTCTCCAGCACCCCTCCACCTTTGGCCACATGCGGTACTGCATATAATGGAAGTCACTGGAACAAATTATGAGTTTCCATTGAAAACATAGAATATCCAGGCTCAAACTTATCGACCAATCAGCAACCAACCAAATTCAAACTGTGTGCGTTAAAAAACAGAGGTTTAGTTGCACGCATTTACAAATGCATGTGTAAGCTGCAGGCCCCGTCAAGGTGCTCTGTATACTGCAGTCCTAACTATAACATTGCATTTTAACCACTTCAGCCCCGAGCCTGTTTTTCAGATTCGGTGCTTACGAGACTAAAACAGTTTTTTTTTGCTAGAAAATTATTTAAAACCCCCAAACATTATATATATTTTTTTTCTAACACCCTAGAGAATAAAATGGCGGTCATTGCAATACTTTTTCTCACACCGTATTTGCGCAGCGGTCTTACAAGCGCACTTTTCTTGGAAAAAAATCACTTTCTTGAATTAAAAAATAAGACAACAATAAATTTGGCCCAATTTTTTTATATATTGTGAAAAATGATGTTACGCCGAGTAAAATGATACCCAACATGTCACGCTTAAAAATTGCGCCCGCTCGTGGCATGGCGTCAAACTTTTACCCTTAAAAATCTCGATAGGCGACGTTTAAAAAATTCTACAGGTTGCATTTTTTGAGATGCAGAGGAGGTCTAGGGCTAGAATTATTGCTCTCGCTCTAACGATCGCGGCGATACCTCACTTGTGTGGTTTGAACACCGTTTTCATATGCGGGCGCTACTCGCGTATGCGTTTGCTTCTGCACGCGAGCTCGTCGGGACGGGGCACTTTAAAAAAAAAATTTTTGGTTTTCGTTTTTATTTCTATTTATTTTATAATGTTTAACACTGAAAAAAAAAAAAAAAAAAATAATAATTATCACTTTTATTCCTATTACAAGGAATGTAAACATCCCTTGTAATAGAAAAAAGCATGACAGGTCCTCTTTTATATATGAGATCTGGGGTCAAAAAGACCTCAGATCTCATATTCAGGCTTAAATGCAAAAAAAAAAAAGAAGAAAAAAAAAAAAAAAGTCAAAATGTAAACAAATTAAATGTCTCTTTAAGACGCTGGGCGGAAATGACGTTTTGACGTCACTTCCGCCCAGCAGAGGTATGGGGACGGCTGAGGGACATTTTTTCCCTCAGTCGCATCCCCGGACAGCCAGCAAGAGGACCCGATCGCCTCCGCCGCTACCGACGGTAAGCGGCGGAGGGCGCGGGAGAGCGGCGGGAGGGGGGGCACCCTCTCCCGCCGCCGGTAACGGCGATCTCGCGGCGAATCCGCCGCGATGACCGCCGTTATCGTTAACAGGACCGCCCCACGAACAGATGGATATCTCGGTTGTGGCAGCAGCTGCTGCCGTTACCGAGATATCCATCTTCAAAAAAATGACGTCTTTGGACGTGGGGCTGGTCAGAAGTGGTTAAGGCCCCTTTCACATTGAGTTTTTCAGGCGGTATAGCGCTGCTATACCGCCTGAAAAACTCCTTCACTGCATCCTCAATGTGAAAGCCTGAGGGCTTTCACACTGAGGCGATGCGCTGGCAGGAGAGAAAAAAATCTCCTGTCAGCAGCATCTTAAGTAACGCTGAGAGGAGCGGCGTGTATACCGCTCCTTCACCGCTCCTTTCCATTGAAAACAATGGGAAACCGTGGCAATACCACCCGCAATGCGCCTCTTTAGAGGCGCATTGCGGGCGGTATTAACCCTTTCACGGCCGCTAGCAGGGGTTAATACCGCACCGCTATCGGCCGTGACTCGCGGCAAATCCGACGGTATAGCGCTGCTATTTTTAGCGGCGCTATACCGCCAGCGCGGCTCCCGCCACAATGTGAAAGGGGCACATGACTGCTGATGGATAGATAAGGGGCAGGTGACTGGAGGTAGCCCAGCCCTCATTAAAGGGGCAGGAGCACACTGCACACTCAGCACATGGAAGCAAAGGTGCCAGTGTGCTGCCTGACCACAACGACATAAATACAACAAACAAAAGTCACTGCCCCTACCTATGTCTATACAATAAGGAGCGCTGGAAAGGGCGGATATACATACAAAAACATAGAATATCCAGGCTCAAACTAACCCACCAATCAGCAACCAACAGGTGAATTTGGTTGGATGTTTTTGGCGTGGCTTGCATACTTGACGTCATCACGCTGTTCCTATCAAGGAAGTGCCTAGCGCATACGAGCAGGAGAAGGAGGTGTAGCCGCTGGCCCTCCATTATATTCGGATTCATTGTCATCGCTGATTGAAGGTAAGTGCAATTGTTTTTTGGCTTAATAAGTACGCCTCTGGTATTATGCTATGGTCTTTTTTTTCTTTTGTCCTTACTCCGCTGAGACAAGCAGATAGCACCACAGATGGTCTGGAGGGAGACCTAAAATCCCCCCACACACAGAGACCACTGTCATAGTGGTCATCTAAACAGGAGACTGCAACACAACCCACTACCCTGGTGGATGAAGCTCAGTCTATCCCTCTATTCATGTTATGGATGATCAATTGGACTCACTCCTCTGGGACATTTTATAATCTATGATGAATGGTTCCACATGTTTTTTCACTTATCATATTCATCATATAGTAATGTGAATTGCTGTTTTCTATACATTGTGTGCACTATTGGTGAATTTTTTATTCTCTGACTGTTTCCACTTATATTGATGTGATATATTTATATATAATTTTTTTTCACATATCAGTTATCACTGTTTATTCTATACTGATCCGTTATCAGGATCTTTTTCAAATCTTATGAGCACCGTATCCCCTTTTTTCCACATGTCTTTTTAATTTTTTTTTTACAAAATTTTGGTACTGGCAGCTTTTATATTAGCGTATATTAATTTCACGTCATAGTTTATTTTATTTAGCGCACTGTTTTTCCTTTTTGGATGTATATCCGCTCCTTATTGTATAGACCAGTCATAGGTAGGGGCAGTGACTTTTGTTTGTTGTATGAGTTTCTATTGACTTCTATGGGGAAATTCGATTTGATATACGAGTGCTTTGGATTACAAGCATTCTTCTGGAACAAATTCTGCTCGTAATCACTGTATTTAACAAAAGTGAGGACACCACTAACATTTTTGTAAATATTTTATTATATCTTTTCATGTGACAGGACTAAAGAAATTATACTTTGCTACAATGTAAAGTAGTGAGTGTACAGCTTGTATAACGGTGTAATTGCTGTCCCCTCAAAATGACTCAACACGCAGCTATTAATGTCTAAACCGCTGGCAACAAAAGTGAGTACACCCCTAAGTGAAAATGTCCAAATTGGTCATACCAAATACAATACAATATCCAAAGTGGTTGAAGGAAAGAAACTGGCACCGTGTATGGCTGGCCTAACTCTCACATACCAACTAGGGCCAAATTAGACAGGAGCCATGTGGGTGATGCATACTAGCACATTATGCCTTTACCTTGCAGGGGAAAAAAAACATCCATCGGTATACAACCGCTTCAACATTGTTCAGCAATAGGAATCCCATTATTTTCAGTACAGACAGGTCACATCTCTACGATCATTTGCACAAAGCTTGAAAGGGTTTTATTTTGAAGCACATGTTTTTGGCCCCACAGACTTCAATGGAATTGTTTTTGCACCTAAACAACGGTTCTCTGCTCTCTTCTTCCTCTCCTCCCACCCAAGAGTTTGCATACACATGCACAAATGCTGGCAAAACACTGAAAAAAAAATACATGTGCAAAAATGCCTGTATAAATGCTTACTACATGTGAATGCAGGCTTCATGTTAGTCAGGTAATGCACATAATGCGAGCAAGTTTTTTTTTTGTATAAACTATATTTTAGCGTTGCCATGATATGACTATGCTGGGTGATATGTTCTGGGTTCCACGCTCTGGAAAGTGTTACGTATTACTGTTTTGGAGAATAGCAAAGACTTAATACAGTCACACCAGCAACAGATTGGATGCATGACATAAGTCCTAGTTCTCCCTTCTGCTTCTTGCTTAATCATTTATTTTGTGGGATATTTCATTAAATATAGCACATCTTTTTTTTTTTTTTTTTCCTGACCACAAAACCAACTATATTTTTAGTCCATTAAAGAGCGGTCTGAAATAGAC
Source organism: Rana kukunoris (assembly GCA_029574335.1). Lineage (NCBI taxonomy): Eukaryota > Metazoa > Chordata > Amphibia > Anura > Ranidae > Rana > Rana kukunoris. Next base: position 103,754,677 of record CM056056.1, on the reverse strand, counting down.
ACTTTCCCATACAGGCTTATTTTGGAAAATAATACATTGACAGAAGAGAGAGGTTAGAGAGGCATCTGTCTGTGGGAGGTGGTGGTAGCTCTGGATCAGCGCATGAGGGGGATGTGAACCGAATTTTCCATATTTAGTTGTTTATTACTAAAAATGAAACCTATTCATACATGCCAATTCTAACACATATTTACCAATATGTTAAACATCTTGGCCCAGATTCACAGAGAGATGGGCGCACATTACACTGCCTTAGTGCAAACGCCGTACGCCACACCAACGTAGCGTGGAGAGGCAAGCATAGAATTCAGCAAGCCAGTGCTTCCAACGCAGCGTGGCGTCGGTTTAGAGGGCGCAGGCCGACGTAGGTGGAAGTGGGCGTGACCCCATGCAAATGATGGTCCGAGCATGGTGCAGTGTTTTATGCCCGGCGTATCGCGAACTGCGCATGTGACGTGGACGCATGCACATCACCCTTATGCGCCTGCTCACAACTACGCCGGCACAACTGCCTAAGCTACGCTGGATCACCACGTACGCCGTGAACTTAACGTACTTGTGTTCCCTGGTGCAGACCTTTGCATGTCTGTTCCCGGGTTGCTCCTCATCTATGGGGAATAACTTTATGCCGGACGTACAACTTACAGGCACCTCGCGTAGCATGCGTCGGGCGCACTCACGTTCGTGAATCGCTGTAATTCCCTCATTTGTTTGAATGTCTAATCAATGGGAGCAGCAATATGCGTCCAGCCCATATGTGCGCGCAAGCTACGTCGGCGTAGGGTGGCCAGTTTTTAGGCGTATGTTAGTTTGTGGGTCTGGCGCACACATACGCCGGCGCACATTTGCACTTGCATCGCCGTAATGTGCTATACATCGGCGTAAGTGCTTTGTGAATATGGGCCCTTGTGTTCAGAAGCTTGCTTACGTACTAGTCATGTTTCCATGAATTAGGATTTTTTTTTGTATGTGTCTTGTTTGTTTATAGGGAACATTTGTACTAGTTTCTGCATTACATTTTCTTTCACTTTTTTGTATAGATGTATTTTTTATTTCATTTGAATTTCTTTGTTGTGTGCGATAGTGCTAGATCAATAGAAGTAAGAAATGGTTCTGATGTCTATACAGGTGTGTGTTTCTTTCTTCATCATGGGCCACATCCTGCATTATGGTTTTCGTCAAAGGGGGCGGTTGTATCTGTAGAAGTAGATGTCCAGAGCACCCCGCCCCTTCTTGCTTCAGATGTCAAAAGTCCCCCACCCTCCCTATACATCACAGTGCACCCCCCTCCCCCCCCCTTTTATCTTGTGCTGCTGTAGGGAAGAGATGGGAAGCATAAAGTGCAGGTCTGGAGGAGGACCAAAGAAGGGCTTGAGTCAGCTGCCTGAGACTGAAACCAGGGGAGGCGGAGATGAGGGGGTGCTGAGGCTGCACAGAAAGCGCAGGATTTGTAGAAGGAGTTCACTTTTTTTCTGCCAACTGCTGAGATGGGGGGGGGGGGGGGGGGGGGGGGGGGGGGGGGGCAGAGACGAGCTTCTCCACAGCTACACGTAGAAGATCAGGATCTGGCAGAGGACTTCTCTCCTCTCTGCTGCTGACTGCTAATACAAGGTGGAGGCAGAGAGGATCGAGGTGCCATAGCTTCAGGAGAGGGGCGAAGGCCATATGAAATGTCCTGGCGAGCTGGATTTGGCCTGCGGCACGTGGAATAATGTATTTAGACCTTATTCCAGGCCTAAGCTGCTACATTTGAGTGCTCAGCACTCTGCTAGTGCTATATCAAGCCCTAACAAGGGTCTTCTATTGCATCTCATCGTCGTTCTAATAAAAATCCACTGCTGATGCTCTGAGGGGGGGGGGGGGGCTTTTGCCAAAACGCATTGACTGTATTTGATGCTCTTAACCAATACGTTTCAGAAACCTATTTCAGTAAAATGCACTTTTGTAATTTGCACTCTTCAATAACCAATGCTCAGTGGTGTGACCCGGACGATCCTACGCACTGCAGGCTCTAGATCCTGCTGTATTCTGTTGACCTGTAATTTGGATGACCAATTTAACCACTAATTCTGAAATTTTTCTCATATATGTAAACATTACTTGGAGATCCCCCAAAAATTATAAGTATATTATTTTTAGCAGAGGCCCTAGAGCAGTGATGGTGAACCTCGGCACCCCAGATGTTTTGGAACTACATTTCCCATGATGCTAATCTACACTGCAGAGTGCAAGAGCATCATGGGAAATGTAGTTCCAAAACACCTGGAGTGCCAAGGTTCGCCATCACTGCCCTAGAGAATTAAAAGTTTTTGTTGAATCCTAGTGAACACCAGCTGAAAATTTTGATATCCACTTCATATGATGTCCTACAGGTGGCAAGTAGTGTATATATATGTGTGTGTGTGTGTGTGTGTGTGTGTATATGTATATGTATGTATGTGTGTATATATATATATATATATATATATATATATATATATATATATATAATTATATTATATATATATTTTTTAATTACTGATTTAAACTTGTAAACAAAAAGTGCCAGAAAAGGGCTTGGTCTTTAAGGGAATAATGATAATGAAAAAAAAAAAATCTAACAGAAATTAGGATCCCTCGACTTTGGCTGCAGCAAATCCCATCAGTCTTGAATAGTTAAATAAATAGAAGCTTTTTGAATTGGTTACTGTGGGTTCCTGAACATCTCTGACATTTGCACTACCACATAATAAAACCGAGAGTGTCAGATTATTAATCTGTATTTTATTTTCTGAATTTGCTCACCTACATTTACTACAGCTGTTATCAGTTTTCCTGTAATGAGTTCCGTCAGAGAATTGTGAGCATGTGGCATGAAGATGGCAAGTACAATACACTGTAACAATATCATTCAAATCTTCTGTAGGCATAGGACAAGACTGGAATTAATGCCTTCGTACAGAATGAACTGCGCTAATGATGTTTGCATAACTGCATGCGTTCAGAGTGATGAAAGTGAGGAACTTCCTCTATTTTTTTTACAGTGTTATCCCACCCTCCTTCCATGCAGATGAAGTCATGAAATGTTGGAAAAGCCATACATGTGTTTTTTATGCCATTTGTGATTGTTACCTGTTTCTTTTGTGCTACTTGAAGCCATTTGTACAGTATTGTTGCTAAAGGGAATAAGGATTCAGTTTATATAACAGCTCTTTACATTGCAGCAAAACTGTACGTAGAGTTCAATCCAACCATATGCCAAACAGTTTTAACAATGGATCAGACTCAAACCTAAATTTATAGTAATTATTTACTGTCTGAGTTGGGCAATAAGCCTTACAAAAATCAGGTTTAGGCACAACATTATTTAGCATGCATTATTTTTGCAGCAAAGGCTTTGTTTGCAGGCAAGTGCTACATAATGGGCTAGTATATAATATACAGGGTGGGCCATTTATATGGATACACCTTAATAAAATGGGAATGGTTGGTGATATTAACTTCCTGTTTGTGGCCACTTTGAATCCGCCTTTTGTTTTTTCAATAGGAAGAGGGTCATGTGACACATCAAAATTATTGGGAATTTCCCAAGAAAAACCATGGTGTGTTTTGGTTTTAATGTAACTTTATTCTTTCATGAGTTATTTACACGTTTCTAACCACTTGTAAAATGTGTTCAATGTGCTGCCCATTGCATTGACAATCCAACACAACCCTCTTCTCCCACTCTTCACACACTCTTCACACACTGATAGCAACACCGCAGGAGATGTTTCTTCATTGGTGACAGATTTCATGCGTCCACATTTTGGCAAATTCAACACTAAACCAGTTTCACAAAACTTAGCAAGCAGTTTGCTAACTGTAGCATGGGAGATGGGTGGTCTTGTAGGCTGTCTTGCATTGAAATCTGCTGCAATGACCCGGTTACTGCATTCACCAGACATCAACACAATTTCTTGTGTTTTTCCTGTGAAATTCCTAATAAGTTTGATGTGTCACATTACCCTCTTCCTATTGAAAAAACAAAAGTTGGATTCAAAATGGCTGACTTCAAAATGGCCGCCATGGTCACCACCCATCTTGAATTTTTTTTTTTCCCCTCACATATACTAATGTGCCACAAACAGGAAGTTAATATCACCAACCATTCCCATTTATTAAGGTGTATCCATATAAATGACCCACCGTGTATGTATGTGTGTGTGTGTGTGTGTGTGTGTGTGTGTGTGTGTGTATATGTAGAGATATACAATATATATATTCAAGTATTCTTAACTCAAAGTATATTCTTTCCAACATGGCCAACATCAACATGGTACAGGACAGGAAAGGTTGATGAGCAGAGAGAGAACTTGAGTATCAGGCCTTGGATATGAAGAAGAGAGAGAGAGCAATCCTGCTCTCAGCAATGATGAGGTCAGTTCGTCGCCACTCTAGTCAGAGTTGGTAAAGTGCCCCCGGACAGACCTCTGCCACAGGCCTGGCAGCCGGGGCGTCGCTTGCAAACGCTGGAGGACCAGACCTCTGCCACAGGCCTGGCTCGGGCCTCTGCCACAGGCCTAGTACTTGAATGAGCGTGATCTGGAATGAGCGAGTCCTCCTAGTTAATTTAGTCAGGGTCACCGGTTGACAGTTGAAGTGTACCTGTCAATCTCCCGGTCACCAGATCCCCGTTGGTTCGTTCAAGCCCTATTGGATCACCTGCCTCTGGGTTCTCCTCAAGCCGATCCCCCACCGTACAGCTCCTAGCCTGGGATCCTTTTAGGAAAGGTTTGGGACCCAGCAGCTACTGGGACCCCTCTCTGTCAGGGTGAAGCTCCACATGGTGCGCAACTTCGGCCAGGTAGGCCATGGCTGCGGGGTCCATGGATGCACGCACCTTGAAGGTTAATGCTGCACCTGGAACCCGCAGATAATAAAAGACGGCCCAGGGCCAAGGTGGCTGCCTCAGATATAGCCTCTCCCAGCATGCCCTTGCGAAGGAACCAATCCCTCTGATTGGCTGCTGAGAAAAACGAGTCTGCCAGAACCCCTCTAGCGCCAGCTGCCGCCCAGGGGTGGGAACACACCCCTGGAGCGCAGACTGACCTACAGGACAGTTCTGAAATGACAGCAGCCTGAAATTTGACAAATTGTGAATGGGAGGTGCGTAACTCTCCCATTCCCCACTAACTTTAGTGTAACGCCCCTACAGAAAGTAAGGGGGCACTACACTTTTATGATCTGACTTTCTGTTAGAGGGTGGATACATTTATTCTGGTCCCACTGTATGTTGGAAAGTAGGCACCTCTCGTACTTGCTTCTGCGATGGACTAGGGACTGTGTACTATAGAATTTGTAGGTTTAATTCTACTTTCACAGCACCATTAGAGTATACATTAAAGATACAACCACAAACAAATGGTAACCAGAACCCAGCATCAGCGTTATCCACTGTATGTGACCATACCCTCAGAAGAGTAAGTATATTGTTACACAGAGACTATGCTCAGTAATGAAAAGGCTGGCATGTATTCACAAAAGCTTGGTGTTTTGGAAAAACCAGCTTAAAGGAAACTTAACGCCAAACCTTTTTTGACTTTACTTCTCCACAGGAGTGTAGTTAGTTCCGCACTCCTGTGACCCATTTTCAGCCAACAGTAGGCTCATGTCACTGAGCTGATCCATGCTCGGGAAAGATCCCAACTTTACAGTCAGGATCCACCCAGATGCTTGGACCAGCACCTGGCTCAGCCTCTCAGCACACCACTGAAAGCCTGAGCCACCCCCTCCACAGTCCCAAACTCCAGTGAGCGCTGGAGAGGCAGAGCAGAGTGCCGGTGACTGACAGTCACTGTTATCTGTTCAGAGCGGACGGGAGAACTGAGCAATCAGCAGTGTATGATCTATCAGTTCTTGGAGTAAAAGTAAAAAAATTGTTTAGATTGCAGCTTACCAATTCCTAGAGCACAGATGGCTGCAATTGACACTCCCAGAAGTGTTGGTTTCTTCAGAAATGTCCAGGGAAGTGTTCTGTTCATTGGAGCTGTGTTCAGCAGTGGTATTGCGTTTCTTCTTTACAGGAACAGCTTGTATTTTGTGAATTATTTCTTGGTACAAAGTGATACTGAGTATTTACAGGAGTACTTGTACTCGTGCAAATGCTCCCAATGCCTAGTCTGATATCTGGACCAGGATACCTGGCGGCAAGGGAAGTTATAATCACAGATCTCCCTGTGTGGCTTTCGTTAAAGCAGCTGACAGACACTTCTCCTCCTCTCCCCTCCGTGGCTTTCAGCTGCTTTAATGAAAGCCACACAGGGAGATCAGTGATTATAACTTCCCCTGCCACCACACCAATCAGTCCTGAGTGTCCCCTGTATCCTCCTCCAGCTCCCCTCTGTGTCGTCCTCTGTGCTCATTCGGTCCCCCCTGTCCTCCTCCGTTTCATCTCCATGTGCTCCTCTGGTTCCCCATGCCCCACGGTTGTCCTCCACCTCTGTCTCAGATTTGTCAGGATGGAGAGCAGAGGAAGGAGCCAGTAAATCTGATTTACCGGCTCTTTCCTTTTCTGGATGCACAGAGTCAGTGATTACTGACTCTGTCCATTGATAGCAGAGCATCGTGTTTACAATGCTTCCGTTTATGAATGGAGAGGAGTCGCTGTCTCCTGTCCTTTCATGTTCAGTGCAGCTGAGGCTGCTGAGAAAGGGACTGTGGAATCTCTATCTTCAGTTTCTTTCCCTGTCTCAAAAGGGGAGATGTCAGTGGTCTGTTTTGACCTCTGACATCTCACCAAAACCCCCTGAATAAAAAACAAAACATTGCAATAAATAATTATTTTAAAGCAAAATTGTAAAAAGAATAATAATAAAAAAAACACACTGTCCACTCCCCCCCCCCCCTCCCCCCGAAAAAATGCATTGTAAAATTTTAATAAATAAATATATTGTAAATTTAAAAAAAATGTAAAAAATATATAAAACTGCTGACACAGTCCACGCCTCAACAGTGCCCATCAGTGCTGCATATTAGTGCCGCTGTCGCATAAGATTAAAAAAAAAAGCATCGGTTTCGGCGAGTACTTGAAAAAAAGTATCAGTACTTGTACTTGGTCTTAAAGTGGTATTGGGACAATCCTAACACAAAGGCACTTTAATGTACGTACACACATGCAGAATATTTGTTTATTTCAACTGGTGAGAAATACGTTTCTGTAAGCTCTGGGTCAAGCATACTTTTTAGGTGAAAGTTGCCTGGTTTGGATTTTCTTTGCCATTCACCGTTGTTTTTTGAATTTCTAAGTTGGTGCCTTGAACCATTATGTCAAGGACATTAAATAAACATAAGCACTTTAACAGAACACTTCCTTGAAGAAAGATTGTTCATTGACAGGAATACAAACAATAAAATTGATCTCCAGACGAACATATATATTGCAAAGAAACATTCTACCTAAAGTGAAATGTGTGTTATTTTTTTATTTTTTTTTATCTATGAAGAGAAATAAATATATATATATATATATATATATAGGGAGGTTGTTTACTAGAACTGGAGAGTGCAAAATCAGTGCAGCTCTGCATAGAAACCAATCGGCTTCCAGGTTTTATTGCCAAAGCTTAATTGAAGTTAGAAGCGGATTGTTTACTATGCACAGGGCTAGTGCAAGGATTTTTGACACCATAGGCCTAGGCTAAACCTCATAACCATGTATACCCCAATTTTTAATGCAGCGCCCATCAAATGCAGTCCACCAGCTACCACCAAATAAAGCCTCGCCAGCGCCCATCAATGAATGTTTGCTTGCTTCCATTCATTCGGGACACAGACACAGTCCTCCGCCACTGCTGTGCCTTTTGATGCTGAGACTTAGTTGCTTGCTGCAGAGAGAAGAGAGTAGGAACACCAGTGGCCGGGCGCCCTTGGCAGCAGTGCGCCCTAGGCGGCTTCATATTTTGCCTAGTGGTAGCATCGGCCCTGGCTCCAGTTTTCACGAATCTCGCCCATAGAGATTCTTAAACCCTGTTATTACAGGGTTTTTAGTTGACAGCATTAGTAGCTCTAAAACTTTCAAGCAAACCTATTGGGATTTTCTTTTTTTACAAAATATATGTAACAAAATATTTTGCCAAAATTTATGAAGAAATATTTTTTTTGTTGGATATGTTTTATAGCACTAAAGTAAAAAATATTGGTATTTATTTTCAAAATTTTCGGTATTTTTTTGTTTATATTGCAAAAAATAAAAATCCCAGTGGTGATCGAATACCACTAAAAGAAAGCTCTATTTGTGTGAAAAAAATTAAATATGTTTTGTTTGGGTACAGCATTGCATGACTGAGCAATTACCAGTTAAATTAGCGCTGTGCTAAATGGCAAAAAATGGCCAGGTCATGAAGGGGGTAAAATCTTCCGGATCTGAAGTGAATACATTTCTCCAGCAGCCAATGGGAGAGATCTGCAGAGCAGCTGAGCAGGCACGGCTAATAGACTGTGCTTTTGGGCATTGACAGGGCAGCACAGTGGCTTAGAGGTTAATCCTTGTGTCTTCATCAATTGGGTCCTTTCCTTTGAATATTGGCCAGGACACTATCTGCATGAAGTTTGCATTTTCTCCTTGTGTTTGGGTTTCCTCCCACACTCCAAAGACATGATGGTAGATTAATTGGCTTTTGTCCAAATTGTGTACAAATTGGCAATGCACACGAATTGTCGCAGTAGCGATTTAAGATCACTGCCATTACTAGTTAAAAAAAAAAAAATTATAAAAATGCCATAAAACTATCCCCTATTTTATAGGCGCTTTAATTTTTGGGTAAACCAATCAATAAACGCTTATTGCGTTATTTTTCGTAAAAAAAAAAAAAAAAAAATGTAGAAGAATACGTATTGGCCTAAACTGAGGAAAAATTATTTTTTTATATATATAAATATTTATTACAGCAAAAAGTTAAAAATATTCATTTTTTTCATAATTGTCACTCATTTTTCGTTTATAGCGCAAAAAATAAAAACCGCTAAGGTGATCAAATACCACCAAAAGAAAGCTCTATTTGTGGGGAAAAAAGGAAGCCAATTTTGTTTGGGTGCCACGTCGCATGACCGCGTAATTGTCAGTTAAAGCGACGCAGTGCCGAATCGCAAAAAGTGGCCCGGTCGTTGACCAGCAAAATGGTCTGGGGCTGAAGTGGTTAAAACGGGGTTCCGGGCATCATTTTTTTTTATTTAATTTTTTTGCAAGCTAAAATTAATCACATTAAATAGTCCCTAAAACATATTAATGGCTCCCCAATCATTCCAGAAATCTTTGCAAACACTTGCCTTATATCCTCCAGCTCATGTTGTGGCCGTATCCATCATATGTGTGGGCATGTGTAGCCCAGTTCCTTTTTCTTCCTGGTTTTCAGGGAGAGGTGCATGCTGGGCGATTTTTTAGGCACAGTAATGCCCAGAGAGGCAATGGGGTCTTAGGACAGGAAGTTGAAGCACCTAGGACCAGGAACTAGGCAGATTACGAATACTGCCTAGTAACAGCCAGATAGAAGTGAGTAAAAAATAAATAAAGGCAAGCTGTTAATAGAAAGTTCATTTTTAGGGTTAATTTCGCTTTAATGTTTTTTTACTTGGCATCAGCTTTAACTCCAACTTGTTGCACAGCAGTAGGGTTTGTAGATATGACTGGGTGACCTGATTATCTCTTCCTGTGGTATCTCAGCTGACCCCCACAGAATAACTTGTTGTTATCGTTAAAATATCGAGAACATTTTATACAACTGCTCACAAGATCTACATTATTTAACGCTCACATCTTTTAAACCTTACACAGGGCAATCAGCGGGTCGCTGATGTTTCTGATATGCTTGGCCTGCAAGCTGCTGAGTGTCATGTGCTGCGCTCTGACAGATATGTGTTAATAGATGTGTTGATATTGGCATGGGTGCTCTAGATATTCAGCGGATGATTTCATTTCTCTGCCTCCTCCACTGCCAGTGTAATTATGTGTCCCTATTTGTGTGAGAACAGATGGTACCGCTTGCACTACAGCTCTGGATCAGAATCAAGTGACGTACTGCGTTATCCCAGATTCTCAATCTCCTTACTAAGAATTATATGACACTCAAATGCATCCAGAACCTGGTCTCATGCGCTAGAAATTCATCTTCTAGTAGGATGTACCCAGCGGTGTTTTGTTTTCCTCCACATCTCATGCAAATATGTACTGTAAGCTACTGTTGATTATCTCCTGAAAATGCTGGTTACTTGGTTGTTTACAGCTTTAATCTTTTATTGACAATTAGGAGTTGTAAAGGAAAAACATTTTTTGCCTGAAATTAATGTCTGCAAGGTAGACAGACAGAATAGTGTAATGATTCTGTTAAATGAGTAAATACCTATTAAATTCCTTCATCTATATCACCTCCAGCTTTCTAGTTTCTGTTCTCTTTTACTTCCTGGTTTGCATCACTTGTTCATGTAAAAACTACATTTCCCAGTATGAATTGCGGCACTCCCAGTAATTCACACCTCCTTGAAGTCTCTAACACGTAGAGAGTGTCCTGCCACACAGATGTAGTTCCCAGGAGGGGGCGAGTTACTGACCACCGCAGTAAAGTCTCACTTCACAGTGGTCCGTAAAATCAGACAAGCAGGAAGTGAACAGAACAGAGAAGAAATAGAGCAACTTCTGAGCAAAAACGAACAATGAGGAAGTGAAAAGAGGAATGTCTGCAGGTAAAGGATGCTTATTATGAAAAAAAAAATTCCTTTACAACCCCTTTAAGTTTATCCAAAGACTCACTATTTGCAGTGTTGATCCTTCTTTTTCAAGACCTCTGCAATTCGCCCTGCATGGTGTAAATCAAGTTCTGGGTTACATCCTGACTGATGGCAGCCCATTTATCCATAATCAATGCTTGAAGTTTGTCAGAATTTGTGGGGGGGAGGGGTTCGTTTACCAACCTCTTGAGGATTGATCACAAGTTCTCAATGGGATTAAGGTCTAAGGAGTTTCCTGGCCATGGACACATTTTTTTTAGATGTTTTGTTTGCTAAGCCACTGCTCCATCATGGTGTAAAAGGCATTGTTCCTCACCAAACCTTTCTTGGATGGTTGGGAGAAGTTGCTCTCGGAGGATGTTTTGTACCATTCATTATTCAAAATTGTGAGAGAGCCCACCTTCTTGGCTGAGAAGCAACCCCACACTTGAATGGTCTTGGGATGCTTTTTTGCTGGCATGAAACAGGTCTGATGGTAGTGCTTGCCTTTTCTTCTTCGGATAAGGTTTTTTGCGGATGCCCCAAGCAATCAGAGAGAGGATTCATAAGAGAAAATGACTTTACCCCAGTCTTCAGCAGTCCAATCCCTGTACCTTTTGCAGAATATCAGGGAGAAGTGGCTTCTATGCTGCCCTTGACAAGAGGCCATCCTCCTAAATTATTTGCTTCACTGTGCGTGCAGATACTCACACCTGCCTGCTACAATTCCTGAGCAAGCGCTGCACTGGTGTTACCCCGATCCCGCAGCTGAATAAAGTGTAGGAGATGGTCCTGGTGCTTGCTGGACTTTCTTGGGCGCCCTGAAGCCTTCTTTACAAACGTAGGGCCAGATTCTCTAAGAATTCCGGCGGCGTAGCGTAAGCCAGTTACACTACGCCGCCGCATCGTACTAGAGCAAGTGCTTTATTCTCAAAGCACTTGCTCTGTAGGTTTCGCCTGCGTCGCGCAATTCAAATGGGGCGGCTTGTATTTAAATTAAGAGCGCCCCTGCGTCGAATGAACTGCGGATGCGCCGGCCGGGAAAAAAGCCCAGTGCGCATGCTCCAGCTCACGTCGGAAAGCGTCGTTGAAACCGACGTCAAAACGACGTGAGCGTCATTTACGCAACTCCCTATTCGCGAACGAGTTAGTAAAACGATGTAAGCGACGGAAAAAGCCGACGCTGACCCGACGCCATACTTACCATGGCATCCGACGGAACTTCGTAAGGTTACTCCACATAGAAGCTGGGGTAATCTTTGAGGCTACTCTGTGCATTGCCATTGCACAGAGCAGGTAAGTATAAGCCTCTTAATTTTAGGAAAAAAATTGTCTATATAACCACTTTAAAACCACCAGATTCTCATCCTTTTTCACTTTTCATACATGAGTTGCAGTGCATGGGCGTCCGCTGAAATTTTTTCAGGGGGGGGGGGGGCGCTTCAGGAGCAGAGATACAAAGTCACATTTAACCCTTTCTTCGACCGCTAGCGGGGGTTAAATGCGCCCCCCTCGTTAAAATGTAAAAACGCCCCACTGTGCCTCCTGCATCTTTCAATATCTCTTTGTCACTTGGTCCCACTGTGCTGTCCAGTGCCCCCCACTGTTCCCCAGCTCCCCCCCCACTGTGCTGTCCAGTACCCCCACAGCTCCCCTTTGCTCTCCCTCCCACTGTGCTGTCCAGTCGCTCCCCAGCTCCCCCCCACTGTGCTGTCCAATACCCTCCACTGCTCCCCAGCTCCCCCCCAATGTGCTGTCCAGTACCCCCTATGCTCTCCCTCCTACTGTGCTGTCCAGTACCCCCACAGCCCCCCTATGCTCTGCCTCCCACTGAGCTGTCCAGTCCTCCTCAGCCCCCCCCCCCACTGTGCTGTCCAGTACCCCCACAGCTGCCCCTATGCTCTGCCTCCCACTATGCTGTCCAGTCCCCCCACTGCTCCCCAGCTCCCCCCACTGTGCTGTCCAGTATCCTCCACTGCTTCCCAGCTCCCCCCACTGTGCTGTCCAGTACCCCCACAGCTCCCCCTATGCTCTCCCTCCCACTGTGCTGTCCAGTACCCCCACAGCTCCTCCTATGCTCTTCCTCCCACTGTGCTGTCCAGTACCCCCACAGCTCCCCTTTGCTCTCCCTCCCACTGTGCTGTCCAGTCGCTCCCCAGCTCCCCCCCACTGTGCTGTCCAATACCCTCCACTGCTCCCCAGCTCCCCCCCAATGTGCTGTCCAGTACCCCCTATGCTCTCCCTCCCACTGTGCTGTCCAGTACCCCCACAGCCCCCCTATGCTCTGCCTCCCACTGTGCTGTCCAGTCCCCCCCCACTGCTCCCCAGCTCCCCCCCCCACTGTGCTGTCCAGTACCCCCACAGCTCCCCCTATGCTCTGCCTCCCACTATGCTGTCCAGTCCCCCCACTGCTCCCCAGCTCCCCCCACTGTGCTGTCCAGGATCCTCCACTGCTTCCCAGCTCCCCCCACTGTGCTGTCCAGTACCCCCCAGCTCCCCCTATGCTCTCCCTCCCACTGTGCTGTCCAGTCCTCCCCACCCGTCCTCCCCCCCACTGTGCTGTCCAGTCCCCCCACTGCTCCCCAGCCCCCCCCCCACTGTGCTGTCCAGTACCCCCACAGCTCCCTCTATGCTCTCCCCCACTGTGCTGTCCAGTACCCCCCACAGCTCACCCTATGCTCTCCCTCCAACTGTGCTGTCCAGTACCCCCACAGCTCCCCCTATGCTCTCCCTCCCACTGTGCTGTCCAGTCCCCCCCACTGCTCCCCAGCTCCCTCCCACTGTGCTGTCCAGTACCCCCACAGGTCCCCTATGCTCTCCCTCCCACTGTGCTGTCCAGTCGCTCTCCAGCTCTCCCCCCCACTGTGCTGTCCAGTACCCCCACAACTCCCCCTATGCTCTCCCTCCCACTGTGCTGTCCAGTACCCCCACAGCTCCCCCTATGCTCTCCCTCCCACTGTGCTGTCCAGTACCCCCACAGCTCCACCTATGCTCTGCCTCCCACTGTGCTGTCCAGTCCCCCCCCCCCCCCACTGCTCCCCAGCCCCCCCCCCCCAACTGTGCTGTCCAGTACCTTCACAGCTACCCCTATGCTCTGCCTCCTACTGTGCTGTCCAGTCCCCTCCACTGCTCCCCAGCTCCCCCCCACTGTGCTGTCCAGTATCCTCCACTGCTCCCCCCCCTGTGCTGTCCAGTACCCCCACAGCTACCCCTATGCTCTCCCTCCCACTGTGCCGTCCAGTCCCCCCCACTGCTCCCCAGCTCCCCCCACTGTGCTGTCCATTACCCCCACAGCTCTACCTATGCTCTGCCTCCCACTGTGGTGTCCAGTCCCCCCCACTGCTCCCCAGCTTCCCCCCCCCCCCACTGTGCTGTCCAGTACCCCCACAGCTCCCTTTATGCTCTGCCTCCCACTGTGGTGTCCAGTCCCCTCCACTGCTCCCCAGCTCCCCCCACTGTGCTGTCCAGTCCCCCCTCTGCTCCCCAGCTCCCCCCCACTGCACTGTCCAGTACCCCACAGCTCCTCCTATGCTCTTCCTTCCACTGTGCTGTCCAGTACCCCCACAGCTCCCCCTATGCTCTCCCTCCCACTTTGCTGTCCAGTACCCCCCACTGTCCCCAGCTCCCCCCCCCCCCACTGTGCTGTCCAATACCCCACAGCTCCCCTATGCTCTCCCTCCCACTGTACTGTCCAACAACCTCCACTGCTCCCCAGCTCCCCCCAATGTGCTGTCCAGTACCCCCACAGCCCCCCTATGCTCTGCCTCCCACTGTGCTGTCCAGTCCTCCTCAGCTCCCTCCCCCACTGTGCTGTCCAGTCCCCCCACTGCTCCCCATGCCCCCCCCCCCACTGTGCTGTCCAGTATCTCCACAGCTCCACCTATGCTCTGCCTCCCACGGTGCTGTCCAGTCCCCCCCACTGCTCCCCAGCTCCCCCCCACTGTGCTGTCCAGTACCCCCACAGCTCCCCCTATGCTCTGCCTCCCACTATGCTGTCCAGTCCCCCCACTACTCCCCAGCTCCCCCCACTGTGCTGTCCAGTATCCTCCACTGCTTCCCAGCTCCCCCCACTGTGCTGTCCAGTACCCCCACAGCTCCCCCTATAATCTCCCTCCCACTGTGCTGTCCAGTACCCCCACAGCTCCTCCTATGCTCTTCCTCCCCACTGTGCTGTCCAGTACCCCCACAGCTCCCCTTTGCTCTCCCTCCCACTGTGCTGTCCAGTCGCTCCCCAGCTCCCCCCCACTGTGCTGTCCAATACCCTCCACTGCTCCCCAGCTCCCCCCCCCCAATGTGCTGTCCAGTACCCCCTATGCTCTCCCTCCCACTGTGCTGTCCAGTACCCCCACAGCCCCCCTATGCTCTGCCTCCCACTGTGCTGTCCAGTCCTCCTTAGCTCCCCCCCCACTGTGCTGTTTAGTCCCCCCACTGCTCCCCCATGCCCCCCCCCACTGTGCTGTCCAGTATCTCCACAGCTCCACCTATGCTCTGCCTCCCACTGTGCTGTCCAGTACCCCCACAGCTCCCCCTATGCTCTGCCTCCCACTATGCTGTCCAGTCCCCCCACTGCTCCCCAGCTCCCCCCACTGTGCTGTCCAGTATCCTCCACTGCTTCCCAGCTCCCCCCACTGTGCTGTCCAGTACCCCCACAGCTCCCCCTATGCTCTTCCTCCCACTGTGCTGTCCAGTACTCCCCAGCTCCCCCCCCACTGTGCTGTCCAGTCCCCCCACTGCTCCCCAGCCCCCCCACTGTGCTGTCCAGTACCCCCACAGCTCCCTCTATGCTCTCCCCCACTGTGCTGTCCAGTACCCCCCACAGCTCACCCTATGCTCTCCCTCCAACTGTGCTGTCCAGTACCCCCACAGCTCCCCCTATGCTCTCCCTCCCACTGTGCTGTCCAGTCCCCCCCACTGCTCCCCAGCTCCCTCCCACTGTGCTGTCCAGTACCCCCACAGGTCCCCTATGCTCTCCCTCCCACTGTGCTGTCCAGTTGCTCTCCAGCTCTCCCCCCACTGTGCTGTCCAGTACCCCCCACTGCGCTGTCCAGTACCCCCACAACTCCCCCTATGCTCTCCCTCCCACTGTGCTGTCCAGTACCCCCACAGCTCCCCCTATGCTCTCCCTCCCACTGTGCTGTCCAGTACCCCCACAGCTCCACCTATGCTCTGCCTCCCACTGTGCTGTCCAGTCCCCTCCCCCACTGCTCCCCAGCCCCCCCCCCCCCAACTGTGCTGTCCAGTACCTTCACAGCTACCCCTATGCTCTGCCTCCTACTGTGCTGTCCAGTCCCCTCCACTGCTCCCCAGCTCCCCCCCACTGTGCTGTCCAGTATCCTCCACTGCTCCCCCCCTGTGCTGTCCAGTACCCCCACAGCTACCCCTATGCTCTCCCTCCCACTGTGCTGTCCAGTCCCCCCCACTGCTCCCCAGCTCCCCCCACTGTGCTGTCCAGTACCCCCACAGCTCTACCTATGCTCTGCCTCCCACTGTGGTGTCCAGTTCCCCCCACTGCTCCCCAGCTTCCCCCCCCCCACTGTGCTGTCCAGTACCCCCACAGCTCCCCCTATGCTCTGCCTCCCACTGTGCTGTCCAGTCCCCTCCACTGCTCCCCAACTCCCCCCACTGTGCTGTCCAGTCCCCCCCTCTGCTCCCCAGCTCCCCCCCACTGCGCTGTCCAGTACCCCACAGCTCCTCCTATGCTCTTCCTCCCACTGTGCTGTCCAGTACCCCCACAGCTCCCCCTATGCTCTCCCTCCCACTTTGCTGTCCAGTACCCCCCCACTGTTCCCCAGCTCCCCCCCCCCCACTGTGCTGTCCAGTACCCCACAGCTCCCCTATGCTCTCCCTCCCACTGTACTGTCCAATAATCTCCACTGCTCCCCAGCTCCCCCCAATGTGCTGTCCAGTACCCCCTATGCTCTCCCTCTAACTGTGCTGTCCAGTACCCCCACAGCCCCCTATGCTCTGCCTCCCATTGTGCTGTCCAGTCCCCCCCAGCTCCCCCCACTCTGCTGTCCAGTACCCTTACAGCTCCCCCTATGCTCTCCCTCCCACTGTGCTGTCCAGTACCCCCACAGCTCCCCCACACTGTGCTGTCCAGTCCCCACACTGCTCCCCAGCTCCCCCACTGCTTCCCAGCTCCCCCCACTGTGCTGTCCAGTACCCCCACAGCTCCCCCTATGCTCTACCTCCCACTGTGCTGTCCAGTCCTCCCCAACTCCCCCCACTTTGCTGTCCAGTCCCCCCACTGCTCCCCAGCTCCCCCTCCCACTGTGCTGTCCAGTACCCCCCACAGCTCACCCTATGCTCTCCCTCCAACTGTGCTGTCCAGTACCCCCACAGCTCCCCCTATGCTCTCCCTCCCACTGTGCTGTCCAGTCCCCCCCCCACTGCTCCCCAGCTCCCTCCCACTGTGCTGTCCAGTACCCCCACAGGTCCCCTATGCTCTCCCTCCCACTGTGCTGTCCAGTCGCTCTCCAGCTCCCCCCCCCCCCCCACTGTGCTGTCCAGTACCCCCCACTGTGCTGTCCAGTACCCCCACAACTCCCCCTATGCTCTCCCTCCCACTGTGCTGTCCAGTACCCCCACAGCTCCCCCTATGCTCTCCCTCCCACTGTGCTGTCCAGTACCCCCACAGCTCCACCTATGCTCTGCCTCCCACTGTGCTGTCCAGTCCCCCCCCCCACTGCTCCCCAGCCCCCCCAACTGTGCTGTCCAGTACCCTCACAGCTACCCCTATGCTCTGCCTCCTACTGTGCTGTCCAGTCCCCTCCACTGCTCCACTGCTCCCCCCCACTGTGCTGTCCAGTATCCTCCACTGCTCCCCCCCCTGTGCTGTCCAGTACCCCCACAGCTACCCCTATGCTCTCCCTCCCACTGTGCTGTCCAGTCCCCCCCACTGCTCCCCAGCTCCCCCCACTGTGCTGTCCAGTACCCCCACAGCTCTGCCTATGCTCTGCCTCCCACTGTGGTGTCCAGTCCCCCCCACTACTCCCCAGCTTCCCCCCCCCTCCACTGTGCTGTCCAGTACCCCCACAGCTCCCCCTATGCTCTGCCTCCCACTGTGCTGTCCAGTCCCCCCTCTGCTCCCCAGCTCCCCCCCACTGCGCTGTCCAGTACCCCCACAGCTCCTCCTATGCTCTTCCTCCCACTGTGCTGTCCAGTACCCCCACAGCTCCCCCTATGCTCTCCCTCCCACTTTGCTGTCCAGTACCCCCCACTGTTCTCCAGCTGCCCCCCCACTGTGCTGTCCAGTACCCCACAGCTCCCCTATGCTCTCCCTCCCACTGTACTGTCCAATAACCTCCACTGCTCCACCTATGCTCTGCCTCCCACTGTGCTGTCCAGTCCCCCCACAGCTCCACCTATGCTCTGCCTCCCACTGTGCTGTCCAGTCCCCCCCCCCCACTGCTCCCCAGCCCCCCCAACTGTGCTGTCCAGTACCCTCACAGCTACCCCTATGCTCTGCCTCCTACTGTGCTGTTCAGTCCCCTCCACTGCTCCACTGCTCCCCCCCACTGTGCTGTCCAGTATCCTCCACTGCTCCCCCCCCTGTGCTGTCCATTACCCCCACAGCTACCCCTATGCTCTCCCTCCCACTGTGCTGTCCAGTCCCCCCCACTGCTCCCCAGCTCCCCCCACTGTGCTGTCCAGTACCCCCACAGCTCTGCCTATGCTCTGCCTCCCACTGTGGTGTCCAGTCCCCCCCACTACTCCCCAGCTTCCCCCCCCTCCACTGTGCTGTCCAGTACCCCCACAGCTCCCCTATGCTCTGCCTCCCACTGTGCTGTCCAGTCCCCCCTCTGCTCCCCAGCTCCCCCCCACTGCGCTGTCCAGTACCCCCACAGCTCCTCCTATGCTCTTCCTCCCACTGTGCTGTCCAGTACCCCCACAGCTCCCCCTATGCTCTCCCTCCCACTTTGCTGTCCAGTACCCCCCACTGTTCTCCAGCTGCCCCCCCACTGTGCTGTCCAGTACCCCACAGCTCCCCTATGCTCTCCCTCCCACTGTACTGTCCAATAACCTCCACTGCTCCCCAGCTCCCCCCAATGTGCTGTCCAGTACCCCCTATGCTCTCCCTCCCACTGTACTGTCCAATAACCTCCACTGCTCCCCAGCTCCCCCCAATGTGCTGTCCAGTACCCCCTATGCTCTCCCTCTAACTGTGCTGTCCAGTACCCCCACAGCCCCCCTATGCTCTGCCTCCCATTGTGCAGTCCAGTCCCCCCCAGCTCCCCCACTCTGCTGTCCAGTACCCCCACAGCTCCCCCTATGCTCTCCCTTCCACTGTGCTGTCCAGTACCCCCACAGATCCCCCACACTGTGCTGTCCAGTCCCCACACTGCTCCCCAGCTCCCCCCACTGTGCTGTCCAGTATCCTCCACTGCTTCCCAGCTCCCCCCACTGTGCTGTCCAGTACCCCACAGCTCCCCCTATGCTCTACCTCCCACTGTGCTGTCCAGTCCTCCCCAACTCCCCCCACTTTGCTGTCCAGTCCCCCCACTGCTCCCCGTCCCACTGTGCTGTCCAGTACCCCCACAGCTCCCCCTATGCTCTCCCTCCCACTGTGCTGTCCAGTCTACCCCACTGCTCCCCAGCTCTCCCCCACTGTGCTGTCCAGTCCCCCCACTGCTCCCCAGCTCACCCCCACTGTGCTGTCCATTACCCCCCACTGCTCCCCTCCCCACTGTGCTGTCCAGTCCCCCCCCCCCACTGTGCAGTCCATTCCCCCCACTGCTCCCCCTATGCTCTCCCTCCCACTGTGCTGTCCAGTCCCCCCACTGCTCCCAGCTCCCCCTATGTTCTCACTCCTACTGTGCTGTCCAGTCCACCCCATTGCTCTCCCCCCCACTGTGCTGTCCAGCCCCCTCCCCCCCACTGTGCTGTCCAGCCCCCTTCCCCCCACTGTGCTTTCCAGTCCCCCAACTGCTCCCCCTATGCTCTCACTCCCATTGTGCCGTTCCTGTCCCCCCATTGCTCCCCAGCTCCCCCAATGCTCTACTCCCCACTGTGCTGTCCAGTCCCCCCACTGCCCCCCAGCTCCCCCCATGCTTTTACCCCTACTGTGCTGTCCAGTCCCCCCACTGCAATGGACAAGTGTTTTAGGTAAAAGGGATGCTAGAGAGTATCCTGAAGATAACGTGGTGCATCAAGTCTGCTGCTAGTGAGAGCAAGAGGACTAAATTCCTCCATACATGTGGCTGTATAGTTACAGCAGTGTGACTGCTTCCACGAGTAATCCAGTGAGGTCAAGTGAGAGTTGTCCTTATCCTCTGGGAATACTTCCAGTTGGAGTATCCCACTAATCCCTTCTCCCATCCAAGTTCCAAAAACACCAATACCCCGAACTGGTCCTTGAGTAACAAGCAAGTGGAAGTAAGGGTGGGACAAGTGGAAACCCCTAGCAACCAAGTGGGAACTCTTAGTACCCAGCTGCTGGTAACCAGAGAGCGGCCTAAGAAGTCGACACTCAGCAAGCTCTAAAGCGACAGTACTACAAATGTATGGCTGGCTGTAGTGTTGTAAGCCTGAAACAAGTGCTGTTACTAGTAGGTAGGGATGAGCCGAACACCCCTGGGTTCGGTTTGCACCAGAACCTGCGAACAGACCAAATGTTCGTGTGAACTTTAGAACCCTGTTAAAGTCTATGGGACTCGAACTTTTGAAATCTAAAGTACTAATTTTAAAGACTAATATGCAAGTTATTGTCCTAAAAAGTGTTTGGGGACCCGGGTCCTGCCCCAGGGGACATGTATCAATGCAAAAAAAGTTTAAAAAAAATGATGTTTTTTCAGGAGCAGTGATTTTAATAATGCTTAAAGTGAAACAATAAAATTGAAATAGTCCTTTAAATTTCGTACCTAGGGGGGTGTATAGTATGCCTTTTAAAGTAGAGCTTGTTTCCTGTGCTTAGAACTGTCCCTGCACAAAATGTAATTTCTGAAGAAAAAAAGTCATGTAAAATCACTCACCTTAGGGTCTGGTATGGATATTAAGGGGAACCCTGCGTCAAATTAAAAAAAAATGATGTGGGGTTCCCCCCAAATATCCATTCCAGACCCTTCAGGTCTGGTATGGATTTTAAGGGGAACTCCACCCCAAATTTGAAAAAAAAATGCCGTGGACCCCCACACATTTTTTTTTTTATGAATGACTTTTCTCTGTATTGCCGGAGCCGACAATTCATTATAGCCGCGAGTGATTTAAAATTACTTTTTTTCCTTCAGAAATGACACTTTGTGCAGGGACAGTTCTAAGTATGGGAAACAAGCGCTACTTTACAGGCATACTATACACCCCCCCTAGGTACAAATATTAAATGAATATTTCACTTTTATTGTTTCACTTAAAGGAATTATTAAACTCACTGCTGCCCGGGATCCTGGGGCAGGATCCAGGTCCCCAAACACTTTTTATTACAATAACTTGCATATTAGCCTTTAAAATTAGCACTTTAGGTTTCAAATGTTCGAGTCCCATAGACTTTAACAGGGTTCTAAAGTTCTACTCGAACTCAAAGCTCATCCCTACTAGTAGGATATCCAGGCAAGAAACTGCAATGGATTCACAAAAAGTATTTTAACTTTTTTTACGAAAAATATATTTAGTGAGACATTAAGCCATACTAAAGAGTTTGAGTTTACATATATTTAAAATGCTATATTTAATTGTCTAAATAATTAGATATCCCGTCTAGAATTAAGCTTAGGCATCCTCTGAACTCATCTCTAACCAAGACTCCTGCAAATGAGCCAGTGAGCTGCAGGTCATTCCACACCAGACAGCTAACATTAGCTGCAGAGTGGACAATGACCCAGTTCGTAACTCATTGGAGTACCAATACTCTGGAGTTTTGGGTTCAGGTTAGAGATGAGTTCTGAGGATGTCTGAGCTCATCTCTAATTAGGACATCTCAGGCATAGCATTCCACAGGCATACGCATTTGACATGTTATATTTTTTCAGCTTATCCATAAGTGTGATGATTCAATGTGGCTTTTCATTAGATGCAATAATGTATATAACGATCATGAAAACTCTGCCATATTTAAAATGCCTACCTACAAACACAGGTTGTAGATAATTTACACACTAAATGGCATGCAAAGAATTGCAATTATTACAATTTGAAAAGTCCCAAGAAGAACCCCTTCTAAAGTGTAACTGTTCATGGAAAGCTAAGCCATTTGGCAGGTAAGTCGATAACTTTCATGCACCAATGTTGCCCTTGTTTACTAAGCACTGTGAACACGCTGGACAGGGGTGGAGGGTGCAGCCACTACAGTATCAGTTCCACCTGCTGAATGGGACCAGGAGCCGCGTTTCCTGTTGGAGACATGAAGGCTTTTGTTCATTATACAACTGAAAACACATCCTCTTGTTACAGGCTTTATTCTTTTCAAAACCTAATGCTTTCTTTTATTCTCTTCCTGTTCAGTCCAATATAAACCCTCCTAAAAATGGAAAACCTGTAAGAAAACAATAAGCTACAGTTACATCTGAGGTGGGGACTTATGCTGGCCATACACTATACGAAAATTTGGCCGAAAATCGGTCGTTAAGAAAGATCTTTCGTTTTTCGGACAGTTAATGGGCTCAAAATCGAAAATCGCTTGGAAGTTTTTGAGCCGAAAAAACAAAGGACACGTTTGGAAATTTTCTGCCGAACAAACGATAAATCGGAAGGTTGATGTGTTTCCCGTCCAAACTTTCTGCACTAGGTATATGTAAAAAAAAAAACGAACCATTTTTCTTTTTTTATGTCCACTGAACGATTTATCGGTTATTACATGATGGCACTATCGTTGGCACTAACGACAGAACTTTTGTTTTTCGAGAGTTCGTTCGGACGATTTTTTTGTGAAGTGTATGGCCAGCATAAGACTTCTTCCTGTTGTTTTTTAGTTTATCAGCTAAAATGATCAGTTTAATGGTATGAAAAGTTTTTTTTGTTTTTCAGTTAACTAATGAACATGTAAAAATACAAAAGATAAAGGGCCAGATTCACAGAGCCCTTACTCCTGTCTAACTAGTGTTAGACTGGAGTAATTTCAAATTACGCGCGTTTTTTAGCTAGTCGAAAACCTCAAACAATGAATAGACGGCTGCGGGCTTCAATTCGACTGGATTACGTGTTTGTACGCCTTCGGATCTACGCTGCAATAAAATTGTGGCCACTGGGTGGACTTCCCGCGGTTTTCCGCATCGGGTATGCAAATGAGCTTTTGCCGGCGATCCCCGAAATTACGATCTTCAATCGCAATCTCTTACGGCACCTTTAGCCGTCTTTTTTTTACGCAACACTATACCAGCTTTTTGCTGCTCTAATATTAGACAGCCCATGTTAAGTATGGCCGTCGTTCCCGCGTCAAATTTCTAAAGTCGTCCGGGAATAGGAATGTTCGTAAACGACGCTACTCAAACAACGAATGACGTAACGACGTGATTTCGCGCAATGCACGGCGGGAAATTTCTGAACGGAGCATGCGCAGTTCGATCGCCGCAGGGACGCGCTTAATTTAAATGCTTCACGCCCCCTAATCGCGTATTTTGATTACGCGGCGAGAAATAGACTACGCCGCCGTAGTGTACGGGCAAAAATCTACCAGAATTCAGTGTAGAGCCTGGTAAAATACGGCAGCGTAGAGTATTTCGATTACGCAGCTATCGCGGTAGTTAAAGATAAACTCACCAAGGCCAAGATGCTGAGGGCGGCTCCCTTTGTGACCTAGCGCGATCCGCCCCCTGGAGTGGGTACAGAGGGACGGACGCACCGGGAGGCACCGGTACCAACAGGTGGACGAAGACTGGGTCCGTGGAGCAGAGACTGATCCGGAAGCAGGTCACTGAGGTCAGCCGAGGAAGCACACGGAGATAGTCCGGAAGTCCAGATAGCTGGAGCTGGGAACAAGCAGAAGATTAATCCGGTAAACAGGCCGTGGTCAGGAGGGTTGGAGAGATCAGGAAATCCGATAGTTCAAGCCAAGGGTCAAGAGCAGGAGATAGCAGCAGTCCGGTAGCAATAGCCAAAGGTCAAAAGGGTCAGGATCAAAAGGTCGTAGGTATCAGATTCACTTAGAAGCTGTGACAAGCCAGCAACCAGACAGGAGGAAGAGGCTGGCTTAAATAGCCCGCCTAAGCCATTGATTGGCCGGATGGAGAGCGTGTCCGCGCGCGCCTATACCGCGCACGCGCGCCCGAGCCGCGCATGCGCGCGCTCGCGGTAAACGGCCGCGAACGGGCAGCTCTAATGCCCTGACAGCAGCGCAATATTAAGTGTATGTGAATCTGGCCCACAGTGTCAGAAATACACCAAAAATGAACAGGAAAACTGTACATGCCATACATAAGTATATACATAAAAATTTGGGCAGGGAATTGCAATGTATTTACCCTTGTATGTGCAAAAAAAAATTGCATGTAGACAGTGCTACAGGCAGTTTTCATGTTTATTGATGGTGTATTTTTTAACAATTGATGTAATATAGTTGTTAATTGAGTCCCAATCAGGTTTTTTTATATATATATATATATATATATATATATATATATATATATATATTATGATTTAGAGCGGTTGTATACCTGAAATATGAACAAAGCACATCCCTATATAGTGTGTCAGTTCAGAGCACTAAGGCCGCGTACACACGATCAAATTTGTCCGCTGAAAACGGTCCGATGGACCGTTTCAGCAGACAAATCCGATCGTGTGTACGGGCTAGCGGACAGGTTTGTCCATCAGACAAATTTCAAAGCATGCTTTGAAATTTGTCCGCTACAAACCTGTCCGTCGGATATGTCCACTGGTTAGTACGGCAAACCAGCGGACATATCTTCCCGCACATGCGTCGTATCCTGTGAATGGATCCGACGCATGCGCGCGGAAGTGTTTACTTCCTGGTGCGGTGACGTAGCGGCGTCAACGTCACCGCCGCATCACCACGCTGTCTGCCGGCGGGGATTTTGATCCGATGGTGTGTACACGCCATCGGACCGAAATCCGATGAGACATGTCCGCTCTAAACTGTCCGTCGGACAAGTTTGAGCGGACATATCTCATCGTGTGTACGAGGCCTAAGTGTAATTCCCGTCTGCTGCTTCGTTCCTCTGCTATCAGCATAAATCACTCTTTGACAAGTTTTTCTGACGCCACAAGAAAAAAGGTAACAGGGAAGGAAGCTCCAGCTGATTGACAGCCTCCGCTCTGTTCCTGTGTGCTGTGTGGATTGGGGGGGGGGGGGGGGGTCTCTGCTTGTTTCAACAATCTTAACAGAACCTCAAGATTTGGTTTTGGTTAGTAACCTATTGCAAACAGGAAGCATTGAGGTTTTGGTTGCTTAAAATTTTGGTTTCTGGTTATTATTTTGTATTAGGTTTGATACGGTTGACCATCCCCTCCTTCTTCTCAAAAGAGGAGGGGATGTCTATGACTACTCTTTCCTGGTTCTGGTCCTAATTATCCAACCGCACCTTTAGTGTTACAATTCTACATCCTCCTCTCCTTTCTCTGTCGAGGTCCCCCAAGGTTCTGTTCTTGGACCTCTCATATTCTCAATCTACACCTCCTCCCTTGGTCAGCTGATAGCCAGCCTCCCATGGCTTCCAATATCATCCCTATGCGGACGATACCTAAATTTATCTCTCTAACCCTCAGCTTACTCCACCACTTCCTCAAGCTCAATATATCCAAAACCAAGCTCATAATTTTTCCTCCACCACGCGCCTCTTCCGATGATCTCTCTGTCAAGATCAATGGCACAATCATCAACCCATCCCCTGCATGCCAAGGTGTAATCCTGGACTCTGAACTATCCTTTTGGCCCCACGTCCAATCCCTGTCAAAATCTTGCCACTTAACCTCTGCAACAACTGCTGCTGCCAGACTCATCCATCTTACCAACCGTTTAGTGTCTGCTACTCTTCTCCTGCCATTCTCTCCACTGACTTCCACTCACCCAACAAATTAAGTTCAATATGCTAACAACTTACAAAGCCATCCACAAATCGTTCTCTTCATTGCCCCCAAAGACCTCCTGCTCTCTAGCTTCCTTGTCACCTCCTCTCATGCTCGCCTCCAGGACTTTTCCCGAGCCTCTCCCACCCTATGGAACTCTCTACCCCAATCTGTCTGATTATCTTCTTCTCTGTTTTTTTTTAGATGATTCCTTATCCTGCATTCACCTAACTGTACTTTAAATTTCTCCTTCAGCTCATCCCCCAGTCATTACCTTTTGTATCACTTGACCCTACCTCCTAGATTGTAAGCTCTAACGTGCAGGGCCCTCTGATTCCTCCTGTATTGTATTATAACTCTACTGTCTGCCCTCATGTTGTAAAGCACTGTGCAATACGTTGAACTGGATGGACTTGTGTCTTTTTTCAACCTGACTAACTATGTAACTGTCTGCCCTCATGTTGTAAAGCATTGTGCAAACTGTTGGTGCTATATAAATCCCGTATAATAATAACAATTATGTGACTGCTGACTATTGCCCTTTTATTAAAGTGTTTCCAAATACCCGCCCCCCCAAATGTATACAGTGGATATAAATAGTCTACACACCCCTGTTAAAATGTCAGGTTTCTATGATGTGAAAAAATTAGACAAAGTTAAATAATTTTAGAACTTTTTCCACCTTTTAACAGGACCTATAAACTGTACAACTCGACTGAACAACAAACTGAAATCTTTTAAATGGAAGAAGTAGAACAAATAAAAAACCTAAAATAATATGGTTGCATAATTGTGCACACCCTTAGGCCCCTTTCACACGTGCAGACCGATCAGATCCGCCTGGCAGTTTTTTAGGCGGACCTGAATGGGCACTCCATAAATGTCTATGGAGCGATGGATGTCAGCGGTGACATGTCCACTGACATCTGACCCGCTTTGATTCGCTAAAGTCTGACGGATGGAAACCCTATTTTCCATCCGTCTATCTGATCGGATGAAAACGGACTCTCTACGGTCTGTCTTCATCTGATCGCCCATAGGAGAGAGCGGTACTCTGACAGGTTGGTCCTTGCACAGTGTGCAGAGACAGACCTGTCATCTGCCTGCTCAGCGGGGTTCGACAAATCGATCCCGGCTGAACGTCCATGTGAAAGCGCCCTAAAACTAATACTTTGATGAAGCACCTTTTAGATTTTATTACAGCACTTAATCTTTTTGGGTATGAGTCTATCTGTATGGCACATCTTGACTTGGCAATATTTGCCCACTCTTCTTTGCAAAAACACTCTAAATCTATCAGATTGCGAGGCCATCTCCTGTGCACAGCCCTCTTCAGATCACCCCACAGATTTTTTAGTCAGATTCTGGTCTGGGCTCTTGCTGGGCCATTACAAAACTTTAATCTTTTTCTGGTGAAGCCATTCCTTTTTTCATTTGGATGTATGCTTTGGGTCGTTAGTGAAAGATGAAGTTGCTCTTCATGTTCAGCTTTCTGGCAGCAGCCAGAAGATTTTGTGCCAATATTGACTGCTATTTGGAACTGTTCATAATTGGTTGGTTGATAAAACCACAACTTAAAGCGGAGCTCCAGCCGCGATTTTTTTTTTTAAAGTCAGCAGCTACTAACAGTGTAGCTGCTGACTTTAAATAAGGACACTTACCTTGTCCTACTTGCCCGCGCTGATGGGCCCCCCGATGCCGGTCCCACGATCGCCCTGGGTCCCGCACCGCCATTCACACTATGGGAAACAGGCAGTGAAGCCGTACGGCTTCACTGCCCATTTCCTACTGCGCCTGCGTGAGTCTCATGCTGGCTTGTGAATGGGCGCGCTGCTCTCTGAGAACACACACAGTTCCCAGAAAGCAGCGCGCCCCATTCACAATGAGAAGGACAAGAAGAAAAGGCATCGCGGAGTGGAAGAGGCAGATTACGGACTTCCGCATAGCAACAGGTATTTCGGGTGAGTATTTTTTTTTTTTTTTCCTTTCAGGTTTTTTTATTTAATTTTTTTAAACAACATGGCAAAATGTTGTTTTCCTGGGTGGAGCTCCGCTTTAATCACCTGGTTTTACTGCCCATGACTATCCCCCCCGGCTGCATGTGTAAACAAAGCTTTAGCCTTTTTTGTTCAGCCATATGTTTCATCATTATTTTGAGTTTAAAAAGTGCATTTTCTCCCTCGTCTTCCAGGACGGCACTGTGAGAGTAGACTGGCTCACCTGACAGGAAACACAATCAAAAATGAAGTTTAAAAGGCCCCACCCCTCCCGTGTGCCTCAGTTCTGATTGTGTTTCCCTTTCAGCGAAACGTTTATTTTTTTCTTACGACCTAAAGCCTGGGGCTGGTGGTCCCCCCCCCGGAGCCCGGACCGCAGGTACTGGGTGCCGTTGGGTCCGGTGTAGCTTGCTACCCCCCGGGGGGTTTTCCCCTTCATCTTAGTCCAGGGGGGAACAGGAGAAGTCACAGACTCCCCTGGACGCCGGAGCCTCCTAGGAGGGCAGGGCTCTCCAGTGCTCCGAAGAGGCCACATCCTCTCTCCCCCCGCCTGGTTCCTACCTTGGAGGTTGGGCGAAGGCCTCCCCCTTTCCGCTGGCTCCATCCGGGGGTTCGCCGGACCGCATGGCGGGTGGTTAGGCGCCGCTCCGAGCGGCGCCATTAGCATCTGGGCGCCTGTTGATGACGCGCACGGCGCCGTGACGTCATTCCGCTCCCGCGCGGCAAGATGGCGGCCCCCACCGGACAGACGCTGCAGGCGATCGGGGCACACGATAAAGCAGCCAGGGAGATAGAGGGGCCTGGCGGTCTCAGAGCGTATCCATGGAAGACCTCTCCTCGGCACACGCGACTATGGAGGAGGACCGTCGTTTTCCTATGGCTGCAGAGGAAACCACCAAGGGTGAGTCTTTCCTTTTTCATAGGGGGTTTGTGGTTGTTCCCTCCCTCCCCCCCCCCTCCCCTAATCTTGAGAGGTGAAGGCTAATGGGCATATGTTTCTCCCTGATATGTTTAGGTGAAGACCCTATTGCCCAGGGGGAGGCCAGCAGAGTGGCTAAGCCTCCTAAACGTGTTAGGAGATGTGGCAATTGCAATGACAAATTACCAGTTGAGCATAACAAGCCATTTTTTTCTAAGTGCATCTGTAAGCTTACAGGGAAGGAAACCTCACAGATCATGAAGCAATTTCTCTCGGTTCAGACCGAAATGCTATCTACCCTAAAGGAGTTTCAATCTTCCCTAAGTAGAAAGAACATTGATTCTCCGGTTCCGGGCCCCTCCTCCCAGGAATCCTCTTCAACCTCTCGTCCGTTTGTACCACTACAGGCTCGTAGAATGTACCCCTCGGATTCTGAGGAGTCCGAGTTAGCCTTACGTAGTGAATCCCTGGTTGATAGCCAGGCAGAGGAGGAGGAAGAGGAGGAGGAGGATACCAGGACAGGAAAATATATGTTTCCTACTGATGATATGGAGGGTCTTTTAGCGGCTGTCTATGCTACAGAGCACATTCAAGAACCAGCAGAGCAGGTCTCAGCCCAGGACAGGATGTACAGGGGTTTAATAAAACCTCAAACCATGACCATCCCGGTCCATCAGTCACTAAAGGACATTATCCTCGGAGTGGGCAGAACCTGAAAAGAGCTTACCTAGTTTCAAAACTTGGAAACGCCGCTGTCCCTTTAAAACGGAGATAGTAGACACCTTTTTTAAGGTCCCTAAGCTTGATGCCTCCTTGGCACAGGTCTCAAAACAGTCAGACCTTTCCTTTGAGGACTCAGGCAGTTTAAAGGATGCCATGGATAGGTGTACCGACACTTCTCTCCGTAGAGCTTGGGAAGCCAATGCAGCCTCCCTTGGTCCTGCATTGGCCTCAGCCTGCGTGGCAAGAAATGCCGACGCCTGGACTTCAAAGCTTCTAGACCATATCCCCAATTCTTCCAAGACTAAGGAGATACGAGATTCCCTCCAACTTATTAGCGGGGCAGTGGCCTACCTGGCAGACGCAGCGGTAGAAACCATTCGCGCCTCAGCCATGACTGGGGCACTTATTAATGCCTCTAGGAGGGCCGTCTGGCTAAAGACTTGGAGGGGTGATCTTGCTTCAAAACGCCGCCTATGTGCTCTCCCATTCAAGGGTTCCCTCTTGTTTGGGGAAGCCTTAGATCAGGCTTTGTCCAGGTCTTCTGAGAAGGGGAATAAGTTCCCTTCAAAACCTAGGCAGAGTAGGAAGCGGTCCTTTCGTCCCAGCCAGAGAAAGATTCCGGCCCCGGACAAAGGACAATCCACCAGTCGTCGTTGGCCCTTTGGTAAAGATAGACCAAAGGGGGGGATCCTTTTTACCAATCCCAAACCATCCGGAAAGGACACCAAGTGACGGGAAGGTGGGGGGCAGGCTCGCCAGGTTTCTTCCAGCCTGGGAGAACATAACCCAGAGTCCCCATGTCCTGCAGATAATCAGGGAGGGTTACCACTTAGAGTTCAGAGAGCTCCCCCCCCCGGCCTTTCTCCTCACCCACCTCCCAAGGGACTCCAGCAAAGCTGTAGGCCTCTCCCAGAATATTACAAGTCTGGCGGAACAGGGGGTCATAATCCCAGTCCCACCAGACCAACAAGGTCAGGGAGTATACTCCCACATTTTTGTGGTTCCCAAACCGGACGGCAAGTTCAGACTAATAATCAATCTGAGACCTCTGAACTCCCATCTCCTCTACAAAAGATTCCGGATGGAAAGCGTTCACAGCCTCAGGAGTCTTTTGTTAGAGGGCGTCTTTATGGCAACCATAGATTTGAGGGACGCCTACCTGCATGTCCCGATTTTTTCGGGACATCAGAGGTTTCTGAGATTTGCCCTCGCCTCCGTACAGGGAATTCAGCACTGGCAGTTTGCTGCCCTCCCTTTTGGTCTGGCCTCCAGCCCAAGGGTATTTACGAAGATCCTGGCGGAGGTAATGGCTCATCTACATCTGAAGGGGATCTCCCTCGTCCCCTATTTAGACGATCTCCTGCTTTTCAGCCCAAGTCAGGATCAGCTCCTTTCGGACCTGACCGTCGTCATGACCACTCTGGAGACGCTTGGTTGGATAATCAACAAGCAAAAGTCCTCCCTTCTACCGGAACAGCGGAAGGTATACCTGGGGGTTATCATAGATTCCCGAGAGAAGAAACTTTTTCTTCCCCAAGAGAAGTTCCAGAGACTTGTGACGACGATCGGGTCTTTAGTGGCTGCAGAAAATCCCTCCCTCAGAGAGATCATGAAGCTGTTGGGTCAGATGACCGCTTGCATTCCAGCGGTCCCCTGGGCCCAACTACACACAAGACCACTTCAGAGGTTCCTCCTCTCCGCCTGGAACGGAAAGGAGGACACTCTCGATTCCCGGGTCAGGGTTCCGATCCTAGTCAAGGACTCCCTAGAGTGGTGGCTCCACCACCAAAACCTCTTGAAGGGCCGTCCGTGGAGTCAGACCGATCCACTGAAGGTCACTACGGACGCCAGTGCTTGGGGTTGGGGAGCCCATGTACAAGAACTACGGGCTCAGGGATCCTGGGATCATCATCAAAGGCGGACCTCCTCCAACTATCGAGAATTACTGGCAGTGGGAGAAGCTCTGAGGGCGTTCGAGGGAAGAATTCAGGACAAGGATGTCCTGGTCCTTTCCGACAATGCTACAACAGTCGCCTTTCTCAACAGACAGGGGGGCACCAGGTCCCAGTCCCTCCTGACACTCTCCCTGGAGATCCTGGGTTGGGCGGAACAGAGAGTACCCTCTATTCAGGCAATCCACATAAGAGGAGCCACCAATTTGGAGGCCGACTTTCTGAGTCGTCGGGCCCGTTTGTCCAGGAGAGAGTGGTGGGATATTATGCCAAAAAAACCTTCGACTGGATATCTGTCGGCGGTTCGGGGTCCCGGACATAGATCTTTTTTCCTGCAGGAAAAACAGAAAGGTGAACAAATTCTTTTCCCCTGGTACAGGGACCGGGTTCCCAGGGGGTGGATGCGCTGGCCCAGAACTGGGATTTCCGTCTGGCTTACGCTTTTCCCCCCGCTGAATCTGATCCCCAGGATCTTACAAAAGCTGGCCTCCGCGGAGACAAAATTAATCTTAATCGCTCCTTGGTGGCCCCGGAAATCCTGGTTTCCCATTCTGAAGCTCTGGTCTCTAGCCCCCCCCGCTTCCCCCCTGCCTCTCCGGGCGGATCTCCTGCGGCAAGGGCCGATCTTTCATGCGAACCCAGGTTTCTTCAGCCTGACGGCAGGGCTATTG
Organism: Rana kukunoris; assembly: GCA_029574335.1. Lineage (NCBI taxonomy): Eukaryota > Metazoa > Chordata > Amphibia > Anura > Ranidae > Rana > Rana kukunoris. The sequence goes on along the minus strand of CM056056.1, from coordinate 103,722,741 downwards.
AAAGGCGGAACTTGCAACAGAAGGGCTGCTCGGGATAGAGTCATAGAGACCCTACTATCCAGCCACAAGAAAGTCACCAGACACATCTACACAAAGGTCTGGACAGTCTTTTGGCGTTTGGTGCACCGCTAAGCGGATCTCTTCTCCCAAGACTCCCGACATCCTGGAGTTTCTTCAGGATGGCGTGGAATTAGGCTTAGCTACTAGAACTCTAAGAGTCCAGGTGGCAGCCTTATCATATTTTTTGGAGAAGAGCCTCTCAGCGGAACCCCTCATCAAGAGGTTCCTGACAGCCAGGGACAGACTTTCTCCTATGCAGGTTTCCAGGGTTCCCTCATGGGACCTCCCCCTGGTCCTGGAACAGCTGACTAAGGCACCATTTGAGCCTATAGACAGCATTTCTATAAAATTTCTTACGATTAAATTTACTTTTTTGCTAGCCATCACGTCTGCCAAGAGAGTTGGAGACTTGCATGCTTTTTCTATCAAAGAACCCTTTCTGCGGGTTTTTGAAGATAGGGTTATTTTGACTCAGGATCCTCTGTACCTTCCCAAGGTGGCAACCAGGTTCCATAGGTCTCAGGAGGTTTATACTTCCTTCTTTTTGCGCAAATCCCAGCAATGAAAAGGAAACCACTTTCCATTGTCTGGACGTAAGACGCTGCCTTTTAGTTTTACCTAGAGAGGGTTAGAGAGTTCAGATCTTCCCCTCACCTTTTAGTTAATTTTTCAGGCCAGAAAAAGGGCCAACAGGCAACTAAGGCTTCCATCTCCAGATGGATTAGGCAGGCTATCTCTTGTGTCATACACACAGGCAGGTAAACCACTTCCTGTTATTAAGGCTCATTCCACGCGTTCTCTGGCAACCTCCTGGGCAGAAAGGGCAGGAGCTTCCATAGAACAGATCTGTAGAGCGGCAACCTGGTCCAGCCGGAATACGTTCATCAGACATTATAGAGTCGAACTACTGTCTCCTCAAGACCTGAGTTTTGGTAGGAAGGTCTTACAGACGGTGGTCCCACCCTAAGGTAGGCCTGAAGATTACTTGCTTCTCTCTCACAGTGCCGTCCTGGAAGACGAGGGAGAAAGTACCAGTTACTTACCGGTAGCTGGATTTCTACGATGTCTTACAGGACGGCAGGCCTACTTCCCTCCCCTTTTACTTCTATCTATATTCCTCCTTTTTTTCTTAGTCTCTGTTTATACCGTGTTCTAAAGAGCGGTTACTTATCTTAAACTGAGGCACACGGGAGGGGTGGGGCCTTTTAAACTTCATTTTTGATTGTGTTTCCTGTCAGGTGAGCCAGTCTACTCTCACAGTGCCGTCCTGTAAGACATCGTAGAAATCCAGCTACCGGTAAGTAACTGGTACTTTTGTCCGTTATTTTTTTTTTTCTGCACGGGCTGCCTATTACAATTATTAGGGTTTCAAGCAAACACATTTTATACATATAAAACGGTGTCAGTATTGTAAACAGTGCAATAATTATAATGTTATAATTGCAGTGACAAAGTCAGTTTGCATTCTGTTGTTTTAAGACTCTAAGATGCAGATGGGCCGAGTTCTACATACAACACTATAAATATTCTATGTAATCAATCTTACTACAAACTACAACACATCTGCAACTCATAAAGAAATTCTTACACTGTTGCGTATCATTTGCTGCGAGTGTTTGGCCACTAATATATATTGTGCTTGAGTATGAACAATCTTGGAAATATATTCTTGTATTCTGTTATTTCTTTAATGATTATTTCACTCACGTGCACCAGCGAGGCTCAATGCTCAATGTACCATGGGAAAATGACAGCCAGCCAGCTTTTTTTCTTTTTCTTTATGGAGATATAGATTTATGGAATAGGTTACAAAACAAGGCATATTGGGCATTCCCAGCTACCACAAATTATTTAAAGGGCATTAGCTGCTTGCATGTAATAGGGGTACTGTCAAATGTTGGAAACACACTGGATTTCTGCCAGGTATTTTTAAGCACTTGTTGCTTTAAAGAGATCAAACGTTTTGCAGATATACAGGCATACCCCAGTTTTAAGTACACAATGGGACCAGAGCATGTATGTAAAACGAAAATGTACTTAAAGTGAAACAATACCCTTTTTCACTTTTAGGGTGTAGTGGGAGGTCAGGGGCTGTAGTGGGGGTGTCAAGAGCTGTAGTTGAGGTATCAGGGGCTGTAGTGGGGGTGTCAGGGGCACACTGGAACAGGGTGAGGTATGCTCTCGGAGCTTCAGCTCCTTCTACTGCGGCTGCAAAATGTCTGTACACTTTACATACACTCGCGGGTATGTCCTTACTCGCGAGTGTATGTAAAGTGAGTGTACTTAAAGCGGGGTATGCCTGTATACTGAATATTTGTTATTCTTTCTTGTGTCCAGGCAGCCCATACATAATGCTATTTTCTTTCCTTAAACCAAGGGTAGAAGAAAAGAAAGTCACTAAATTCTAGAGATAAGCCTGATGTCCCGCGGAACGCCTGAGCTTACATACACGTGCCAAAATGTTTGCAAAGCATACAACTCTAGCCTCGTACACACGACCTGTTTTCCCGGCAGGAAAACTGCCAGCCGCGTGTATGCTCCCTAGCCGTTTTCCCTTCAGAAAAACAGACGGGAATCCCGACGGGAAAGTAGAGAACCCTGCTCTCTATTTTCTCTTCGGGTTTCCCGGCAGAGTGGTTCCAGCCTAGAAAACCGGTCGTCTGTATAGGTGAAAAACCGTGCATGCTCAATAACACTTTGACGCATGCACAGTAGCATACAAGGTTAGTGTGGGGTGTAGCAAGATGGCGGCGAGGGCATCGAATGTGACGAGACACTGGCTCGTCGTAGTCGATGACATCACCGCGTTCTTGCCATTCAAATTAACGGCGGGATTTTGTGTGGCCATGTGTAGACACGGCCTTTCAAGTCAAGCCTGCCAGGAATACCGTTGGGAATACCAACGTTTTTTTTTTCCCCAACGGGATTCCTGGTCGTGTGTACAGGGCTTAAAGGGGAGGTTCACCCTCCAAACCCACCCACCCGACCGGCAGTATGCCAGTGGTTTTTTTTTTCTATACATACCTTTTTACGGGCTCTCTTCCCCTCCGGCGATCCAGCGTGACTGGGCGTTTCCAATCACAGGCTGTGATTGACGTCCCTCAGACCGGCGCATACAGCGCGTCACGAGATGCCGACGGAACCCATTCGGGCATGCCTGAAATTTGTTTGGAGGGTGAACCTCCCCTTTAAGTGTCTAAAAACCATGTAAAAAAGAAACTTTGAAATCTCCTGAAAAACACCCAGCTCACGTGTGAATGGGAGCTTATACTTGATTTTGGATTTGATGTCACAGTGATCTATTTTTTCCTTCTTTACTGTAACGATACAGTTTTCTGTGTGATAAAACATTAACCCGAGCAATGACATAAAACCTGTTCAGACGTAGCTAGTGTAAACGAGTATTTGTAACAATATTTAACTGGCCCATGACTAGGGGGTGGGGTGGGGGGGGGGTGCTCCTTCGACGTCTACAAGTGATCTGTGTACATGCAGATACCAGGGCTCTTGAAATTACTAGAAAGTCCTGTCTGTTTCTTTTCCTGCCTGTTTTGTTCTTCATTCCATTGGAACACTCTGTTCCAATTTGTTCAGAATTAAGGAACTTCATTCAGCAGCGCTCGGTCTTCCCACAGGCCAGGCCCTTCCCCCCTCCTGCACTCCTCTGTAAACACATGTAGCAGAAAACTTCAGGAAACTGCTGGCTTTCTCTCTGTTCGAATTTTATGTGTTGTACCTTTTTTGTTTTTTTAATACCTGATACATTTGATGGCTAGGTATGTGTTACATAATACCTATGCATAGAAGAAATCGCTGCACACACAGCATTTATTTACAAATAACGTGGTGTTTTATTAAAAAAAACAAAAAAAGGCAGGATACAAGAGATACAGTTACATAGACAAACGCAGAGCATACTGATGTACATTAAAGGACAAATGGCCAATACATGTTAAAGAAAAAGTATACAAAATAATTACATAAATAAAAAGAAAACTGGTCAATTTCCGGACATTGTGGCGCTGCAAGGGGGCAAACATAAGTCAGCACAAACCAAACACAACAACAATACAGAACATGGGAGTGAGGAGAGAACCAAGCGAGGCAATAGTCAAGAACCCTGAAATACAGCCCGAGGGGGCACTACTCAGATATTGCAGAGCAGGTAGCCGCACTACCAATTCAGCAATCCCATATCTTACCATATTTCGCCGGACAACCCCTATGCACATAGATTTCTTTCTTATAGGGTAGAACCTGATTAATCGCTCTGACCCATTCCTGGATAGTCGGAGGGACCACCTGAAGCCACCTCCGAGCTATAAGCAACCGGGCCATAAAGAGCGATTCTTGCAGAAGTACCTTATGGTATTTGTCTGAGTCTGGGTCGGAAAATAACCCAAGTAAACATTGCTTCGGGCATAGGGTGAGGGGGGAACCCATCTCGTCATGAATAAATTTAACGATCTGAAGCCAGAAATCCTGTACCACTGGGCAAGACCACATCAGGTGGAAAAATGTACTGGAAGGGTCACTGCATCTGGGGCAGAGAGGGCTATAATTGGGTTTGTACCTGGACAAACGGATGGGGGTCAGGTAAGAGCGATGCAGTACGTATAGATGGGTAAGACGGTCAGACAATCTAGTAGACACAGTTTTACATGCAGCAAGCGCGTCCTCCCATTCATCGTCCTCCAAGTCACCTACATCCCTGGACCATCTATCCTTCACTCTATATATTAAGTCCACAGCTGCCAGGCGAAGAAGGGAATCGTAAAATATGGAGATGTGTTTTCGGGAATCTTGTCCTTGTATAGTACGAAGAATGTCTAAGGCGGCGTACACACGAGGGGATATGTCCGCTGAAAACGGTCCGATGGACCGTTTCAGCAGACATCTCCGCTCGTGTGTATGGGCTAGCGGACAGATTTCTCCACCCGACAGATTTCAAAGCAAGCTTTGAAATCTATCCGGTGGGAATCTGTCCGCCCGACATGTCTGCTGGTTAGTACACTTACCAGCAGACATGTCGGCCCCCACCGCCGCCGCGCCGCTGCCGAATGGATTCGGTGCATGCGCGGAAGTGTTTTACTTCCTGGTGCGGTGACGTGGCGGTGACGCGGCGGCGTCAACGTCACCGCCACGTCACCGCGCCGTCCGGCGGCGGGGAATTTGATCCGATGGTGTGTACACGCCATCGGATCAAACTCCCGATCGGACATATCCGATGGAAATGGTCCGCGGACCGTTTTTATCGGATATGTCCGATCGTGTGTACGCCGCCTAAGTGTTCTAAGGTAGGGGGAGCGTCCCGAAATTGCGTCTGGAGGGCATGTCGGAGTTGGAGGTAGCGGAAGTGCATGGAATTGGGAAGAGCAAACTTGTCTTTAAATTGTTGGAACGATTTCACAATAGCACCAACATATGCGTCTGATAAATACTTGACCCCGTAGCCCAGCCAAAGAGTGTGATCAAGTACAGTGAAGAGTTCATGTAGTCGAGGGTTGTCCCATAGGGGTGTATAGGAGTGAGTGTTAGGGAACTTCAGCCTGCGCCCCACCACCTCCCAGACCCTGCATAGCCGTACAAGAGGCTCCTACGGTCGCCCACCGCCCCCCAGTGGCGCGGTCTCTAAGGAGAATTTGGAATGGGTGTGAAAACCCTGGGAAATGTGGGGAGCAGAGTAATGCCAAGCAGCGGTCTTTGTCACGCTTGTCTAAATAAAAAAAATGAGAAAGTTGGGCAGCCAAGTAATACAGGTTAAAGTCAGGTAGCGCCGTGCCCCCTAGGGTGGTGGGACACTTTAGCGCCTGCCAGGATAACTTGTGCCGAGCATTGCCCCAAACAAAGGAATTCAGGATAGCTTTGATGGCCTTGAACAGTCTAAGGGGTAGGTACACTGGGGAATGCCAGAAAAAATAGAGGAATTGGGGTAAAAGCACCATTTTAATCAAGTTTACCCTACCCATCACACCCAGTGGCAGCCGGGCCCACGTCTGAGTCTTAGCCTTCACACAGCATTTTTTCAGCTCTGATGCCGCGTACACACGATCATTTTTTGTAATGAAAAAAAACAACGTTTTCAAAAACTTCATTTACAATCACCGTGTGTGGGCAAAAAGTCGTTTTATGTCTTCAAAAAAACGACCAAAAAAAATTCGAACATGCTTGAATTTTTTGTGTCGTTTTTCAAAACGTTGTTTTTTGTGTCATAAAAAGTGATGGTGTGTGGGCAAAACAATGTTTTTAAAGCCGCGCATGCTCAGAGGCAAGTTATGAGATGGAGCTTCAATGGAACAGAGTGCCGTCGAACGTGGTGTACGTCACCACGCTTTGCTAGAGCATTTTGGAAAAATGATGGTGTGTATGCAACGTCGTTTTAGAAAATGAAGTTTGAAAAACTTTGTTTTGTTTCATCACTTGAAACGTCGTTTTTTTTCATCACAAAAAGTGATCGTGTGTACGCGGCATAATGCCGCGTACACACAACGTTTTTTCGTGATGGTAAAAATGACATTGTTTTTTCTAGACCAGGGGTGTCTAACTGGCGGCCCTCCAGCTGTTCCGAAACTACAAGTCCCATCATGCCTCTGCCTGCGGGAGTCATGCTTGTAACTGTTAGCCTTGCAATGCCTCATGGGACTTGTAGTTTTGCAACAGCTGGAGGGCCACCAGTTTGACACCCCTGTTCTAGACCATTAAAAACGGTCGTGTGTACGCGGTATTAGGGTTTGTTTACACAAGCATTGTCCTCTAAAGGGTAATTTGCTGAAGACTGTTTTTCAGCTGCGATATTTCGCCTCCTCACCGCATGCTTTAACCCCTAAAAGCCTGTACCACCCTGCTGCAACTGTGTCCATTACACATAGTTACAGTGCAACCCCATTTGAATGGGTCACCTTCAGCAGGCAGTACTGCCCACCATTAGCTGCAGCATGTGTATACCCTTGTATGGCCATACAAAAGAGACAGTCACTTGTGTGACGTAACAGATGTCAGATAAAATGGTGGTGTAAAAGATATATACGGTATCCCAAAGCTAGGTGGATGCTGCCTTCCTCAGATGGGGTAATCGGAAAGGAACTACAAGAAAAACAGAAATGGAAGGCACGCACACCTAGTTCATTATCAGAGATAATTTAATAATAATTTATTAATTTAGCATAGCTCTGAGGAAGGGGGTGCACCCCCAAACTGTGTTAGCTGTACCCTGTGTTCTGTGCATGTCCATGCACTGTGTTTATGGTCTCTTGTCAGTTGCATTTTGTGAGTACCCACTTTTATACATTTTTTTTTAATTATTATTAAATTATCTCTGGTAATGCACTAGGTGTGCGTGCCTTCCATTTCTGTAGATCCTTATATGGCTGCCTTTGCAGCTTGTTGGGGGGGGGGGGGGTTGGTTAAGCTATGTTTTTGTTGTTTTTTTTATCACCCCCAACTGCCAATGTATATTTAAGGCAATCCAAAGATGAGTGTGTTTTTTCATTCAGCCAGTTGAATGTAAAAAACTGACTTGATTCCCCCTTCCACATGCACGATTTAGACGAGGGGAGACTCCCCTGTTTCCCCAGAATAGAATACACTGATCAATGTTGCTGGCTGTAGCCTTCAGCACTGATCTAATTGGAAAAATCCTCCAGGGTGGTTGTACGTAAATCAATCAGTGGATCGACTTCTGTAAAACCTGTACAGAAGTCAATCGGTAGACCAACTTCTGTCCAACCTTACTACCCATACATAGATCAAAATTTGACTGGTTTAGCAGGGACTGGCTAGATTTCGATCCATGTATGGCTGGCTTAAAGGGGTTGTAAACCCTTGTGTTTTTTTTTTACCCTTATGCATCCTATGCATTAAGGTGAAAAAACTTCTCACAGTGACCGACCCCCCAGCCCCCCGTTTTACTCACCTGACCCCTTTCATTCCCTCGGCAAAGACGCGCTACCTCTCTGCCCAGGGTTCTCGGCTCTTGATTGGATAGATTGATAGCAGCGCAGCCATTGGCTCCCGCTGCTCTCAATCAAATGCAATGACTGATGCGGGGACGAGTCCTACATTCGATGTCCATGGACGCCAAATGCTGGACTCGGGAGCGCACCCACAAGGTATCCCCCCCGGAGAGCGCTTCTGCTAGGGGGTTATACAATGTGGGGAGGAGCTTTTAGGGCCACTCTGTGCAAAACTAACTGCACAGTGGGGGGAATTATGATATGTTTTTTTTTTTAAATCCTTACAAAAAAGGAGCCTTACAATCACTTTAAGCCTCATCCTAAAGATACAAGCATGTACATTTTATGAAGCCAGAAAAATATTGCTTTTCCTAAAGGTTTTTTATTGTATATAGATATGTAGCTAGTGTAATTGTACTGTCCCCCCTCTACATTGTAAAGCACTGCACAAACTGTTGGTGATATATATATATATATATATATATATATATATATATATATATATACATATACACAGGGCTCAAAATTTCAAGTCCTGAGCTACTAGCCAGGCCCCAAGGCGTACTCGCCACCAGTTGCCCCGCCCAACCCTACCATGTCCCGCCCCCTAATCCCGCCCCTAGACACGCCCTCATAAATGATCTCATGAAATGACACTTAAAATGTCTTATGCAGAATTAAATAATAAAAATAGATATTAACAACAACTTTATCCGTGCCCAAAAATGCAGCCTGCCCATGTCTACCAATGGAGCATGTGTACCCAGTGCAGCAAAATGTCCCCACATTGCAGCCAGATGTCCCATGTCCCCACATTGCAGCCAGATGTCCCCACATTGCAGCCAGATGTCCCATGTCCCCACATTGCAGCCAAATGTCCCATGTCCCCACATTGCAGCCAGATGTCCCCACATTGCAGCCAAATGTGGGGAGGGGGCAGAATTGGGGGCATAGGGGGTGATTGGGGGGGGTTATTTAACGTCTAAATCTGCAATTAACCCCCCCCCCCCCAATCCAGCACATGTTCCTTCAATCCTCCTCCCAGCAAATTCCCAGTGCCTCCAGAACACACATGACACATCTGTCTTAACATACCGTTTTACTGCGGGCACTCCTTGGATGTGTGGGAGCCTAGGAGGTGGAGAGGGGCGGTCCGAGGCGAAAAGGGGCGGATCCGGGCGGCACGTCTAGGTATATTTCAACTGTACTACTGGCCTATGGGAGGTGGATAGGGGCGGTCCCGGGCGGCGCGCGCTCTTGTCCAATCTGCTGCTAGCCTGTGCTACCTGTAAAGGGACGGCACGGCAGCTTAGTTGAATTACTGGCCGCAATGTGTGTGTCTGAGCGGCACTCGCACTGCACATAAATCTCCTCGCCAAATGCGAGGAGGCGAGCACAAATTTTGAGCTATATATATATATATATATATATATATATATATATATATATATATATATATATATTCCTGTATAATAATAATTGTTCAACCAATAGGAGAAAAAAAATAGAAAACCTCCATATCTTATACACAATCCTATACACACAGTTGATCCACAGGAAGGCAAAAAAAAACTATAAAGCATGATCCAGTTTATTTGATCTTGAACTAAAAATATAGGAAAAAGTAGTTGCAGCGCTAAAAAAGAAAAAAGAAAAAGGTTCATATACACCATGTTAGGATAAATTGTACATACCGTGTATAGTCGAGTATAAGCCAACCCGAGTATAAGCCGAGGTGCCTAATTTTACCACAAAAAAATGGGAAATCGTATTGACTATAGTATAAGCCTAGGATGAGAATGCAGCAGCTACTGTAAGCAGAAAAGAGGGTCAACAATGCCCATTTGCACGCCTTACTGTGCCCATTGCAACCTCACTGTGCCAACCTCACTGTGCCCGAGTCAGTGTACCTGAAATTGACAGGCTGCGGGCATCCATTCATTGTTTAAAAGTTGCGGTCTCCTCCTGGTCCCTTCCGTGATAGGCGTTTCTCAGCAGACACAGTTCCGCCTATAAATGAATTAATGAAAAACTTATATAGCGCAGCACATGCGAACTTAATCGCCTCTGGGCGCTTGTTGTTCCTGTCTCCTTTGGTATCAAAAGAGATGAGTCTTGATCTTTCTCCTGAACGCTAAGTGGTTCTCCTCCAACCGAATGCTGGTTGGTAAAGCGTTCCATAGTCTGGGACCTTGGACTGCAAATCTCCTTTCTCCTTTGGACTTGTACTTGGCTTTCGGTATCTGGAGTAGATTTTGATTGGTGGATCGCAGAACGCGATTGGGATTATGAGCTTTTATTTTTTCGCATAGATAATGGGGCGCACTCCCATGGATACATCTATGCGTAAGACAGAGAGCTTTAAAAGTGATTCTGTCTTTTATTGGTAACCACTGAAGGGATCTCAGCGAAGGTGAGATGGATTCCCAAGGTTTTTTTCCCGTCACAAGTCTAGCGGCCGTATTTTGAACGACTTGTAGACTAGCGATTTGGTACTTAGGGAGTCCGAGGTAAAGGGCATTTGCATAGTCCAATCTTGAGTTTACAATTGCTCCCACCACGACCGCTATGTCTTCCTTGGGAATAAAAGGAGTAAGTCTGCGTAGTAGGTGCAGCAGATGATGGGAACTGCTGACTACTGACCCTATTTGTGCGTCCATTGTCATGTAGGAGTCAAAGATGACCCCAAGACTTTTGACTTTGTCGCTAGGGGTGATGATTTTGCCCAGAATGGGCGGGGGGGTCCAGGTTGTTGCAGGTTGAATCATACACTTGGCGTGAAACAGGAGAAGTTCTGTTTTCGCTCCGTTGAGTTTAAGATAACTTTGTCATCCAGTCCTCTATCAAAGAGAGGCATGTCTCTAGACTGAGGTGGTGATCCTTTTTTTTGCAAATGCGAAAATATAGTTGCGTGTCGTCTGCATATGAGTGGTAAAGCAGTTTTTGGCTGCTGATGATTTCAAAAAGAGGACGAAGATAGATGTTGAATAACACCGGTGACAGGGGGGATCCTTGAGGGACTCCGCAAGATAATGTGCGTTTCTCAGAAGTGAAAGGTCCTAACTTCACTATTTGCGATCGGTTTTCCAAAAAAGAGGAGAACCAAGATAAATCGCCTTCTGCGACTCTGGCTACTTCAGCTAGCCGAGTCAATAAAAGTTTGTGGTCTACTGCGTCGAAGGCTGCGCTTAGGTCCAACAGAACCAGAAGACAAGATTCTCTTTCGTCTGCGGCCTCGAGAGCGTCGTCCCATATTTTGAGCAATGCGGTTTCCGTCCCGTGTCCAGGCCGGAATCCCGATTGAAATGGATCAAGTAGGTTGTGGGTATCTAGAGGCTGTTGCAGCTGTTGTACCACTACTTTTTCCATGACCTTTGAGAGTACATTTAGGCCTGTTATTGGATGACGGTGAAGTGGATCCTTGGGGTCCAGATTGGGTTTCTTCAGAATGGGTCGAATTATACCCTCCTTCAATTGGGAGGGCACTGTGCCTTCCCTGAAAGATTGGTTGATAAGCTGCGTGATAGAAGGTGCCAGGATGTCGGACATTCTCTCATCCTCGGACTCAGTTTCCCAGCAGATACTGTGTTCAGTGTTCCACAATCACAGACGTCTTCTTGTCCGAGGATGAAAAGACGTCCGTGATTGGTGGAACACTGAACACAGTGTCTGGGCTCAGGGACCAATAGGAGATTGCGACTTGTAAACAATGGACGCCCGCAGCCTGTCAATTTTAAGTACACTGACTCGAGTATAAGCAGAGGGAGGTATTTTCAGCATTAAAAAAGGGCTGAAAAACTTGTCTTATACTCAAGTATATACCGTATATGCCAGATAGAAAGGACACAGACACCAGCTTCAGAGGTGGTGATGTATCAGCACTTGATACACCCAGGTGTAATAAGCAAACTGCTTACCAGAAAGCTAGGACCTTCAGAAACACTCTCATAGATGTAACAAGTGATATAAACAATCACCATATAGCCGGCACCAGCAAAGATGAAGTAGAAATAACCTCCTAAGAATAGAGAAGTGTCCATTACGTAATATTGTTTAAAAACAGGTAATTTGTTGATACATAATACATTTGCATGTAAATAAAAGTACAAGTGATTGTTTCCAATCAAAAAGATGCCCACGGCATCAAGCGTGCTGTCATTGTAGGTCCCACCTTATGCGTTTCATCACAATTAACGTCATCAGAGGCGTGACTGTAGGAAGGCAGCACGCTATCAAACATTAGGGAAACCAGAAACGAGCCTGCATTCCAAAAGCCGGATGCAGCTGGAGCACTAGTGTTAACCAGCAGGAATCTCACAATGGAACACAAACCACCTGAACCAAAACTTACTTTATCAATAAATGGATTACAAAAACCAATTAAAATGTTTTAAACACCCGATCCAATTTGTTCCAATAGGGGAAAAAATCCTTCATGATCCCCTAGGAAACAGTTTGATATTCTCTGGATCAACTACCCCTGGTGGTTTAGATCTTTTCTACATTTTCTTCTACATCTCCATTTGCTTTAAAGGCTAACTCCACTTTTAAGACTGTTACACACATATTTAGGGTTCTTCTCCCCTGCAGCAGCCATCTGATTTAAAATCAGTGCAGCTGTGGGGGGATTTGTGGCAAACAGATCTGTAGTTCTTAATGAAAAACAAGTGTAGTGATCACCGAACTTGTAGTCCATTGACACTTCTTTCAGCTCTCTAACTAAGCCCTCATTCACACTGAGGGTGGGTTTGAAATCTGAACTTGCACGATTTTAAACCCACAGTTCCGTGCGAGTTCGGGGGCGATTTGACAGATCTCTGTGCAGGTTCATGCACAGATGTCTATTGAAATCGCCCCCGAAGTCGCCAATAGTGCAGGAACTACTTTTGGGAATCGGTGCGTTGCCGGCAATAGGCTTTGATCTGGCATGTGATTTGACATATCAAATTGGCTTGGTGTGAAGGGGGGCTAAAAGAAAGAGCTGGAGGAATAGTCTGTGCATTGAACTCCGCAGTCCACTGATTGTGGTTGCAATGCTTTGTAGGCTCATTTGTAAAAAAAAAAAAAAAAGTTTTTTCTTTCTGCAAATACATGTGCAGCTATTTATTTATTAATATATTTTGTTAAAGGTGGACTTTAACAAAGTACAATTTTAGGCTTCATCAAACTGGCCCAAACAGACTATTTTGTAACATACGGTAAAACCTTGGATTGCGAGCATAATTCCTTTCAGAAGCATGCTTGTAATCCAAAGTACTTGTATATCAAAGCAAATTTTTCCATAAGAAATCATGGAAACTCGAATGATTCGTTCCACAACCATTTATTCATAAGTCCTTCAGTCTATAGTTCATATAAAAAGATTATAGCAATGTGATAGGTTGTGTAACCATAAAACGTCCATCCACAAGGGGGTTAGAAGCAAAAGCCAGCAGGAACTACAGAGTATAAAAGAGAAGAGAGGCGCCTCTAAGTGTAGCAATATGGTTACATTTAATGAAGGTACAACATTTAGAAACTCACATGGTTGATGGTTAAAAGCAGGGCCGGCCCAACTATGGGACCCAGTGGTCCCAAGGTACCAGGCGGCACTTTTCAAGGGAGCGGCAAATTGCCGCCCGCCTGCTCCGCTTCCCGCTCCACTGTTGTCTGGGAAACAAATTGCCGCCCGCCCGTTTTTCTCTCTCCAGCCGTCTCAAACGATAGACACGAAGGCGGCGACCGCCGCAAGCACCCAAATCCCCCCCCCCCAGCAGACAGACGGGGACCGAATATCACACAAGCACTGTTCCGGGACTCCTTTGTATCAGCCTGTCCCTCCGCGCTGTGTGTCTGTGTGTGCAGGCGGGGCTCAACGCAGATGGGATCATTGAGAGAAGCAGCTGACCTCCCGGCTCTTTCCAAGCAATGACTCAATGGAGCGGGTGGATGGCACTGGCATGGTCCCTGAGCAGAGCCCTGATTATGGTCGATGAAGCCACAAACAGCAGAGGTAAGGGAGGAGGACGGATCCTCACTGAACTACATTGAGCTGTGTGTGGGGGGGGGGGTCAGTGTGTGTGTGTGTGTGTGAGTAGTCCAGGAAGTAGTAGTCAGTTGGGTCAGTGTATGTGTGAGACAAGGGGGGTCAGTTCATGTGTCAGGTAGGGGGGGTCAATGTATGTGTCAGACAAGGGGGGGGGGGGGTCAGTGTATGTGTCAGGTAAGTGGGTCAGTGTATGTGTCAGACAAGGGGGGTCAGTGTATGTGTCAGACAAGGGGGGTCAGTGTATGTGTCAGACAAGGGGGGTCAGTGTATGTGTCAGACAAGGGGGGTCAGTGTATGTGTCAGACAAGGGGGGTCAGTGTATGTCAAGTAAGAGGGTCAATGTATGTGTCAGACAAGGGGGGTCAGTGTATGTGTCAGGTAAGTGGGTCAGTGTATGTGTCAGACAAGGGGGGTCAGTGTATGTGTCAGACAAGGGGGGTCAGTGTATGTCAAGTAAGAGGGTCAATGTATGTGTCAGACAAGGGGGGTCAGTATATGTGTCAGGTAAGGAGGTCAGTGTATGTGTCAAGTCAGTGTAGGGGACAGGTAGGTCACTGTAGGGGTCAGGTAGATCACATGTGTTGCAAGGGCAGAGTAAAGTGAAGTCAGGGGCGCAGCCGGGGGTGGGGGGCAAAATTTGGTTTCGCTTGGGGTGTTAAAGATCCTTGCACCCCACATCCCCCCAGGAAACGGACGGGGAAGATGGCGATCGCCGCAAGCACCCCCCCAGGAAACAGATGGAAAGATCAAAGCAGGTGAAAAAGGAGACAGACTGGCATGGAAGGTACCGTTCTGGCCAAAACATACACATACCCATCTGCAGACAGAGACTGGGACTGGGGTGTGGGTATAGGAGGCATGGGATATAGAGAGGGCAGAGAGGATCCTCTCTCCTCTCCCCTCTCTCTCTCCCCCTCCCCTCTCTCTCTCCCTCCTCTCTCCCCCCCCCTCTCTCTCCCCCCCCCCCCCTCTCTCCCCCCCCCTATCTCTCTCCCCCCCCCTCTCTCTCCCCCCCCCCCCTCTCTCCCCCCCCCCCCCCCCCCTCTCTCTCTCCCCCCCCTCTCTCTCCCTCCCCCTCTTCTCTCTCTCCCCCTCCCCTCTCTCTCCCCTCCCCCCCCTCTCCTCTCTCTCTCCCCTCTCCTCTCTCTCCTCTCCTCCCCTCTCTCTCTCTCTCCCCTCCCCTCTCTCTCTCCTCCCCCCCTCTCTCTCTCTCTCCCTCCCCTCCTCTCTCTCTCTCTCTCCTCTCCCCTCTTCTCCCCCCCTCTCTCTCCCTCCCCTCTCTCTCCCTCCCCTCTCTCTCCCTCCCCTCTCTCTCTCCCTCCCCTCTCTCTCTCCCTCCCCCTCTCTCTCTCCCTCCCCTCTCTCTCTCCCTCCTCCCCTCTCTCTCTCCCTCCCCCCTCTCTCTCTCCCTCCCTCCCCCCTCTCTATCTCCCTCCCCCCTCTCTATCTCTCTCTCTCTCTCTCTCTCTCTCTCTCTCCTCCCCCTCTCTCGCTCTCTCTGTTCGTCCCCTCTCAACCCCCCCTCTCTAAGCCCTCCCTCTTTTTTTTATAACATGCAGCAGTGATCCATTACCCGCACGCGCCAGGCCCAGGTGAATTGGGCGGGCAGGACAGTCGGCAGGTGATCAGGCTTGCCGGCCAATGAGCGGGTGGGGGAGCAGAGAGATGAGATAATCTCTCACTGCCAGCCCTCCATTACTGCAGTTCCGCCCCCACTGTGCGGGCAACAGAGAGATTAAATTATCTCTCTGCTGCCTGTCTTTATTTAGGAATAGGCAATCCGCTAGGTGTGGCAGGTGATATCATAGCAAGTGACAAACCACAATGTGTGGCAGGTGACGTGGAAAGTTACAATAAACTACGCGTGGCAGTTTTTTTTTATGGGGGGCAGCATTTGATTCTTGGTACCAGGCAGCACAATGTCTTGGGCCGGCACTGGTTAAAAGAGGCACATCTAAGTATGCAGGCATCCGGGGTAAAGCGATCCACATAGACCAAAGTCCTCACTGCTGGCTCTCACCGATATTAGTCTGCAATCGTGGCTGGGAAGACTACCCTGCAGTAAAGCGAACTGAAAATGAGGCTTGAAGCGCTCGTGGAAGGGATGACATCAATGGTGGTGAGGAGGGTGGTCTTTGTGGCAGCTTTACTCAGATGCCTGCATACTTAGATGTGCCTCTTTTAATCATCAACCATGTGAGTTTCTAAATGATGTACCTTCATTAAATGTAACCATATTGCTACACTTAGAGGCGCCTCTCTTCTATTTTATACTCAGTTGTGACATGATACGTCTCTTATATCAAGACATCGCTTGTATATCAAGTCAAAATGTATTAAAAAATGTTGCTTGTCTTGCAAAACGCTCTCAAACCAAGGTTTTACTGTATTGTAGTAACATTAGCTACATATAGTGACGAGTGTTGTGTTCAAGCAGCAGTACGGGAGACTTGAGGTCTGATCCTGGAAATAAAAAGATTTGGCCTGAATGCTTCTTGGGCTGGAGGAGAAAACGACTCCTGTCATAATAGTTTGTATATTAGTTTTTTCAAATTCCTATTTTTGTGCATTTAAAGAAACTGTATTTTACAAACTGCTGTTGTATTGGAACGAGCGGCATAAAAATATGTACCATGCGTTATGTAGCAGCACTGAGTGTGATGTAGCAAACTCGTAGATACATTTTGCTAGGAATGTTTGGTTTGTAAACTCTGCAAGCAATTTACTTCTTTACTGTCTAAAGATTCTATTATTATACTAGTACATGCTGTACTTCCTCTATTTCATCAGCCTATAGAAACCGCTGTGTATATTACTGATATGTAAACACATACTGACTGTGAACGGCAGAAATGTACTGGGACTGGGATAAAAGAGTTAACTGCTTGTGCCCTATGGAGGGGTCATTTTGTATCCTTAACCTAGAACCTGTATACAGCTCATTGTTATCTGCTCTTCATTAGAAATATATTTTCTTTCTTGTTGGCAAAACCAAATGGACATTTCATTTTTTTTTTTTATCAGATTCACATAACGCATATACAGTAGCTCTTAGGCCAGCCACAGAGGAGCTGGCCGAGATTCGAACCATTAATTAATTGGCAGGCTGAATGTACCAAGCTGAACGATTGATCAACTTTGGTACAACCAGCCTGCCGCATTCGCTTGCAATTATTGCAAGCGACTGCTTGAGCTGCTAGCAATACTCACGTCTTCTTCCATAGGGGGCGGCTTTCCCCACCTGCCCCCATCGGGTATGGTGGGGATAAGGGTTGGGGAAAGGTAGGGTTCAGGATCACCTCCTGAATGCTTGCCAACTGCTGCTATAGAGCCCTCTGAAAAGGGATGCACTGCGGATTGCTTTTCAGAACCTTACCACCAGTGTGAAAGAAGCCTGAAGCCCTGTACACACGGCCGGGAATCCCGTCAGGAAAAAAAAACGTTGGTTTTCCTGATAGGATTCCTGGCAAGCTTGCCTTGCAAAGTCATGTTTACAGATAGCCACTCAAAAGAACCGCCGTTCTTTTGAATGGCAAGAACGCAGTGACATCATCGACTACGACAAGCCAGTGACGCATCACATTCGCTGCCGTCTTGCTACACCTCACACTAACCTTGTATGCTACCGCGCATTCGTGTTATCGACCATGCATGGTTTTTCACCGCATACAGACTGGTTTTCTTGGCAGGTAACACTCTGATGGGAAACGGGGTTCTCTATTTTCCCATCGGCATTCCCGTCTGTTTTCCTGATGGGAAAACTGCTAGAGAGCATACACACGGCCGGGTTTCCCGGCCAAAAGCTCTCCTGGCAGGGAAAACCTGTCGTGTGTATGAGGACTCGTACACACAACAAGTTTCCTCGGCAGAATCCAGCAAGAAACTTGTTGGGAGATGCGTTTTGCCGAAGAAACCAGTCGTGTGTACATTTTTCGACCGAGAAACTCGACGAGCCAAAAAGAGAGCATGTTCTCTTTTTCCTCGACGGGAATGGAGAAAATTGGCTCGTTGAGTTCCTCGACAACCGAACAAGGAACTCGACGAGGAAAACTACAGTTTCGCCCAACGAGTTCCTCGGTCGTGTGTACGTGGCCTGAGGCTTAAGCTGCATTTGCACAGGCATTTTCCCCAGTGCATAGCTCAGTGACAGGTAAAATCCGCAGCTAAAAGCACCATTCTATCCGTCCGTGTGAAAGGGGCCGTACACTGCAATGACAGGCTGTCGCCTGCTGCAGCTATTAATGCCTGCTCACAAAGCCAACAATTACCTGCAGTGATTGCTAGCTGTGTGAATAGCCACAAAAAACTGCTGCAACTGACAGCCTGTCATTGCAGTCTAGCTCCAATGTTTATCAGATAACTATTATGAACAAATGTGCGCATTATAAGTCCCAACTTTCC
This sequence comes from Rana kukunoris, assembly GCA_029574335.1. Classification (NCBI taxonomy): domain Eukaryota; kingdom Metazoa; phylum Chordata; class Amphibia; order Anura; family Ranidae; genus Rana; species Rana kukunoris. The sequence goes on along the minus strand of CM056056.1, from coordinate 103,704,300 downwards.
CAATCTGCATACTTATTCCAGGTGATGCCTAAGATATTGAAGAGACCCTGTCGCCAACTTCAAAACTGCAGACAAGAACAGAGATATCAAAAAATTTGGTGTTTTTGTCTTCCAGAAATATATATAATTTTATTATTTTGCAGTTTGCCTTTGTGAACGTATAAGGAACTTTGAGAAGAGTCAATTCGCTAGTACAGCCCCCTCTCTAGCAAGTTCAAAGGCAGGCAGTAAGCCCCATTTAAAGCAATGGCAGCCTGATAGCATCCTCAGCTATTCAACGCCGTTAGCATGCAAATGCAATCACTCATGCAGCGATTACTTGAGGATGATCGGCTCTGGATGCAGAGAGTTTGCATGTAATCGCTGCATGAGCAATTACATGCAGATGATTGCAGGTGGTGTCAATCCTCCTGATGCTTTAAGGGGAGAGGGGGGTCCAGCTTGCATCTATTCACATGGATTGCCACTGAATCTCCTGAGGATAATCACAAATCGCCCCATTTAGTGTGAAAGGGGTCTAAATCAGCTGTCATTCCCTCTTTCTCTCTGCCTTCTCTCATCTCAGCAGCTAATGCACACAATCCTGCACTGAATAACAACTTTAGCTGGTATGTTATGTATAGTGAAGTTGCAGGGGAAGTCCCTTCAGTTCTTCTCTTTCCAGCAGTTGTTATTGTTCTGTCCTTTAGTCTCTTGCTCAATACCTGAACACTGGCAGCTCCAAGTAAACAGGGAAGATGTTGGGAGTGTTGTTTCTGAGATCCTTCTAAGAATACCATAGCTGGGGTGGGGACTCTATGGGATCTGGCATGCAGCCTGATATCATGAGCTTTCCTAGTATTCTCTGTTTACAAGGTACAGCTAATCGTTTTGTTGTCTGTATGACAGAAACGGATAAATTGATTGACATCATGATTGTATGATCAGAGAACACTGAACAGAACAATCAGGCTACGGCAATCATCTACATTAAAGATGAACTCCAGCAAAAATAGAGACAGATAGACAGACCGATAGATAAATACAGTAAATAGATAGTAAAGCTGGCCATACATCATTCATATTTTAGCCAAATCCTGATTTATCATCTGAAATTCACTCCATGGGTGACCTTTAAGGTTTTTTTTTGGGGGGGGGGGACAAATAGCCACTGCCCCCCCGCTGTTTGTCAGTCAGTCCGGCACTTGCCCCATCGTAGCAGGTGGTAGTCAGCATGGTGCAGCGGCTTGGCTCCGAGTACTCTTCTCCTCCATTGTGGCTTCCAGCTACTCCTCCTAGGCGTCCAATAGGATCACCTGTCCTTTCAGCCAATCGAGTGACTGGTGTCAAAACCCACTTCCTGATTGGCCAGGAGGAGGATCAGTGTTACAACAGCAAATATTGATTCACTGTTGTAACACACCTGAGTGGGCTCGGAGCGCACTATCTGCGACCCTAACCCGCCCGATATTGAAGTCCATTGGGATCCCTGTGCGGGTGTCCTGAAACGGACGGGATGCATGGATGGATGGGCCGCCCCTGGGTGGATTGCTTTTTAGAGTGCGTTTGATAGGCATGTTGCCTCTTCACCTCCCATTTTACTTCTAAAAAGATTGGACCACTGAGCCGCGGCCCCATACACCTTAATGGGTCGCGTTTGGTGGCAGTACCACCCACAAAATGTGACATGCAGTCTATATTTTGCCATGGCAGTGAAGGTAAACATTGCGTCTATGGCATGTATACAGCCTTGAGAGACTGAATGCCCTTCTTTAGGTGGGTGGTTGGAGGAGACGGTAAAACTGCAGCTCAACCACCTGCTTTTACTACCCACCCCCTGATCGCCTGTATGGACAAACTTTTACAAAAACTTTAGCAGGTAATGGTGACCCATAGGAAACCATGTTACATGGACTGTAGTGTGTTTCTGCTACTTAAAGCGGTTGTATACCCATTTTTTTTTTTTTTTACACCTGAAAAGGAAAAGCCATAATGAGCTGGTATGCACCGCACCTGTCTCTCCTGGGGGGCACTGTAGTGCTGGGGGCCTGCACTGCCTCTAAACAGCCCTGTGACCAAGGGCCCTAAATGGCATCATTCAGAATGGGTGGTTATCTGCGTTTAGGTTCATTCAGTTTAGCTGCATATAAAGAAAAAATAATTTTGTGTGCATCCAGGAGCAGATCAAATACTCTGGGGCAGATTCTTTTACATTGCGGCGTAGCGTCGCGTAAGCTATTTACACTACGCCGCCGCAAGTTACAAGAGCAAGTGACGTGCACTCGATCCGTAATTTGCCGGGGCGTAGTGTAAATGGCCCGGCGTATCCCCGCGTAAATCAAAGGGGGCGGCTTGTATTTAAATGAAACGCGCCACCGTGCTGAACGAACTGCGCATGCGCCGGCCCTAAACGTAGGCCACTGCGCACGCATGCTCCGTAGTACGCCGCAAATACATTGGTTGCAACGTGAACGTAATTAACGCACAGCCATATTCGCGACGAGTTACGTAAATGATGGAAAAACCCGACGCCATACTTAACATGGCATACGGTGGACCGACGTAAGGTTACCCCTCATATAGCAGGGGTAACCTTACGCTTACGGAAACGACGTAAACTACGGCGAAGCGGCACAAAAACGTTCGGGAATCGGCGCATCATGCTCATTTGCATATTCGGCACAGAAATTGACGGAAACGCCACCTAGCGGCCGGCGTAACATTGCATCTAAGATCCGACGGTGTAAGATTATTACGCCAGTCGGATCCTAGCGTAATTCTGGCGTATCTTGTTTTCTGGATAGAAAACAATGATACGCCGGCGGGAAATTCGAATTCTTTTGAGAATCTGGCCCTCTGAATACTCCAAAAGCATGTAAACGCAAGTGCATTTATATGTAGGAGAACTAGATCTGAGAGATATAAAGTTAGTTTATACATCTGGGATAATTTCTCCTGAGAATAAAAAATTTAAACACAGGAGCACATTTACACTGTTGCGTTTCAACACACTCACTCTGATGCACTAAAGTGTGTGTATTATGTTCCCCATAATTAGGCTCCATTCACACCTAGGCGTTTTAACGCCGACGCTATTGCAGCCTAAAATACGCTGGAGGGGTGATTTAACATTGTTGTCTATGGAGATGGTTTACATCTCCACGCCGAACGCCTGAAGCTCAAAACAAGTCCCAGACCCTTTTTTTTTAGGCAGCTTCGGCATTCGGCATAGACAACAATGACTTGTTAAAAAAAAAAAAAGATTAAAACGACGCGTTTTGTCACGGCACATCGCGGTACAAAACGCCGCAATTTGTCACGGCAAATCGCGGTACAAAACGCCGCGCTTAGGTGTGAATGCAGCTTAAAGATTGTATCTTTTCTTATCTCTTGTTGCAGTGTACTATGGTTGGCTTTAGTTGTGTCTCTAGCATAAAATAATCCACATATTATATAGAGGAACTATCTGCTGCACTCAGTGCATGCTTTTTGTAATGCATTCATACACTGTGAGAGGTTTCTCCCCATGTCCTGTGGCGTGAGTAGGAAAGGAAACCTTGCTATAACATGTCCATCTTTCTATGTTCCTTAGAAGGACTGCGGCCCTGGAACACAATGCCTGTGTTTTTCTGCAGCTTAGAACACACTGTTCCCGTATGACACAGTTCAGCTCATGCGTCAGCATGTCAATCACCGCCCACCCTACACTCCCACAGACCTGCCCTCTCCTTACGTTTGCAATACATTCTGCTGTAAACAGCAGCAGGCCAGTGCATCAGCCTAGTGTGGGAAATGGCCTATATTGTTAACTAAGCTGTTAATTAATCCAGCACAAGTAGGTGGAATTTAAAGTGCTTTTACATAAGTAATCATTAACACTATAAGCATATTATATTGGTTAGTGACACAGTTAGTGCAGGTTTTTTCTGCATTAGTCTTAGTGACAGAATACATTACAGTTGTAGAAATATCTTTGCTTTTCAGATTGGCTAAAGCCCCATACACACGATACGAAAATCGGAAGTAAAATTTCGTCCGACGAACAATCTGCCGATTTTCGGATCGTTATTATGGTGCTTTCGACAGCCGATCTTGATGTGCAGGCTATAAAATTGTAATTGTACACAACATCCAATTTGCATATTAGTACGGTTTTCGTACGAAAAAAAAACGTAAGAGTAAGACCACGCATGCTCAGAAATGAAATAATACACACAAAACTATTCAACACATTACGTCACTTTGAATTCTGTTGTACAAGAATTTTCGTATGGTGAGTAACTTCACTTTCGACATGAGACTAGCAAAAAACAGATGAATGACCGTCCGAAAATCTGATCGTGTGTACGAGGCTGCAGTATACAGATTCTATGCATCCAAATGGTGAGGCTGATACCAAGTCCAATTCAAATTGTTACTGTAGTTGCATTTAAAAATGTTTCAATGAATACATAACTGACACTATGGTGTGCACCCCAAAGCTAAAGCACACATTATACCTTTCTCTGCAGCCTCAGCTGCACTGGACAGTGAATGAATGAGAAGTTCTGTGCTGAGTGGCTTCCTGTTCATTCACAAACTGAACAATAGTGAACAGAGTCTACTATGCTTCAGTTATGAATGGAGACAGTGAGCGTGTGTGCTCTGTAGTCATTTATAAAAGGAAGGGGCCAGTAAATTACATACTGTATTTACTGGCCCTTTCCCCCACTCTACACCCTGAAAAATCCCCCGCAGCAGCTGTGGGAATGACAAGAGGAGGGAAGCCAGCAGCACTGCAGGGCAGGGGGGGGCCAACAAGGGGGGATCGGCACCACACTTAGTTATTAGGGTGTGCCCAGGCACACCTGGCACACCCCCTGCGCACGCCTATGATAACTAAATAAACCTGGCAGTAGCTACAGCTTTCCCTTTCAGTGACGCATCTCCTAGAGCTCATAATCATGCTCCCTTCATGATTTTACGTTTGGTGTCGCAGCTGCATCCAATCAGGTGTGTCCGTGTCACATGACCTTGCTCCTAAAGGACCTATGCAATGTTTGGCCATATGATGTGGATCTTCTCACTTGCTTACCTGGCCTCTACTGGTTTTCCTCTTCTGTCCTTTGCTGCTCGTGCCACTGCCCAGTCTTTGCAGTCTGTAGCTCCTACTCTAGGTTTGCTCCACCTGTCATTCCTGACCACTGGCTCTGCTCCAATAACAACACACCTGGCGCTCCTGGCCAATAGCACTACCCCTGCTGCACTTTGTTTGTTGCCTCGGTACCTTTCCTGGCTGTAAGGGCTCCCCATACGATAATTGGATCGTTGGTACAGAGCTTTCGACAATTCATCCGAAAATTTTCCTCGTACGATACCAGATCGGACGATTTTCGTTTGGTCAGTATAGTTGTCATCTAAAAATACAATAGAAATATATTACAACGGTAACATGACATCACTTCAGATTTTTTTTTTCTGTCGTACAAGGATTTTCGTGACTTTAGTAACCTATTCAATTTCTACTTGCGACTATTAAGCGAAAAAAGTCAAACGTCCGATTTTCAGATCGTGTGCACGGACCATTAGACTCTGCTCTTTAGCAACCCCAGTCATAGTCTGGGTACGGCCTGTCTCACACCATGCTTCGAAGGTTTGTGATTTTTTGTACAGGCTAGAGATACATCGTGATCCTTACTGATGCTCCTCTACCCAAAGAGGACCCATTCCAGTTGTTGGCCTGAAGCCTGGCAGTCTGGGCTCCCAAGTGTTGAACTAGATAATGACCTTTCTTTTTGCACAGTCTTTTGGTAGAATCTCTGCCTTTGGCTTCTCTGGCTTCTGCACCAAACCTGCCAATTATGTCTTCCACTTCCAAATAATCAAATGAATCAGCGCAAACACAATAATATGAATCAAGATAAACTAAAAGCACATAAAATCTAAATTGCAAGCTGAACACTGGTAGGTAATTCACTAGAACCCTATGCAGATATAAAATTGACAAATGAGTGCACCGCAACTAATAAGATACAGCAAATAACAAAACATCCAGAGGTGACAGGTTAAGTGAATAAGCCTTTAGACCATAAAAGTTCATAGGAGAGCCAAAGAGCCCAAAACAGTCCAAAGATATCCATGTGAATGAAAAGGGAACCAGGGTGAATCGCCTTACAGGTGATAAATTCCTCCGCCATCAGATTGCTCGCTTGCCTTAAATATTGGATATCTGAATAGACAGTCAAATGTGCTTGTCCCATTCAGGAAAATGTGTAAACGATGCAGTGGTGCTGTCTTGGCTCCTGATCCCAACACGGATACATAGACAGAAATAGAAAACAGATCTAAGAGCTCTCTGCTAGTCAAGTATAAACACTTTGGGCCAGATTCAGGTAGACTTAAATTTGTGCAGCGTAATCGAAATACTCTAAGCTGCCGTATTTTACCAGGCTCTACATCGAATTCTGGTAGATTTTTGCCCGTACGCTACGGCGGCGTAGTCTATTTCTCGCCGCGTAATCGAAATACGCGATTAGGGGGCGTGAAGCATTTAAATTAAGCGCGTCCCCGCGGCGATCGAACAGCGCATGCTCCGTTCAGAAATTTCCCGCCGTGCATTGCGCGAAATCACGTCGTTGCTTAATTTTTTGTTTGAGTAGCGTCGTTTAGGAACATTCCTATTCCCGGACGACTTACGTGAAAAATAATCAAAGACGTCGGAAAACGTAGAAATTCGACGCGGGAACGACGGCCATACTTAACATGGGCTGTCTAATATTAGAGCAGAAAAAAGCTGGTATAGTGTTACGGAAAAAAAAGATGACTAAAGATGCCGTAAGAGATTGCGATTGAAGATCGTAATTTCGGGGATCGCCGGCAAAAGCTCATTAGCATACCCCGACGCGGAAAACTACGGGAAGTCCACCCAGTGGTCGCAATTTTATTGCAGCGTAGATCCGAAGGCGTACAAACACGTAATCCAGTCGAATTGAAGCCCGCAGCCGTCTATTCATGGTTTGAGGTTTCAGACTAGCTAAAAAACGCGCGTAATTTGAAATTACTCCAGTCTAACACCAGTTAGACAGGAGTTACGGCTCTCTGAATCTGGCCCTTTATTGTTATCTTTTGACTGTTTTGGGCACTTTGGTTCTCTAGGAACTTTTATGATCTAAAGACTTATTCACTTAACCCGTCGTCTCTTGATGTTTTTTTATTTGCTGTATTTTATTGTTTGCGTTGTACTCATTTGTCTGTTTATATGTCTGCCACTTCCACCTACCACATCATGCCACCCCTATCACGCTATTCCAGTGACCACTTCCTGTTGGTCTTTAAATGCACACTTGATAGGCATAGCCAAACCTCCTCTGCTGCCACTGCTGTATTTTTTTTTATACCAGGACTCCACTATCATCACCTTGTGTTACATTACGGCACCCTCTCCTGGAACAACAGAGATTTAGGAATGACAGCAAAAATGATGAATGGTCTGGAAGGTCCTTACCTTCTAACCTGGACAATCTTATTTATCTCAGTACACAGGTGACATCCACTTTCATAAGAGGACATCTCAGAGTTCTCGTCTGCAAAGACCCATTCCTTCTTGCCACTCCATGGAATTCTCTCAGATCTGAGATTTATTCCCTGGGCTCTCTCCTAGTATACATGAATCTATGCAGTAGGGTAGAACCTGCCTCACCCCAGAGTAGTAAGTAGTAAGTTCTTAGAGACATGCTCAGGGGTTGTGTATCTAATGCAAGGAGAAGGATAATTTCCTTCCCAAATGTCATCATCGCCTGAGAAAACCTCAAAGTCCAGTTCCTTTTTTGGGTTGGATAGGGTACTAGATGATTTTATTTTTGTATTGACCTCAACCATGTCAGTACCTGTTACCCTCTGATACAGAGACAAACATCACAAGTGCCAAGCATAGCAGGCAACTGCTTGAGTCTCTCCTTAGCGTAAAACCTGGGTATTCCATTTAGTTCCATTTTGTCTGCTTTAAAGAGCTCAGCCATTGACAGCATCATCTTATCAGCCTGTCCCATCTTCTGACAGACTGCTCCATTCAAATTGTCAGACGGTCTCCCTGAGTTTTCAATCTCCATAGTTCATGGACTCTTATGGCTGTGGGCTCATTTTCCTTTTATTAACTTGAAAAGGGGGCTGTTGATTTCTTGGGGTGACTGTTCATTTTTGGCTGTATATCTAATGTCACACCTGTGAAGTATTTTCCTCTCCTTCTCGAAGCAGACAGCACTTGGCACTATTAAAGACTTTTTTCCCACTCATTGGTAAACTTTCAACCATCTCCGTAGGACCAAAATCTTTTCCAAATTAAACCTCAGGGGGTCCCATTAATCTCTAGGTTTTGAAGGGCCTTGTCTAAAGCTTTTGACATCACTCTGAACTTCTCATCTTCATCTGATCTTCAGCCAAATGATAAGAATAATTTAATCTTCTGCGTGTCAGTTCTCACTACTCCCTTGGGCAGAATTTGCTCTTAACAATCATCCTAATTCCAGTTCTTGGATAAGTCCTTGCTTCATAATTTTGGGGAGGCATCCTCTAAATTCTATCTCTTTTCTGATTACTTCGGAAGTACTGGCTGACACTCAAGTTCTTCACTCTCTGAGCCCCATTTGCTCTCAAGTCTCAAATTCAGTGATCCAGGCCAAAAACGAATTGCCAATTGTCATTGCTGAGCAGCTCCGGTCCTCAACCCCAATAACAAGAATTGGCATGCTACAAAAAAATCTCTGCCTCAAAGTCCCCCATCAAGCTCCCCCCTTGCTTTACCGGTCATTATGAAGTCTCAGCCAGAATCTAGTTATCTGCATATTATCGCTCCCTATCTTCATATTCTCAGTTCTAATACTGTTTGGGTATTGAAACTGCTGTTACTTAATCTATTCTCCAGACGTGTTCTGCCATCCTGCCCTCATATTGAAACCTCTGAAAAATTTGAGGTCTATACCATTCTGGGTTCTGAGCTCAAGAGCAACAAATTGTGATATTAAGTCAACTGGAAGGGCTTTGGCACAGAAGAAAGATCCTGGGTACTAACTTCTAATCTGCCCCACACCACATTCACACATTCCATTAATGCTTCCCCCTAAAAACCCAGTCCATGGGGGGTACTGTAGCAGCTACAAACCTTCCCCATTCCAGCAGTTTGTGTAATAGGACTTGAGGTCATGCTCACTGTGGGGTTTCTCCTGAATGCCGATACTGTTCCTGGTCCTCCTTTTTTTTGTTTCAAAACTCTGCTCCTCGCAACCAGGCACATCTTTCCTTGCTGCATTCACCACCTCCCATGTTTACTCACTAGTTTCTTGGCTATTTCCACTGGTATTTCTATTGCTTTTTCCTGCTACATCTCTTATTTATTGGAGGAGCAACCTGGGCCAGAATGCAGAGTCCAAAAAAACAAATGAGGGGGTTTCTAGTGAATATTGCCCATTCCTTAGAATTCACTTAGCCGTCTTACTTGGTTCATGACGGATGCTTTTTTTTATCTGCCCAGAATTCAGTTTTAAACTAGCCATGAGCTAGAAGACATGTTGACATTAATTGACCACTGTTCTAGTCATCTGTAACAAAAAAAAAAGTTTTGTCAATATGTCCTCTCTAGTTTTTCAACCATGCCTGTACACGTTGTGAGGGATTTACTCGGTAGCGGGTGTGTGTGACCCCCTGGATGGGTTCACTACAAGCTGAACTATACAGAAAGGCAGTTGAGGATGGTTAAAAACAAAGGATATGGTTTATTCTTCCATATTGCTGGATACAAGTGCAAGCATCAAAACAGCATAAAAAAATCATAAAAGAAACCCTGGCCACTTGGGGGGTTTACCTTCACCACACAGGAACCTATCTATGGAGTCTGGCACAGCCTACTGCTGGGCAGACACTGCTGGTCAGACAGCAGAAAAACAATAGTCTTTTTAATTTTTATCACACAGAAAAATTAACAACCACCTCACCTCTTCATAAGACTTTCTGACTGCTCCTTAACTCAAAAAGCCTCAGGATGCAGCAATCAGTAGTCATCCTTTGAATAACGTATAGAGGCCTTAATTGCCTCATTCTGAACAGCTGAAGTTTTCCAACGCCCTAAACCTTTCTGGCTATTTCTGCAGCCGACACCTAATAGTAATTGGTGAATTGTCTAAACAAGGCAGAAATGTATGTCCCGTCTGTGACAACACCCACAGATTTACCTGACTTCCTGTCACAACGTGTATAGGTTAGTGGCAGAGTTGCCAAACATTTGGGGCACTGGATGAAAAAAATATGCATGTGGTTGGTCATTTTATGAATACTAGTTGTCTGGCTATCCCTAAATCGAGATTATGTTTGGAACAGGCATGCATTAGAAAGTTACAATGGATTTTGCGCATTTTCTCCTGTTGTAAACCACTGGATTAGCATGATCACCAGTCAACTAGCTTTTTTAGAAAAGCCTGCATATTCTATCAGTAAGGATCCCCATTACCATTTAGTAGTGTTATAAACTATTAATCAGTGTGATACAGAATGTGAATTGTTCTCAGTGTGGGTGACAAAACAATATTTACTCTACTAGTGAGAGATGATTTCTACTAAATATTCGAATATGTAAGTTCTACCAGAATGATTGTCTGTTTGTAAATCTTACTGATACTATTTGCCTTCTTCATAAAGTGTAATTCATATGTGTGTTTGCTGCATTTTCCACTCAGTTTAGTCCTGCGGGCAGGAGGGTAGAGGTGGATCGTTGAGCTCACTTTACTTTGTGCGAAAACATTGCCTGAAGTGAGAAACAGATGTTATTTGTGTAATATAATCCGACCTTCAGTGAACATCAATATGTAGAACTTTGCAAATCTCCAGAAACATACTTTCCTAGAAATACTGTTTTTTCCCTGGAGCTCTTATACTGGCAGGAGCTGCTGAAGTTTCGATTAGGCTCAATAAATATTACTGATATTTGGGGTATGGGGATAAAAAGCATTCCATGTATGGACAGCTACTTACTGTCAGTATCATCATAAGAGACAAATAAAATTCTATCACAGTGTCTTTTTTTACATGATTTTCGGGACTGGTACAGTAAAACCTTGGTTTGAGAGTAACTTGGTTTGAGACCGTTTTGCAAGACAAGCAAAATGTTTTACTACATTTTGCCTTGATATACAAGCGATGTCTTGATATAAGAGTAGCGTCATGTCACAACAGAGTAAAAAAAAGAACAACTTTAGCAACTTATTTATTAGCAACTTTAGCAACTTATTGCTACACTTATGCCGCGTACACACGATCACTTTTTGTGATGAAAAAAAAAACGACGTTTTAAAAAACGTCATTTAAAATCACAGTGTGTGGGCAAAACGTTGTTTTATGTCTTCAAAAAAACGACCAAAAAAAAATTCCAACATGCTTGAATTTTTTGTGTCGTTTTTCAAAATGTTGTTTTTTGTGTCATAAAAAGTGATGGTGTGTGGGCAAAACGATGTAGAAAACAACGTTTTTAAACCCGCGCATGCTTAGAAGCAAGTTATGAGATGGGAGCTTCAATGGAACAGAGTGCCGTCGAAAGTGTCTTACGTAACCGCGCTTTGCAAGAGCATTGTGGAAAAACGATGGTGTGTATGCAATGTCGTTTTTGAAAATGAAGTTTGAAAAACGTCGTTTTGTTTCGTCAGATAAAATGACGTTTTTTTTTTCATCACAAAAAGTGATCGTGTGTACGCGGCATTAGAGGTGCCTCTCTTCTCTTTTATACTCTGTAAAAAAAAAATGCTTTGATATACAAGTGCTTTGGATTACAAGCATGTTTCTGAAATGAATTATGCTCGCAAACCAAGGTTTTCCTTCACATGGTGGAAGGAAAGGAAATAAAATCGTTTACGGACTGCATTTGCAGTATGGTAACCCCTGAGTATCATGTTAAGACACAAGGGCCAAAAGGTAGCCATAAATATGGACTGGGTGAACATCTTGTGTCTATGATGGTTGTACCCACAGACACTGCCAGCCTCCCACTATCAGGGGAAACAGTAAAGGGGTTGTAAAGGTTTGTTTTTTATTTTCTAAATAGGTTCCTTTAAGCTAGTGCATTGTTGGTTCACTTGCCGTTTCCTTCAATTTCCCTTCTAAAAGTTATTTTTCTTTGTCTGAATTTCTCACTTTCTGTTCCTCCTCAGTAAACTTGCCCCCATCATCTGAGCCGTTCTTGCTGGGGGTTAGTCAGCATGCTCGCCTCCTCCCTTGGGACTACATCCCTGCGGGGGGAGACGCTGTGAACGTTCACAGGGATGTAGTCCCAAGGGAGGGGAAGAGCACGCTGACCAACCCCCAGCCAGAACAGCTCGGATGATGGGGGCAAGCTTACTGAGGAGAAACAGGAAGTGGGAAATTCAGACAAAGAAAAAAAAACATTTAGAAGGGAAATCGAAGGAAAAGCTAAGTGAATCAACAATGCACAAGCTTAAAGGAACCCATTTAGAAAATAAAAAACAAACCTTTACAACCCCTTTAATAAGATTCAAATATCGTGCCAAGCTTTTCTTAAGCTGTTCATACACTGGTAGATTTTTGTTTGAATCTTGTCATTATATTTGATACCAATGCCAATAGAGACTTGACACATCTCATTCAAAGTACTTGAGTATTTTGTTTGCTTTTAACGTTTGATTTTGGCATGATTGCAAATTGCCAAGTGAAAAATCACATACAAGGTACAGTACATTTCTTGTCACTGTGATCATAAACAACCATCGCTTTAACACCGATTAGGAAATCAAGGGACTGTTCTAAAAACAAAAAAATTTGAAAACAATTTTACTACTTTTATACCATTTCACATTTTTTTTTCCTGACAATCTAACCCTGGGAGAATTATACACGTGCCACCCCACTCCAGACCCTGACCAAATGTTATCATTATTGGGTTTAGTAGTAACTATCTCTCATAAATAGTACTTTGCAGATACCAAATATGAAAAGATTAAAAAAAAATAATGACCGGCCTTGCTCCAGGGAACAATAAATGTGTGCTGATAACAAAAACACTGTTACAAATACAAAATTACATGGTGCAAAGAGTATTGGTGTGTAGTTAACCACTTAAGCCCCGGACCATTTTGCTGGTCAAAGACCAGGCCACTTTTTGCAATTCGGCACTGCATCACTTTAATATATTCAATATTTTTTGCTTTTTGCTATAATAAATATCCACAAAAAATATATGAAAAACATTTTTTTTAGGCTGATGCAAATTCTTCTACATAATTTTGGTAACAAAAAAAATGCAATAAGTGTTTATGGATAGGTTTGCGCAAAAGTTATAGCGTCTACAAACCAAGGAATTGTTTTATGGCATTTTTATTAATCATTTTTTTATTTTTACTAGTAATGGCGGCGATCATCGATTTTTATCGTGACTGCGACATTATGGCACATCGGACACTTTTGACACATTTTTGGGACCATTGTAATTTTTACAGCGACAGTGCTATAAAAATGCACTGATTACTGTGAAAATGACAATGGCAGTGAAGGGGTTAACCACTAGGTGGCGCTGAAGGGGTTAAGTGTGCCTAGGGATGTGTTCTAACTGTAGGGAGGATGGGCTATGTGTGCTACGACATTGATCACAGCTTCCGATTACAGGAAGCTGTGTACACTGTCCTGTCGCTACGAAGACTGGGGAAATGCTTGTTTACATCAGCATTTCCCCCTTCTTCCTCACTGTGACACTATCGCGAGTATGCCTGCAGACATTGAGTTCGTGGTCAGAGTCACGGAGCTCGCTGCAGGCGAGCGTCACCGGTGGCGCGCGTCCACAATGCCACTTCTTAAAGGGGATGTATATATACGTCCTTGTGCCTGCCCGTGCCATTCTGCCTACGTATATCTGCGTGCGGCGGTCGGCATGTGTTTAATAGCAGCAAAAAAAATAAAAAATTCAGAGAGTTCAAAGTAAAAAAAAAATGATATAGCCCAAACTGACTGACTTTGGTTTTTGCTGGGTGTCCCATTGGGGAGATTTACTTCCTGTCCTAGAGACACAACAGGAAGTAAGAGGAAAACTTTACAAAGTAGACAGTTGTTACTGTAACTGGTGTCCCCTCTGGACAATATAATATAACCCTCACTCATACCTCCCAACTTTTTAAGATGGGAATGAGGGACACCTATTAGCAAAAGTAGACATAGGACACACCCCCTGTCACGCCCCCTTAAAGGAGAATTATACACAAAAAAAAGATTAGTTAAACCCACAAGTGCTTTTTTTTTTACCACTTCTAGTCCTTTATATTGGCTTTTGGAATGTACAAATGCAGCTATTTAGAAATTTGATGAAAGGTTTAGCACTGGGAAACTATTCTTGAAAAATAAAAAGTGCATTTTATACAACTATATGGATCAGACCAAAATGAGGGACAAATGAGGAGGACAGAGGGACAAATGAGGAGAAATTAGGGACAGAGTGACATTGTTCCAAATCAGGGACAGTCCCTTGAAATCAGGGAGAGTTGGGAGCTATGCTTACTTACTGTTCCTCTGCTGGTGGTCACCATGATGCACAGAAAGAGTAAATGCGCCTCTTGAGGAAACAGACCGCAATAAAATCCTGACAAGTTTTTAAACCTTCCCTACTTTATCCAAAGTAAAATAAAAAGGTCTGGCACTCACCTACTGGTTGTACGCAATGCACTTTGTTTGCCAGGATTGGTCTTTTAGTGTGGCAATCGTACGTTCTTGTTTATATAGCGATTCATTTTGTAGTTTTTCTATTATTCCCAAAATCTGACTTGTACACGATAACAATATATTTAGTTTTATAGGCAAGCTGTACAGAAACCTCTGCTGTAAGCTTTATCTAAAGGAACAGTAAAGCCCAGTTCCTTTTTCCTCCTGGTTTTCAGGGAGAGATGCATGCTGGGCGATTTTTAGGCACAGTAATGCCCAGAGACACCTGGGGAATGGGTGTCATCATTTCCCAGGAGGCAATGGGGTCTTAGGACAGGAAGTTGAACCACCTTGGACCAGGAACTAGGCAGATTACGAAATCTGCCTAGTAACAGCTAGATAGAAGTGAATTTAAAAACAAAATTACATTAAAGTGGATGTAAACCCAAAAAAATGTATATACTGTATTTTTTTGATGTCACAATGTAGATTATAAGATTTCCTATCATCTGTGCCCAGTCTTGCCACACAGAGTTAATCCAGATCTGAGAAATCCTCTTTTAATGTTCAGTGAAAATGAACAGCCCTCCAGATAAAACCCTGCCTAAATAAAAAGTCAGTTTTCTCTTGTCTTGCTTTGAGTGAGAGGTTATTTACATATCTAGCTAGGACATGTTTATCATATGTTATGTTTTGTTTATCATAACATGAGGTGATATAACATCATAACACATCCTAGTAATATACAATGAACTTTGGATCACCTCTTGTTATGATAAACATGTCCAAGCTAGATATGTAAATAACCTGTTACTGAAAGCAATAACAGAGAAACGGACTTTATAATTTAGCAGGTTTTTTGTCTGGAATTCTGTTAATTTGCACTGAACTTTAAAAGAGGATTACTCAGCGCTGGATTAACTCTGTGTGGCAAGACTGGGCACAGATGATAGGAAATCTTATACTCTACATTGTGACATCAAAAAAAAAAAATTTGGGGGGGGTTTTCATCCACTTTAAAGGCAAGCTGTTAATAGAAAGTTCATTTTTAGGGTGAAACTCGGCTTTAAGTTTCAGGAGGTCCTGATTCCTCTATAGAGACTTTAGGTCAGGGGTGCACAACATTTTAAAGAGCCACTTAAAGGGGTGTTCCACCCAAATGTAATGTTTATTAAAAGTCAGCAGCTACAAAAAGTGTAGCTGCTGGCTTTTAATAAACAGACACTTACCTTTTTCACGTTCCAGCGACGCGCCGACCAGGGCTCCGCTCCTCTCGCCCCCTCCCCGGCCGGCATCCTCATTGCGACTGTGGGCACCCAGCCGTGACAGCCTTCGGCTTCACGTCCGGGCACCCACTGCGCATGCGCGAGCTGCACTGCGCATGCGCGCGGCGCGGCCCGCCGCTGATTGGACAGGCGATCTCGTCTAGGACCTGTCAGTATCCTAGACGATCGCCAAAGGGAGGGGCCGCAGTAAGGCGATTAAGCCTAATCGCCTTACCAGCCCCTCGGCGGAAGCAGGAAGTGGGACAGGAAGTCCCACTCCTACTGAAGCCCCCACTCCCCCCCCCAAAAAAATGTAAGGGGGAGGGGAGGGGATTAAGCGGAAGTTCCATTTTTGGGTGGAACTCCGCTTTAAGCGACTTGGTAACCGGTCGTGGGCCACAATGAGCAGAGTAGGTGGATGGCATGTCCGTGTCTGCTTTGCATATGCAGAGCGGACACTGACACAGCCCACTATACTTTTTAGGGGATCATATTGGAGGTAGGATGCAAGTCAGTTTATGTCTGCCACTACTTAGAGGTGAATGGAGGGTCCAATTGGTCGGACTGACAGTGTGAAAGGGGCCCAAGGCTGCTTTCACGCTGATGCGCTGCGGTTTACCCGAATCACGGGTGCAATGCAGTGTACCGTTGGCTTTCCTGCACTTTGCAATAGACTTCTATTATTATATTTTGCAGGTTCGGTGCACTTTCAGAGAGCTCCCCAAACTCGCAGGTAATAATTGAAGTCTATGGCTCAGTGCAGGTAACCTGCAGGTAAACCGCTCTGCACCTGCGGATCAGTTTTAAAGCAGCCCAGTAACCACTGTGGAAAAGATATTCCCATATATACACTGATTTTAGTAATAAACTGACCATTAATAACAGTATTACATCCCAGAGCAGGAGGTCCTGGGCCACATCAGAGGGCTCTGCGGGCCACATGTGGCCCCCGGGCCACTGGTTGGGCACCCCTGCCTTAGGTAGACCTACCTTAGGCTTCATTCAAACCAGGGGGCTAACTGCCCACCCAAAAATAGCATGCAACCACTTACACATGCTGTGGCCATTAAACATTGCTTATACACCCTGGACAGTACCACCAAATGCAAACCATGCAAATGAATGGAGCCACGCTGCTTGGCTCCGGGTTATGACGTGGTATTTACATAGAAAATCCAGGAGATGTCTGTATCACTTCCAGAATGCCTGGCACCAGCTGCTCTACCACTAAACAGTAAACACTTTTCACAGGGGCGCCAAGGACTGCCAAATGTGTGAAAAAGCCGTTAAAATAACCAGAACCTCACTTACAAAAATATGCTGTTGAGATAAAACAAGTTCAGAGATGGGCAACACAAATGGTGAAAGGTCTAAGAATTAAAACATCAGGAGAACTGCAGCCATGTAAGAGGTTGCATTTTAACACAACATAACACATTGTAAATGAACTGTCACGTTTAATAAGGTTAAACAAAATAATTCCTATGATGTGTTGTAAAACAGCACAGAACACATTCACAACAGTACGCACCTTAAAGTGGATGTAAACCTGATGTCACAATGTAGAGTATAAGATTTCCTATCATCTGTGCCCAGTCTTGCCACAAAGAGTTAATCCAGCTCTGAGCAATCCTCATTTATTGTTTAGTGAAATAAAACGGACTTACAGAGAAAAACCTTAGTCCGTTCTGCCCCCTTGCTGTGAGTGACAGGTTATTTACATATCTCAAGCACTAGCCTGGAGACAGGCATTATTTTTTAATTCCCACCCCCACTCCTTTTCTGAAGTCATGTGGTTATTTTTCTGGATTTTGACTGGATGTTAGTGATCATAGCAGAATTTAGTGTAAGGAATACACAGGAAAAAATGCATGTTGACAAGGGGAGTGTAGAGGAGGGCGGGGAGTCTACTGACATCGTGACTCCACCCACCGAACTCCAGATAACCGATCCATCCACAGAATCTGCAGTTTTCAGTTCTTATAACAGAGGGAAAACATTTGACAGGTAATGATACATGCAGGAGGCTTGTATATCCTTATAGATCAGCACTATGGCAGTAGTTTAGAATGGATGAGAGTGGGTTCACATCAACTTTAAGGTCTCCCATACACGGCTCGAATCTTGGCCACTTAGCCGACAGTGTAAAATTCTGCCCTCCAGCAAAAAAACAATAGGCGTTTTGTCGCCGCAAATCGCGGGGACCAAACGCCTATTGCATGTCGCCGAATACGCCGCTGCCGCCGACGCCTAGGTCTGAATGGAGCCTTAGTGAATTTAAACATTTATTTACTACAGGTACTTACAGTGAAAGAAAAAAAGTATTTGATCCCCTGCTGATTTTGTATGTTTGCCCACTGACAAAAAAATGATCAGTCTATAATTTTAATAGTAGGTTTATTTTAACCGCGTACACATGACCGTTTTTCGGGTTGTAAAAAGTGAGGTTTTTAAGGGTCTAGAAAAAAATAAGTTTTTTTCATGCATCTCTGGATAACACTGTTTTTGAATGTTGCTGTGATCCGTGTGGAACACTCTTTGTTGTGTGTAAATAAAGAATTTTGAAAAAAATATATGTTTTTTTTCAACCCGATCATTAAAACGCCCCTGCCTACACACAAACGTGAAAAAAAAAATGCTCTAGCAAAACGCGGTGCAGCGGCACTATAAAGGTGATGTTCCATGCGGATGACGCCAACCTTTGGGCTGCTTTTGCTGATTTCGTGTTTGTAAAAGACGATTCGCGCTTTTCAGTCTTACAGCATGATGAATGTGCTTACTCCATTACGAACGCAAGTTTTACCAGAACGAGCACTCCCGTCTCATAACTTGCTTCTGAGCATGCGCATTTTTTCACGTCGTTCAAGCCCAAACACGACCATTTTTTACGACGTAAAAACATTAAAACTGATGTGAAAAATTAGAGCATGTTCGAAATTTTTAATGCCCATTTTTTACATCGTGAAAAATGCTCTTGAGCCCACACGCAATAGTTTTTAATGACATTAAAAAAAAATGGAGTTACTTACCGGTAACGTCCTTTTCCAGGAGTCTTTCAGGACAGCACCTAAGAGAGATCCCGGCTCCTCCCCTTCTAGGAAACACCGCCTTCTTTAGATCTTTAAAGCCTCATCCTCCCACTGGCCCTTCAGTTCTTACAGAGTACCTCCGGCCAACTGGGGAGACACAAGACAACGTTATACAAGAATACTTTATCTTACCTGACGTCCTCATGTGATGAGTCTTCCAATCTTCAAACCCTGGGTGGGTAGCGGTGCTGTCCTGAAAGACTCCTGGAAAAGGACGTTACCGGTAAGTAACTCCATTTTTCCCTAGTTCGTCTTTCAGGACAGCACCTTAGAGAGGATAAGCGAGTACCTTACCTTAGGGTGGGACTACTGCCTGTAGCACCTTACGACCAAAGGCTTGGTCCTGTGCTGACAGCAGGTCTAGTCTGTAGTGCTTTACGAAGGTAGCAAAACTCGACCAAGTCGCTGCTCTACAGATCTGCTCTGGAGAAGCACCAGCCCATTCCGCCTGTGAAGTCGCCACTGCTCTAGTAGAATGTGCCCCGATTCCCACTGGAGGCTCCATCCCTTTTAACACATAAGCTTGGCTAATAGCTGCCCTAATCCAGCTCGCTATAGTACGCCTGGAGGCTCTAGAACCTTTCCTAGCCCCTGAAAATAAAACAAAAAGGGAATCTGATTTTCTAAACTGTTTGGTGCATTCCAAATACTGAAGGACGCACCTCCTTACATCCTAGGTGTGTGAAAAATAAATTCTTTTTCCCTCACCGGGTTTGAACAAAATGTTGGCAGAAAATAATTTCCTGGCCTCTGTGAAACTTTGAAGCCACCTTTGGCAAAAAGGCGGATCGGTCTTAAAAACAATACGATCCGGAAAAACTTGAAAAAAAAAGGAGTTTTAATTGAGAGGGCCTCGAGTTCACTTACTCGACGTGCCGTCGTAATCGCTACCAAAAAAAACTGTTGGAGAGTGATTAACCTCAAAGAGCATGACCCCAATGGTTCAAAAGGATCTCCCGTAAGGGCCTGCAAAACTAAGGAAAGATCCCACACGGGAAAAGGGGTCACACCAACTGCCCTCTGCCTACTCAAAGATTTAAAAAATCTTACTATCCAGGGATCCCCTGCTAGATTTTTCTCTAAAAATACACTCAGGGCTGACACCTGTCCCTTCAAAGTGCTGAGAGCCAATCCCTTATCTGCCCCCGCCTGTAGGAACTCTAGTACTGCTATGGAACTGCGTACACTGAAGGACTATGGAACTGCGTACACTGAAGGAGCTTCCAGAGCACCACGAATTGAAACGTCTCCACACTTTGTGGTAGATGGTTTGCGTTTCCTTTTTCCTACAATTTAGGAGGGTCGCAACCAAACAACGATCTGAAAACCCGTTTTCCCTTAGCAACTCCTCCTCAGAAACCAGGCTGCAAGTTTCCACCTGTCCACGTGAGGGCAGCAGACTGGACCTTGAGTGAGAAGGTTGTCCCGAGCTGGGTAGAAGCCAGGGGGGCTCTACAGCCAGGTTCTTTAGGATTGAAAACCACGGTCTCCTGGGCCAATACGGGGCAATTAGAATTAAGGTTGTGCTCTCTTGTTGAAATTTCCTCAACACCGCAGGGATCAGAACCGGACGGGGAAGGCATAACACCTGGAAAATTCCCATTTCTGAGCTAGTGCATCTATCCCTAAAGCTCCATCGTATCTGCTTAGAGAAAAGAACCTGTCCGCCTTGGCGTTCTGCCTGGAGGGCAAAGAGGTCCACGCATGGCGGCCCCCATTTCTGGGCTATCATCCTGAAGACCTCCTGACTCAGAGACCAATCGCCCTCCCTCAGCGTTGTTCTGCTGAGGAAGTCTGCTAAGCAGTTCTGATCCCCCTTCAGATGTAAGGCTGACAGGGACAGGACATTGATCTCGGCCCATCTGAAAATGGCCTCTGTCAACAGCCAGAGGGGGCCGCACCTTGTGCCCCCCTGCTTGTTGATATAAGCCACTGCCGACGAGTTGTCTGTTCGAACTCGAACATGGTGACCCCGCAGATCTTCTTGTGAATGAGACAAGGGCCAGTGACACTGCCCTCAATTCCCTCCCAATTGGAGGACTTTGCTGCATCCACTAACGCCCAGGTGCCCTGTACCCAGCGAGAACCCAAATGTGCTCCCCAACCTGTGTTGCTGGCGTCGGTTGTGACCGTCCTGGATATGGGTAGGACCCACTCTAGGCCTTGAGACAAGTTTGCCCCCCTTCTCCACCACCAGAGGGACCGTTTTACTTGACTTGGGACAGAGACTAGGGAATCCAATGACCCCTGGCTGTGGTCCCACACCTTCAAGATGAAGAGTTGAAGGGGACGGAAATGAAGGCCCGCCCACTGTACTGCTGGAAGGGTGGAGGTCAGCAACCCCAGAGCGGACATTGCCTTTCTTATGGAGACCTGGCCACTGCTCTGCAGAAATAGCATGGCCTTGTCCACCTTTTGCACCTTCTCTGGGGGAAGGAAGACCCTTTGGACTGTTGAGTCCAGAATAAACCCCAGGAAGGACACCCTCTGTGACGGGATTAGGTTGGACTTTTCTGGATTTATGAGCCAACCCAAACTTTCCAGAATGTTTCTGGCTGACTGTAAGTCCTGACTCAATTGTTCCGGGGAGGGGGCGAACAATAGAAGGTCGTCCAGGTATGCGACTATCAGAATTCCCTGAGTCGCAGGAAAGCCAAGACCTCTGCCATTACCTTTGTGAATATGCGGGAAGATGACAAGCCGAAAGGAAGGGCTCTGAATTGTAGGTGCAGTACCTGATCCCCGGTGTTTATTGCTAGCCTCAGGAACTTCTGATGTTCCTCCGCTATAGGGATATGTAGGTAAGCGTCCCTTAGGTCGATCGAAGCCATAAAGCAATTTGGAGGGAGAAGGGCTTTTACGGAATGGATCGAATCCATTCTGAACCTCTTGTACCTGACCGAGGCATTTAAAGGTTTTAGGTTGAGGATAAGCCTGAACTTTCCGACGGCTTGCGGACCACAAGAGATGTGGGAGTAAAAACCCCCACCTATCTCCCTGGTTGGGACCTGAACAATGACCCGCTGCTCCTCCAATTCCTGAAGTGAGGATAGGAGGGCACAAGACCTTTTCCACACACTTCGGAAGGTTGGTAATTAACCGCCTGAGGGGGGGAGGGGTTGAGAATTCTAGCTTGTAACCCCTTCGGATAGATCTCCAAGATGTAATGGTTGGAGGTAATCATCTCCCACTGTGGTAGGAAGACCCCCAATCTTCCTCCCACTGTTTTGGAGTCAATTGGTCTTTCTGGGGGGTTTTCAGGAGGGCGAAAAATTGCTCCCCCTCGACCCTTCCCCCTCTGTCCCCAACCTTTCTTCTGGAACCTGACCTGGGTGTCTCTGATTTCCCACGAAATCGAAACCTCTTTTTTTTGGCTGCTCCCCAAACTTCTTCTTAACGGGGAACACCTTCTTTTTGTCGGCGGTCCGGTCTAGGACGCTTCTAAACCAGGACCCAAACAACAAATCCCCCGTAGCGGGATACTACAAAGTTTTGCCTTGGACGCACTGTCTCCCTGCCACGTTTTGAGCCACAAGGCCCTTCTGGCTGAGTTGCACAATGCTGCAGACCTTGCGGACATATGAATAGACTCCGCTGAGGCGTCTGCCAAGAAAGCTACCCCCTTCAGTAGCATGGGGAAAGAGGAGAGGATTGTCTCCTTTGCTGTACCCGACTCTATATGGGATTTGATCTGAGTCAGCCAGTACTCCAAGTTGCGGGCTACCACTGTAGCCGCCATTGCTGGCCTAAGATTACCCTGGGAGGAATCCCAGGTTTTCTTTAACAGGGAATCCATCCTTTTTATCCATTGGGATCAGAAAGTACCCCCATGTCCTCAAAGGCTAGGGTTCTGTGTGTGTCTGGAAACTTGGGAAAAAAGCCGCGTCAAGTTTAGGCGTCTTATTCCAAACTAAATTTTCTCCCTCCTCAAAAGGAAATCTTCTTTTCAAAGCCTTTGAGAGAAAAGGTTTCCTTTCCGGATCCTGCCGTTCTCTTTTGATGGCATCGACCAGAACGTCATGGACTGGGAAAACGTTCCCTTTCTGTTTCCCCTAAGCCTCTGTACATTTGGTCGTGCAGGAGACAGCGGCTTCCTCTCCTCTTGAATCCCTAGGGTGGTGTGGATAGCCCCTAAAAGCTCCTCAACCTCCTCTAGAGAGAGTTTGTAACGTGAGGGTTTAGTGGACTCCCCGTCCAACCCCTCTTCATCAGATTCTCCTTGAGAATCAGAGGGAGTGCTTCCTGCTTCTACCTCAATTTCCTCTGCTGATCCTACCGGTCTCTCTGCACCAATAGCGAGGGGTACCGGTGGATCAGGTGAAACCGCCTGTTGTACTGGGGAAGGGGTGCTCTGGGCCTGGGGCAACTGAAAGTTAGCAAACAGCGTTTTAAATGACTGGAAAGTGCTTGAAAGCTGTCTGCTCTCTCACTACCGCATCCATACACCCCCTACAGAGAGTCTTGTCCCAAGTCTCCCCTAACGTGGACCTGCAGACAGGGCACTTTCTCTTAGAGCCATGGAGCGATTTGCTTGTGTATTTCTGAAACAAACAGAAAACATAAAGAGCAGCAGTTTTAGTCAGAACCCCCCAGCTGAATAAACAGGGATCACCAGGAGTGCCTAATCCCCAGGAATGACCACCACCAGGGACCCACTCCTCTCCTACCGACCACCTGGTAGGGAAAACACACCCGTGGAGCTAACAGGGGTTTTGTGAGTCAGGGAACACCACCCCAGGGTTCCACTGACCTTTGCTTGGCTGGTGTCCTTCTCTCCGGGAGCGGTTTTAGAAGCCTCTGCCTCCGACATCCTCCCCGCACGGTAGCGGTGGCCTCTGGTCCCAAAAAGTGCTGTCTCTACAGCTGAATAGGTGACCGCACCAGCCGAGTGCTGGTTCCGCCTTTCTAGGCCGCGTCCGGAACCGGAAGACGCGGCCTCGTGTATCGAATCCGCCCCTTCCGCCGGAACTGACGTCACCCGCCGTCCGACGCAGCCACTGAGTCTCCAGGCTGAAGTGGAGGGGAAGTCGATTCGATACACAGCGCCACCCTAGGCGCGCGAAAGAGCGTACCTCCCAGCTGCCATCCTTTCGCCAAGGAGCGCTTGAGATGCACGGCGCCTCCACAGGTAAATTAAAAACGCGCTCGTTTTTCACCTGGCGCCAAATACAAACATAAAAAAGAGCACAAGGAACACCAGGCAACTCCCGGGTCCTGCCCTTCTCTGAAACATAGCCTTAGCCTCCCCAGCTAACAGCCCTGGTTCCACAGCAGTGTCTCCCCACCGGAGGAAACACCATAACTGAAGGGCCAGTGGGAGGATGAGGCTTTAAAGATCTAAAGAAGGCGGTGTTTCCTAGAAGGGGAGGAGCCGGGATCTCTCTAAGGTGCTGTCCTGAAAGACGAACTAGGGAAAAAGAGATTTTTTACAACCTAAAAAATGGTCGTGTGTACGCGGCATTAGAGACTGAATAAAAACAAAAAAATTCTGAAAAACGCCTCTCAAAAAACCCCTTCGCAAAACAGGACTTAATACTTGGTGTTAAAACCCTTGTTGGCCATCACAGAGGTCAGACGCTTCTTGTAGTTGGCCACCAGGTTTTCACACATCTCAAAGGGGATTTTGTCCCACTGCAGTCTTTGCA
The DNA here is from genome assembly GCA_029574335.1 of Rana kukunoris. Classification (NCBI taxonomy): domain Eukaryota; kingdom Metazoa; phylum Chordata; class Amphibia; order Anura; family Ranidae; genus Rana; species Rana kukunoris. Next base: position 103,679,664 of record CM056056.1, on the reverse strand, counting down.
GATCCTCTCCAAGTCAATAAGGTTTCAAGGCTGACATTTGGTAACTTGAACCTTCAGCTCCCTCCACAGATTTTCTATGGGATTAACCACTTAAGCACTGAGCCTCTTTCTAAGATTTGGAGTTTACAAATTGAAAAACTAATATTTTTTTTTGCTAGAAAATTACTTAGAATCCCCAAACATTATATATATATATATATATATATATATATATATAATTTCTAACACCCTAGAGAATAAAATGGCAGTCGTTGCAATACTTTTTGTCACACCATATTTGCGCAGTGGTCTTACAAGTAGATTTTTTTTGAAAAAATACACTTTTTGAATTAAAAACAAGACAACAGTAAAGTTAGCCCAGCTTTTTTATATTGTGAAAGATAATGTTACGAAACCACACATGTGACGCTTCAAAATTGCGCCCGCTCGTGGCATGGCGACAAACATTTACCCTTAAAAATCTTTATAGGCGACATTTAAAAAATTCTACAGGTTGCATTTTTTGAGTAATAGAGGGGACCTAGGGCTAGAATTATTGCTCTCGCTCTACTAATCATGGCAAAACCTCACGTGTGTTTTGAACAATGTTTTCATATGCGGGCGCTGCTCAAGTATGCGTTTGCTCAGCGGAACGGGGCACGTTTAAAAAATGTTTTTCTTATTTATTTTACTTTTTTTTTTTTACACTGTTCTTTAAAAAAAAAAAAATGGTGTCACTTGTATTTCTATTACAAGGGATGTAAACATCCCTTGTAATAGAAAAAAAGCATGACAGGACCTCTTAAATATAAAAATATCTCTTATTAACACAAAAATACAATAAAAAAATTAACTAAAAATAAAATTTCATAAAAAAAAAATGAGCTATGGGCAGAAGTGACGTTTTGACGTAGCTTCCACACTGCACTAGTATGGAGACGGGTGAGGGCCATCTTCCCCTCACTCATCTCCATACAAGCCAGGGAGAGGACTCGATTGCCTCTGCCTCTACCGACAGCTCCCGTAAGCAGCAGAGGGCAACGGAGAGCAGCGGGAGGGGGGGGGGGTCCTCTCCCGCCACCAATAAAAGCGATTCCACCACAGAGACCACTTTTATCGGAAACTGGACCGCACACTGAAGAAGAGGATTCTGGGGTTATGGTAGCTAGCTGCTACTATAACAATGGTATCCTCTTCAAAGTGCCAACGTATATCGGGGTGAGCCGGAACCGGGAAGTGGTTAAGGTCTGGAGACTGGCTAGGCCACTCCAGGACCTTAATGTGCTTTTTCTTCAGCCACTTCTTTGTTACCTTGGCCATGTGTTTTGGGTCATTTTCATACTGGAATACACATCCCTAACCCATTTTCAATGTCCTGGCTGAGGGAAGGAAGTTCTCACCCAAAGATTTGACAGTACATGGTCCCATCCATCGTCCCTTTGAGGTGGTGAAGTTGTCCTGTCCCCCAAAGCAGAAAAACACCCCCAAAGCATAATGTTTCCACCTCCATGTTTGATGGTAGGGATGGGGTTCTAGGGGTCATAGGCAGCATTCCTTCCCCTCCAAACATGGTGAGTTGAGGCCAAAGAGCTCGATTTTGGTCTCAACTGACCATAACACTCTTACCCAGTTCTTCTCTGAAAACTTCAGATGGGCCTGTACATGTGCTTTCTTGAGCAGGGGGACCTTACGGCCGCTGCAGGATTTCAGTCCTTCACGGCGTGATGTGTTACCAATTGTTTTCTTGGTGTCTATAATCCCAGCTGTCATGAGATCATTGACAAGATTCTCCTGTGTAGTTCTGGGCTGATTCCTCACTGTTTTATGATCATTGAAACTCCATGAGGTGACATCTTGCATGGAGCCCCAGACCAAGGGAGATTGATAGTTATTTTGTGTTTCTTCCAATCGCACCAACTGTTGTCACCCTGGGACCAAGCTGCTTGGTGATGGTCTTGTCCCTGACATTATCAGACTGCTCTTTGGTCTTGGCCATGGTGGAGAGATTGTAATCTGATTGATTGCTTCTGTGGACAGGTGTCTTCTATACAGGTAACAAACTGAGATTAGGAGCACTCCTTTCAAGAGTGCTCCTAATCTCAGCTTGTTACCTGTATAGAAGACACCTGGGAGTCGGAAATCTTGCTGATTGATAGGGGATTAAATACGTATTTCACTCATTAAAATGCTAATTAATTTATAACTTTTTTTAAATGTGCTTTTATCGATATTATAACACAACATGAAAACCTGAATGTTTGTTATACTGCTTGGCATCTAAATTCAGCACAATTCTTCTCTAGCTCTGTGAACAAGCTCAAGGTTAATGTGCAAACAAACTAACACATTATAAATGCCATTGGATGAGGCATGGTGAATAGGCAGGGCTTAGTATTAAACCCCTAATACATTGAGCACAATACAATACACATCTAGTAATCTATTTAGTAAGATTCTTACCCTAGCACTCAGGGGCGGACTGACAACTCATGGGGCCCCCGGGCAATAGAAGATTACAGATGGTCACCAAGCTAGGTGGCAGTACAGAGGCGGGGCAGCTAAAATCTTGGGATTTTCACATCAAAAGCATGTAGGTTTTGGACATAACAGGGACAGATGTAAAAAAAACACAGATTTTTACATACTGTCCCTGGTTTTAATGAGCCTGGCAACCCTGATGGGGCCCCCTAGTGGCATGGGGCCCTCGGGCAGTGCCCAAGTTCCTTAATGGTTAGTCCGCCCCTGCTAGCGCTTGAACATTACTATGTTCAATGCTGCTGGCCTCAGCTCTGCTTTTCTTAACTTTGTCTTCACAGGAAAGAGTTAACAGTGGACTGTGCAGTCTTTTTAACTTGGAGGAGAGAGGAGAATGGGGGGAGTACTTTGGCAATGGGGCTGTGTGTTTCTATTGAAGCACACAGTGTAGGGAGACAAAACTCTAGTCCCTGCATTCAAGGGTAGCTCCATAGGAGGGCGCAAGAGAAAGGAGCCACCTTGAAACATGAACCCTGGGGCAACGGTCATGACATGAGCTTTAACAGGAATATAGATAAGGATTAAAAGACAAAGAAGCAGTATACTTAGTAAGTGATTAAATCAACTGCTAAAAGTATATGGAGAAAAAATGAGGAGGGAGGGTGCAGTTGCTGAAGCTGTCTTTCCACACACTCCGACCGCACTGCAGTATGATAGTATGGCTGAATTCGCATCACATTCAGACCAAACTCGCGCAGGACCCGTTTTTTTTTGGTCCACACCAGAATGGGATCGCATTCATGTCTGAACTATAGGGGAGCTGAAATAGGGGAGTCATTAACCTTGTATTGACACTCCTAGCAGTTTGCATATGGCAGTGTGAACTGCCTTGCGAGCCCGGTTTGATGTGGGAACTCACAGTGGATTTGCAGTGTTCCCACATCCCACAAGTGGGAACCGGGCCTAAGCCCTGGTTCACACTGGTGCGTTTTGACATGCGGTTTGGCATGTCAAATCGCATGTCAAAACGGCGGATTTTGCCGCAAATTGCCGGTAATGGCAGTGTCCAAATCGGTGCGACGCTGCATCTGCGGCATTGCACCGATTTCAAAAAGTAGTCTCTGTACTACTTTTTGCGATTTCAGCCTGCGATTTACATTGACATCTGTGCAGAAACCTGCACAGATGTCTCTGAAATCGCGGCTGAAATCGGGACTGCCGGGCGGGAGTGAAATCGTGCGAGTTCAGCTGAACTCGCACTGCTTCACTCCCGCAGCCCAGTGTGAACCAGGGCTAAATGTGATCAGACAAGTGGCCTGAGAAGCAATCGAGGTGTCCACTCTTAAACTGCCCATACACTATACAATCTGATTGTACACCCTCCGTGCAAGCTTCTTTCCATTTACCAGAATGTTGTAATCAAAGGACACACCTAATTAATTAAGCGGGCACTTGCAGTGCATGTTGATGGTAGATTGTACAACTACATTGCATCGTTTATAGACACCTTTAGAAAGGACTGTATAGTGGTGTTGAACCCAAAGAAAACCTTTATTATATTGCAGCTTACCAATCCTACTAGTAAATCTACTGTAGATGTAGCAGTTAAAGTGCAAACCATTTCACACTGACGGGGTGCTTATAATGATCAGCTTTTATTTATGTAAAACCTTTATTCCAAAAGTTAAAAAAAAAGAAGCTGTTTGTTGGAGTTTGTCTTTAATTTGTTAGTGTATCTAAGTCTGCTAGTACATCTAACGCTCCCCCTCCCCCAGGAGTGACAATGCTGCTGCTCAAAAGTTTTGCTGTTCCTTCATGCAGAGTGGGAGTGCTGTAATACAGGAGGTGTGTTACTGACCAGATAACTAGTGAAAACAGAGGGGAAAAGAAAACGAATGCAGCCACCACATCTAATGATTGATAAGCTGCAATTCATTTTTGGGTTTTGAGAGGAGACTAAAATAATGCATTAATGGCATGAAGAGGAAACAAAATGCTCCAGTACTGTTCACAGGTACTGATTTATTGTCGTATAACACTCACTGTTTTACCCTGAAAATAGAGAATAAACTGTGCCTGTGCCTGCGTGTTATACGCAGGGGGCTGTGGAATGTTTTTTTTCCTGAAACTTGCCTCTTAAAGTTAGGGTGCGTGTTATACGCCGATAAATACAGTATATACATACATTATACAATCTTCTTGTACAATTTCCCTTTAGAATGAGCAAAACCATATAATATGGGCTCAAACCTAAACATTTTTATTCTATATACAATCAGGCAGGCCCTTGCAATACATAGTTGAGGGTAATTCTAAAGGAAATTGAACAGGAAAATTGTATAATGTACGGCTCAACTGTGGTCATTTTGCTTTAGAAAAGATCATTTTCTAAAAAAACTAGAGACAAAAATAATTTAAATTGGCAGAAATAGAATATTCTTTAAAGAACCCATACATCTAAACATAAAGAAAGCTATACATCAGGGGTGCCCAACCTTTTGAAGAGCCAGGGCCACTTAAGCGACTTGGTAACTGATCGTGGGCCACAATGAGCGGAGCGGGTGGATAGCATGTCCGTGTCTGCTTTGCATATGCAGAGCAGACACTGACACAGCCCACTACTTTTTAGCGGATCATATTGGAGGTAGGATGCAAGTCAGTTTATGTCTGCCACTACTTAGAGGTGAATGGAGGGTCCAATTGGTCGGACTGACAGTGTGAAAGGGGCCCAAGGCTGCTTTCACGCTGATGCGCTGCGGTTTAGCCGAACCACGGGTGCAATGCAGTGTACCGTTGGCTTTCATGCTATGAATTGGCATTTATGTAAAGTGTGACCTGATTGTTTATAAACAATCTATTGTATCTTACGATTGCTCTATTACCAGTCTAACCCATCCATTGTACAGCAGATGCTGACCAATGAGAGTAGGCAGAGGCATTGATTGGGCGTGATGGGTTATCTTAGTTTTGCAGGCATAAACAAAATATTTGATGAAGCTTCCATCCTGCTGGATTCCTTCATGAAGTATACAAAAAGTGCACAGATCAGTGTGCATCACCATGTGTTTAAATAAGTCCACATTAAATAGAAAAAATGAAAAATGCCCCTGACGACGTCATTTCTGACAAAATGCATTGGGCGGAGCCGGAATACAAGATGATCCACCATGATCCACATTTGACTGTTATGAGCATGAGAGATCTTCTTTATATTCTAATGTGAATTTGCCATCCCTGTCCAACACTCTAAGCCTGAACAACCCCTAGACTGAAAAGTTGGGGGTCCATTCCATCCGGTGAGTGGGGACACAGGAAGGAGTGTGACGCACCCTGAGTTTTGGAACATTATCATACTTTATAAATTGGAGCACATTGTTCACCAATATATGGACATTCACCTACTTATGAATTGTTTTCACTGTATTTATTGATATATTATTTGCATCACTGTGATCACAGCCATTGGCTGTCTGCACCTATCAAATGCTGGTTTTCAAGCATGCTCATTCAACAGAAACCAGTCTTAAACTTTCTTCTGTCTGATAGGCTGCTACACACACTTACCAAATGTTGGATGGTTGCTATTTAACTCAACGATACTAGTTGATATTCGGCCTGTGTGTACCAGCCTTAAGGCTGGCCATACATTATACAATGTTCTTGTACAATTTTCCTTTAGATTTAGCAAAACCATACAATATGAGGTCACACCTAAATACTTTCAATTTGCATGCAATAAGGGAGGCTCTCGTACTACATACAGTGCCTTGAAAAAGTATTTATACCTCTTGAAATTTTCCACATTTTGTCATGTTACAACCAAAACATAAATGTTTTTTATTGGGATTTTATGTGATGGACCAACACAAAGTGGCACATAATTGTGAAGTGGAAGAAAAATGATAAATGTTTTTCCCTTTTTTTACAAATAAAGTAAATACTTTATAGAACCACCTTTCACTGCAATTAGAGCGGCAATTTATTTAGGGATGTCTGTACCAGCTTTGCACATCTAGAGAGTGAAATGTTTGCCCATTCTTTTTTTGCAAAATAGCTCAAGCTCTGTCAGATTGGATGGAGAACGTCTGTGAATAACAATCTTGCCACAGATTCTCGACTGGATTTAGATCTGGACTTTGACCGGGCCATTCTAACACATGAATATGCGTTGATCTAAACCATTCCATTGTAGCTCTGGCTTAATGTTTAGGGTAAAGGTGAAGGTGCTGGGGGGCGTGTCCAAGATGGCGACGTGAGCAGTCGCATCCTCCGTGAGCTCCGCCGGCTTCTCCCTGTACATTCGGTCCAGCGGCCTGCATCCCCACGATTTCCTGTCTGCTACCACCTGGATAAGGCGGGGAACTCCCCGGGCAGGGTCCGGTAAGGGGAAGAAGCTGAAGTTTCCCTTGCAGCTGGAGGTATCTCCGCCACCCCTGACCCGCCACATGCAGCCGTGCGCCACACGCTCCTCCCGTATGGCCTCCCAGCCACCTACAACCTCTCCGGACTCTAGGCCATCCTGGCTGCCGGAGGTGATGGCGGCCATAGCAACGTGTCAGTCCACCCTGACCGCAAAGATAGAGGAGGTGCAGCTCGATGTGGACCTCATCCGCCAGGACATGGACAAGCTCTGCTCCCGGGTCACAGAAACGGAGCAACGCATCGGCCTACTGGAGGACGACTCCATGGAGCAGTCGGCGTCCCTCCGCACACTTCACACTAAAGTGAAGGCCTTGGAGTTTAGGGCGGAGGACGCCGAAAACAGGAACCGTAGGAATAACCTGCGCATTTTTGGCCCCCCGGAGGGGGCTGAGGGCAAGGATCAGACGGCCTTCGTGGAAGACATGCTGCACTCCATCCTCCCTGACGCGCGCTTCTCTCCCCATTACACTGCTGAGAGGGCACATCGGGTCCCCCCCAACCGGGACCCCCCGAGGACTTTCATATTACGAATGCTCAATTTCAGGCATAGGGATGAGGTCCTCCACGCATCCAGACAGCAGGGGGAGATTCGCTTCCAAAACTCCAGATTGATGATCTTCCCTGACTACTCCGTCGAAACCCAGAGACAACGCAAGTCCTTCGACCAGGTCAAGGGAGCGCTGAGGGCCCGCAACATCAAATACAGCGTCCTTTTCCCGGCCAGGCTCAGGGTCCAAGACGGTGAGTCCCTTCATTTCTTCAATACCCCGAGGGAGGCCTTTGACTGGCTTGACACTTTACCGCTGCGTGGCTGTCGGCAAGATTGTGAGTAACCCCCTTTTGGGTTTTTCTTTTTCCTTGTGATGTTCTCTGCTCCTCTCGGGTGTGGACTCCTGCTCCATTGTTGTTGGCCTGTTGCCCCTCTATGGATGTCTCCCTCCACCGGTCCTTCCCCCCTGAACCCCCCTTCCTCATGACTAAGGAACCTGGACTAATGCCCCCCCCCTGCTATGATACACCTGCCTGGGGACTTTCTTTGGGACTGTGGGGGGCCTTAGCCTTCATCTTAACACCTGTTTGCTGGGAGCTTCACAGAGAGAGCATCGTTTTCACCTTTTGTTGCAACATAAGTTTCGAGGCCCTGATCACCTCAGGAGTATACCTTGGGATGCTTCTTCCTGCAGGACGCAGTCTGCAACCTCCGTCTGCTGCTCTTGCGGAGTTGCATGGCTGTTGGAGATATCTATCCTGGCAGGGGGGCACGGGGGCACATATGTCCCTTTGATTTGAGCTCCTTCCTATTCTCCTGCCCTACCTGCTAGCTATACACTTTTGGAGAGGCCGGGAGCGGAGAGATGTCGGGCTCCAGCGGACACCCCCCGGATTAAAACCGGTGGGCCCCGGCTCGCCGCTTGTGCACCTACCCCCCTTTTGCAGCCAGCGTGCTGATTTAGGACTGGGGAATGGAAGCTCTTCCCAGTTTTGGGGAAACAAGCAGGGTGGGGCGGGGGGTAATTTAGCCCGCCTCGGGCTGTTTTTGGTATGTGACTTTGTTCTTTTTTTCCCTTGGTTTTTTGTTTTGTTTTAAGTTTATGTTCAGATGTTTTATTGAATATGCACGGTATCTTAAGATGTTTAACATTAAGTGGCTTCACCCGTCTCGGGTCCTGGCGCCAACCCCCTTGGAGCTTTGCCCCCCTGATCCTGTCCATCCCACTACTGCCGACCACCATGTCACCGCTTAATATTATGTCCTGGAACACCAGGGGCCTCAACTCCCCGGTCAAGAGGTCACTGGTGTTCCAATTCATTAAGTCTCACAACCCTCACATCTGGATTCTTCAGGAAACTCACCTTGTGGGTAGTAGAACGATGGCTCTTAAAAAACCCTGGGTGGCCAGCCACTATCACTCTACGTACTCCACCTTTGCTAGAGGCGTGAGCATCTTGGTCAATAAGTCCCTGCCCTTCAAGCTCCTGGACTTGGCGCTGGACCCGGACGGTAGATATGTTGTGATTAATGCTAGGATCATGTCTCTGACCTGGTATATCATGGGCCTCTACTTGCCCCCCCCCCCCCCCCCCCCCCGGCCTCCCTGGTACTGTTGAACAAGATTACAGCCATATTGGTCGATTTTGCTTCAGACCATATGATTTTGCTGGGTGATTTCAACACGGCCCCTGACCCGACGGTGGACAGGATGGTGGGTGCGGGTCCCTCCTCCCCAGGATTGACCTCCTGGGCTGAGGCCTATGGCTTGACTAACATTTGGAGGTGGAGACACCCCCAGGAGTGGGCCTACACTTGCCACTCTGCCTCACATGCCTCCTTCTCCCGCATAGATCTGGTCTTTGCGGGACAATCAGTTCTCTCTAAGGTGCGGGAGGTCAGGATACTGCCTAGGGGTATCTCAGACCATGCTCCCCTATTAGTGAGCTTGGGTGACCCGGGAGCCCCGAGTAGGCTGTGGCGACTCTCGTGGTTCTGGATCTCGGATCAGGATGTGGAGTCCCAATTCACGGGGGTCCTTGATGACTTTTGGGACACTTTTAAGGCCTTCACGAGGGGTCAGTACCAAACCATTATTGCCCGGGTTAGGCGGGAGAGGCGTTCTGCTCTGGCCGCGGCTGAAGACGCTGCCGCCGCACAGGAGGCATTATATTTTCGCTCGCGGGACCCTCAACATTACACTAGGCTACAGTCTTTGACTAAAGAGGTTATGTCCCTTCGTACCTCCCTGACCCAGAAAAGGTTGCTTGCTCAGTCCCAACGTATATTTGAACAGGGGGAGAGGTTGGGCCGGCTACTCGCTTGGCTCTGTAGGGAGCGATCGGGGGGCATAGTCCAAGTCCCTCAGATTCTTGGACAGGACGGGGTTCTCCTCCACGCCCCGGAGGAGATCAACCGTACCTTTGCCATGTACTATCAGTGCCTCTACACCTCACAGATGACCTTTGCTGATGAAAAGCTGGCTCACTACCTTGAGGAGGTTGACGTTCCTGCCCTGACAGACATATACAGAGAAGCCCTTGAAGGACCTATCTCTCTGGACGAAATACATAAGGCACTCAATGCTATGCAGCCTGGCAAAACTCCTGGACCTGACGGTCTGCCCGTAGAGCTTTAAAAGCAGTACCCTGATGTGTTGGCTGTTAGACTGCGGGACATGCTGGTTGCTGCTGAGCGCCTGCATTCTCTCCCCACAACCATGGGTGATGCAGTAATAGTCGTGATCCCCAAACCGGGTAAGGACCCCTCCCTGTGCCCCTCCTATAGGCCCATTTCCTTATTGAATGTCGACGCTAAACTGCTAGCAAAGGTCCTCGCCAATAGGTTAAACACGGTTGTCACCGCTTTGGTGCACCCCGATCAGACGGGTTTCATGCCAGGTAGGGATACTGATGTAAATCTTAGGAGACTCTTTACCCACATAGCTAGGGCAGATGACGCGGGTCAGACTCTTGTGGCCTCCCTTGACGCCGAGAAGGCCTTCAACTCTGAGTGGAGGTACTTGTTGGCGGTCCTTGCTAAATTTGGCTTTGGCACCAAGTTCATCTCATGGGTCAAGTTACTGTACGCTGCCCCCCAGGCCAGAGTCTGTACTAATGCATGCCTGTCGGACCCTTTCCCACTGGGGAGAGGGACGAGGCAGGGCTGTCCCCTTTCTCCGGGTCTGTTCGCTTTGGCCACAGAACCCCTGGCAGCCCTTATTAGGGCAGATGGGGAAATACAGGAAATACGGGTTGGCTCTTTACACAAAAAAATCTCTCTATACGCAGACGATGCCCTCCTATACCTGGCCGACTCATTCCCAACCCTCGGTAAGGCCCTGGCCCAATTTGACCGTTTTGCCGGCTTCTCTGGAGTCAGCATTAACTGGGACAAATCCGAACTCTTCTTACTCCATCCCTCCCCCACTAACTCTAACCTCCAGACGCAGCTCAAATGGGTTGAGGAAATTAAATATCTGGGGATCAGGATCACTGCAGCGTTGGGGGACTTTGTGACGCGTAATCTACATCCTCCGATGAGACAGGTCACCACTAAATGTGCGGCGTGGCGTTCGCTCCCACTAACCCCGGTGGGTAGGATTAATCTCCTGAAAATGGTACTCCTGCCCAAATTTTTGTATTTCTTACCCCGATCCATCTTCCCAGGGAACTCTTCAAGAGGCTTAAGGGTCAATTGGGGACTTTTGTGTGGGCAGGTAGAACTCCCAGGATAGCCAAGAAAACGCTGTACCTGCCCCTCTCGGGTGGTGGTCTGTTGCTCCCAAACTTTCAGCTCTACTATTGGGCAGCCGTTCTGGTCACTGTTAGGTGGTGGTTCGCCCAGCCTAGACAGAATCCGGCGGTTACGCTGGAGGCTGCTGTCTTGGGTTTGTATGCCGCCCTTAGCAATCTCGCATTTCGAGGCTGCCGGGCGGCTCCCTCTGTCCCTATGAAGACAATGATTAGGGCTTGGAAGGATGCCAGGGAAATATATGCGAGTCCCTCCCATGTCTCCTCCCATATGCCACTGTGGGGCAACCCGCTGTTGCCCCACTTCCATTACCTCCCCGACCCTGCGGCGTGGGCTGGTAAGGGGATAACAGCCCTTAAACACATTGTTTCAGATGGTGCTCTCATGACCTTCCGGGAGCTGAGGGACCGCTATTCGGTTACGCCACAGTGGTCTTTCCGGTACTGGCAGCTCCGGCACGCTTTTGGGGCCCAGTTCCCGGACAGACTTACACTCCAGTCGGACTCAGTTGAGCGGCTCTTGACCTCGCACAACATGGGGCGACCTCTCTCCACCCTCTACCTTTATCTGACGGTAGCCTATGACACTGGGTTGACCCGTTCCTTTGAAAAGTGGAAGGCTGACATACCTGACCTGGATGACGAAAAGTGGGAGGAGTGTGTCTCCACGTTCATCCCGTCACTTATAGCAGCTAGAGATAGGTTCATCCAAATTCAATTCCTGCATAGGGCCTATTACACCCCTCAAAGATTGGCTTGCATATTCCCCCAAAGGGACCCCCTCTGCCCGCGTTACAGGGTAGAGGTGGGCTCGTTCTGGCACATGTTCTGGTCGTGTCCCGAGATTAAGCCTTACTGGGGTCGGGTGGCTGAGATCTTGGGTGTAGTGTCTCGACTACGGGTCCCAATGGATCCCCTGGTGCTTCTCCTGAGTCACCTGGAGGAGATCCAGGGGGACAGATATTCCAAACTGTTCATTACATTCTCCCTCTTCTATACTAGGAGGGAAATCCTTCTTAAATGGAAGGCGGCAACCCCACCCACTGTCAAGTCCTGGACCCTCTCTGTTAACAAAGTACTGCCGCTGTACAGAATCACCTACGAGAGTAGACAGTGCTCGGCAAAGTTTGACAAGATCTGGTCTGGGTGGATTGATGCTAGGGGTTGATTTTGGTTGATGGCCTCGATTTTGTACTGTGTTTGACTACTAATGGCTGCTCCCTACTGCCTCCTTTTTTCAACAATGGCTTTCTTTTTGCCACTCTTCCATAAAGGCCAGATTTGTGGAGTGCACAACTAATAGTTGTCGTGTGGACAGATTCTCCCACCTGAGCTGTAGATCTCTGCAGCTCCTCCAGAGATATCATGGGCCTCTTGGCTGCTTTTTCAACTAATCCTCTCCTTGCCCGGCCTGTCAGTTTAGGTGGATGGCCATGTCTTGGTAGGTTTGCAGTTGTGCCATACTCTTTCCATTTTTGGATGATGGATTGAACAGTGCTCTGTGAGATGTTCAAAGCTTGGGATTTTTTTTAACCTAACCCTGCTTTAAACTTTTCCACAACTTTATCTCTGACCTGTCTGGTGTGCTTCTTGGCCTTCATGATGCTTTTTAGTTCACTAAGGTTCTCTAACAAACCTCTGAGGGCTTCACAGAACAGTTGAATTTATACTCAAATTACACACAGTTGGACTATATTTACTAATTAGATGACTTCTGAGGGCAATTTGTTCCACTAGATTTTAGTTGGGGGTATCAGACTAAAGGGGGCTAAATACAAATGCACGCCACACTTTTCAGATATTTATTTCTTAAAATAAATTAAAACCATGTATCATTTTTCTTCCAATTCACAATTATGTGCCACTATGTGTTGGTCTAGCACATAAAATTCCAATAAAATATATTTACGTTTTTGGTTGTATCATGACAAATTGTGGAAAATTTCAAGGGGTATGAATTTTTTTTTAAGGCACGGTATATAAAGGTAAATCTGAAGGAAATGGAAAAAATTAAATTGTATAAATTATGGCCAGCTTAATCACTAAAGCCCACTGGGGGCTGTTTTAGAAATCTGGAGAACATGCTGAGTGCTGGTGGTCACTGAATGAGAAATCACTGGATTAAAGATGAATATTGCAACAAACTTGGCTTCGTTATTATTAATATTTTTAATTACCTGTTGCCTGCAGTGAAAGTACCTAAATTTGACCTGTCACCTTGTAGTCCCTGTATATCAGACCTGGAGTGTGAGAGGAAGAATAAGCTCAAGAAGCCAATCAGTTCATGGGCTGGTAAGAAGCATGCTCATAGTAAGGCAGAGCAGAGTGACCGAGAGATGAGCTCAACACTGTGCTGCTTCTCCTTTCACTGTCCAGTCCTAGAGTGTCTGTGTTCAGTGGAAGTGGGTTAAAGCGGTATTTCACCCTAAATATAAGATCTCCCATGCGATCCAGCATACTGGCGTCAGCGCCAGTATGCTGTTTTTTTTTTTTTTTTTAATCGCACACTTACTGTATTATTGTGGAATTCCTTTTTTGTCCCCCGCGGTGGACGGCTGTAGTATAGCGCGTCACATCTTCCTAAAATACCCGATATGGACTCGGGTAATCTCGGCGAAAATGCGGCGCCTGCGCACAGACCTAGGAGCTGACTGCGCAGGCGCCGTATTTCTCCGAGTCCTATTTCGGAGGGCGTGACGCGCCATAGCCGTAGGACTCGGAGAAATACGGCGCCTGCGCAGTCAGCTCCTAGGTCTGTGCGCAGGCGCCGCATTTTCGCCGAGATTACCCGAGTCCATATCGGGTATTTTAGGAAGATGTGACGCGCTATACTGGCGCCGTCCACCACGGGGGACAGAAAAGGAATTCCACTATAATACAGTAAGTGTGCGATAAAAAAAAAAAAAAACAGCATACTGGCGCTGACGCCAGTATGCTGGATCGCATGGGAGATCTTATGTTTAGGGTGAAATACCGCTTTAAATGATGCTAGTTATTCGACTAAGGACATCTAGTGGCAGAAAAAAGTACTGCACTGGAAATCACTGGATCAAAGGTGAATATTGCACCAAAGTGAGTTTTGACATTTTAAATGTTTTAATTACATATTAATTTTTACCTGCTGTGGGTGTCTATGTGTCCTTTATATTAAAGCCAGTTAGATAAGAACCCCTTGCCATCATTTCAATCTTTTAACTTCCATGTTATCTGGATGACCCCTTTAGACTACTTGCATTACTATAAAACTTAATTTCACATTCTGTTTGGCTTCCTTTATTTTCTATGCATTCAAGGGTAAAACAAAGCAGCCTACAGCAGTGTTATTATTGTTCCTATAATACATTAATAAAAAAAAGTTTTTTATTTTAATAATATCACAATTGTTTTAATAAATTGTATCTGTTTTACTACTAATAGAGAAGCTGCAAGAAAATCTTGTTGCCATGAATAAAATGTTTTCTGCGCCCTATTGAGTTAAACTAAGCGCTACTTAAACGATTGCTCAACTATTTGCCACGGACTCTCTAGGTTTTTTTCGTAAACCTCGGGGATCTGTAATCTAATTCTATCACGCCTGAGCTGGTTAGACTCTCATAAACACAAACACAGGAATATACTGGGCAGCTTGACAGGCTCTTTTAGCAGGAGTTTGGATAATCCCATGGACAATTGACCATGGGAGCCCCAGGGGCATATTGTATTTTGGTATGGAGTTCATTACTTCTCAGCCTGTCTAGCCTGAGATCCTGTTCCCTTCCCCCACACACTGTACATCTGATTAACCCTGCTGATATTGTCTGTTCTGCATGAATTCCACTTGGGAGCCTTGGTTTCAGGGGGATGGAACAGCTTTCAAAAATATCCTTTTGTATGTAAAAATATTACAGCAAAATTGTTAATCATTTGTGTGAAAATATAAGATTTCTATTTAGAATAATGTTTCTTACTTTATTACAGGTATTTGTATGGCACCAACAATTACGCAGCACTTTACCTTTTATTTTTTGTTTGTTTGTTTGTTTTCGTGTAATTTTATTATTTTATTTATTCTAATTAGAAAATAGTTTATTGAAAAAGTGTTAACAGCCAAGACTGGTGATCTTTGTACTTTCCAGAAACTTAGATAATGTAGCACACAATCAAATAATACTGTTATGCAGTAAGTCCAAGTAGGATTAAAAGTAAAGGTGGAAATAAACTGCACTCTAAGGGCCCATTTACACTAGGAATTGCATGTGAATTGCACAGGAATGCTGTGCGGTTTCTGTGCAATTCACATGCAGTTCTGTGCAGTGCCATATCAGCCCATTCATTTTGAATGGGCTGAAATTGCACTGCACGAAAAGTAGTGCATGTGCTACTTTTGGCAATGCACTGCAACCCAGATTGTATAATACTTTTGTAACTTGTGATCCGGTGCAGCAAACACACTGCACGTGCAAAATCGTTAACTAACACCCATTGCAGATCGCAAGGGCAGTGCGATTGGAATGCGGTGTGAGAAACTGGCATGGAAAGAGGATCTCCTGCACCATGTTCTAGTGTGAACAGTCGCTAAACTATCGCTAATCTATCGCCCTCTTTGCCCTGTTACTTAGGATGGCCATACATGGAGTGAACTTCTTTGGTTGCAGGAAAGAAATTGTCTTGACAATGTTGATGGAGGAATCCCTCCTGTCAAGTCATTGTCTTCTCCAGGCAGGGAGGGCGGGCAGAGGAAGCCTGGACTCGGACTAGGCCACACCCCCAACATGTTTCACCCCGCCCCTTGTAGCTTAGTCATTGTCCCCAGGCTCTATCCCCTGCCAGTGCTCTTATCAGCAGATGCGGAGGCACCTACTTATACATCCCCCATTCATCGTGCCTGGGTGGCACACGCGAAGAGTAAACCGGTCACAGTGATCATCGTTAGCAGCTATAGAAGCCGCTTAAGATAATCACAAGTGAATCCCGCAGGCTGGTTGTACCCAAGTTGGTTGATCGATCAACTTTGTACATTTAGCTTGCCCATTAATGGTTTGAATTTATTTGAACTGTGTTTGGCTGGCCTAAGTCTAATAACAGTCGATGTGATCATTAACTTGACCATTTATTGCGAATGAGCTGATTGAAATTAATAGAATTTGCAAGCCAATGGCCATACATTTTCAGATTTATTAACCTCTGACAATTCTGCTTATTCAATTGGTTGTGGCAACATTTTGACAATCGGTTCTGATCAATCAAAGAAATATGTACATGTTGGAAAACCTGGTGTTTTTCGGATTGATTAAATGATCGTTTGTAATATTGTTAACATAGATGGCATTTTTCTTTTGATTTATTTCAGTTGATCACAAAATTCTGAGCAACATTGTAGGTGTTGCAACATTCTTTGGTTGACCATAGCGAGGCCTGTTCTGAGTGAAACCTGTCCAGTTAAACCGATGTATGGTCTTGGTGACCGTGCTGCAGCTCAGTTTCGGGGTCTTGCCAATCTTCTTATAGCCTAGGCCAGTGATGGCGAACCTTGGCACCCCAGATGTTTTGGAACTACATTTCCCATGATGCTCATGCACTCTGCAGTGTAGTTGAGCATCGTGGATAATATAGTTCAAAAACATCTGGGGTGCCAAGGTTCGCCATCACTGGCCTAGGCCATCTTAATGTAGACCAGCAATTCTTTTTTTCAGATCCTCAGAGAATTCTTTGCCGTGAGGTGCCATGTTGAACTTTCAATGAACCAGTATGAGAGAGTGAGAGCGATAACACCAAATTTAGCACACCTGCTCCCCATTCACACCTGAGACCTAACTCACTAACGAGTCACATGACACCGGGGAGGGAAAATGGCTAATTGGGCCCAATTTCCATTTCCACTTAGGGGTGTACTGACTTTTATTGCCAGCAGTTTAGACATTACTGGCTGTGTGTTGAGTTATATTGAGGGGACAGCAAATTTACACTGTTATACAGGCTGTGCACTCACTACTTGACATTGAAGTAAAGTGTCATTTCGTCAGTGTTGTCACATGAAAAGATATAGGGCCGGATTCAGATACAAAAATGTATCCTTCCGGCGGCGTAGCTTTTCCTCTTTACACTACGCCGCCGCAAATATTGTGGGCAAGTGCCTTATTCAGAAAGCACTTGCTCCATAATATGCGGGGCCGCGCAATTCAAATTGCTGAAGTGGGGGCGTGATTCATGTAAATGAATCATGACCCTACATAATTGACGTTTTTTTTGGACGGCGCATGCGCCGTCCGTGGACGTTCACAGTGCGCATGCGCGAAATCACGCCGCTTTTTCTCAATGTAAACAACGTGAATGCAACTAACGTCGAGCCCCATACCCGAACGATGTACGCAAACGACGTAACCGACGTACAATTTGACGCGGTCCCGACGTCCATACTTAACATTGGCTGCGCCTGCTATAGCAGGGGTAACCTTACGCCGGTCTCACGCTTACGCAAATGACGTAAAATACGACGCGCCGTGAATCTGCGTAAATGGCTCATTTGCATAATTTACGCAAAGCGCCACCTAGTGGCCAGCGTAAATATGCAACTTAAGATACGACGGTGTAAGCGAATTATGCTGCTTGTATCTTAGAAGAAAGCCAGCGTATCTTCTTTTCTGAATAGCAAAAAAAGATACACCGGCTATTTTTAGTATTTACGCAGCGTATCTATAGATACGCTGGCGTAAATGCTTTCTGAATCTGGCCCATAATTATTATCATTATACAGGATTTTTATAGCGCCAACAGTTTGCGCAGCGCTTTACATCAGGGAAGACAGTACATTCACAATACAAATCAATACAGGAGGGATCAGAGTGCCCTGCTCGTAAGAGCTTACAATCTAGAAGATATAATAAAATATTTACAAAAATGTGAGGAGTGTACTCGCTTTGTGAGATACTGTATATACGTGATCCTGCACAGCGCGGCTTCCCTGTAGCAGTAAAACTTGTATAGGGCGGCCGGCAAGTATAAATAGTATTGCCAACACTTTGTTCATTCACACCACGCTAACAAATAGCTTCACGATACACTAGTGCAAGATTTTGCTTAATTATAAGCAATGCACAGGAAAGAGTAATTATAATAATGTAACTTGTGATAGCCATTTTATTTATCACTTGCAATTCATTATGTGTTCAAAAAAGTTTTTTTTAGAACATAGGTTAATACTTAAACAAAACATTTTATTGAGAGATAGTTAAAACATTTTGTACACTCTTCTTTGCAAACCAACACGGTTATGTAATATTACAAAAATATTCAGTGTGCAAAACCATTTTACAACTCCCTGATAATAGTATTGGTGAATTGCTCAATCAGTATAGTGGACAAGTCCACAGCTGTAATCTCTTAAATCTATGAAACTTTTACCAGGATAGAGGAGCTATAGCATTACATGGGAGGGTTATTGTTCCCTATCTAATCTTTTGTCCATTTGACTAGAGAGGCAGTAAAAACCAGATCCAGCAGGGAACAGCCAGTCCTGCCATTCCACTAGCCAAGTAAACAACCTCGGCCTGTCAGTCACACCTAATTGTGGCCTGAACACAATAGGCTCATCTGTGCTTATACAGGCAAAACAGCTATCTTTTATTTTATTGTGTAATGCATGGTAAATCCAACGTATGCATCATATCTTAGCTTTAGGTATTGCCGTCAACATGTGTTTGCAATAAACTGGTATGAAAGTACATTTAAAGAATATATGTTTTAACTTCTTAAATATGTAGGCTTACTCCATTTGAAATTTCATAGACAAATATTTAAGTGATATAATATTTTTTTTAAATCACTTTTTCTATTATGAACATCTTTTAAATAAAATGCTAAATGCAAATAGAAATTATAACCACATAAGCATCTAAAAACATTTTTTTTTTTTCATTTAACATTCTGCTCAAGTAAATTTTTATTATATCTATCACTATATTTTAACATTTAAATTGTTACATTTATACATTAAGGTTTTGTTATATATTAACAAAAAAAAAAAGTTAAATATGAATCAAATAATGTTGTGAACAATGGAGAAAGATACATAAAAATTATCGACTTTATTTAGGGTGATACAACTTGCAACATTTGAGTAAATATTGAATGAATACACAGTATGTTCTATTATTTATCTTATCTATGACCTCTCTCTGTATCCAAGGCATAATGAGATATCAATCACAGATGAGGTTATACAGTTATTGTTGTCCATCATCAGATGATTGCTTTCATTGTCCACAGCACACATATTTGGCTTGGATATGTGTTTATGGGCAAAACTTAAGAACTAGCCCAAATATAAACAACTCAGCACATTATTCACTGACCAATGGCCATGACACCTTGCATGGTAAGTATGGAAGCTATACAGCTTTCAGGGTAGCCATACACACAAATATTTTGCACGTTCGGATTCAATTTGGCAGGAATTGGTTAACATTTGAGCCATCTATCGCAGCCAGTAACATGTACTTTTATTATTACTGCATGTCACAAACCTCTGACTCTTGTCTGTTATCCATAAATTATCCAACCAAAAATGAAGTTTAATGTGAGCTGGCAGGACGGTAAAAAAAAGTCCTGCTAGCCGCTTTATTGAGGCGCTGTAGGAGCTGTAGCAGCTCCTACAGCACCCCTGCCCATTGAAATCAATGGGAGCACCGCCGGAAAAGAGCCACTGCAGAGGCGCTTTGCGGGTGGTATTAACTTTTTTGGCCACTGGCGGGGGTTAAAAGCACCCCACTACCGGCCGGATCGCGCTGCAAAAACGATGTTAAATCGCCCCTAAAAATAGCAGACGCTTTACGGCCGACACCCCACTGCCCCTGTGTGAAAGGGGTCTAAGGCTCGATTCCCATGTATGCATGTTGCTTTTGAGCGTTTCTGCAGTGCTTTTTGCGGTGCTTGCCGTTTTTTGGATACGTGTTTATGCAGAGATTTTACAGCAATTTTGCCGCAATGTGTTTATTTTTTACACTGTATATAGCTGGTTGCTAAAGAGGGGGCCGGGAAGCCGGCCGCCACTTCCTTAACTAATGATGAGTCATCAGCTGTCAGCGGGAATTGTCGGCTAAAACAAAATAGTGAAAAAAAATACCAGGCCCTTATTTTATTTTTAATTGCGTGCCCCCCCCCCCAAATCCATACCAGACCCTTATTCGAGTATGCAGCCTGGCAGGTCAGGAAAAAGAGGGGATGAGCGAGCACCTCCCTCCTCCTGAACTATACCAGGCCACATGCCCTCAACAAAGCACCTTGCCCCTATGTTGATGAGGACAAGGGCCTCTTTCCTACAACGCTGGCCAGTTGTTGTCGGGGTCTGCGGGCAGGGGGCTTATCAGAATCTAGAAGCCCCCTTTAACAAGGGGGGCCCCCAGATCCCAGCCTCCCCACCTATGTGAATGAGTATGAGGTACATTGTACCCCCTTCCCATTCACCAAAAAAGTAGTGTAGTGTGAAAAAATACAGTAGACAGTTTTTGACAAGTCTTTTTATTAAAGAGATGCAGGAAGACTGGAGAAAGAAGCAGGGAAGAAAAATATATTTTGAATAAAAGACTTGTTTTTGGTGAATGGGTAGGGATACAATGTATCCCATACTAATTCACATGGGTGGGGGGGGCTTCTGATAAGCCCCCCGCCCGCAGACCCGACAACCACCGGGCAGGGGAGAAGCCCTTGTCCTCATCGTTCCCCTTTCCTGACCTGCTGGGCTGCATGCTTGGATAAGGGTCTGGTATGGATTTTTGGGGGGATCCAACACCATTTTTTTTGCCGGCAATTCATTCAATGGTCAGCAGGGGAAGCCTGCTGACAGCTGATGACTCATTGGTTGTTAAGGACACTGCGGCCAGCTTCCTGGCTCCCTCCTTGGCAACCAGTTATATACAGTGAATGTACAGCTAAAAAAAAATACAAAACGCATATGGATGTAGGTCCATTGAAGTCAATTATTACATGCAAAACGCTGCATTTTGCATGGAAAATAGCCCCGACCCTTTCCAAAAACGCAGAGGCACAAAAATGCATTGATGTAAACATGCTCCAACACAGAGCATCAGAGGCAAAAGGAGAGTCTTGGCTGCCCAGGGATAGGGTTATAAAAGTTTTTTTTTTTTTTACTTCAGTTTTAATTAGCTAATACATTAAATTAAAAACAATAATCATATTATTTATATATATAATATTATAAATATATTATTACTATTAAATGAATCATAGGCGTGCGCACAGGGTGTGCCTGGGCACACCCTAATCCCCTCATATAGGGAAGATTCCCTCTGTTTAGACCCCTGATATTTCAACAAAGCCCCCTATTGGGTCTCCTTAAAGAAAATAATAATAATAATAAATGTAATAAAAAATTGTAAAAAATATATAAAAACAAAAATTATAAAAAAAATAAAAAAATATTATAATAAAAATGTAATCTTACACTTACCACTGCCCTACTGACACCAATCTCTGCCCTACTGACACTGTCCATTGCTCTACTGATACTGTTAGTATACATGCACACACACGCATATGTGTTTAAATTTTGGGGTGCACACCCTAATGCTATAGGCTGCGCACACCTATGAAATTACTATATTACATTTAATTTTAGGTGGTGTGGACCCTTTGACCGGGGGATAGTATTACATAATCTTAGAAAAAACTGTCCAAATAAAAATAGGTTATCACTCAACAACTGCAGGTACACTATAAGATATTGTGAATGATGAATGTGACAAATGGTATATTGTAGGCCCACACACAGAATAACATTTCCATAGCTGCAGACAGATGAATTTAGTTACAAATAGATTTCACTATTTGTTCTGATGAGTTTCCTTTACACTCTTCCCGTACAGTCGCCTTTCACCCTCCCTAAAAACAATGGTGAGAAACGACTGCATACACAAGACAGAAAATAGAAGGAAGCACGAAAATACTAGCAGTGAAATAATGGAAATTGTATTTATCTACCATATACAAATAAGCAAACATACTATTACATAAACAGGTCTCAATTTACAGCTTAAAGACCTCTAAATGTTAATTTGCTTTGTGTTGGTGCTATTATATATTTCAGGGCTTAAAAAATCCTGAGTTCCATCTTGCTGTGATAAATAGAGTAGACCAGTGACGGGACAAGGTCATCCAGCGCCCTGGGCAAAGATGCAAACTGCCCCCCCCCTTCCCTTAGGCTTAGGGTCAAGGTGCCCCCATCCCTGCAATAAACCATTGAGCCCAGGGCAGTCGTCCATCCTGCCAACCCCTTGTCCTGGTGTTCTATCAATATGGGTCCCCTATCAGATAGTGGACTGCGCAGCGCATGCGCAATCGGAGATCACGGAAATCTCAGAGAATGATCCATTAGCTGTAGTTGAAGCATGTGCAGTTAAGACGCCGCTTGCTCCCGAAACTTATCTAGAACAGCGCTACCCGCGCTCACTCAATACAGCAAGGGGCGGATGGTTTTATCAAAGGGGTTGATATGATTATAAGAGGCCGCTCTCACTGAATACAAGAAATTTACGATGGCCAGTGCTCAATAATACACCCGCCACTTTGAAAAAAACATCCGCCCCTTGCTGTATTGAGTGAGGGCGGGCAGCGCTGTTCTATCAAGATGGGTCCCCCATCTGATAGAGCGAGTGGCATGCCACTAATCGTTTGTGAAAAAACCAAGCTGGTTGTACACAAGTTGATCGATTTATATCAACATCAGCTTGTCTATAGATGCCCCTGCTGAATCGACCAGATTTCGATCAGTCTATGATCGGCTTAAGGAAAATTCCATCTTAAACAACCTAATCTAGCTTCTTCATTTCAGCAAGTCTAGGCATCTGCATAGTGGACTATGAAATAAAATCAGCATTGGTGCAACCTCTTGTTACTCTCAGCTAGGATAAAGTCAGTATTGTATTATAGCAGATCGGCAAAGTTCTTTGTGCTGCCAGAGTTGTTATCTTTGCAGAGGTTCAGTTTGTAACTGTCTGCTAAATCAGATTCATTAGCCCTGCAGATGGAGCAGGGTCACACTGACAAAAGAGATTATTAAATCATTTTCCACCGCAAATGATTATACAACTTTGATTACATCTTTTCCACTGCAAATCCTTCATCTAGCTCTACAATGTGAAGTCCAATTACCTACACGGCCTTTCTCGTCAACATCGAGGCCTTTCACTATTCTGTAATCTCCACCTCTGCTCTATAATTTACATTGTTCTTTCCTGGGTAGCTGGAGGTTATTGCAACCACTTGTTTTACTCTGCAAATCTTGCTAATTCTCTTGGCATTAAGTTCAGAAAATAAAATATATCAAGGTTGTTTCTTTTTAGTCTGCTGAGTGCTTTACTTACGTAAATTAAATATTTCCCTGTAACAGTTTTGATCCTTTAATGGGTTTTTTTTTTAGACCATTTTTGCACCACTCCGGGTTCTGACTCCCGACTCGTTACCTCATCCCCCCCCCACCCTGCTGTCTTTTGGGAAACACTGTTCCCAGGAGAGAGCAGGGAGCAGTGATGGCGCGCGCGATCCTCGCGCATGCGCAGTAGGGAATCGGGCAGTGAAGCCGCAAGGCTTCACTTCCTGATTCCCTCACCGAGGATGCTCAGCCTCGTCTGCTGACATCGCGGGCGCACTGGACAGGTAAGTGTCCATTTTTTATAAGTCAGCAGCTGCAGTATTTGTAGCTGCTGGCTTTGAAAAAAAAAAAAAAAACGGGTACACCTCCGCTTTAACTGAAGCAACTTTACAGGAAGAGAAAATAGTTTACTCAGGCAAACCCCTCCCTCCCACAGAGCTGATTATTCTGTGATTGGCCACAGCCAAAGTCGCCTATCATGGAGGCAACTTTAAGTCGCATTGTAAGTTGCTCCAAGCCACGCTGAAGTTGCCTTGCAAAGTCGCGCTGTAAGTCGGGTTGCCCCTGTGTGAACTGGCTCTTACCATCCAGCCAGCAAAAAAAGGAAAAATTTTAGCTACAAACATAGGTTTGTTTGTTGCATTAATTTGCAAATATATGTGAAGCCACACTGCTGTTGCAGTAAACAACCAATAGAAGATTACATTTGGTGATTCTAGTAGTAAAACAATCAGGCAATGTATAAAATAAAAAAGGTTGAAACCCAAACACAAATTATTGTTTTGTGCAACAATTCTCACATACACCAATCAGCCATAACATTATGATGAATCAGCTACAATTTCAGTGTCTGGGTTGCTGTAAATTCTATGCAGATAAAAGACAAAAATGAATACACCTCTGTAATTATTAATAGATCATTACATTTATGTTTTTAATCAACATGGTATCACCCTCTTGCAGCAGAGCTCAGACCGGGGAAGAGATAAACAGCACAAAGAACCACTGTCCAGGCCCAAGCTGGGTGAGGGGAAGAGACTTTCAGCAGAGACAGATGATCATCCCAATTTGATAAGGTTGCAGGTGAGTGGCGCTAAACACAGTGTGTGTTTAGGTCTGATCATCCACACCCACCTGTCTGTCTAATTAGGACAAGCTGCTGTGTCCATGCAGCCACTGCATCCCCATACAGTTACGTGGGCTGTATGCATGCAGCTCCTGGCAGCTAAAGTCAGAAAATTGTGGTTTTGATGAACCACGTGACCCTGATCAAATGTAGCAAAAATACCACTTTTCAAAAACAGTCACTTTTTTCGTGCCGGTTCACACAGGGGCAACCCCAGGGCTGTCTTAATGAGAGGGCACACCTGGGCAGTGCCCAGGGGCCCCAGCTGCATGGGGGGCCCCTGCACATTTCCCAAAGCAGCTGGTCCTTGAGCCCACACTGCCCTGAAATTGGGGGACCCATTATGGCACTAAGAGTGATAGATGCAAAGGGGAGGCAGTCTGCCTCCTACCTACTTAATGTTTGTTTACCTGCACTGTCATCATTGTAGGGGCCCCAGAGCATCACTTTGCCCAGGGGCCCATGATGCTATTAAGACGGCCCTGGGCAACCCTACTTACGGCGCGACTTTGCAGGGCGATTTGGAGGCCACTTCAGCACGGCTTTGAGCAACTTACAACGTGACTTAAAGTTGCCTCCAGGACAGGCGACTTTGGCTGTGGCCAATCACAGAATAATCAGCTCTGTAGGAGGGAGGGGTTTGCCTGAATAAACTATTTTATTTTCCTGTAAAGTTGCTTCAGTTAAGACGCAAATCCAAATTTGGAGGCAACTTCCCTTGAAATCAATGGTTCTAGTTGCCTTGAAGTAGTAGCGGAACCTTTTCTGAAGTCAAAGTGACTTCAGTAGTGTACATTAAGACAGCTCTCATTAACTATAATGGAGTTTCTTATGTCAAGCGACTTGAGGTCTGACAAGTCGGATCCTAAGTCGCTGTAGTGTGAACCGGCATTTTACAGGATTGCTGTATCACTTGAATTCCATCTGACCACAATTGTGTATCAAGAGCAGAACCAACTGAATTCTAATTGTTCAAACACATAGGGGGATAGATTGCTTTCTTTCTGATGATCACTTTGATTTGTATGTTTTGTTTCCTAGTAAAACCAAAGTAGTTGAAATTTAATAAAAATTGCCACCTTTATGGCCAATCTTGTGCGAGAGTCAACTTTATATCAAAACGATATCTATATTGGATTACTGTACAATTTTCCTCTAAAAAATGACCAAACCGTATAATCAGAATAAACAATTAACTGGAAATTGGATAGATTTATAACAATGGCCATGATCACTTTTCCAACCTAATAAAGTCATCTTTGATTAACAAAACAAAAAAAAACCTGTTTTAATTATATTAGCATATAGTGTAAAATGAATGTAGGACAATTGGTTCTAATATGCAATTAGAGAGAGAGTAGGGAGGCACTCGTATACCTTCAGCACCATCTGATTAGGAAGAGAAAAACAATAGCAATGAGGGGAGGTGTCCCAACATGTCTAATAGCTATTCCACCAGAGCTGTAGCTGGTGCTGATCTATATATATTGGGACATTGCCTGATCCAACCAAAATTAAGCTTATAGATAAGTTTATGCTGCGTACACACGATTGGAAATTCCAACAAGAAAACCGTGTAACTCTGGCTCAAACTTGTGTTGCATACACATGGTCACACAAAAGAATGTGGTGACGTACAACACTGCAACGAGCCGAGAAAAATTAAGTTCAGTGATTTTGAGAATGCGTTGAATTGATTTCGAACATGCGTGTTTTTTTGCGGGTCGGAATTTCCGACAAGAACTTTTCCCATCTGAAAATTTAAGAACCAGCTCTCAAATTTTTGCACCCTCAAATTCCGACAGAAAAAGTCCGATGGAGCCTACACACGGTCGGAATTTCCGACCAAAAGCTCACATCAAACTTTTCTTGTCAGGAATTCTGACCGTGTGTACGCGGCAATAGGCATTACTGATTGGCATTTCTGCTTTGCAGCACTGTGATCTTTGGTTTGAATCCCAGCTGGACACTATCTGCATGGATGTTGCATGTTCTCCCTGCGATTGTGTGAGTGAGTAACTTGTATAGCGCTCCAAATGCGAACCAATATCGCCTCAAGGCGCTGTATCCAATGTCGTCGTCCAGCCACGCTTCAGAATAGATGTGTCTTAAGTTTTTTTCAGAAGGAGCGATGGTTCACTTCCATCCGAATGTCTGTAGGTAGAGCGTTCCATAGCCGCGGTCCTTGGACTGCGAATCTTGATTCTCCTTTAGATTTGTAGCGGGACTTGGGGATGTGGAGGAGGTTCTGATTAGTTGATCGTGTCCTTCCAGACCCCAAAGACATGCTGTTAAGTTAATTAGTTACTTTTAAAATTGACCCTGGTATGGTATTCTACTGAGAGAGCCCAAGATGACTGCCTTATCCCTTATCTGCTCCAACACCAATTTGCACTTTACAAATATATAAATTGTAATACCTCTTAAATTTCCATAATTTAAAAGAGTAAGCTGAAGCCTGATCATGCCGATATTATCTAAGATTCTGAAATATTTTTTTTTCAACTGTGCAGTGCAAGGGTCTACCTGATAGAATAGTATAGGAAGGCCTTCATGTTACATGAATGAGGCCCAGAAGCCAGTCAAGGAGTCCAACATGAGTACTATAAGACCAGCTTGAGTCTGTGGCCATAAGAAGTTGGTGAGTACCCCAGTGTGTGAGTATTTGGTGGCGGTCAGATCGCAGAGTGCAGCTTCAATTTGATTTGAAGAAAAGATAAGGATCATACCTAACCCCTGCTAGGGTGAGCACGTGTCCCAGATTGCCCGGGACAATCCTGTATTTTGCAGGTCTGTCCCGGGCACCTTCATTTCAGGACAATACAGTGTCCAGGAATGAAACTGACACAGCCACCCCCCAAGCCAAACTAATGCCCCCAAAAAAAGCTGCCACGTCACCGCTTTACTCACTGACAGTACTTGTCCTGGCCGGGAATGCCTGGAGGAGCACAGTCCCCGTCCCCTGCTTGTGAATGGATAAATTATAAATCCCACCTCTTGTGTCCAATCACCGTGCTGTGATTCGTTACAGCACAAGCTGATTTTTGGGAAGGGGGGTGTCCCTGAATGGTAGTTTGGAAATGTGGTCACCCTAACCCCTGCCAAACCCAAGCCTGCAATCACAGCTCTCATATTTCTGCAATATCGTGTTCCTTTTAAGAAGGCTGCTCTAGTTTTTATGTATTTACAGAACACGTTGTTCTGCCAGTGAGTTTTTCTTTTGGTAAACCAAGCTCTTTCTTACATTGAGAATGTGGAAAGGAACAGAACTTTGGCATCAGTCAGCAGACAGTTGAACACTGCCTCAGTTTCGGTACACTTGATATTTATCATTAGAAGTTGACTGCTCTAGGACAACCTGTGTTCATATGGGCGCTGTTTTGTACTTTGAGCTGAAAGCTAAGGATAAACCATCACTGTGCAACAGCAATAAATTTGCGCATATATAATCACTCGAACGTCACCTTCTTAGAAAAGTTCCAGTTCTGTTCGAGGCTGCACTTTACTGAAGTCTACAGTGCACAAAACCAAAATTCTTAATGAACTTTGCTTATCTATGTATGAAGGTGTTGCAACTAGGGTTGCCACCTCAACCCTTTAAAACTGAACACATATTAATTACACAGGTTGTGTGGCTGATTAAGGTGGTAATTAAACTCACTTGGTGCCTTCTCTGTATTAAATTAGCCTCAGAACCTGTGTAATTTATATGTTTGGGTTTAAAGGGATGAGGTGGCAACCCTAGTGGCGGCTGTTGGTATATTTTTTTTGGGGGGGGGGGGGTCAGTCATTTACCAGCCCCGGATTTACCCCATTATTGGTGCAGGCAGCACTTCCCTCCAGGCGATGGGGGGTGGCTAATAGGCCAATAGGATCGCTTCTTATTTCAGCCGATTCATGATTCATGAATCATTCCCTATTGTCACACAACTGGGTGGGCCCAGAGTGCAGTGCTCTGTGCCAGAGCCCACTTTTTTTTTTTAAATCTATTGAAGCCTCTGGCTCTAATCACGTGCTTAAAAAAAACCACATTGGAATTCATCCATCAGGCATGTAGAATAGGGGGATGGATGCATAGATAGAGGGGCGGCCACTACCCTACCCTGTTGGGTACCCCAATTGTCTGGCTGATATTTCACGCAAGGCTTGGATTTGACACTTTGTGGGGTGTGAAGAGTTGGGCAACAGTCACTTTTAAAAGGGATAGCAGAGTTTATTTGATCAGGAAAACCCTGGTAGAGAGGGATTAGCACACAGGATAACCAAAAAGAGCCATAGACTCTAAATCCTTAATACTGTCAATATAGAACAGAACCTTTAAAGTCGTTTTTATACCCATTCATGAAATCTGACCTGTATTGTTTACTTATCTCTCTCCCAGTGGCGGACTGGCAACTCATGGGGTCCCCGGGCAATAGAAGATTACGGGGCCCCTGGGCTTACAGATGGCCACCATGCCAGGAGGCAGTGCAGAGGTGGGGCAGCTAAAATCTCAGGATTTTCATATCAAAAGCATGTCGGTTTTAGACATATCAGGGACAGATGTAAAAAGAAAACAGAATTTTACATACTGTCCCTGGTTTTACTGAGCCTGGCAACCCTGATGGGGCCCCCTAGTGGCATTGGGCCCTCGGGCAGTGCCCGAGCACCTCAATGGTCAGTCCGCCCCTGCTCTCTCCAAAGCTCTAATTCCCGAGTCTTTCTGCTGCTCCATTATTCTGTTATCAACATGATAACTTCTGACAAGCTCTCCAACACAGGAGATAAAAGAAGCTGGAAATTTGTGTAGGGCAGGTAATTTAGAGACAGATAAGCAGAGAGCTGATCTATTCACATTACAGCTCTGCATGTTCCTTTGTTCCTCTGCCTATGTGGAGGGGGGGTGGGTGTGCCTTTCCTCCAAACAGTCCACGCACAGTGTATGCCCAGACTCCCCTACCACTTCTAAAACAAAAGAAAAGATTAGTAATGCATATTCATACCCCTTGAAATGTTTCACATTTTGTCATGTTACAACCAAAAATGTAAATGTATTTATTGGGATTAAATGTGAAGTGGAAGGAAAATGATAAATGGTTTTCAATTTTTTTTAACAAATATGTGAAAAGTGTGCATTTGTATTCAACCCCACTAAGTCAATATTTTGTAGAATCCCCTTTTGTTGCAATTACAGCTGCAAGTTTTTTTGTGTATGTGTCTCTACCAGCTTTGCACATCTAGAGAATTACATTTTTGCCCATTCTTCTTTACAAAATAGCTAAAGCTCTGTCAGATTGGATGGAGAGAGTCTGTGAACAGGAATTTTCAAGTCTTGCCACAAATTCCCAATTAGATTTTAGGTCTGGACTGTGACTGGGCCATTCTAACACGTGAATATGCTTTGATGTAAACCATTCCATTGTAGCTCTGGCTGTATGTTTAGGGTCATTGTCCTGCTGGATGGTGATCCTCTGCCCCAGGCTCAATTCTTTTGCAGACTCTAACAGGTTTTCTTCTCAGATTGCCCTGTATTTGGCTCCATCCATCTTCCAATCAACTCTGACCAGCTTCCTTGTCCCTGCTGAAAAACAGCAACCCCACAGCCTGATGCTGCCACCACCATGTTTCACAGTAAGGATGGTGTGTTCAGTGTGATGTGTAGTATTAGGCCATGTACACACGATCAGACATGTCTGATGAGACTTGTCTGACGGACCGTTTTAATCAGACAACTCTGAACTTGACTGATGTGCGTACACACCATCGGACCAAAATCCTTTCAGACCAGAACGCGTTGACGTAGAACACAACGACGTGATGAAAAAAGGAAGTTCAATGCTTCCAAGCATGCGTCAACTTGATTCTGAGCATGCGCGGGTTTTTGGTCCGATGCTTTTGTGTACTAACCATCGAACCTGTCCGACGGACAGGTTCCATCAGACAGGTTTTAAAGCGTGTTTTAAAACTTTGGTCTGACGGACAACGGTCTGATGGGTCGTAGACACCATCGAACTGGTCTGCAGACCAGTTTCATCAGACATGTCTGATTGTGTGTACAGGGCCTTATAGTTTTCCGCCACACATAGCGTTTTGCTTTTAGTTAAAGTTAAAGTTACATTTTGGTCTCAACTGGCCAGAGTACCTTCTTGCACCTGTTTGCTGTGTCCCCCATATGGCTTCGGGACTTCTTATGACTTTCTTTCAACAATGTATTTTTTCTTGCCACTCTTCCATAAAGACCAGATCTGTGGAGAGCACGACTAATAGTTATCCTGTGGACAGATTCTCCCACCTGAGCTGTGGAACTCTGCAACTCCTCCAGAGTTATTATGGCTGCTTCTCTGCTTAATGCTCTCCTTACCCGGCCTGTCAATTTAGGTGGATGGCCATGTCTTTGTAGGTTTGCAGTTGTGCCACACTTTCCATTTTCGGATGATGGATTGAGTGCTCCATGAGATGTTCAAAGCTTGGCCATAGATCAATAGTTATCTATCGTTTAGCAAGAGGGCTGAAGGACAAAAAAAACATATTCCTCCATTCACAAAGAGTAGGTCCAACAGATGTCCATTGACTTCTGACAAACAGGGATGGCTATACACAGATTGAAGTTCGTCCAGTTCCTGCTAATCTGGCTAAATTTCTATCATTGTGTACCCAGCTTTAGATATAGAGAATATTGTGCTGGCCAGGAGTGTAACCTGCATATACCTTCTGCAAAGAGCACATCCAGACCACTGGGAATGAGAATTAGTTTTATTTATAGGAGAAGGGGACCAAAAAAATCTTCATGAATACCTGAGTTTGTACTTGTGTCTAAAGCTGGCCATACAGCTTTTGTTTTTTCTTTCATCCAGCGGAATAAACGAGAAAAAACTAAAAGATTCCTCCACCCACACAAAAAAGGTGGATGGAGGAAAAGAGATCCCCCAGATGTTTTATTTTGGCAGCTGCACGCACCACTGTCAGAGTACACTGATCCATGGCTGCAGCCAATCAAGAAAAATATTTTCCAGCATATCCCTTCAACAGAAATGTATTAAAAGGATCGAATTATGTCAAGCAGGGATGGCCACACACTCATTGAAATTTGGCCAGTCCCTGTGTAATGTATAAACCAGTGTCGGCTAGTGCTCCATATTTTTGGAGGGGCGGCAAACCAACGCCAACCCCCTCCCCCATGGGAGATGGGTGGGAAGGCAGTGATCAGAGGCCTCCCTACCTTAGGAGGCAGATGACAAGGATTCGGGGTAGGACTGCTGACCCTTCACTCCAGCTACTCCTCTCTCCGGGGTCATTGCTTCTCCTCCCGGTCGATTAGGAAGTGGGTCCTGAGACTCGATTTCGAGTTCTAAGA
Source organism: Rana kukunoris (assembly GCA_029574335.1). NCBI lineage: Eukaryota > Metazoa > Chordata > Amphibia > Anura > Ranidae > Rana > Rana kukunoris. The sequence continues at coordinate 103,647,723 of CM056056.1, read as the reverse complement.
CTTCCTGGCCAATCGGGTCTCAGGACCTGCTTTCTGATTGGCCGAGAGGACAATCAGGAAGACCAAAGCAAATATTAATTCACGATTAACACACAACAGGGTGGGCTCAGGGCGCAGTGCTGTGTGCCCCAAGCCCACCCTTTTTGTAAGCCAATTGGAGCCCCAGGCCCTAATCATGTGCTTAAAAAAAATCCTTATGAAATCCATGCATACAGCGCCCTGTATGTGGTTTAGGGGCTGGAAGCATGGATTAGGGGGGAAGTACCCCTGCGCCCCGTATGGATGGGCCGCTACTGGTATTGTCTACAGATCGGTCCAAATGTGAAAGTTTTATACTCTAACTATAGGCTTCTTTACCTGTTTTTTGGGGGGACCAAATGAAAATAATATATTTACTTCCTTTTGGAGGGGGACAGGAGTGTTGGTAATGTATACGTGCTTTGGTATGATGGCTCAATCCATGGCCTGTTCCTTCTCTTATAATAAAATGTTTGTGTTCATTTCAGTCTGCAGCAGCTGTCACAACTGTTAACCAACTTATTTCAATAGTGATGAGACTGCACAAGCCACTTTGTGTGGCCCACTTATTATTAGTTTGGTACAGATGGAGTTAGGGAGCGGCACAATTTACAGACAAGCCTGGAAAGCAGCGCACAATCAATATGAGACAAACAATCCACATGGTGATGAAACATTCTCAGCAAGGAATGTCCTAAAGATAGAAACTGATTATAGAAATGATACTCCTAGAACAGATGTAGAGATGTGGAGATGAGGGTGAATGGTAAATACTATAGTTCTAGCAGTTAAACATAGCAGGAGTTGTTCTACATTAGATGCAGGAAAGTCAATGTCCTTTAAGTGGAGGACATTCAAAGAGGTTATTTGTGTTCTGACATAATAAGCATGAAAATGGGTAACTGAGTGAGGTAGAAACTTAAAGGTTAAGTTCACCTTTTGCAGAAAATAGTCTATGCAGTCAAGGGGCCCCACTAGATATTAAAACATTGTGCAGCCTTGTCATATTGTATTGTCATACTAGGCCATTTGGAAACCCCCCTTGGATGCCTGGCTGTGGCTGAAACCCCCCCCCCCCCCCCAGTTAGCAATCCCACATTCGGTCTTTGTGGTATGGACATGAAAGCAATGTTCTGTAAAGTCCCCTAGAATGTTGTGCAACCCAATTCACTTGAATGGATCGTACTGGGTGCAGGGACGGACTGACAACTCTTGGGGCCCCGTGCAATAGGAGATTATGGGGCCCAAGGCAATAGATTATGGGACCACACAGTATACACACACAGTATACATACACACACTGAAAAGGTACCAATGAGGTAGGGCAGCTATAATCTTGGGATTTAAAAAAAAAAACTCAAATTTTGACATACTGTCCCTGGTTTTACTGAGGCTGGAAACCCTGATGGGGCCCTCGGACAGTGCCCGAATGGTCAGTCCGCCACCTGACTGGGTGGATGGTACTTTCTCCTGAACGTGACAGGTGGAATTTTTGCCATGCCTACATTTTTTTTACCTTCTCATTCAAGAGAGATATCCTTTCATTTTCTGTCCTGTATACACATCATCCCTCTTTGACAGCTACCAACGGAACAAGTGCTGACACTGAGCGTCTGTGGAAAAATTCCCACTACATTTATGATCAGTGGGATGAACGCCCCTTATATTGGTGGTCAGTGGGATGAACGCCCCTTATATTGGTGGTCAGTGGGATGAACGCCCCTTATATTGGTGGTCAGTGGGATGAACGCCCCTTATATTGGTGGTCAGTGGGAAGAATTCCCCTTATATTGGTGGTCAGTGGGATGAATGCCCCTTATATTGGTGGTTAGAGGGAAGAATGCCCCTTATTTTTGTGGTCAGTGGGATGAATCCCCCTAATATTGGTGGTCAGTGTAATGAATGACCCATATATTGTGATGGTCAGTGGGAAGAATGCCCCCTATATTGGTGGTCAGTGGGATGAATGCCCCTTATATTGGTGGTCAGTGGGAAGACTGCCCCTTATATTGGTGGTCAGTGGGAAGAATGCCCCTTATATTGGTGGTCAGTGGGAAGAATGCCACTCATATTGGTGGTCAGTGGGATGAATGCCCCTTATATTGGTGGTCAGTGGGAAGAATGACCCCTTATATTGGTGGTCAGAAGGACACCTCCACCTTCAGACATCTAAAACAATCATTGGTGCTGTGTCGCTGGTTCTGCCAAGTGGCGTTGGCTTCAGAAGTATGTAGGCACCACCAAATAGAAGTTCAATTAGCCACAGCTCAAGGAACCTTTAACAACCTGGTTGAAAATAGCTGGTTTAGGGCCTAAACTGTGTTACCATGAGTTAAGCATATGTTGGGACCGATACAAATTTATTCTTACTAAAATAGACATTTTGGCAAATACCAGATTCATAAAGCTTGCAGGGCTGAACCAAAGCAGAATAGCCAAAGGGCCAGATTCAGGTAGATGGGCGAATCTTTATTTTGGAGTAACTTTTCTCATTTACGTTACTCCGCCGAAACTTTAGGAGCAAGTACTGTATTCACAGAGCACTTGCTCCTAAAGTTGCGGCGGCGTAGCGAAAATGAGCCGGCGGAATTCAAATTGGGCGGGTAGGGGGCATGTATTATTTAAACTAGGCGCGAACGTACTGCGCATGCGTCGACTGTCAGTGTGCATGCTCCAAATTTTGTCAGTGAACGTCAATGACATCAATCCCCATTCACGGACGCTTTACGCAAACTACGCAAATTTTTTTAAATTTGACGCGATGACGACGGCCATACTTAACATAGGATACTCCACTAGGGGGCTGGTTTTTCTTTACGCCGCGTATCTCTTACGGAAACGTCAGAAAGTCACTGCGTCGGGCCCGAATGCGATCGTGAATTGCCGATTCTCGCTGATTAACATATTCTCGGCGTTAATCAGCGGGAACGCCCCGAGCGCCATTTTTAAAATTGCAGTTCCGATACGACGGCGAAATACAATTACGCCGCTCGTATAGGAACTCCAACCTGGCGTTTCTTGTTTTCTGCTTACTGAAAACAGAAACGCCGGCTCAAAGTGAGAGTTAGGCTGGAGTATCACTGATACTCCAGCCTAACTCTACCTGAATCTGGCCCAAAGTGTTACTTTTATGTTACTAAATTACTTTGTATCTAAAAAGTTTATTAATTGTATCTCTTTATTTGTAATGATACCTTTCATGCTTTAATGTCAGTTGCAGCAGCTGCGCAAACTGCTCCCAGATAAACAAGTAGGTTGACTGTGTGGATCTGTATAGGTCAAATGGCATTTCTTTGTCCAAAGAACAGTGAAAATGCCTTTCAGAGGGAGACAAAATGCAACTGAAACTCAGTAGGGTAATTAGTGACCCCTACACAGTATGTTTAAGCAGAACATATAGCCTCTAACAATACATTGTAAATTATACCCTCTTGAATCCCAAAACTTTTTCTCCTTTTCTAAGTAATTAATGGGTTAATACTTTTTCTGCCTTTCTTGGTAGTTAATGGATTACTAATATTATAATATATGATATTATTCATTTCTGTGCTGGCTTTACCTTAAAGGGGTTTAGAGAAAAAAAAATGCAAACCTTTACAACCCCTTTAAGGTCCTGCATTTTATCTGTAGATGAACACCAAGCATCAGGGCTGTCTTTAATATGGTTTGGGCCCTGGGCAAACATTTTTTTTGGGCCCCCCTCCAGCTTATTTTGGGCCTGGCTGGTTCACATGTATGTGTTTTGGCGGCCCTCATTTGTGCAGGCACAGCAGCCCATTGATTTGAATGGGCTGCCATGCCTTTGTTTCCTGCAGAAAAATGGTTCATTCAGCATTTTAAAAATCAGCTACCTTGAAATCCATTCTACTTTTGCACCATGATACTTACCTGCAGTTCTTGCACTCACAAACGCACTGTGTTTTTAAAAGCGTGACCTAAACGTCTAAAAATGCAGCAAGTTTGACAGTGCGGGAACTGCAGATAAGTCACAGCAGACAGCAGAATGGACAGACAGTGCTGTATTTCAGTGCTTGATGGGCATAGGTGTGCCGTGTGTGCAGCCTATTACATGAGGCATGCGCTTTTCTTTGCAGGAAATGCAGGCATGGCGGCCCATTCAAATGTGGGCCACCAAAACACATACATGTGAACCAGCCAGGCCCAAAATAAGCCCATCAAGCAGTTAAATACAGACAGTAATGCCATGTGCTCTGAGGCTCTGCTTACTCAGCCTGGACTGCAGGTCTGGTCTGTGACTTAAAGAGTTCCTCTATTTTACACATGGCATGGCATGGGGTCCCATGGTGCTAAAGCAGAATGGACAGACGGTGCTGTGACCCCATGCCATGCCATGTGTAAAATACTTTTTAAAACACTGAACAGACCTGCAGTGAATCATCAAATATTATAAAGACTTTGGGCACACTCTACAGAAAACTTCTATTTACAATATAGATTAGCAAACAGTGACATACCTTGAGGAGCAGGACATGAAGAAGTCAGCCTTGGGAAGAGCAAACTGTGGATGTTATAAAATCACATTCTAATTCACTTTTATATACAAGCAGCACCCAGTGGCAGGAAGGGAGAAGTGCACGTCTAAAGGGAAGCCAGGGGTGCTGTACATTTTAAAACACTGGGAAGGGAAGCAGTACTGTCACCTGGCTGCATGCCGCTGATGATTTTCAGCCTGATTTGTGGGCAGCACAGGGGCTTAACGGGTGGCAGGGCCACCATCAGGAATAATGGGGCCCCTTACACAGCTTCAGGCATGGGCCCTCTGGAGCAGAGAACGGGGGGGTGCTGCCCCCTTTAATTGAGAAGCGGGGGGGGGGCGGGGCTGCAGCGAATTTAGAAGCGGGAGGCACTTTACAAAAAAAAGATTTAATAAAGAAAAATATATATAAAAAAAAGGGTGTAGCCATCCGGGGCCCTGGGGACCTCTGGGCCCTTTAATAAAAAGAAAAAAAGAAATAAAAATATATTATTATTTTTTTAAAAAGGGGGTTGCCATCTGGGGACCTCTGGGCCCTTTAATATTTTTTTTTAATAAAAATAAATTACAAAAAAAGGGGGGTTGCCATCCGGGACCTCTGGACCCTTTAATAAAAAATAAAATAAAAAAAATATATTAAAAATAAACATTTATAAAAAAAAAAGTGGGGTTGCCATCCAGGGGACCTCTGAGCCCTTTAATTTTATATATATATATATATATATATATATATATATATATAATTAAATAAAAAGAAAAAAAAGAAATAAAATATTTTAAAAAAATTATAAAAAAAGGGGGGTTGCCATCCAGGGCCCTGGGGAACTCTGGGCCCCTGGGGACCTCCAGACCTCTAAAAAAAATTGGCCCTTTAATAAAAAATAAAATAAAAATATATAAAATAAATATATTTGATCCCTTGACTTATTTGCTATGGGGATTGCTATGGAACCTATTGACTAGTAAAATATGGGATGGTTTGTCTTTTTGATACCTCCCATATCTGACTTGCTGAAAGCCATTTCTTAAGTAGCTCTATATACTATTCTTTATTTGTACTTTGAACAATTTGCAGAATCAACTTTATTGTGGGTTGGATATCTCATCACCTTAATATCCGCACATCAAAGAGTTGGCTGGATCTGACCTCCACCGGCCCATGTCCATCCTCATTGCCATTTGTGCTACCGGGTTTTTTCTCTGAAAGGCGTCTTGATATTTTATCCTGTCACAGTGGCTGATGGGATTGGTAAGCACACCGATACTCTGTCTTATTTTGCTTTATTTTTAATGTGAAAAACAATAATGGATTATGTTGTACTATTTTATGTTGTACTAATGGCATTTTTATGTCACACACAGACCACTAAAACTCAGAAAGACTAAAGTTGCAAAGCCCTGATGAAACATAAGAATGTGAAACTAGTCGGCAACCTGCATAACTTACACTTTTTTCTTGTTTTCTGTAAATACTGTGGTCAACCTTTAATGAAATTATTTTATGTGTATAATTTTTATATATAAATTAAACTCTTTTTGATATATTTACAATTCTTGTCTTTGGTGTGCTTACCTTAATATAACGTTTGACATCTCACGTAAAAATCCCTATATCTGGAAGAGGATTTCCTCAACCTTATATGCTCTTTGCTTTTTTCTTTTATATTTTTTTATTTAAAAATAAATATAAAAAGGGGGTTGTCATCTGGGGCCCTGGGGACCCCTAAAAAAAATTGGCCCTTTAATAAAAATAAAAATATATAAAATAAATATATTTTTGTATTTAAAAATAAATAAAAAAAGGGGGGGTTGCCATCTTGGGCCCTGGGGACCTCCGGACCCCTAAAAAAAAAAAAAAAAAAAAATTGTTTTTTTCAAAGGGGGTTGCTTTGGGCCCCCAACAGTGACAGGGCCCTGGGCAGCTGCCCCTGTTTGCCCTATGGTAGAGACGGCCCTGCCAAGCATGCTATGAGCAGGGCTTAGTAAAATCTAAAATGTGTAATGCCGCGTACATGCGACCGTTTTTCATGTCATGGAAAAACCAAGTTTTTCTCTACATGACTCCTCTCAAGCCTGCCTTGCATACACGATCGTGATAAAAAATGCTCAAGCAAAGCTTGTGACATACAACACGTATGACGGCACTATAAAGGGAAAGTTCCATTCGAATGGCGCCACCCTTGGGGCTGATTATGCTAATTTCCGTCTCATAACTTGCTTCTGAGCATAAGCATACACAAGATCGTTTTTCACGACGAGAAAAACGATGACGTGAAAAACGACGAGAAAAAATAGAGCAGATTCTAAATTTTTAACGCCCATTTTTCTTGTCATGAAAAACGGTCGTGTGTACGTGGCATCAGATGTTTGTGTTTGTTTGAAACTGATTTAATTATTTTTACATTGATATACTGTATAATTCATATCAGCAGTATTTCAATGATCTCAGTACAGTGAGTTTAAATGAAGAGTTCAATAACATCAGACCAAAAGCATTAATGCACCTTGTGTGTTGATGGGCCTTGACAAGTGTGGAATCTTTGAATTGACTTGAATGACAAACTGCAGGTCAGCACAACCATATTGTAGCATGCAGGATATGTTTCTGATGCAAGACTAGGCAACCTATTGACATGAACAGACTGTGATAAGCAATAGATCTTTTCCTATCCAGTTACTTTGTCTGTGCTGGAAATGCAGCAAAATGGAGAACACTTCTGCTGTCAGTAAGGTTACGTCCAATTGTAATGTTGCTGTGGCACACTAACAAATACATTAACGCTGTGAAAACTTCTGCTTTGTAGTCAGAAAGGCCGGATTTTAAATATGTACCCTCAGGTCATTTGTAATCCAGATCTGACAGCCACATAACTGTGTTCCAGTTGAATATTCATGGCTAAATCCTTTTTCATAACACCTTGTTACTATTAAAGCAGAGCTACACTGCATCTGAGCACCACAAACCAGAAAACGCTATTCATTTATTTTAATATGCAAGGCAAACTCATCCATCTATGTCCCCATGCTTTCCTTTGCTGAGACATCACTTTGAAAAACAACCCCCTAGCATTTCTGGCCTTGGCCATCTTCCTGGAATCCATCTGTCCATAGCTGAGGAATGCAGGAAGGAGGGTGTGCTTTTCTGAGAAAAGCCCCTCCTCCTCCACTACTGAATGTATTGCATCATAACTGCAGAAACTGAAGAAATGTAAAGCAAAATTGTAAATATAAAAAAAAAAAGTTTAAAACTTATGTATTTACTAATGCATACCTCCCAACTGTCCCTGATTTGGAGCAATGTCTCTCTGTCCCTCCTTCCTCCTCATGTGTCCCTCATTTTGGTCTGATGTATATAGATGTATATAAAATGCAATATTAGCGGTGCGGTTTTAACCCCGAAAAAGGGTTAATACTGCCGGCAATGTGCCTTTGCAGAGCCGCATTGCCGGCGGTATTACCGCGGGTTCCCATTGCTTTCAATAGGAAGAAGCAGTGGAGGAGCGATAAACACACCGCTCCAAAGATGCTGCTAGCAGGACTTTTGGAGAGGTCCTGCTAGCGCACCGCTCCAGTGTGAAAGCCCGTAGGGCAGGAGTTTTTCAGGCGGTATTTAGGCGCTATTTTTAGCCTAAAAAACGCCTGAAAAACTCCTCAGTGTGAAAGGGGCCTAACTCTGAAAAAAAGATTAAAACGGCTTAAGCCTAGGTTCACATTGGAGCGATTTATCATGCAATTTAAGAGATTAAATCGCATGACATTTTGCAGCCTATTGGCAGCAATGGCACTGTTCCAATCAGTGCGACTTCAATAGACACCTGTGTATGAAGCCATGTAGCACCTGTAAGTAGCACCTGTAATCGCGCTGACCTTGCTACTTTGAAATCGCACTACTTAAAGTGAAGTAGCGCGATATCAAAGTAGCATCAATGTGAACCAGGGCTAAAAATGCTTAAAATTCGACTATTCAGCGTCTAACAGTGGTTTTGAGCCATAAGCTTTTATGGGAGTATAGTTTTGCTAAAAAAACACAACAGACAAACGCTGAAAAACACTAGTGCAAAACTGCTAAAAAAAACTCACCTCTTTCTACTCCTAACATTACAGTTTTTTTATAACATCCAGTGTGCATGAGGCCTTAGTATCAGACCTTGTAAAATATGTTTCCTGAATAGGACTTGCTTCTAGTTAACTTTTAGCCCACCCTGCAGACTTGAAAGTGGCTGCGCTCACACAGATTATACATATGCAGTCAGTGTATGGGGGGACTGAATGACATCACCTATTGTTCAGCTATCATCTGCCTGACTGACAGTTTGTTACAACATAAACGTAGATCATCAAGTGAAAATGTTTCTCTTGCTTTTGCAGCTATTGCATTTCAGGGTCATGGGGTTACAGAAAAAAATCTCAGGAGAAGTACTAAGAATCCCTGAGACCTGAGCTCTAGAGTGGTAAATATGAGAAGATGACTGTCAGGAGAGCGTGACGCTTCCAAGTTGTGCTTTAGAATGATGGGAGCAGAAACCTACATGATTACACGTATCATACCTCACAACATTTTCAGATGGGAATGAGGGACACCTACTATCAAACATATGTAGGCATAGGACACGCCTCCTGTCACACCCCCTGAAAGAAGAATTAACCAAAACATTTTTTTTACATAGTTAGTCAGGCTGAAAAAAGGCACAAGTCCATCCAGTTCAACCATAAAAAAATATATAAAAAATAAAATAATAATAGCCCACAAGGGCTTTTTTTGACCACTACTATTCCTTTATATCGGCCTCTAAAAATTACAAATGCTGCAAATTTAGAATTTGGATAATAATAATAATAATAATAATAATGCAAGTCTTATATAGCGCTGTCTTACCCTAACTTACCAGGCAAGCTATGAAGCCAGGCGAGCTTCTTGCCAGGCAAGCTTCTGAAGCCACAGCCGAAGCTGTAGCTCATCGGGTCTCGAGGCGCTTATATAGTAACATAGTCACTATTACCCAAATCAATGGTACTCATTTTACCGACCTCGGAAGGATTGAAGGCTGAGTGGACCCCGCCGGGATCGAACCTGTGACCCTGAGGGCTCAGGTGATCACAGATTGCTGCAACAGAGCATTAGCCTGGATGAAAGGTTTAGCACCAGGGCCAGATTTCCCACAAGGCCACCGAGGCCAGGCCTCGGGGCGGCAGTGGGTGAAGGGTCTTTTGTGTCTGTCTGTCTTCTCTGTCCTCCCCCCTCCCCTCTTTGCGTGTCACCTAGTGACAGTGCTGCCCCATCCCCTCCTGCTGCAGGAATAACCAATATATTTGTACACTATCCGTTCTGTAATCTAATACAGTGCCCCCCGTCTCTGTGTTTCATTTAAAAAAATCCTCCTTCACCGTATCTCACGGCGGCTCCAGGCGATCACGTGACAGGCTGCGTCTCCTCTCTCAGTTCCTCCTCGTGTCCCGTTGACATGTCAGCGGGGAAATCTTGGCCCCGCCCACTGCTTCTGCAAGACGTGCAGAGAGGAGACATAGCCTGTTACAAGAGCGACGGGAGCCGCCGTGAGATACGGTGAAGGAGGTATATTTTTAATGAACTATAGAGACAGGGGGGCACTGTATTAGCATTTAGAACGGATAGTGTAAAAATATATTGGTTATTACTGCAACAGGAGGGGGATGGGGTGGCACTGTCACCAGGTGAGACACAAATGACTGAAAGTGGGTTAACAACCACTTAATCAATGTGGCTGATTACTTGGCAGGGAGAAAAAAACAGCTACATCACAGCTCCGTGTACAGAGCCCTGAGTTATTAGTAAACAGTGGGGGGGGGGGCAACACCTGAGATGTAAGGAAACACTCCGCTGGCTGGGCACAGTGACACCTGAGATGTAAGGAAACACTCCGCTGGCTGGGCACAGTGACACCTGAGATGTAAGGAAGCACTCCGCTGGGGACAGTGACACCTGAGATGTAAGGAAGCACTCCGCTGGGGACAGTGACACCTGAGATGTAAGGAAACACTCCGCTGGCTGGGCACAGTGACACCTGAGATGTAAGGAAGCACTCCGCTGGGGACAGTGACACCTGAGATGTAAGGAAGCACTCCGCTGGGGACAGTGACACCTGAGATGTAAGGAAACACTCCGCTGGCTGGGCACAGTGACACCTGAGATGTAAGGAAACACTCCGCTGGCTGGGCACAGTGACACCTGAGATGTAAGGAAGCACTCCGCTGGGGACAGTGACACCTGAGATGTAAGGAAGCACTCCGCTGGGGACAGTGACACCTGAGATGTAAGGAAACACTCCGCTGGCTGGGCACAGTGACACCTGAGATGTAAGGAAACACTCCGCTGGCTGGGCACAGTGACACCTGAGATGTAAGGAAGCACTCCGCTGGGGACAGTGACACCTGAGATGTAAGGAAGCACTCCACTGGGGACAGTGACACCTGAGATGTAAGGAAACACTCCGCTGGCTGGGCACAGTGACACCTGAGATGTAAGGAAGCACTCCGCTGGGGACAGTGACACCTGAGATGTAAGGAAGCACTCCGCTGGGGACAGTGACACCTGAGATGTAAGGAAGCACTCCGCTGGGGACAGTGACACCTGAGATGTAAGGAAGCACTCCGCTGGGGACAGTGACACCTGAGATGTAAGGAAGCACTCCGCTGGGGACAGTGACACCTGAGATGTAAGGAAGCACTCCGCTGGGGACAGTGACACCTGAGATGTAAGGAAGCACTCCGCTGGGGACAGTGACACCTGAGATGTAAGGAAGCACTCAGCTGGGGACAGTGACATCTGAGATGTAAGGAAATGTAAGGAAGCACTCCGCTGGCTGGGGACAGTGACACCTGAGATGTAAGGAAGCACTCCGCTGGCTGGGGACAGCGACACCTGAGATGTAAGGAAATGTAAGGTAGCACTCTGCTGGCTGGGGGACAGTGACACCTGAGATGTAAGGAAGCACTCCGCTGGGGACAGTGACACCTGAGATGTAAGGAAGCACTCCGCTGGGGACAGTGACACCTGAGATGTAAGGAAGCACTCCTCTGGGGGCAGTGACACCTGAGATGGAAGGAAACACTCCGCTGGGGACAGTGACACCTGAGATGTAAGGAAATGTAAGGAAGCACTCCACTGGGGACATGGACACCTGAGATGTAAGGAAGCACTCCGCTGGGGACATGGACACCTGAGATGTAAGGAAATGTAAGGAAGCACTCCGCTGGCTGGGGACAGTGACACCTGAGATGTAAGGAAGCACTCCGCTGGCTGGGGACAGTGACACCTGAGTTGTAAGGAAATGTAAGGTAGCACTCCACTGGGGACAGTGACACCTGAGATGTAAGGAAGCACTCCGCTGGCTGGGGACAGTGACACCTGAGATGTAAGGAAATGTAAGGAAGCACTCCGCTGGGGACAGTGACACCTGAGATGTAAGGAAATGTAAGGAAGCACTCCGCTGGCTGGGGACAGTGACTCCTGAGATGTAAGGAAATGTAAGGAAGCACTCCGCTGGCTGGGGACAGTGACACCTGAGATGAAAGGAAGCACTCCGCTGGGGACAGTGACACCTGAGATGTAAGGAAGCACTCCGCTGGGGACAGTGACACCTGAGATGAAAGGAAGCACTCCGCTGGGGACAGTGACACCTGAGATGTAAGGAAATGTAAGGAAGCACTCCGCTGGCTGGGGACAGTGACACCTGAGATGTAAGGAAATGTAAGGAAGCACTCCGCTGGGGACAGTGACACCTGAGATGTAAGGAAGCACTCCGCTGGGGACAGTGACACCTGAGATGTAAGGAAGCACTCCACTGGGGACAGTGACACCTGAGATGTAAGGAAGCACTCCGCTGGGGACAGTGACACCTGAGATGTAAGGAAGCACTCCGCTGGGGACATGGACACCTGAGATGTAAGGAAGCATTCCGATGGGGACATGGACACCTGAGATGTAAGGAAGCATTCCGATGGGGACATGGACACCTGAGATGTAAGGAAGCATTCCTGTGGGGACAGTGACACCTGAGATGTAAGGAAGCACTCTGCTGGGGACAGTGACACCTGAGATGTAAGGAAGCACTCTGCTGGGGACAGTGACATGTAAGGAGAAGAAGAGACCCTCTGTGAGCGGCCCGCGTCTCCCCCAGACCAGGAGCGGGGATCTGAGACTGTGAAGTCACCACCACCACCAGAAAAAGAAGAAGCAGCCAGCAGGGATTACACACTAGCGGGTATGATTAATGACCATGATTGATCATCATGTTGTGCATGTGTGTGTGCCACTGTGCCAGGCCCAAGCAGAAGCAAGCAGACAGTTAAATGTTATAGTGCTAAATATAGATGCGAGCTCTCTCGCATATGGGTTAGTTCTTGCGGGCGCTCTCCTGTGATACAGTCGGCGGCTATAGCCGCCAACTGTATCACTTGGCCCCTGTGTCTGTGTGTGTGTGGGGGGGGGGGGGCGGCATTGAAGGACCTGGCCTTGGGGCGGCACAGGGAGTAAATCCGGGCCTGTTTAGCACTGGGAAACACTTATTAAAAAGATAAAAAATGCATTTTATATACAATTATAGAGAACATATCAAAATGATAGACAAATGAGGGACAGAGGGACATTGCTCCAAATCAGGGACAGTTCCTTGAAATCAGGGACAGTTGGAAACTATGCATAATTACATGTATACATGAGAATGCATGTTTATCTACTCAGAAGACACAAAGGCCTTATCTTGAGGGAACAATAGCAATCATCTGTTAAAATCCAATTCAAATGACTGAATCTTGTCCTCAGCCAAACAGTGTGTCTCTGGGGGTCCATAGGAATGCAATCATTTGCCATTATGAAAGAGAATGGGAAATGTTCATTTCATGTCTTTGGGTATCATTATGTTATTGTACATTTAGCTGTTACGACTATTTAAAGCGGCGGTTCTGCGGGAAAAACATTTTTTTTTCCTGTCATTCGTGCGCTGTTTGTATATGTAAACTTACACTCACCTCTCCCGTTCTTGCAGCCACATTTGTCCCCATTTTATCCAAAACGATGTTTTATAAAATACAGCGATGGACGTTTCCATCTTTAGTGTGGGCACTCCTGAAGCCCACCTGTCTAGACATCCGGGATGCGGTGAATGCTGTCCCAGTAATCGGACCGCGTCACTTCCGGTGCTCGTGCTCGGTGCTCTATGGGAGGCAGCTCCTCCCATAGAGGATACAATATATAGAGTAGACACGAGTCCCCCACACTCTATATATAATGTCCTCCCCTCCTCCGCTCTCAGCAGCAGGCTAGTGTCTGTTAGGGACAGGGCTGGAGGCGGTGCTGGCGATAATGTCATTCAGAATGTTGCTCCGCCTCCGCCCGCCCACCCGAGTATATCAGTTTCACGGACCGAAAAAAGCGTCTGCGCATGCGCCGTGGACCCGCGATCAGCTGTGCTCTGACGTACGAGCACCGGAAGTGACACGGGTCCGATTTCTGCATAGGTCCGGAGGATGATCAACGGCGAAATCTCGCGCTAACACAGCAGAGCGCGTCTCCTGGGATTGTGAGGACTGAGTCCCAGGAGACATAGCGCCGTCGGGGGGAAATCAAAACACACGCCCATTCCCCCACGGTGGAAGGTGATTGACAGGACAGAAAGCCTTGAAGAAAAGGGGTAAGGCTAAAGGAAAAAAAAAAAAAAAAAACTTAGTTGTTCTTTTCAATGCAATGCTGTTTTATTGCCATTAACTCAAAAATTAGGGTGAACCTCCGCTTTAATCTATCCTTCAAAGTCGAATGCTGGGTACACATGGTCAGGTCCAGCGCTAATTGGATGCTGGTTTTCCAGCATGCTCGTGAGACCAGCTTCTGTCAGGGGGATCTGTACACATGGGCTGATTTGGGTTGATTTTCAGCCCGTGTGTATCCAGCTTTTAAGAGGGGTTCCGGGCATAATTTTTTTTTGCAAGCTAAAATTAATCACATTAAATAGCCCCTAAAACATATTAATAGCACCCCAATCATTCCAGAAATCATTGTAAACACTTGCCTTATATCCTCCCGCTCATGTTGTGGCTGTATCCATGTGTGGGCATGTGAAGCCCAGTTTCTTTTTCGTCCTGGTTTTCAGGGAGAGGTGCATGCTGGGCGATTTTTAGGCACAGTAATGCCCAGAGACTCCTGGGAAATTAGTGTCATCATTTCCCAGGAGGCAATGGGGACTTAAAACAGGAAGTTGAACCACCTTGGACCAGGAACTAGGCAGATTACGAAATGTGCCTAGTAACAGCCAGATAGAAGTGAGTAAAAAAAAAAAAAAATTGTATTTATTTATTTTTACATTAAAGGCAAGCTGTTAATGGAAAGTTCATTTTTAGGGTGGAACTCCACTCCGAATAGTAGGAAGACCGGGACAGCTTTGTTTGCGCAATGCTGCATATAGGTTTCTTGATTCGATTGTTATAAATCTTATTAGCTGCCTGTGAGTTTAATAATTTTCAAACCGCAAGCTCTCTTGGCTGTCTCCGCAAGTCCTAGCGATCATCAAACATACTGGGTCTCTTTTTTCTCCCTAAGATTGAGCCTTGCCCTCTATTCTTAACAGCATTGAAATTTGGATTAGGCCTCTATACTAATTTTTGTGTGTGGAGTCCTACTTTGACTCCTCATTGTTGGCAGGATCGAGGTGGTCCCCATCCGGGGCGACAGTGCTGGCTGTCCATTTTTCTGGTCATTGTGTTACCCCTGATGAAGCCATTTTTTGGTGAAATATATTGGGAAATAACATCTCACTTGACCATCAGCATATTTCAAATTGGGACTTCCAGCGACCCAGAAAAAATAATATGTTTGTAACACAAAAAAATCCCATATACACTGAGGTTTTCAGTTATACAATTAATTCAAGGGATGATGGCAACTACATGCCACTACACATGAGCTAACTTTTTCTACACATATGCTCTTAAACATTTTGTTTGTCATGTGATTTCTATATTTCATGATATTTTAATAAATATATTAAAACTATTGTTATGTTGATATTCTAATGATTTAGCACCGCTATAATCCCACCAATTTCTCTTCCTATAAATTAATGGGCACAGTGGTGACAATTGATGGGCACAGTGGCGACAATTGATGGGCACAGTGGTGACAATTGATGGCACAGTGGCGACAACTGATGGCATAGCACAGTGGCTGCATTTGATGGGCACAGTGGCTGCATTTGATGGGCACAGTGAGGCTGCAATTGTTTTTTTTTTTTTTTTGCGCCCCCCCCCAAAAATTTTGAGCACCAGCCGCCAATACATCTGATTAGATGCAGATGCTGTTTAGCCATCCAACTCCTTCCATTTTTAATTGAAGGATATCAAAGAGAGTTGAGCTGACAGGGTCGCTCACCGATTTCCAGCAGGTTCCTTAGGATTTGCTCAGGGTATGGTCAGCTTTACTCCCCACACTATCCTCATTGTAATGGAAAAACTGATTTCAGATACAGACTCATACTGCATGAATTGAGCCTAGCCATTGCGAATAATGGCTGGAAATGCTTTTGAGAGCAGCCATTATTCTTTATAGGCCTGGTGTCTGTGTAATGTTGGCCATTCTCTAGCAGAATTTTGGTTTAAAAAAAATTGTTTTGCTTTTTTTTACTTGTTAGTGGGGTCAAATCAATGTTCATTTTCAACCTCAATGACTAGAATTTTTAGTTTTTTAACTACATGCTGACCAGCCGCCGTCATTATATGGTGGCAGGTTGGTTCCCATGCAAGAGTCGCCGTAGCTGTACGGCAGCCGCTTTAAGGGGTATAGGGGACGCGCGCCGGCCATGTGACATCGGAGCCAATGCGCATGGCCAGCGGCCACGATGTCTACCGCCGATCTGCAATCTCTCCTGAGAGAAACAGGATGGGGATCTGTCAATGTAAACAGACAGATCCTCGTTCTGTCAGGGAAATAGAGAGAGATCTGCTGTTCCTAGTAATGAGGAACAGTAATCTCTCTCTACTTCCAGTCAGTACACTCCCCCACAGTTACAAACACCTCCCTAGGGAACAGTTAACCCCTTGATCGCTCCCTAGTTTTAATCCCTTCCCTGCCAGTGACATTTATACAGTAATCAGTGGTTATTTTTATTTCTGATTGCTGTAGAAATGTCACTGGTCCCAAGAAATGGTCAAAAGTGTCCGATCTGTTCGCCGCTAAAAATCACAGATCACCACCATTACTAGTAAAAAATAATAATAAAAATGCCATAAATCCATTCCCTATTTTGTAGATGCTATACTTTTGTGCAAACCAATCAATATACACTTGTAGAAGAATACATGGCCTAAACTGATTAAGAGGGGTGTTATTTATTATAGCAAAAAGAATAAAAAATGTTTAAATTGTCAGTCTTTCTTTGTTAATAGCGCAAAAAATAAAGACCACAGAGGTGATCAAATGCCATCAAAAGAAAGCTCTATTTGTAGGGGGAAAAAAAATAATACATCAATTTTGTTTGGGTACAGCCTCGCACGACCGCCAATTGTCAATTAAAGCGGTGGAGTGCTGTATCGGAAAAAATATGGCCTGGTCATTAAGGGGACAAATCTTCTGGGCCTTAAGTGGTTAAACAAATGGCTTTCTAGCAGGGAATGTGTTTTTTTCTTTTTTTTTTTTTTTAAATTACACTTATTTCAAAATCAAATGTTAAATGCAAATTTTATTTTGAAGTACTTTCAAATGACATTCTTCAAGTCATCAGATGTACTGAGAATTTTCGTATAAATGTTCCTACGAACGTTTGTTTGAAAATCTACTAGTGTATAGCTACAGAGTAAAGCTGGCCATGCATTATACTATTTTTTTTTATATAATTTCCTTTAGATTTACTTTTAACTATGTAGCAGAAGGGCCTGCCAGGTTGTACACACATTGTTTATTATATGGTTTTGGTAAATCTACAGGAAAATTGTACAAGGACATTGTATAATATATGGTCATTCTAAGCTGGAGCCAGTGATTGTGAGCACTCTTCAGCCTTGTAAACACTGTCTGGCCAGGTAATGAGTCCACATCTTAAGGGTCTGTTTTTCTATAATGAGGGGAGGTAGTCCCAAAGTAAACTTGCACTTTAAATCTCTGCTGCTGAACCATGCAGCTTTCATGTGACACTAAAAACCTTAATTCCCAAAGCTAACAGACCAAGATAAGAATATATATATATTTTTTAAAAGTGATAGTTTCAGCTAAATCCAATGAGGTTTAAAAATAACAGTATGTGGCTTAAATAAAGGTAGATAGCCACGTGTTAACAATTTCTGATTTGCACTTGGGGCAAAAAGTAATATGCAAACATAAAAACTAGGGTTGTCCCGATACCGATACCAGTATCGGTATCGGGACCGATACCGAGTATTTGCGGGAGTACTTGTACTCCCGCAAATACCCCCGATACTTAAATAGAATACTTTCCCCCCCGCCGCCGGCGTATATGCAAAGCCGCCGCCGTATATGCAAAGCCGACCCCGCCGCCGTATATGCAAAGCCGCCGCCACCACGAACATTACAGGCACCTTTAGTTTGAATAGCTGTTTTTCCTGCCGCGTGTGTATAGACACTCCCCCTTGCTCGGGATTGGACGGATCTGTCCAATCCCGAGCAAGAGGGAGTGTCCTTTACACAGGGCGAGCGGCAGGGAAAACAGCTATTGAAACTATAGGTGCCTGTAATGTTCGCAGCGGCGGCTTTGTATATACGACGGCGGCGGCATCATCATCATCAGGTAGGGGGACATGGCTGCAATATGTGGGGGACATGGCTGTATATGGAGGACATGGCTGCGTATATGGGGGACATGGCTGCAATATGTGGGGGACATGGCTGTATATGGGGGACATGGCTGCAATATGTGGGGGACATGGCTGCATATGTGGGGGACATGGCTGCAATATGTGGGGGGGACATGGCTGCAATATGTGGGGGGGGGGCATGGTTGCATATATGGGGGACATGGCTGCAATATGTGGGGGACATGGCTGTGTATATGGGGGACATGGCTGCAATATGTGGGGGACATGGCTGCAATATGTGGGGGACATGGCTGCAATATGTGGGGGGACATGGCTGCAATATGTGGGGGGACATGGCTGCAATATGTGGGGGGACATGGCTGCAATATGTGGGGGACATGGCTGCAATATGTGGGGGACATGGCTGGAGGGACATGGCTGCATATGTGGGGAACATGGCTGGAGGGACATGGCTGCATATGTGGGGGACATGGCTGCATATGTGGGGGACATGGCTGCATTTGGGGACACATTTAAAAAAAGTATCGGTATTCGGTATCGGCGACTACTTGAAAAAAAGTATCGGTACTTGTACTCGGTCCTAAAAAAGTGGTATCGGGACAACCCTAATAAAAACCTATGACAGCCAATCAGCAATCATATGTTATTTTAACAACATACAGTATAACTTAAAAAGCAAGTGTTCATGCACATGCATGTATTGGCGCAAATAATGTAAAAAAGGACATATTTTGTAATCCAGAAGACACGGTGTTGTATACAGCTGCCTGTAGAAATAAATGACAGGATACAGCTGTATGCGGATATAAGCAGCTTACAGCATAAACATGTGCCATGTGTCTGTACGCATATATATGTTTATGCTTGGAGCTGTGTACCTTCATAAAGCCGTCTCCTGTACTTAAAGTGGAGGTCCACACAAAAAGTGAACCTCCGCTTTTCGGAACCTTCCCCCCCTCGGCTGTCATTTTGGCACCTTTCAGGGGGAGGGGGATGCAGATACCTGTATGTAGCGGGGTCGCCCTGTCTGAGTCTAGTGACAGGCCATCCCGCTGGAACTTTATGCATAATTTGTGAATATGTTAGACATTGTTGTGAAGTCATGCATTGCGGGATTACCAGTAGAGGGAGATATGGACTCCATTGACTCTTGGGAGAAAGGGACTACATTTCCCGCAATGCCTTGCCCTGTTGGAAAATGTGATGCCTACGCACAGACTTGTGGAGGTTACTTAACCGCTTCAATACTAGGCTTTTATACCACCTCCATACCGGGCCTATTCTGACACTTCTCTCCTACATGTAATAATCATCATTCTTTTGCTAGAAAATTACACAGTACCCCCAAACATTATATATGTTTTTTTTAGCAGACACCCTAGGGAATAAAATGACGGTCATTCCAAAGTTTTATCTTGCACGGTATTTACGCAATTATTTTTCAAACGCTTTTTTTTGTAAAAAAAATTGTTTTATGAATTAAAAAAATAACAAAACACTAAAGTTAGCCCAATTTTTTTGTATTATGTGAAAGATTATGTTACACCGAGTAAATAGAGACCCAACATGTCACGCTTTAATTATGCGCACACTCATGGAATGGCGCCAAACTTCGGTACTTAAAAATCTCCATAGGCAACGCTTTATTTATTTTTTACAGGTTACAGTTTAGATTTACAGAGGAGATCTAGTGCTAGATTAGTTGCTGGCACTCTAACGCACGCGGCGATACCTCACATGTGTGGTTTAAACGGCGTTTACATATGTCGGCGGGACTTGCGTGTGCGTTCGCTTCTGCACGCGAGCTATCGGGGACAGGGGCGTTTTCATTTTTTTTTTATCTTTTATTATTTTTTTTTACTTATATTTTATTTATTTTTACACTTTTTTTCATTTTTTTTTTTTTTTTTCCACTTTTATTCCTATTACAAGGAATGTAAACATCCCTTGTAATAGGAAATGTGTGTGACAGGTCCTCTTTATGGAGAGATGTGGGGTCAATAAGACCTCACATCTCACCTCCAGGCTGGAAACCATGAGATCGGTGAAAAAAAAATCACCGATCTCATGAATGGTGATTTACAGCCGCAATCGCGGCTTTGTTTACATACGGGGACCCGGGCGTGACGTCATCAGATCGCGCCCGGGTCCTCCGACGGTCATAGAGATGACTGGTGACCATCTGGTCACCAGTCATCTCTATGCTTCCTGCCGCCGCCGACGATTCGTTCTCCGGGCCCCCGAAGGTACAGGTAAGCCCGGAGAAGCACCGGATGGCGGCGGGAGGGGGGGATGTCCCCTCCCGCGGCCTGTAAGAACGATCAAGCGGCGGAACCGCCGCTATGATCGTTCTTACTTTGTGCAGAATCGCCGGCTGAAGAGATGGATATCTGGATGATGCCTCTGGCTGCAGGCATCGTCCAGATATTCGCCTGCAATACCCAGGCCGTCAATTGACGGCCACTTAGGATGGTAAATCCCATCCCAGGCCGTCAATTGTCTATGGCTGGGTATTGAAGTGGTTAAGGAAAGGGAGTGGTGCTTTTTCTCTCTCTCGGGTCCAGCCTATTCTCCTCTGCGGAGCTGGTGACAGAGACAGCCGTGTGGTTAGGCCAGAAGCCAGGGCCTAGATTTACCGAGAGACCAGCCATCCGGAGGAACGAAAGATCTCCAGTATACAGCCCGTGCACCCGGAGATCGAAGAGGCAGCCCAGCTGAGAACTGGAACAGTGGAGCACCCTTGTCCGGGACCCTTGTGCTGTGCAGCAGTGTTTTGTCAATGCACCTCCTGTGAGGAATACAGGCGGATCGGCCTGTCGGGTGAGGGAGCACATGCTCAACTTCTAAACTCTCCTCTTAGACAGACCTTTCAGTATCACCTCACAGGTCGCCCACCTCCTTTAGGCTCTCAGTTCAGACTTAAGGGGCCTGTGGTGTTTGCAGTATTTACACAAAAGTGATTGACACTGGACAGTGATCAAATCACCAACGTGCTGTTCCGGATACTTTGCTTAATCAACTTTCTTTGATCATTTGCCCTCTGTGGATTACAAATTCTAACGTGCACCAACCGGCCGCATCGTGGACATTTACTGTTCCTCAGAATTGCCCGCTAGAGGGCGCTCACGAGCATAGACTGCCTGTTTAGTTTAAGTGAATGGTACCATTCTTAGGTTTACAATCTCTTTTACTTGTATTAGATGTCTGATCCTTGCAAGGGCTCTTACGAATCAGACTGACTCGTTACTGACTAGTTGACGAGTACAAGTACCGATACTTTTTTTCATGTACTCTCCGATACCGAATACCGATACTTTTTTTTAAATGTGTCCCCAAATGCAGCCATGTCCCCCCACGAATGCAGCCATGTCCCCCCACGAATGCAGCTGTGTCCCCCCACAAATGCAGCTGTGTCCCCCACAAATGCAGCCATGTCCCCCACAGATGCAGCCATGTCCCCCCCACAGATGCAGCCATGTCCCCCCACAGATGCAGCCATGTCCCCCCACAGATGCAGCCATGTCCCCCCACAGATGCAGCCATGTCCCCCCACATATGCAACCATGTCCCCCCACATATGCAGCCATGTCCCCCCACATATGCAGCCATGTCCCCCCACATATGCAGCCATGTCCCCCCACATATGCAGCCATGTCCCCCCCACAGATGCAGCCATGTCCCCCTAAATATGCAGCCATGTCCCCCACATATGCAGCCATGTCTCCCCACATATGCAGCCATGTCTCCCCACATATGCAATCATGTCTCCCCACAAATGCAGCCATGTCTCCCCACAAATGCAGCCATGTCCCCCCCACAGCTGCAGCCATGTCCCCCCACAGCTGCAGCCATGTCCCCCACAGATGCAGCCATGTCCCCCCACAAATGCAGCCATGTCTCCCCATACCTTAAATGCAGATTCAGCCACAGCCGCCGCCTAGTTAATCAGCGCGGGGAACATTACAGCTTTCATTGAATAGTCCAATCCTGGGGACGGGTGATCTGTCTATCAAAGTGCCCGAGCAAGGGGGAGTATCTATACACGGTGCGGCAGGGAAAACACAGCTATTCAAATGAAAGCTGTAATGTTCCCCACGCTGATTAACTAGGCGACGGCGTTGCGGTATGCGGTGGCATTGCAGTGGCAGCGGGCGACGGACGGCGGGCGGCGGCGGCGGCTGGGGTAGTATCAGATCTGGCATCGGGGGCATTTGCGCGAGTACAAGTACTCCCGCAAATGCTCAGTATCGGTCGCGGTACCGATACTGGTATCGGGACAACCTATGCCTGTTTTTCTTAAGTTTCCATACAGTAAACTTACCTCCTTATATTTAAATATATTCACTGTTTGGAGTGTATTTTCTCATCTGGAGGGACCATCCATAACACCAGGTAATTCACTGTTATATTGTCATTGCATGTTGTGTGCCTGTTATTGTGACCCCAGCCCAGCAGAGGTCACAATATCTCACTGCTCAGACTTCTGATGTGTCAAGGGAGGGTTCGAGCCAGTTAAACAGGGGTGAGCTAAGCCAAAAGAGAGTAGATCCCAAATAAATCAGCGGCTCCTTCGGGGGTAGCACTACATGTATAATACAGGTACTGTATTTGCACCCACCCACTTCCTGGCATAGTATCAGTGGGAAGTCACGCCCCTTCCCCCCCTTTCTCGCTGTCTTCTGTGAAACGCACTGGTCCCAGAAGACAGCAAAGACAAGCAGCATGACTTGCGCATGTGCAGTAGGTAACCGGGAAGTGAAATCGCAACGCTTCACTTCCTGATTCCCTCACCGAGGATGGTGGCGGGGACAGCCAAGAGACGAGCGGTTGCTCGGCTTCGGGTTGCCACCTCTTCTTCAAGCTAAACCCGAACACTTTAGCGGTGCACGGCATGGTGCCCCAACCGCGGTGAGATTTTGCAGCGATTGTCCCCTACCAGCACAAATCCTCCTGCCTCCAATACCCCCATGGAAGCCAACAGGGGGTATCACGGGGCCCCAACACACATGGGGGCAATTACAGAGGAGGGGGTGCAAATACAGAGGAGAAGGGTAATTACAGAAGGGGGGTGCAAATAGAGGAGGGGGTGCAAATACAAAGTAGGGGGATGCAAATACAGAGGAGTATGGGGCAAACACAGAGGAGGATGGGGCAAACACAGAGGAGGAGGGTAATTAAAGAGGGGGTGCAAATACAAAGTAGGGGGGGACAATTACAGAGGAGGGAGTGACAATTACAGAGAAGGGGGTGCAAATACAGAGGAGACGGGGGAAAACATAGAAAAGGGGGTGCAAATACAGAGGAGACAGGGCAAACACAGAAGAGGAGGGGCAAACACAGAAGAGGGGGGTGCATATACAGAGGAGACGGGGGCAAACACAGAGGAGGAGGGGGGCAAACACAGAGGAGTCAAAACATAAGGCAGAGAGAGAGGTAACAGCTGCTGGGGCAGAAGTTTTTAATAAAATAAATGCTTTAAAACAATCCACTCACTCTTCCTGTTAGACAGTCAGAGCTGTAGTAGGCATGTCAGTCTGTGAAGTCGGCTGTCCCATTCTCCCCCCTGATCCACGCTGCTGTTTCACTGAATCACTGGAGGAAACAGAGAGCCGCGGGAAACTGTGAACTGTCAGCCTCTGATGATGGAGGCGTGGTTAAGCCTCTGGAACGCTCTGATTGGTCACAGCAAGCCCAGGCTGGCAGCTCACTGCAGCGCTAAATGAAGAGTGAGTGGATTGTTTTTAAGCATATATTTTATAAAAAACTTCCGTACCAGCTTCTTCCTGACGCTTCTCTTTCCCTTATGTTTAAATTGCTCTGTAATTGCGTCCGCTCAGACCCCCCCAGCTGTCCGGGTCCCCCTGTGTGTCGGGGCTCGTAAAAGGAGGCACCATGGTACCCCGTCAGCTGGAAATGGTGTCCGGGTGTGAGGCAGAGGGAAACCCGAGCACAGCCTCCTAAACCCGTACTGTCCGGGTCAAAAACGGACAGATGGCAACCCTACTTCGGCTGCCGACATCATGGGCACCCTGGACAGGTAAGTGTCCATTTATTAAAAGTTAGCAGCTGCTATATTTGTAGCTGCTGGCTTTTAATATAGACCTCCGCTTTCATTTGTATAGGGTGCTTAACGCAACACCTGTGGCTCCCAGACGGCAAAATATGGGCAAATAGTATGTTACATTTTATGTCACTATGTGCTCATGTGTATGGGCCCTACAATGTGATTGGTTGTTTTATTATGGGCTGCTGCTTTATTGCTCTTTCTACATCCTGGATGTATATATATATTAAAGGACCATTATAAAGTAAATAGCTATTTCTATCACTCAGGAAGACTCCGGATATAGAGAAACATGTCCTGACTTGTTTACCCTTTTCGGTTGGGGCTTGCAGTTCCGAGGCAGCTGGAAAGCCACAGAAGCTACAATTATAACCTGAGATCCAATAAATGTGGATTTGTACTTGGCAAGCAAGATACACATTTTTTGCACATAAAAAAAATGATAATAAAAAAAAAAAACACGCTTAAAATGCAAATTTTAAAAACACTTGAAGCTCAAAACTATGCATGACCTACTTTGTCACATTTGCTACACGTAGGGTCAGCTCTATACATAAAGTGTGACATTGCACATATACGCTACACCTGACATCACACAGCAGGGTGCATTTATGCCCTCTTCTATTAATTACGACAGTGCTATAAAAGTACCTTCAATAAAATAAATCAATAAAGCAAAATATGCAATATTGCTTAAACATGTTATATTTAATTATGTTAATGGAGGCATTTCCTTCTATTAGTCCTAAGTGTTCTTTAATCGCCAGTTTTGTGTTTCTCCCAATCTGATGTAATGCATGCTGTAGATTGGCACCAGACTGTGCTGTAAGGTGAGATCATCCTGCGGTCCTGATGCAATTGCTCTTTGTTGTTACAATGTAGGCGCTGCAGTTATCTCTGTGACCGCTGGAGGCAGCAGAGAACACATGTGTTTCCCATCAGCTGCGATACGTGCGGAGCAGAGCGCGAGCTCCATTCCCATACAGACAGTACAGGCTGGGTGACATCTCTGGGGACAGGGGACAAACAGTGCACAACAGTACATGCACATCACACCCACATCCCTCCACATGTGCTCAAGTGTGTGGCTTTCAGTGCTCACCAAATATCTGCTAAAAATAACTTCTCTGCTGATATTGAGGTAGGAACCGCAATGAAAATGAACATTATGTACTTATTTCACTGTGGTGTATTTTAACACCTATAGTACAAACTGCAAACAAGAAAAAAACGATTATATATATATATATATATATATATATATATATGCTACAATTAAAAAGAATAATACAATTAAATTCCAAAATTATTTTTTCAGATACTGCAAAAAAATGTAATAATACATTATATATATATATAGGCCCGGATTCACAGACCATTTACGCCGACGTATAACAAGTTACGCCGACATAAGTGCAAATGTGCGCCGTCGTATCTGTGCGCCAGACCCACAAACAGAGATATGCCTAAAACCAGGCTACACCCCGCCGACGTAACTTGCTTACGTGGGCGTAGGGTGGGCGTACATTTAGGCTGGGTGCATGGTGCCGCTCCCATTGATTAGCCATTCAAACATGCAAATGAGGTAAATACGGCGATTCACGAACGTACGTGCGCCCGACGCAGGCTACGCACGGTGCGCGTAAGTTGTACGTCTGGCGTAAAGTTATTCCCCATAAAGGAGGTGGAACTCAGCAACAGACATGCTCAGGTGTGCGCCAGGGAACACAAGTCGGCGTATTTTACGTTGGACGTGTGTCAGGCTGGGCGTAGGTTACGTTAACGGCGTACACAGTGATCTGGCGTATCTTAGGCAGTTGTTCCGACGTGGTTGTGAGCATGCGCGGCGCATGCGCAGTTCGTTAACGTACTTGTGTGTGCGCTACGCTGGCGTAAATGTGCGCCCACTCTCTGTAAATCTGGGCCATAATTTTTTCGAAGTATCTGAAAAAATAGTTTAGTATTTTTATTTTATTATTCTTTTTTTTTTTTTTAAAGTTCTTTTTATTAAGGTATTTCACAACATACAAGAGAAAGAAACAACTCAACAACAACGACATACAGTACTCAAGTGCGTACAACATACATCAACACATCTGATTTAATAAACATCTGTAGCAATGTGCATTGACCAGGATGCGGCAGGGTGGGGG
This sequence comes from Rana kukunoris, assembly GCA_029574335.1. Taxonomy (NCBI): domain Eukaryota; kingdom Metazoa; phylum Chordata; class Amphibia; order Anura; family Ranidae; genus Rana; species Rana kukunoris. The sequence goes on along the minus strand of CM056056.1, from coordinate 103,621,199 downwards.
TGTACCAACTCTCCTCATTGTATCGGCCACAAGGTGCCTCTAGGGCAGCTCCATAGGACCGCTCACCAGGACCATGGCAGTGGTTGCCAACTCAGGCCATATGTATTTAGCCAGCAGTACTAGACTCTGCCAGCCATGCACGCCAAACCTTGTCGTATTTCAGTGGACAGCCACGGTTGATGTATGTGTCTCTGTACAGGGGAAGGCTGGCATTCACCAGACGCCTCCACTGCATCAGAGAAGGGGGTGTAGGTTTTTTCCAATGCATGGCAATATTCTTGCGTGCATAGAAAAGCAACAGACTGACCAACGTGCGCCCCGTGGAGGTTGGGACGATGTTCTCAATTATTCCCAGGAGGCACACCTCCATCGCTACCGGCAACTGGGTCGCTGCGACTGCATTGATCACTTCCAGCACCATTACCCAGTACCGCTGAACCTCGGGGCATTGCCAGAAAATGTGGGAGAAGTCACCTGGTGATGCCCTGCATCTCCAACACTCCGGAGAATGCGCCGGGTTCATCTTGTGGAGCCTGTATGGAGTGAAGTAAGCTCTGTGAACTATCTTGTATTGCACCATCCTGTCGCGAATGGAGACAAGTGAGCAGAAAGGGAGATCCCAGACCTCGTCCCAGTCGTCCGTATCTAGCGTGGGGATATCCCCCTGCCATCTGGACCGCAGCCCATCCAGAGGGGGGAGAGACACAAAGATCAGGTACGAGTACAAGTGCGATGTGGGTTTTGCGTCACAATTAAACTTTAGTGTTCTCTCCAACTCCGACTGGGTCACGATGCAGGACGACAAGGGGAACTGAGCCGCGAAGGCATGTGACAGCTGGTGGTATCTAAAAGTGTAGTGCTGGGGTAAGTTGAACATGGAGGAGAGGTCCGAGAATGGTATCAGAGCGTTTTGGGAGACTATGTGCGAAACAAGCTTAATGCCATACTTAGACCAGGCAATGGGGTCTGAGAGCTTATAAAAGTGTGATAAGGTAGGGTTGATCCAGATAGGGGCGTTCGGGGATATTTCGGTGGGTTTACATTTTTCAATGGCCAGACCAGTCCGCCACGCCCGCAGGGTGGTGCGCATGGAGGGGGTCAGGGGATACGGGGCGCGAGGGCCCCGATAGAGCAGGAGCCGGAGGGCCTCCAGTGAACCGACCACCGAGGCCTCCAGTGCAGTGGAGGTGTTCATCCTATCTGGCCGCAGCCACCAGGCCGCAGTCACCAACTGCGTGGCAAGGTAGTATTTGTAGCAGTCAGGGAAAGCCATACCACCCTGCGTCCGCGGTCTCATCAAGGTTGTCAGCTTGTATCTTTTATTATTCTTTTTAATTGAAGCGCAAATATATTTTGTTTTTCATATTTTCGTTCTTTTCTTCTATTTGTTATCGCTGAACATAAATAAATAATTGATGAACGCATTTGTATTCGTATTTCTTTTGGATATATTCAAATCCGTTCTGTTTTCAGATGGGCAGTGTAAGGCCTCGTTCACACATGGATCCGTTCAGGTCCGTCTGTCAGTTTTTCAGGCGGACCTGAACGGGCGCTCCATGCACCCCTATGGAGCGTCGGATGTCAGCGGAGACATGTCCGCTGACATCCGACCTGATCCGATCCGCTAAAAACAAACGTATGGGGCTCACGTCCCCATCCGTCCATGCGGATCGGATCGGGAAAGATCTGATGAAAACGGACATGCTGTCCGTTTTCATCAGATCGCTCCATAGAGGACAGCGGGACTCGACAAGCTCCTCCCCGCTCAGTGAGCAGAGAGGAGCTTGTCATCCGTCGGCTCAGCGGAGATCTGCGGACTGATCTCCCGCTGAGCTGGCAGACACAGGCGGACTCCGTCGGAACGGACTGCGACGGAGTCGGCTATGTGTGAATGAAGCCTAAGTGTGCCATCTCAGGCCAATGAGCTTGTCCCTTATTCCCTTGTGTGTTTTTCTGTGTTAACGCCCGTACACACGATCGGATTTTCCAATGGGAATTGGTGATAACAGGCTCTTGTCAAAAAATCCGACCATTTGTACGTCCCATTGGACCATTGTTGTCGGATTTTACGTCAACAAATGTTGGATAGCATTCAATAAAGTTTTCCGACAACAAATGTGTTTTGACGGATTTTCCGATCGTGTGTACACAAGTCCTTCGTACAAAAATCCAAAGTACAAACACGCATGCTCAGAAGCAATGCTCACCATAACACAACATTAGCAGAAGTTGCCCAAAGGGTGGCGCTAAAGAGCTGAAAAACCACATTGGAGGAAAACTCTACCACTATATAGTATAGTTGGTGTGTAGAGTAGTTGGTGATTTGGCTAATTAAAGGGGTTGTAAAAGGTAGAAGAAATTCCCTAAATAGCTTCCTTTACCTTGGTGCAGTCCTCCTTTACTTACCTCATCCTTCCATTTTTCTTTTAAACGTCCTTATTTCTTCTGAGAAATCCTCACTTCCTGTTCTTCTGTCTGTAACTCCACACATTAATGCAAGGCTTTCTCCCTGGTGTGGAGAAAGCCTCTTGAGGGGGGAGGGGGCGAGCAGGTAAGTCAGGACACTCTGTACTTTGCAGATAGAGAAAGGAGCTGTGTGTTAGTGGGCGTCCTGACACTCCTGCTCGCCCCTTCCATCCTCAAGAGGCTTTCTCCACACCAGGAAGAAAGCCTTGCATTACTGTGTGGAGTTACAGACCGAAGAACAGGAAATGAGGAATTCTCAGAAGAAATAAGGACATTTAAAAGCAAAATTTAAGGATGAGGTAAGTGAAGGAGGACTGCACTAAGGTAAAGGGAAAAACATTTTTACCTTTACAACCCCTTTGAGCACACAAGTGATCCATAGAAAGTACAGGCCGGCAACTAGACATCTTGTCCATAGAAAATATTTATTGAAGTATTACAGCAGTAACATCATCCAAAAATACTGACGCGTTTCAGCCTTAGGCCTTCATCAAAGCTTTGATGAAGGCCTAAGGCTGAAACGCATCAGTATTTTGTTACTTGCCATAATGCTTCAATAAATATTTTCTATGGAGAAGCTGTTTAAATAACACATCATTTTGTGTTTGTTGGCCGACAATTCTTTGCCGTTTGTATGCAATACAAGTTCCTGGCCAATTCTCTTCTGACAAAAGTCCTACGCTTTGTCTGTGGAAAATCTGATCGTGTGTATGAGGCTTTAGACTACCTTCCATCCAGAGTCCACGTAACGCATGCCGCATCTGTACGGATCGAATGAGACAAATACGAATGCATCCGAAGTTATGAATGATCCGACGTTATGAACGATCCGACGTTATGAATGATCCGACGTTATGAATGATCCGACGTTATGAACGATCCGAAGTTATGAATGATCCGACGTTATGAACGATCCGACGTTATGAATGATCCGACGTTATGAATGATCCGACGTTATGAACGATCCGAAGTTATGAATGATCCGACGTTATGAACGATCCGACGTTATGAATGATCCGACGTTATGAATGATCCGACGTTAAGAATGATCCGAAGTTATGAATGATCCGACGTTAAGAATGATCCGACGTTATGAATGATCCGAAGTTATGAATGATCCGACGTTAAGAATGATCCGACGTTATGAATGATCCGAAGTTATGAATGATCCGACGTTAAGAATGATCCGACGTTAAGAATGATCCGACGTTATGAATCATCCGACGTTATGAATCATCCGACGTTATGAATGAACCGACGTTATAAATGATCCGACGTTATGAATGATCCGACATTAAGAATGATCCGACTTTATGAATCATCCGACGTTAAGAATGATCCGACGTTATGAATCATCCGACGTTATGAATCATCCGACGTTATGAATCATCCGACGTTATGAATCATCCGACGTTATGAATCATCCGACGTTATGAATCATCCGACGTTATGAATGATCCGACGTTATGAATGATCCGAAGTTATGAATGATCCGACGTTAAGAATGATCCGACGTTATGAATCATCCGACGTTATGAATCATCCGACGTTATGAATGATCCGACGTTATGAATGATCCGACGTTATGAATGAACCGACGTTATAAATGATCCGACGTTATGAATGATCCGACTTTATGAATCATCCGACGTTAAGAATGATCCGACATTATGAATCATCCGACGTTATGAATGATCCGACGTTATGAATCATCCGACGTTATGAATCATCCGACGTTAAGAATGATCCGACGTTATGAATGATCCGACGTTATGAATGATCCGACGTTATGAATGATCCGACGTTATGAATGATCCGACGTTATAAATGATCCGACGTTATAAATGATCCGACGTTATGAATGATCCGACGTTATGAATGAACCGACGTTATAAATGATCCGGCGTTATGAATGATCCGACGTTATGAATGAACCGACGTTATAAATGATCCGACGTTAAGAATGATCCGACGTTATGAATGATCCGAAGTTATGAATGATCCGAAGTTATGAATGATCCGACGTTATGAATGATCCGACGTTATGAATGATCCGACGTTATGAATGATCCGACGTTATGAATGATCCGACGTTATGAATGATCCGACGTTATGAATGATCCGACGTTAAGAATGATCCGACGTTATGAATGATCCGAAGTTATGAATGATCCGAAGTTATGAATGATCCGACGTTAAGAATGATCCGACGTCATGAATGATCCGACGTTATGAATGCCGCATCTAAACGAATGGAATGGAACTGATGCAATTGTTTTCAAAGTTACAAATTATCCAAAGCTTGTATTGTTGTGCCAGCTGTGGCATATTCTGTTAAAGGTAATATGCAACAGTTTCTATTACTGTCCAATAGCGTGCTCCAAAAGAATCAAACTGACGTTAAATAAAGGTCAGGTATGATGCATCAGGATTGTCTGATGAAATTTAGAGGATGGTCACATCTCAATGTTAGCAGCACTTCCGATGATGAGATGATCTGTGTCCTGTACAGTACAGACCTCCAGGCGGTGTGCAGGAATGTTCTTTAGCTGTGCATACTCCATAGAAACATCTCTAAATACAGCATAAGACTAAAGGTTCCTTTTATACGTGTGGTGGGAGGAGAAACAGTAAAAATAGGCAGTTGAGCCGCGAATGCACATGAGAAAACGCATGTAACTGCAACTGTATTATTTCAAAACCGTGAACGCAGAGATTGTGGTACAAATGAGCTCTACGTTCGCGCTTAGCGCATTGGAATCTGGAGCAGAATTGTGTGATTCCAGAATCGCAGCAAAAAGTGGCACGTGATTGCGGCGCCATTATTATTTTTTAATGGCACCTCAAACGCTGTGTGACAAAATGCCTAAAAATTGCAGCAAAGCATGCAATACCAAAGCGCCAGACTGAGTGCCAAATGTGAGCTTTTTTGGAGCGAAGGGAAGCAAAAGGAATGGTGCCGCTCCAAACATCGCACCACAAAAACGCGTAAAAAAATCATGAAAAGCGTGGCTCGGTAGCCAGACCTAAAAGCGGAGAAAAAATGGACCTGAGCTGCCTTCAAAAATACATGGCAGTGAAGTGCATTGATGTGAGCGCTCTCTCTATAACGTTTCCTTCAATGACGCGTTTCGGCATGTTCTGACATGCACACGGGACGTTTTTGCAGCTGCTGTTTTGGGCTTTTTTTTTCTGCAGTCAATAAACTCCCCTTTATGTTATCCTATGTGTCCATAGATTGTTAACAGCAGTTTTTGGCAGGGACGTTTTCTAGCTTTTTTTTTTTTAATGGGAGTATAGTTTTGCTAAAATAAAATAAAAAGTAAAAAAAATGCCCGTTTGCTGAAAGGGCACACCCTAATTACCCTGTCCTGGGCAGATTCCCCTTGATGCTTGGCTGAGGAGAAAGGGACTGTCCCTGGTCCCTTTATTTGTCTCAAAAGTGAGACATCGGGGGCCTGTTTAGACCCCTGATATTTCACCAAAGCCCCCCAATGGGGCACCTAAAAAAAATCTTAAAAAAATTAAATTAAAAAGATTGTATAAAAAATATTATAAAAAATAATACAATTGGAAAAATGTAATTGAAAAATAAATTACTGACACCAACCTCTGCCCTACTGACATCTTCCACTGCTCTACCGATGCCGTCCATTGCCCTATATACCGTATTTATCGGCATATAACACACACCATTACTTTAAGAAGAACGTTTCAGCAAAAAAAAAGTATCCACAGCCCCCTGCGTATAACACGCATGCACAGTTTACCCTCTATTTTCAAGGTAAAAAAGTGAGTGTTATACGCCAATAAATACAGTATTTATATACACACACACGCAAGTGCGCTTTGGGGTGCACACCCTAATGCAATAGGCTGCCCACACCTATGGATACATTAAAGAAAGTTTGAATATACTGCGTATTCTTAGCGCCTGCATTGGTGTGATCTGAAGCAACACAACGTAACGAAATTGCCTTGTGTATGTGCTGGGGTTGCTGTCCGATAGGGCTGGTGTGAATACGTTCTTTTTCATCATTTGTTCGTCATATGACCGGAGTGAATCGCACGGATTTACATCAGCAGGGTCAAGGCAGACCATCAATGCGGCTTGCTCAATATTCCTAACGATGTTTTATTGCACGCCGCGGGACCTTTAAAGGGGATTTATTTGGCAGAGGACAGAAGAGTTTACAGGAGTGGCATTTTTCTTTTTCTTTTTTCGAAGTCAACAACTCCTGATCTTGGAGGACTGATCATGAAGTTTTAGGACTGGCAGCCAAATCAAAGACGTCAGAGTGCGGCTCGGTTCACGATGCTGCGTCTTGGGATCCGACGGTGAGACCCCCAAGGCGCGTGACATGTGAAATCCCATGTTAGTCAATGACAGCCGGCTTAATTGGCACTATGGAAGTCACTCCAACTTTAGAAAAGGTCCCTGTATTACTTGTTCTATACAAGTAGTACTGTAGTCGCCCGGAAAAGTCGCACTGTAGTGTGAACCGAGCCTTCGCCCTCTTATTGTAACTGTATTGTCTCCCTTTATATTGCAAAGCACTGCGCAGACTGTTGGCGCTATATAAATCCTGTGCAATAATAAATGATATAAAAATTGCCTGGCTGACCTGTCATGTCTTTTATTTACTTTTCATATAGATATCTAACAATAGACTATATAGATTTCAGCGATTAGATTTGATGATCGAGACTAGAATGAGAAGAAAACATGTTGTTCGGACTTATCTAGGGGGAGGGGGAGGGGGAGGGGGGACTGTCTTAGAATAATAATTAAAAAAAAATAAGTACAAAGCGATGACTGCAGTAAAGTGCAGAATTGATGTAGCGAGATGCCTTTGTCTCCATCCCCCTCCCCCCCTATCCTACAATAAACACTCTCCCTTTAATACTGTCTCCGGGGCTGCCTGTCCCAGCTGGAAAGAGGGGAGGGTCCTAAGGCCGCTGTAACCGGGCAGGAAAGAACGCTGTAGACGTGCACTGATTTCTCATAGGCCCGCACAACAAGTAGGCGTTCCCCGTGGACTCACTCTCAGGTCGAGCCCCCGTGCGGGGGGCGTGGCCGCGCGGCGCGAGTATATAAGCGAATTGTGGCCGTAGGATGATGCCAGTGCCAAGGGATGGTAACTCGCGTTTGTGCGCTAAGCGGTGGTGCTGGGAACACTTCTGCAGGCGCACGGGTTTTAAGCACTTAATTGAACTTTATCTCCTGCCTATCAAGTTTTATCCTGAAGTTCTTCCTCTGACAGCACTGTGAGTATGACTTTGTATTGGCATGAACGTTGTCACTTGTTTATGTGTCCTTAGCTTTGACTGTCCTAGAATGTACTGCCAATATATAGATTCCTTAATCAATCCAGTGCAATCAATAAGACTTGCAGTGATTTAGAATTAAAATTGGTGATTGTTATTCGATGACTGCAAACCTAACGTAGTAAACAATAGGAACGCAGAGCGCAGCGAGGGGGCGGGTTGCGGAGCGAGTCATGGACGTTCAGCAGCTTGTTGACATGTCTCTAGTTAATCCTGGCTTTGATGAGATGTCATGATCCATATGATGACCGGCTGACCCTCTTCTTTCTTTGTTCCTTGCAGTGATTTCTACTTGTTTTGCACAAGCCCTCCAGAGAAGCAACCATGCCAGCCCGAGGTGGTATGTTCTACACTGTGCCCTTCTCCCTACCCCCTCCCATCATTGAGGAGGAACCCATGGAAGTGGAGCCCAAAGACCTGTGGGACGGGAAGTGTACTGACTTGTCCAAACGGTGTTCCAGTTTTTCCAGCTCCGACTGTGAATCCCTCACCAGTAGTGGCTCCTTCTCTGATTCCTCGTCAGATTCCTCGCCAGATTCCTCATCGGATTCATTGTCTGATTGTGGTAAGTTGATTTCTTCTTCTTGTTAATCATTGTTAATCATTATGCACCTTTATTGGTCTGTTATAGATCGCTGGTACGGATAGTGCTAGAACACAACGGGTTATGATGTTTTGACGGGAGTTGACTTTATAGTGTTAAATAGCTTCAGTTCCGTCTGGTACCTGGACAATATGTCACCTAGTACTTTTTATGACCTTTTTCATTTCTGGTGCCTAAATTGTATCCACTAGTATTCTTGTAATTATATTACCTTTGTGCCTAGGTCAAGGTTACCACAGGGGTTCCTTGAGCAATTTCTCCCCTCTAATGAGTGCCCTCTAACACCGTTGATCTTTTTAGCCATCTATAAGGGGGGGGGGGGGTCAGTCTTCCCAATGACCAAGCGTAAGGGCCATTCTTCCCACTGACCATCACACTAATGTATCATGAGTTGTAGTAATTTATCAGTGGAAAGTTGTTTTAACGGTTCCTCTGTGTTGAAAAGGTTGAGAGGCTGGCCTTGATGAATACTTCCACTTATAGTATTGTGACTTATTTGTGGCTATTTAACGTTTTTTGTCTAGATGAATACTTTCAATGGTGCTAATGTGACTTTACTTTTGTTTCCTGCAGAGTTTGATGAACTTGACAACATTTCAATACCCGATTCAGACCTTCTCGTTGACCCTGAAGGTGAGCAGCTTTGTCCGAGTCTCCTCAAGATGATCAAACGTAGCCTGAACAAAGCCAACATTAACACCTTGAGATGCTCCAAGCTGCTCCTTCCAGAAGATCTCCTCTGCCACTTGGGCCAAGAACTGATCCACTTGGCATACAGCGAGCCTTGTGGACTTCGGGGTGCACTTATTGACCTGTGTGTGGAAAACGGCAAGGCCTGCCACACAGTGGCCCAGTTAGAGGTTGACCCATGTGTAGTTCCTACTTTCCAGCTAACCGTTCTGTTCAAGTTGGACTCTAGGTTGTGGCCAAGAATTCAGGGACTCTTTAGCACTAAACCTGTACCTGGGTCTGGACATTCTCTGAAACTTAGCCCAGGATTCAAAGTCCTGAAGAAGAAACTGTATAGTTCTGAAGAACTTATCGTTGAAGAATGCTGAGCAAAAGTCCAGATACAACTGTTTGGAAGAACTTATTGAACGTAAAGACTTAATATGCCTGTTATGTGGGGTACTGCAATTACATGAAGGTTAGGGGGGCTTTTATAATTAGTCTTTTGTTAAGGTAACAAATGTTTTTACTTTTTTTTTTTTTACCCCTTTCTGGCCATACCCTTACAGTGTTTGGTAACATTTGGGTTAACCTGCCCACTGCCAAGTTTAGTGAGCAACATCTGCTGTGCTTTTTTACACTGGTATGGAGAAGCTCCAATCCAGAGGGGGGAAGTCTTGCATGGGCTTCAGTTAGGGTTGTGAATATCAATTTGCAGTGGAATGCACACAAAGTATTGACGTTTTTTACATTAAGTGCACTGGGGAGTATTTCTTTTTTTTTTTTTGTATGTATGCTTTGGCAGCTGGTCTGCACTAAAGGGTGGTTTACTCTACCTCTTATAGAGGATGAATTGTCATAATCGTTGCTATCAGAGACCACTTTATTTTTTTCCTCACTACTGATTCAATGGCAGCTAGAAGAGATGTGCATTTGTTTTTCAGATAAGTGTGGAAAGCACTAGTATTCATTCAGATGTCTCTGTGTTCTGACATGCTTCATATGGTTTACATTTATATAATTCACTTGATGTTCAAGTACAAAATCCACAAAATGTGCCTTTTTTTTTTTTTTTACACTTTTTCTAATAAACCAGGAAATATTTAATCTGTGGTGGTTTTCATTGTCTTCCAAATTGCCTTTAATGAGGTGGGGGCAGATACAGCGCTCTGTGAAGGTTCTCATGTACAGTAAAACCCTGGTTTGCGAGGATAATTCGTTCCAGAAACGAAATGCTTGTAATCCAAAGCACTTGTATATCAAAGAACTTTTTTTTTTTTTTTTTTACAGGGTATAAAATAGAAGAGAGGCACCTCCTAAGTGTAGCAAAAAGTTGTAGATGTTGTACCTTCATTAAGAGTCGGTTCACACACAGGCGGCACGACTCCGGGGGCGGCTCTGCAAGTCGTCCTGAGGACGACTTCAGAGGCGATTTGCAAGACGACTTCTGTATAGAAGTCGTACAGGTCGCCCCGAGCCGCCCCCGAAGTCGTACAGGTCGCCCCGAGCTGCCCCCAAAGTCGTACAGGAACCAAATCTCTAAGAACGGTTCCATTGCATTACATGGGAAGCTACGCGTCAGGCGGCTGAGCCGCCTGATTGATCGCCCCAGTGTGAACCGACTCTAAATGTAACCATATTGCTACACTTAGAGGCTCCTCTCTTCTTTTTTTATACTCAGTTGTGACATGACGCCTCTCTTATATCAAGACATCGCTTCTATATCAAGGAAAAATGTATTAAAACATTTTGCTTGTCTTGCAAACGCTCTCAAATCAAGGTTTTACCGAATCTGGTCATACTGGGGGAGATTTACTAAGACTGGAAAGTGAAAATCTAATGCAGCTCTACATAGAAACCAATCGGCTTCCAGGTTTTATTGTGGAAGCTGAAGTTAGAAGCTGATTGGTTATCATGCACAACTGCCCCGGTTTCTCTGGGTATATCTAGTATCTGGTTATATTCAACTGGACTTCTTAAAGATCTTTCAAGGCTTAATTAGAATTGGTTTTGTAAACGCTAGAACAAGTCAAGCTGGATATGACCAATAGTAGTTTTGCACAATGCAGCCCCAATCCTCCTCTTCTCAAGTCCCCTGCTGGTGTGCCTGGCCCCTCCCTCCTGCCAAGTGCCCCCATCTCTCTCTCTCGCTGTGATGGACAGTAGCAGATCTCAGCCAATGAGGAAGAGACCTGAGAGAGCCACTGCTCTCATGCATATTGCTGCAGTGAGATGGGGCTGGGGATGCAACTTTGAGCCTTTACAACCACTTTAAGCCCATGGACAGTCAGGCAACTAGCAGCATACATTTTTCAGAAGACAATCAGGAATTGTGACCTCTGTAGTTCTCAGTACCAGATTCCTTAGAGGAAACTTTTCCTGAGAAGTAAAATGAAGGCTGCCGTGATCAATTTTGAATTCTGCAAATGCTTCTTGCCTGGCTCTCTTGACCAAGGTTTGATTCACGGTATGCTTATAAGGAGATGTTGTTATATATATATAACATCTCCTTATTTTTTCCTGTTATGCATTCTTGTGGCTCAAAGTACTGGCACCGGTGGGTCAGAATGCCAACAAGGCAACTAGAATTTTCAGAAGAAAGTCCAATTCTTTTAAAATATTTCAGTGGATCAACCATAAAGTATTGATACTGGAAGGTCAGGCAAGTAGCATTTTTAGAACAAGGCCAGAAAAATGTGTAAGCTCCAGTCATTGAAGCAAAGGCACGAGCCTTTGAAGCTGATATGGTCCCTGCAGAAGTTGTTCCATTTTAATCCTTGCAGTATCCTGTACGAAGCGAATATGTAGGCTGAAAATGCTAATTGCCTCGCTGTCGTATTGATCTGCAGGCTTCAACAAATGCTGATCAGGCAAGCTTGTTCTAAGTCAAAGATTCAATGTATCTGAGGCATTTATAAATTCATGGCAGCCAGCATATTTCTATCAATACAAACTATAGTATATGTATATTAGATGTTAAGCGCATGCATGGTATGCACATTGGGGGTTATTTACGAAAGCCAACTCCACTTTGCACTACAAGTGCAGTCACCGTAAATCTCAGGGGAAGATCTGAAATGAGGGGAAGCTCTGCTGATTTTATCATCCAATCACATGCAAGCTAAAATGCTGTTTTTTATTTTCCTTACATGTCCCCCTCAGATTTACAGCGACTGCACTTCCAAGTGAACTTGTAGTGCAAAGTGGATTTGCCTTTCATAAATAACCCCTAATGGTGTAAATCTTGGTGTCTGTGCTGTTTTTTGGTTGTGTTTGCAAATGTCTGTCACCAGGGGCGGACTGACCATTGAGTCACTCGGGCACTGCCCGAGGGCCCCATGCCACTAGGGGGCCCCATCAGGGTTGCCAGGCTCAGTAAAACCAGGAACAGTATGTAATAATCACTGTTTTTTTTACATCTGTCCCTGATATGTCCGAAACTGACATGCTTTTGAGGTGAAAATCCAGAGATTTTAGCTGCCCCACCTCTGTACTGCCTCCTGGCGTGGTGGCCATCTTTAAACCTGGGGGCCCCATAATCTTCTATTACCCGGGGGGCCCCATGAGTTGTTAGTCCGCACCTGTCTGTCACAGCTCAGCCCTTGTTGCAGCTTCTTACCTTTTGACTTGCTAGCAATGTTATAGTGCAGGAGTTTGATCACTGGGGTAGGGGAGAGTGAGGAAATGCTTCCTCCTGGCTGCAGCAGACTGACATCATCTCATCCTATGGAAAGTCCCTGGGCTGGATGGAGCTCTAAGGCATAATTTTAATTAATTATAACAGGTACAGCATTTTGAAAAAAAAAAAAAAAAACGACACTGTGGCTGTATGTTGGGGCAGGTCTATTCATGTAGATCTTACTAAGAAGTCCACTTTAGGGATAAAGAACTATTGTCAGTAAATGATGCTATGGGGAGTATAACTTCCAATTATATGCAGTGGTAGTTTTAGTGTAATGTACCTTCAATAAATGACTTTTTATATCAATATAGTTTGGATTCTGCCTCTCATGATGTTCTAATGTCCCTGAAATATACAGTGGGGGTTACATTATTCTACCTATCAACCAGCAGGACCATGGGATGTGCAGATATATATGAAGCTGATGGAAGCAGGGATGTTCTGCATGCAGGAGGTCTGGGTCTGGGACACACTAATTTCTTTTTGGGGTAAAACGGTGTTGCAGAACTACAATTCCCATGAGGCATAGCAAGACTCTTGACAGCCACAAGCATGACACCCAGAGTCAGAGGCATGATGGGACTTGTAGTTTTGCAACAGCTGGAGGTCCGCTAATTGCATATCCCTGCTTTATATTGTACTTTCGCTGAAGTACAAATACAGTGTCGCTTTGTTGCCTGGAATCTTTTAAGCGGTCAGTAGTCGATATGATTGAAACTTACAAAGTTATTAACAGCATCTTTGTTTCCAACATAATCATAATCTCATCTGATCAAAATAGGATCATATTCAAGATCAAAGTACAGTGGAACCTTGGTTTACGAGTAACGCAGTTAACAAGGGTTTTGAATAACAAGCAACTTTTTTTATTTATTCTGACTCGGTTGTCTCGCCAAATGAGCAGAATTCAAGCTAATGGGGTGTGCCAGAGATTTGGCCAGAGGTGCGGGGGCACCAGTGACACTCGGAAACGGTTTCCGAAACCATTCAGAAATACTCGGAATCACTCAGAAATACCTTCTGAGGCTCTCTGGCGCCCCCCACCTCTGGCAACATGCGGTATTGCATGCCATAGAAGTCAATGCAGAACAAATTATCTTTGTTTCCATTGACTTCTATGAGGAAACTTGCTTTGATATGCGAGTGCTTTAGATTACAAGCATTCGCCTGGAACGGATTATGCTCATAATCCAAGGTTCCACTGTATTTCAGTGCTCCCGATCAATGCAGAACAATCTATAATTTTCTGCCCTGGCCGATGGAATCAGTGTGATCAAATTTGATCTAAATCAGGTTTCAGTCAGTCTTTGCTTGTTTGTAGATTCAGTCATTTTTAAACAAATTGCCCATCGATTGAATAATAAAATCACAGCACAAGTGGACATACACCATACAATTTTCTTTAGATTTACCTTTAACTATGTAGTGCAAAGTGCCTGCCTGATTGCATACAAATTGAAAGTGTTTAGGGTTGACCTCCTATTATATGGTTTTGGTAAATCTAAAGAAAAGTTCTACAAGAAAATTGTATAATGTATGGCCAGCCTTAAAGGGTCACTAAAGGGAAAAAAAATGATTTGCTGAAATAACTGTTTACAGGGTATAGAGACATGATAAAAAATAGATAAATATCAATCATATAATGTGTCTGCAGTTTAGTTTCATTTTTAAACTGGTTTCATGTTTCTGTGAAGTAGAGAGACACAGAACAAAAAAAAAAAAATCCAGGGCAGTGTTTTGTTTTTAAAATGAATCTGATTGGTTCTGAGGAGTTTTAGACACACAGTAATGACAGCTTGGACCACAGTGAAAAGCTGCCATGAGATTTTTCATAAGAAGCCAGACAAGCAGGAAGTGTGGAGATCAGAGCAGAATTACAGCAACTTCAAAGCAAAAACGAACACTGAGGACATGAAACCAGTACTGCAGTAAGGTAAAGGAAGCTATTTAGCTAAAAAAAAAAAATCCTTTAGTGATCCTTTAAGCTAGCTATACACTTGTTGATTTTCATACAAACATTCATTCAAAAATTGTCATCAGTACATCCAATGACTTGACGAATGTTGTTTGAAAGTGCTTGAAGAAACATTTACTTTTATTATTCCATTTTGGAATGAATGGGGCTTTACCAAATAAAAACCACATACACTTATGCCCTGTACACACATTCGGTTTGTCTGATGAAAACGGACTGATGGACCATTTTCATCGGACGAACCGATCGTGTGTGGGCCCCATCATTCCCCCCCCCCCCCCCATCGGTGAAAAAAAAATTGAACCTGTTTTAAATTTTTCTTATGGTAAAAAAAAAACGATCGTCTGTGGGGAAATCCACCGGTCAAAAATCCACGCATGCTCAGAATCAAGTCGACACATGCCCAGGAAGCATTAAACTTAAGCACGTCGTCATGTTTTACGTCACCGCGTTGGACACGATCAGATTTTTAACTGATGGTGTGTAGGCAAGACTGATGAAAGTCAGCTTCATCGGATATCTGATGAAAAAATCCATCAGACCATCCGATCGTGTGTACGTGGCATAAGAAATTTGTTCATTTGAGAATATATTTTTATCCTGCTCCAATTTTCTTGTCAATGTGGTTGAAAACAAATGTCGATTTGACCCCACTAATGATTACCATGTTCCCGGCTACATCTCAGGCCTCCAGTTCTGGGAGGACATCCTGTCATGAGCGTGCCTCCCATGCACTATGAGCTCTGTGACTGCTGTATCTTTTGCACATATGAATGTTATCCTAAGTATATGGCTGTATGGTCGCCTTGGATTGAGTTTGGGCTCTAATGCTCTGGGATCTTTTTATTTATAAATAGTTTTTTTTTTTTTTTTTATGTGGTTCTGGCTTAAAATATCAAGTCCCCAGGTAGATTGTCATGCAAAAGGATAGATCTGGTTGTAAAGTTTTCTTCCTCTTTTTTTTTTTACTCTTTATTTGTTAGTGTGTTTGGTTTGTTGTGGTTTTGGGAAGACTCTTGGCCAAGTGAAATAATGGTTACTTAAAAGGAGTTGTAAATAAAAACATATTTTTTTCGCTGAAATGACTGTTTACAGGGTATAGAGACATAATAGTTAACTGATTCCTTTTAAAAATAGATAAAAAAAATCAATCGTATAATGTACCTGCAGTTTCTAGTTTCGTTTTTGCATGTTGTTTCCTGCCTGTGCTGTACAGAGCCACAGAGCCAATACAGGGCAGTGATGGTTTGGAAAACGAAACTGATTGGTGCTGAGGGGTTTTAGACACACAGTAATCACACCTCCTTGATTAGTGACCACAGAGAGAAAGCTCCCAGGACTGTGGTTATCAGGAAACAGACAACCAGGAAGTGTGGAGAACAGAGAAGAATTACAGCAACTTGAGAGCAAAAACAAACAATGAGGACATGAAAACAGCACTGCACTAAGGTACAGGAAGCTGTTAAGATAAAAAAAAAAAAAAATTCCTTTTCAAACCCTTTTCAAAGTATAGATGTTCATTTTGAATGGGTGGTAAGACATGTTCATATTAATTTTCAAAATATTGGAAATCCTATTGTGCCTCTCTTCTCCTTCCCTTTTTCACATATGCCCAAAAAATATTGAATTTTTTAAATCCTAGTCTAGTCCAGGATTAAAGGGGTTGTAAAGTTCCTTTACCTTAGTGCAGTGTTTTTCAACTACAGTCCTCAAGGCACACCAACAGGTCATGTTTTCAGGCTTTCCATTATTTTGCACAGGTGATTTGATCAGTTTCACTGCCTGGCCTCGTACACACAAGGCAATCTATTTGTTCAAATCGGTCGGACCGACCGATTTGAACAAATCTGTCTGCTAGGATTTTGGTTTGCTCGCGTGTACACACGAGCAAACCAAAATCCCCGCCAGCAGACGGCGCGCTGACGTGGCGGTGACGTTGACGCCGCCACGTCACCGCACCAGGAAGTAAAACACTTCCGCGCATGCGCCGAATCCATTCGGCGCCGGTGCGAGACGACATGTCTGCTGGTAAGTGTACTAACCAGCAGACATGTCGGGCGGACGGATTCCCACCCGATAGATTTCAAAGCATGCTTTGAAATCTGTCGGGTGGCCAAATCCGTTGGCTCGCCCGTACACACGATCGAATCTGTCTGCTGGGACGGTCTAGCAGACCGTTTCCAGCAGACAGATTTGATCGTGTGTACGAGGCCTTAGTAATCACCACAGCCATTTCATCTGAGGGAAATCCTGAAAACTTGACCTGTTGGTGTGCCTTGAGGACTGGAGTTGAAAAACACTGCCTTAGTGCAGCCCTCCTTTACTTACCTCATCCTTTGATTTTGCTTTTAAATGTCCTTATTTCTTCTGAGAAATCCTCACTTTCTGATCTTCGGTCTGTAACTCCACACAGTAATGCAAGGCTTTCTCCCTGGTGTGGAGAAAGCATCTTGGGGGCGAGCAGGCAAGTCAGGACACTCTCTACTTTTCAGATAGAGAAAGGATCTGTGTGTTAGTGGGTGTCCTGACACTCCTGCTCGCCCCCTCTCCCCTCAAGAGGTTTTCTCCACACCAGGGAGAAAGCCTCGCATTACGGTGTGTAGTTACAGACAGAAGAACAGGAAGTGAGGATTTTTCAGAAGAAATAAGGACATTTAAAAGCAAAATGGAAGGATGAGGTAAGTGAAGGAGGACTGCACTAAGGTAAAGGAAGCTATTTAGGGAACATTTTTTTTTCCTTCACAACCCCTTTAAGTTCCAGGTCTTATGAATATGCAGAAACTCTGTAGGTCTCTTGTGAATGTGCAAACTGCTTAGGAAGATGTGTGACAGGAAGATGTGTGACAGATATTCCAGGAGTACTTTACTAGACATTATGTATGCACACATGCTGCATGCTACAGAACTAGCAGAGACTCCCCTCAGAGTGTCTAGCAGGCACGGGGGATCTGGTGCAGGCGCAGACACATGGTGGAGTCTCTGCCAGGTTCTGTAGACCTGTATTTCGTCAGATTGGGTGACCCGTCAAATTTTGTAACGGAAGTGATGTACCATCACGGCCATCTTGGTACACCCCGCAGTCGCCCACAGTAAGGATACAATGAGAAGGCGGCAAACTGAACTTATATGGTATTTAGAAGTCCATGTGACTGTTTTGATGTTGACTTTTAAAAACAGCAGTGTTCTGTCAGATCAGCAAACCTGTAAGATCGGCACGCTTGCCGCTGCTTTTAAAATTCAACATGAAAACACTTAGATGGATTTTAAAACACTGTATTTCACTATATAAGCTCAGTTAACTGGTAGAAATAAGTGATAAATGCAAGACTTCGGTGGGTGTAACAGGATGTCAGCTTGCCGCGTTCTCACTGTATCCTTACTGTGGCCGACTGCGGGGTGTACCAAGATGGCCGCCGCGGAATGTCAAATCTGACGGAATGCCAAATCTGACGGAACAGCTGACTAAAGGTTCACAGCATGTCTGCACATGCACTGGATCTCCATTGAAGATGATGGCACGGGAGAAGAGCAGCAAAAAGGGTACTTATACTTCAAGCAAGAAAATTGGATTCCATAGTCTAGAAAATGTGAAAATAAAATGTCACTTGTTTCCTCCCAGTGTACACCAGCGACTGAGATCGGTGTGTGAATCAGCCCTTAATTTTGGATGTTTTCAGACTGATCAGCAGAAATTTGGAACTTGACATCAGAGTATATGAGCCTTCCATGCTGCCTGTATGAACCAGTTATTGCTTACCTTACTATACCATTGATTACCTAGTTTAACCGGCCCTACTATTCTAATGAACTCTGTACTCCAAGGTTAATATCAGCACTAAAAACAATTCCTAGTAAATGCCAGCAGCTGTGCATTAGGGTACCAATCATCTTATTACTATGTGTCACCTGTTAATTACTATACACAAATACTGTAATTAGGACGTACTTGACCGTCATATGAGATGTTCCTTTGGACAGGCTGTGCTCATGAAGCTTCCACGAATTTTTAATCCTGTTAACTCTTGTAGAATTGTCAAATTACAAAAATTCAATGGCTGTCTAAGACAGGGATTCCATGGAACCCTAATGCCCCGTACACACGATCAGAAATTCTGACAGCAACAGTCCAATGTGAGCTTTTGAACGGAAATTCAGACCGTGTGTATGCTCCATCGGACTTTTGCTGTCGGAACAAAAGATTGAGAGCTGGTTCTCAAATTATCGGAAAATCTGATCGTCTGTAGCAATTACGACGCGCAAAATTCTGAACGCATGCTCAAAAACAATTTGATGCATGCTCGGAAGCATTGAACTTAATTTTCTCAGCTCGTCGTAGTGTTATACGTCACCACGTTCCTGACGGTTAAAAGCTCAGAGAACTTTTGTGTGACCATGTGTATGCAAGCCAAGCTTGAGCGGAATTCTGTCGGAAAAACCATCCAAGGTTTTTCCGATGGAAAATCCGATCGTGTGTATGCGGCATAAGGTTACGTACACTACAGGTTGCTAGGGGTTCCTTGAGCAATGAGCAATTTCTACCTCTCAGATAAGTTCCCAGTGACACCATTGATCTTTTTAGCTCTCTGTAAGGGGGTGATTCTTCCCAATGACCACAAGTGTATAAAGCATTCTTCCTACTGACCATCACAAGAATGTATCATGAAGTATATGTCATTTTTAGTGGGGGGTTCCCTGAGACCGAAAAATAGTTATTTTACAAAACTACAATTGATGGGCACAGTGACTGCATTTGATGGCATGGCACAGTGGTGACAATTGATGGCACAGTGGCCGCGTTTGATCGCATAGCACAGTGGCTGCATTTGGCATGGCACAGTGGTGACAATTTATGGCACAGTGGCTGCGTTTGATGGCATGGCACAGTGGCTGCGTTTGATGGCATGGCACAGTGGTGACAATTGATAGCACAGTGATTGCTTTTGATGGCATGGCACAGTGGTGAAAATTGATGGCACAATGACTGCATTTGATGGCATGGCACAGTGACTGCATTTGGCATGGCACAGTGGTGATAATTGATGGCACAGCGATTGCTTTTGATGGAATGGCACAGTGGTGACAATTGATGGCACAGTGGCTGCGTTTGATGGCATGGCACAGTGGCTGCATTTGGCATGGCACAGTGGTGACAATTGATGGCAAAGTGATTGATTATAATTTAATGGTAAAAAGTCAATATAGAGTTAATAGTAAATTAAATAGATAATCCAAATAGGGGATGCAAGTGTAGTGTAACAGCTCAAGAGTACCTGTTAAATGGGCGGCTGTCCTACTGCGGTAAGATGTTATAGGGGCGTAGCCTGAGGGACCCGAAGATGGCGGGGTGATCCAGAAGGAGATGAGGCCCACACACGCACGGATGCAGGTACTGACAGGCAAACCTGCATCAATGCCCAATGAACGGAGCCGCGCTTCAGCGAGAGGGTCCCTGACGCACGTGCAACGTCGCCAGGAAACCCGTCCAATAGGAAGCAGGGCGCACTCCAATGACGTCAACCAAAACGATGATTGGACCAATGGGAGACACAGATTAATGGAGATGGATAATAGCCGTGACTAATAGCATCGAAGCATAGGCCGCAAAGCCGCGGCCTCAATTAGCGGCGATCACGGCACAACGAGATTGCGGGCAGGGGCCGGATTAAAAGGTCCGCCGGGCCGTAGTTTGCCCACCCCTGGGCTAGACTTATGCTGCGTACCCACGATCAAATTCGTTTGGGCCCCATCGGACTTTTTCTCCATTGGGGTAAAAAAATAGAACATGTTTTAAATTTCCTGAAGGAAAAAAAGTCAGATGGGAAATTCCGATCGTCTGTGTGGAATTCCGTCGGAGAAAAATCCACGCATGCTCAGAATCAAGTCGACTCATGCTCGGAAGCATTGAACTTCATTTTTATCAGCTCTTTGTAATGTTTTACGTCACCGCGTTTTGGACAATTGAAATTTAGTCTGACAAAAAAAATGCAAGACAGCTTGAACGGAATTCCGATGAAAAAAATCTATTGGATTTTAGACCATCGGAGAATCCGATCCTGTGTTCACAGCATAAGCGTATATCCTAATGTCCCTAGGAATGTCTGCACTGTACTCACAGCTTCTTCTTTAAAAGTTAGCTCACAAGACTCTCTTTGAACTTATATCATTCTGCTGAATCAGTGATACGATCAGTTCATCAAAGCACAAGAATACATATACAATATGGAACAGAGCTATGGATGACATTTAACTATATAAATAAGTTTCCATACTTGTAGAGATATAGAGATGACATTCATGTTACTTTGTTGTGCAGATTAAATGTAGACACTAGGCAGCAATAAATGAATGCTGTGGGTTCAGCTTTGTGCTATAACATGTTGCTTCCTGCTATACCACAATAGTTTTTCATGTCTTTTGTTCATCAATATTTTTCCATAAATGTTTAACCCTTGTTTCTATATTATCTAGTTATGAAAATTATGTTATTTAGTTTCTTTTCTAGCTGTGCCCTCTTTTTTTACAGCCATCCTTGGCATGCTCTTCCTAAATATACATTTTTTGGAGTGTCCTCCTGTTCAAACCTATTGGTCGGAGGTCACTGACTCTACTAGTACTATGATTCTTCCCATTCCCAATATCTATAATCCTTTACGATGTTCACTGGGGTATGTGGAGGAGCAGGGCCAGGACAATTGGTGGGCAGGAGGGCATGCTGCCCTGGGCACAGTGGGGATTTAGGGGGTTGTGCTAGAAGGGTGATTTGGAGGGGGGATTTGTACTAGGAGGGTGGATTCTGTTAGCAAGGGGAATTGGGGGTGGGTAGGAACGATTGAGGGGATTTGTGCTATGAAGGGAAATTTGAGGAAGAGGATTAGTGCTAGGAGAGTGGATTAGGTTGGGATTCATGCTGGGAGTGGGGGATTTAGGGGGGGGGGCAGGATTTATGCTCAGAGGGGAGATTTGAGGGGTAGAGGATTTGTGCTGGGAGGGGGTTTTAAAGGGGTAGAGGATTTATGCTGGGGGGGGGGGTTGTGGAGGTAGAATATTTGATCTGGGAGATTGGAGATGGAATGTGTACTGGAAGAGGGGAATTTTTTTTTGGAGGGGACACAATACTTTTTGCGGACACATAATACTCATATATTGGGGGGGGGGGGCGCCGTTGGGAACTTTGCTCTAGGCGCTAACCGGCACTGTGGAGAAGGATACTCTCCCTCTAGGGATGAAAATACTTATAGGTTTATTGTTTTTCTATTATAAAATATTGATAGTTCTACACTGGAAATCTCCAACCCCACCCTCCTTATCTTCTTGGTTTACTCTAGTTAATCAAACTATCCCTATGTATAAACCAACCTATGACGCAAGAGGATGCCCTAAGAAACGTACTAAAGTTTGGTCTCCCTGGCTAAAGTCTCAAGACATGGTTGCTCCAGAATAATGCTGTATCTCCGTACCCATGACCCTGTACTGTGATTGGCTAAGAGTTATTTCATGCATATTCATCTTTATATCCTCTAAATTATTATTTTGTTATATTTGATTGGCTATGGGACCCATCTTTGTTCCCTATTTGCTTTCAGGTGCTATTTTGTATGGATAACTTGTTTTTCTGCTAATTTGTCTTTGGTTGCTGATGTAATGTTTGCAAAAGGTTTAATAAACTTACCCTTTAAAAAACAAATAAAAGAAAATCTTGTTTGTTTTCCCTTGTGGAATTAGACAAAAAAAGTTCAAATTGTATCCATCAACTTTTTTGTCCATGTTTTGGTATTACAAAATATCAATGCACTTGTAACAACACAGTTGAGTACCGTCCATGATACTTTTTCTACTATTCAAAAATTCTTTATTCTTTTACCATTTTACAATATACCAGAAAACAACTAGTCGATGGGACATGCAATGAAAATGTAACAGTCATATACATCAGGTTGGCATCATGAAAGCACAGACAAGCCTAACACAATATAACTTTTGGTCAATGGCAAATCCCCAGACAACGTCCGGTGGTAATGAAACACGTATGGTGGATCCTGTGATGGTGACGTCATTGCTACACTTAGGCGCCTCTCTTCTTTTATACTCAGTTGTGACATGCCACTATTTGTATATCAAGACATCGCTTGTATATCAAATCAAAATGTATTAAAACATGTTGCTTGTCTTGCAAAACGCTTTTAAACCAAGTTACTCTAAGTTACTCTCATACCAAGGTTTTACTGTATCCATAGCCATCTTTACCGCAAGGCAAAAAGGGGCAGCTGCCCAGGGCCCTGTTACTGTTAGGGGCCCAAAGCAGAGCTGCCCGTTAAGCCCGCAAATCGGCGCTGAAAATCTCCAAACAGATAGACCGTGTCTGTCACTGTCATCAGTGCCGCGCCGCGCACAGACAGTGTCAGTGCTTCATTTTTTTTAGATCGAGGAGCCGGAGCGGGCCAGGCCTCGGGTGGGCAGGGCCTTGAGTTCCACTGACGCTCTGGCCCTGCCCCTTGCTATGCGTGCAGCGTGCGCAGTGTTTAGTGACCAGTGTACCTGATCGGAGGAGCAGGGGAGGAGGAATGAGAGATCAGAGTTATGCAGAGAGCATGCGTGAGAGTTATGTCATCACGGCTATGGCCAATCACAGCGCTGGAGCCCGCGAACCTGAAATCGAACTCTGGGAAAAATGTCAGCCATCACAGCGGTGTGCAAGCGCCACTGCAACAGCTTTTTTCTAAGGTAAGTATTTCATAATGAGCCATTTTGCGATGCATACCATCTCATTATGCCTTTGTCTTACAGTTTTTTTTTTTTGAGTTTACAACCTTTTTAATGGCATCCCAGTCTTAGGCCTCGTACACACGATCGGACATATCCGATGAAAACGGTCCGCGGACCATTTCCATCGGATATGTCCGATCAGGAGTTTGATCCGATGGCGTGTACACACCATCGGATCAAATTCCCCGCCGGCGGACGGCGCGGTGACGTGTCGGTGATGCGGCGGTGACGTTGACGCCGCCACGTCACCGCCACGTCACCGCACCAGGAAGTAAAACACTTCCGCGCATGCGCCGAATCCATTCGGCGGCGGCGGTGCGGGACGACATGTCTGCTGGTAAGTGTACTAACCAGCAGACATGTCGGGCGGACAGATTCCCACCAGATAGATTTCAAAGCATGCTTTGAAATCTGTCGGGTGGACAAATCTGTCCGCTAGCCCATACACACGATCGGAGATGTCTGCTGAAACGGTCCATCGGACCGTTTTCAGCGGACATATCCCCTCGTGTGTACGAGGCCTTAGTCCGTAGGGTTCAATATATACAGGTGAAACTCGAAAAATTTGAATATCCTGCAAAAGTTCATTTATTTCGCTAATGAAACCTAAAAGGTGAAACCAATATATGTGATAGTTCAAGCTGTGATTTGTTATAATTGTGATGATTATGGCTTCCAGCTCATGAAAACCCCAAATCCACAATCTCAGAAATTTAGAATTTTGTGAAAAGGTGCAAAAAAGTGTGCCACTCTAATCAGCTAATTACTCCATAACACCTGCAAAGGGTTCTTGAGCCTTTAAATGGTCTCATAGTCAGTAGAAATCACAATCATGGGAAAGACTGCTGACCTGACAGTTGTGCAGAAAACCATCATTGACACCCTCCATGAGGAGGGAAAGCCTCAAAAAGGTAATTGCAAATGAAGTTGGATGTTCCCAAAGTGCTGTATCAAAGCACATTAATAGAAAGTTATGTGGAAGGGAAAAGTGTGGAAGTAAAAGGTGCACAAGCAGCAGGGATGACCGCAGCCTGGAGAGGATTGTCAGGAAAAGGCCAGTCAAAAGTGTTGGACTTTCACAAGGAATGGACTGAGGCTGGAGTGCATCAAGAGCCACCACACACAGATGGATCCTGGACATGGGCTTCAAATGTTGTATTTCTCTTGTCAAGTCACTCCTGAACAACAAACATCAGAAGCGTCTTACCTGGGCTAAAGAAAAACAGACCTGATCTGTTGCTCAGCGGTCCAAAGTCCTCTTTTCTGATGAGAGCAAATTTTGCATCTCATTTGGAAACCAGGGACCCAGAGTATGGAGGAAGAATGGAGAGGCACACACTGCAAGATGCTTGAAGTCCAGTGTGACGTTTCCACAGTCTGTGATGATTTGGGGAGCCATGTCATCTGCTGGTGTTGTCCACTGTGCTTCATTAAGTCCAGGGTCACCATAGCCGTCTACCAGGAGATTTTGGAGCACTTCATGCTTTGTTTCGCAGACGAGCACTATGGGGATGCTGACTTCATTTTCCAGCAGGACTTGGCACCTGCCCACACTGCCAAAAGCACCAAAACCTGGTTCAATGACCGTGGAATTACTGTGCTTGATTGGCCAGAAAACTCACCTGACCTGAACCCCATATAGAATCTATGGGGCATTGCCAAGAGAACGATGAGAGACATGAGACCAAACAATGCAGAAGAGCTGAAGGCCGCTATTGAAGCATCTTGGCCTTCCATAACACCTCAGCAGTGCCACCGGCTGATAGCTTCCATGCCACGCCGTATTGAGGCAGTAATTGCTGCAAAAGGACCCAAACCAAGTACTGAGTACATATGCATGCTTCTATTTTTCAGAGGTCTGATATTGTTCTATGTACAATCCTTGTTTTATTGATTGCATGTAATATTACAATTTTCTGAGATTGTGGATTTGGGGTTTTCATGAGCTGTAAGCCATAATCATCACAATTATGACAAATCGTGACTTGAACTATCTTGCTTTGCATGTAATGAGTCTATCTCATATCAGTTTCACCTTTTAAATTGCATTAGTGAAATAAATGAACTTTTGCACGCTATTCTAATCACCTGTAGTTGGCCCACCTTTTGCAGCTTTACAGCTTCAACTCTTCTGGGAAGGCTGCCCACAAGGTTTAGGAGTGTGTCTATGGGAATGTTTGACCATTCTTACTTCCTGCATGACTGCGCACCAGTGCACAAAGCAAGGTCCATAAAGACATGGATGAGTGAGTTTGGGGTGGAGGAACTTGATTGGCCTGCACATTTTCTGTATGGATCCCTGCAATTAGCCCCTCTTACATAGGTGTCAGAGGTTTTAAGTCGTATGTTAGTAAATAGCCACAGGCCTCATTCAGCCTCATGAGCCACAACAGCCCTCCTCCTGCGAACGTTGTATCGGTGAGGTTCCGTTCTAATCCATGCATTTTAAAACTACAACCTTTGTTAAAGGGGAACTCCAGGAATTATCTTTATTACCAACTTGCAATGTGGGGGGTGTATAGTCAGTGGCGTCTCCAGCTTTTATATTTAGGGGGGGCACATGGGGGGACAGGGACAAAAGTAGGGGGGCCAACTATAAAATGCAATTATATATATATATATATCTCCTGGGGCCCTTTACTACGATCCCACAACGGGCCCTTTTGCATGTTCTGCAGTGAGCTCCCTACCTACTATACTGGGACCCCCCAGGGTGGCAGAAAACAAGAGATATATGTCACCAGCACACCAAGAAAATATAAGGGTCCAAAGCAGTGGGAGAAATTTCAGGGTTGCAAAGGTTGTCTTACCACCGAGTCCTGGTGTTCTGCCACTGTGGGGTTCCCCAGCTGTCCCTGCTATTGACAGCGCTGGTCTGGCATCTGTCTCCTTGGCAGCGGCGGCAAAATTAGGACCTAGTGCTGGTGACATTATGGGTGCATGTAGGGGAAGGCTGGCACTATTGGTTATAGAGAGCTGAGCCCCCAGCTGGTCACCTAGCAGCAGTAATGCTGTATAACCTTCTCTGTTGACATGCTGATCGGGATGCGATCCAGGTAATGCTCCCAGTCAGATCTAATAAACACAGTATTTATTAGCATCAAGAGTACAACTGTGTGTATATATATATATATATATATATATATATATATATATATATATATATGTACATACATACATAATCAAATGTATGTTCCGCAGCCATGTGGGCTCTATGCCCGCAAAGTGTGGGCTTTGATCAATAAAATCACTGATATTTAACATTAGGATTTGACTGGGAGCATCACCTGGATTGCATCCCGATCAACATGTCAGAGAAGGCTCCACTGCTGCTAAGCAATGTGCAGGGAGCTCAACTGTCTACAACCAATAGAGATGGGCTCGGGTGTGTTTGAAATCCCACATGCCCAATCCCGCCAGGAAGCCAACACTCCACAGCGCTAATCACAGGCAGTGAGACATTTCCTGATCTGTGCAGCAGCGGACCGTGAAATGTCTCACTGCCTGTGATTAGCGCTGTGCAGTGTGGGCTTCCTGGCAGGCTCTGGCATGTGGATTTTTGAACATGCCCAGCCCATCTGTAACAACAAATTGTGCTGGCCCTCCTGTACATCAGCCCCATAAAGTAACTGGGTTCCAATGTGCTGCCGCCGCTGCCAAGGAGACAGAGACCAGCGCTGTGAATAGCCGGGACAGGACAGCAACTCTGGTTATTCCAGCACTAGTCCACACTGGGGGAATTGGATCATTTCTTTGATCACTGTATGGGCTGCCTAAGAGCTAAGACCAGCCATATACAGTTTAAATCTCAGCTGGTTCAGCAGGAACTGGCTGAGATTTGAACCATTAATGAGCAGATTCTCTTATGATTATCACTAGTGGTTGCTGTATAGCCACTAGTGATAATCACTGTTTGTCGGGAGAATACAATTGCTGGGCAGGAGGGATATTCTCCTGTCAGCACTGTCTGTGTTGATGGGGGAATCATGCAAGTTTCTTTTCTGCAATCTGTGGATGTAGGAAAGAAATTTGCACTGTATATTACCTGCCTAACTGAAAGTGAAAGTTACATAGTTACATAGTTAGTCAGGTTGAAAAAAGACACAAGTCCATCCAGTTCAACCATAAAAAAAATAAACAAACAAAATAAAACACAGTACATCCCATACACCCAACTCCATACCCACAGTTGATCCAGAGGAAGGCAAAAAACCCCAGCAGAGCGATGATCCAATTTGCTGCTGGAGGGGAAAAAATTCCTTCCTGATCCCCCGAGATGCAATCGGATTTACCCCGGATCAACTTTACCTACAAAACTTAGTACTCCGTTATATTATGTGCATTTAGGAAAGAATCCAGGCCTCTCTTAAAGCAATCTACTGATCTGGCCAGAACCACCTCCGGAGGGAGTCTGTTCCACACTTTCACAGCTTACTGTGAAGAAACCTTTCCGTATTTGGAGGTGAAATCTCTTTTCCTCCAGACGTAAAGAGTGCCCCCTTGTCCTCAGTGTTGACCTTAAAGTGAATAACTCAACACCAAGTTCACTATATGGACCTCTTATATATTTGTACAAGTGTAAGAGAATGGCCCACCCAGAGACTTTTGAAGGATAGGGGGTATTCCTGTGCCAGCGTCTCTAATGACTCTTGGGTCTAGTGTCATCTTGTGGTGCCCCTTTTGGGCATAGGGTGACTGAGAAATGATAATGATAAATTACATGGGATGGGACATTACTGATAATTCATGTTTTGCAGGATATCTTGAAATATTACAAGTTGTTAAAGTCTGACTCCGACAGGTCAATAGAGTGTTTTCATTCAATGTGGGGACACATGCTTTTGAGGTGTTAATTGAGTCTGCTCCTAGACATTCCTTTGTGTGATGCTGATACTGTTTTGTGTCTATTGTGCAAATTAGGTCTGCTCCTAAGACCTGCTCATTGTGTATGCTAATGACACTGTTAAGATGTGGAATGTGACTTGTCAAGCTGTAGTAATTAACCCCTCTAAATGCGGAGCCAGACCGTCTGGGTAATGAGTAGTAATTAACTCATCGGAATGTCATTATCTAAAAGAATGTGTATGAAGCCCCCCATTGTGTGATGTGTGGGTGGAGTGTGTCTTTGTCCCTGTGATTAACTGTAACATGCTTGTACTGTATATAAGAAAGCTAAGTTACCATTAAAGGATTAATTCATTCATTTTGTAACCAGTACCAGAGCTTGTTTTGTCTCGGTTATTCTGGGAAATGAAATGGGTCGTGTCTGATGTCTGTTGGACTGTCGGATAAGCTGTCGTGGGGCGATGGAATGGAATATCGTAAACGGTGGTGACCTTTACAGAAAGTAAATTGCGAATGTCTTGAAAGAACAGGAGAGGGGGAGGGAGACAGATGGGGGAGAAAAGGGGTGTAGATAATGCAGTTCAGTGATTACAGTGTACTGCAGTCTGCAGTGCACACACTTACGCACGGTCTAGGCTAGAATCTCAGGCATCATTCACACACATGCTGCTGATTTTCATATTTCCTGAACACACATCCCCTCTCTTTAGATACAGCACACCGAGATAGTGTGGGCGGGACTGAAAGGAGGAGGAGCTGTATTCCTCCCTGCTCGTATGTGAGGAGAGTGGGGGGGGAGGTGGCTGGACTCGCTGGGCTGTAAAAGAGTGTCATAGACTGACACTCGGCTCAGCTTGCAGTCACCACTCTCGGAATTTACAGGCTGGTTCTCCTGTCCTAAGGACGGGAGAAATCAGTCTGTTTTTTTCAGTAACTGAGATGAAGGCTTGGGCCCCCCCTCCCCCACATTGCTCATGGAGTCCTTTCTGCAACTCGCTCTTCTCCGTGCCAATGAGGATGCAGGGGGAAGGAGCAGATCGGGCGGCTGTGGTTGTGTGAACGCTCACATTATGCAGTGTCAGCGAGCAGAGGGAGGGGGAGAAATGCCACGCAGAGCTGACTGGGGACGCTCTCCCTCTCAGGAGAGACTGTTACTCCAGCGGCGGCCCAAAAAAAAAAAAAAAAAAAAAAAAAAAAAATATTTTTTGGGGGGGCACATGGTGGGGCACAGCATAATGTTGGGGGGGGGGGTCAGGGCCCCCTCTGGTCCCCCCTAGAGTCGCCTCTGTGTATAGTGGTAAGCATAACCAAAGTGCCATAGTGTAATGATCACTATTAGGTGAACAATACTTAAGTCCCTAGGAAAACAATAGGTGAACTGTATGACTTGACAGTAATACAATAATTAAAGTGCAAGTGCTTAAGTGCTACCACAATAGTAATAAATTAACAAAGTTGAAAAACAGAGCCTAAAAATGCAGCAGTAGTCGATCAGCAATAGACAATTGAATAAAGTCTGTGCATGGAATTATTCCTTGGTAGTTGACACCGTCACCACTGAAACAATACACAGCTAACGACACCCAGTGGAAAGTAGAGGTGGCTACTTACCAGACCACCATGACCTCTTGTTTTAAGAAAAGGTCAGGTGGAACTTTGGTACAGTTTTGGCCTTAGGTCTGTACTAGTACCTAGAGGGACAGGCCAAGGGGTAGACTCCGAAAGTAGACTCGCAGAAAAGTTTACCAGAAAAAAATGGAAGAAAAGTGAACCATAGTGAAATTCCGCGATTTTAATATAAATACAGAATAAAAACACAAATGGCTGCTTACTTTCAAAAGTGCAGAGGCCTTGGCACGGAGGTATCAGACGTATTATAGCCAGATATGTTTGGAGCATCCGCAGCACGGTGTCTCACTTGCGTGGGTGTAGCGTGCATTCCACCGCCTTGCAGTGCCGAAACCGGAAGTGGCCGGGCAGGGTAACGTGACCAGGAGAGCCTCAACGCACGTTTTGTCGTGATGACATCCTCAGGAAGCCAAAACTGTGGTGGTCTGGTAAGTAGGCACTTACCTCTACTTCCCACTGGGTGTCGTTAGCTGTGTATTGTTTCAGTGGTGACGGTGTCAACTACCAAGGAATCATTCAATACACAGACTTTATGTTATTGGCTATTGATGATCAACTACTGCTGCATTTTTAGGATTTTGTTTTGCAACTTTGTTAATTTATTACTATTGTGGTAGCACTTAAGCACTTAATTATTGTATTACTGTCAAGTCGTTATTCGGTAAAGAAAAAAAAACATTTAGAAGGAAAATCAAAAGAAAAGGTAAGTAAACCAACAATGCACTAGCTTAAAGGGAACCTATTTAGAAAATAAAAAACAAACCTTTACAACCCCTTTAAGCCTCGTACACACAATCCAATTGTTGGCAGGGAATTGTCTGTTGACAGACTGTTGTCCTATAATCTGACTGTTAGTACGCTCAAATGTTGGATGGCATGCTAGTAAATTTTCAGATGGTCGGTACACAAATCCGTCACACAAATGTCGAAAGTACAAACACGATTGATCAAACACAAAATTAGCAGAAGGGGCCAAAAGGCTCACGTGCTGAAATTTCCTTAATAGTACGTCACAACGTTCATGTTTGTTGCACAATTGTGTACCATTAGTATGCAAGACAAAATCCTGGCACATGCCCTTTTGACAAAAATCAGACGCTCGATGGGCCAACAATCGGATCATGGCTACGAGGGGTATCCGTACACCTGAAATACGTGCATCCTCATTGTAGTTGTGGCTGTTTTACCAACCCACTTCACCTCTGTAAACAAGGCCTTTGGCGGGCAACTGAACTGAATGAGGTTGCTCCGCATTTGTGCATGAGGGTGTAGCGTTCTAGTGTAGGGTTTTACAGGGTTAAAGCAAGCAGTGAGGAGGCCATACAACACCTCCGCACTTACTGGAAAATGCTCCCTGAATAGTTATCCGAATGCATATTGCTCTTCAGAGAGCAATGTTTGTGTAAGCAAGGCCTACGTTTTCCCTACTCCATGCAAAAAAATTAAAATAAATCTCATTTAGGTGGAGCTGGGCATTGGATAAGAAAAGTTTTTCTTTTCAGAGCAGATAATGTTTTTTTTAAATAACCAGATTTTATTGCTTGCTATAAAAATAGTATTTATTGGTGAAGTATCGCATTGCATAACACAAGACACGTGTATCCAATGGCAACAAGAGTGGAACACAACGCCATTCAATCCATCGTACATGTATTAGATTCCAGCGAAGCAGCTGGGGCTTTAGAAGTTCCTTTTGGCTTTCCTTATTATGAGCACCAAGATTCCTCCTGGAAGTTTTCCACTTTCCAAGCAGAGACGTGCCCCTCGCTATTCCGTCTACAACATTTGTACAAACAGTGCTGAATGAATCCTGACCTGGGCCCTGACATATGAGAGCAGATGCTTGTCGCACGTAGGTTTATGGCGAGATCAGATGGCAGACATGAGAAAAGTCACATGGTTCACGTACAAATGTCTACGGAAAGGTTTTGGACATCACAAGTGCAATGCTGTCCAGGGGGCTCTTAGGTACACCCCAAACATTGGCCATCAATCTGTAGACCTTTGGGAGGGTTGCATCACATTCTAGGAAGCTAAAAGTGGAGATCTACATGTCGCAATCCGGACTAACAGCCATGAGCTGAACGGGTTATAAAATAAGATCTCTTCACAGGTTATATGTTTGTTCCCTAATCCGGCCTTGTGGAGTCTGAAGCAGAGGATGGTCATGTTTTGGAAGCTGGTGGAATGACATTTGAAAAGGCTACTGGGCCAGCACATAAAAAGACATTGCACAATGTTCTCAGCTGTAAAGGAACTGTACATGAAGAGACATCAGGGGTTTTCCTGCAAAGTTGTATGGGCTCCACCCCTGTACTAAAATTGCTTTTTACAAATAATGTACATTAGATAGAGCCTGTCTAATTTCACAGCTGGCAGATATCCAGCAACATTTAGTGCATCCCGTCTGCCATGGCATAACCATACCTCCCAACATTTTGAGATGGCAATGAGGGACACCTACTAGCAAACGTATGTAGGTGTAGGACACGCCCCCTGCTACACCCCCTTAAAGGTGGCAACTAAAAAAAGGTTAATTAAACCCACAAGGAGATTTTTTTTACCACTACTATTCCTTTATATTGGCTTTTACATTTAAAAAAATGCAGCAATTTCGAATTTGGATGAAAGATTTGTCACTGGTGTAGCTGGCCAGCTAGAACCTGTCCTAGGTAGCTAATATAACCTACATGTATATACAGCTAAACCTGCTAAGAACCTGATTTAGAGCACATGTTTATATGTGAGAGACAAAGGCAGAGTTATTCACTGTGATTTTGTGTTTGGATATTATATAACAGTTGTTTGTTGTGTTCACAGAAGCAAAAGAAAATATGCCTTTAAGAGCCATTTGTTTGTATGGGAGCAGGAGGTAAGCAAAGTTATTCACAGTTTAATTCATACCAGAAAGCATAGAGTTAACCACTTGCCCATGGTGTCATAGTCAAAATACGTCATGACTTTAAAGATGGATATCTCGGTAACGGCAGCAGCTGCTGCCACAACCGAGATATCTATCTTTTCCATGGGCAGTGCTGTACACGATAATGGCGGTCCCAGCGGCGGATTCGCCGCAAGATCGCCGTTATCGGTGGCGGGAGAGGGCCCCCCCCCCTCCCGCCGCTCTCCCGCGCTCTCCGCCGCTTACCGGAGCCGTCGGTAACGGCGGAGGCGATCGGGTCCTCCTGCTGGCTGTGTTGGGATACGAGTGAGGGAAAAATCGCCCCCACCCGTCCCCCACAGCTCTGCTGGGCGGAAGTGACGTCAAAACGTCAGTTCCGCCCAGCGTCTTAAAGAAACATTTTTTTTTTCTGAAATTTGAAAAATGACATTTTTTTTTTTTTTTTTCTTTTTTTGCATTTAAGCCTAAATATGAGATCTGAGGTCTTTTTGACCCCAGATCTCATATTTAAGAGGACCTGTCATGCTTTTTTCTATTACAAGGGATGTTTACATTCCTTGTAATAGGAATAAAAGTGATAATTTTTTTTTTTTAATTTATTTCGATGTATAAAATTATAAACTAATTAAAAATAAATAAGAAAACAAAAAAAAAAAATTTAAAATGCCCCGTCCCGACGAGCTCGCGCGCAGAAGCGAACGCATACGCGAGTAGCGCCCGCATATGAAAACGGTGTTCAAACCACACAAGTGAGATATCGCCGCGATCGTTAGAGCGAGAGCAATAATTCTAGCCCTAGACCTCCTCTGTATCTCAAAAAATGCAACCTGTAGAATTTTTTAAACGTTGCCTATCGAGATTTTTAAGGGTAAAAGTTTGACGCCATGCCACGAGCGGGCGCAATTTTTAAGGGTGACATGTTGGGTATCATTTTACTCGGCGTAACATTATCTATCACAATATATAAAAAAATTGGGCCAAATTTATTGTTGTCTTATTTTTTTATTCAAAAAAGTGTTTTTTTTTCAAAAAAAGTGCGCTTGTAAGACCGCTGCGCAAATACGGTGTGACAAAAAGTATTGCAATGACTGCCATTTTATTCTCTAGGATGTTAGAAAAAAAAAAATATATAATGTTTGGGGGGTTTAAGTAATTTTCTAGCAAAAAAAACAGTTTTAGTCTCGTAAACACCGAATCTGAAAAACAAACCCGGTGGGCAAGTGGTTAAGCTAATCTCACATTGAGCAGAGTCTTGACCAGTCACAGACAGCTTTGCAAACACTCTGTCTGGGAGGTTCCTAATACTGTACATGTGCTCTGCTAGATTATTCCACACAGAGCCACATGCAGACAGCAGAGCAAGCAGACATACAGAGCAGTTCTTATGGAAGCCAGGGGGCAAATTAGGTACATTACACAGTTACTGTAGATATGTGTTCTTATTGTGAGTGGTGTGATTGGAACTGTATACCGATTTAGCTGTGTGTTCACTTGTAGTTCCACCGAACCATATTTAGACCCAAACCTTCATACCGAATCACTCATCATACCATACCTTCAAACCAAACTAAGGAGGGAGGGAGAGAGAGGGAGAGAGAGGGAGAGAGAGGGAGAGAGAGGGAGAGAGAGGGAGAGAGAGAACTTATTCATCACGTGTTTTTGTACATGGACTGTCTGCTGCAAAGCAGCGAAAGTGAAGTTAATAAAGAAGTTATTTTAAGCATTTGGTGTGCTCTTTAAACCTACTGCTTCCAGCTTCCATAGAACGGCGCTAGAGGAATTTCAGAGTAATAGACAGACAGTCTTGTTGGACTGAAAAGTCAGAGATATCACAATTCTTCTAATGCCACAGCGCATGAGGCACTTCATAGTGCTGCGCCTGCCACAACTGGGAAACACTTTTTGAAAGATAAAACATGCATTTTATATACAACTCTATAGATCAGACTAAAATGAGGGACAAATGAGAAACAAATGAGGAGGAATGAGGGACATTGCTCCAAATCAGGGACAGTCCCTTGAAATCAGGGACAGTTGGGAGCTATGGCATAACTGAACCAGGCCCCAATTAGGTACAGCAACAGCACCAGTGAATACAGTATACATTCATACGCTACATTCTCTGTTTAACGCTACGATGAGAAGATGAAGAAAACTACATACAGTGCAAGTTAGTTCATTGTTGCCTCAGTTTGTGTCTGCCAAAGTGTTGAGAGCACTGATATGTGCTGAATACGTACAACAATCTACATTAATCCAAGACATAAATGTGGACCTTCCCGTAGTAGATGTTAACACGTATCTGTTTAGCCTTAGTTCATAAACATCAGCTCGTATGCTCAGGAACTGGATCCTGTTCATCCAGCCCTGGCATTCAAATCCTCAAAGTGTAAAAGCTGGTATATATTTGCAGTTAGGGCTGGTAAAAACACACAGCTAAGCAGTGTTTTCACTGTTGCACCATTGTTCCAACTTAAAGTGGACCTTCACCCTCTTCTATTATTTCCCTCCACTCCTACTATTTCCCTCCACTCCACCCCTCCTTTCATCTTCTGTACATAATGCACCATTTTTTTTTTAACCTTTGATGTAGTGCCCTCTACCATAGGTAGGTGTTAGAGGCGAGGATTATTTGTGATAGCTGCCAGGCAGGTACATTTAGGCAGGTATATGCTGCAAGCTAGGCCTGCTTGTTTTTGATCTGGGGGCAGGGAGTGGTTAGTGTAGCATTGGGTGTGACCACCTGCAGTTCTTGGGCTTGTCCCCTGCTTCCAGGGAAAATGTTCTGGAAGAGGGACAGGCATGGGAATTGGAGTGACGGAGCTCATGTGATCCCCAATTGGAATTGGCAGGGGGCAGGCTTCCTACTTAAGCTCAAGTCCAGCCCACTGGAGGGGAGTTTTCAGCTTGGAGAATGGAGTGTTAGACTGCATCAGGAGGCCCATCCCCATCTGGGGGGGGTGCGCACCTCGGCGGAGCTTGGGAGCCAGGAGCCTCATCCTTACACGGTCATGGAGGAGGTGTCCTGGAACATAGGAGCTGGAAAAGCAGTCAGTACGCATGTCCGGGTAAATTCTTCACAATGGACCCAAGGCAGGAGAAAGTCAGTGGATATCTGGAGGAGGCATGCCAGGGGATTTGGGTGCAAGGCCAGAGGAGAGACTGTGGGGTTTTATGTCAAATCGATGTGGCCTGCAGGCACAGGACTTGCAAGTCGGGCTAGCTGGGATCAGTAGTCTACCAACTAACTCATGCTGCTAAATTACTAGGCCGCCAAGAAGGGGTACTGCAGGCCCCTGGCCTATCAGCGTTCAGCAAGTCAGATAACCACCTGGGATTATTCAGACCCCTGGTGCAGTGTAAGGCTCCATGCATACTGAAGCTGATAAAAGCTATAAAAAGAACACCACTAGCTTTGCAGAGAGCCTTTCAAAGTTTTTTAGCGTTTTTGCAATAGCTTTAATCAGCGCTTTTCAGTGTAGCTTTTATTTTTATTTTTAACTTTTTTTTCAATGGATAAAAAAAAAGCTTAAAAAACGCTGGCACCGGCGTTTGAGCGTTTTGTTGCGTTTTTCTAGCCCAAAAACGGCACTTTGAACGCAAATTTCGGGCGTTCAGAAAAAAGGCAATAAACTCCAAAGCTCATTAACACTAAACAACGCCCAGGTGTGTATGGGCACATAGGCTAACAGAGTTCAGTTTACGGGCTTTAAAAAAAAAAACGGCAATAAACTGCAGTTTATCAGCTTCAGTGTGCATGGAGCCTAAAGATGATGGGGCGGAGGTTGACTGCGCAGGCGCCGTAAAAAAGCCGAGTCCCACTTTGGGTATTTTCGGAAGGCGTGACGCGCTGTACGCACACGTCAATCATCTATGCCTGGTCTTAAGAACGCCTATTCCCCGGGGGAAAAGGGAACATGGAAGCCGGGTTAAAACTACGATAATACGGTTAGTACAGCGGGGGGGACACCAGCATACTACAGATGTCAGCAGTATGCTGGATCTAATGATATATATTTTGTATAGGGTGAACCCCCGCTTTAAGATAAGGGGAGGCGGGAGAAATAAAAAAATATGAGTTTGGCAGCTGCAGATCCTCTTAAAGAGGAACTGCAGTCTGCTCACATAATTTGTAATAAAAACTTGTTTGCCATTCTAAAGCTTCCCTCCACCCACTTTGCATATATACTGTGATTCAGTACTTGCCAAATATGCTGCAGAAATCTCCCTCCACTGAATCTGGCTGCATCCATTTTAACTGTGGGCAGCTGAAGCTGCTGCCTGGTCACTTCCTGGATTTACACAGACACACCCCCAGCTCTGCAGCTCTCATTGGCCCTCTTATGACTTATGGGCCATCAATGATGTACAGTACAAAGCAAAATTGGGCAGCAGAGTGTACAATGAAGCCATTTGGCACCTTTGCCAAAATGTTCCAGGAGCTAGGAAGGTGTGCCAAGCGCATTTATTAGATTAGTATGGCTCACAAAATGTTGAAGTAAAATATAAAGCTGAAACCTATGACTGAGTGTTGATTTCTCCCAATGCCATTGTTATTGTTATCAACTGAACGGCTTTAGTGTTTTTGAACTATCAAATGCAGATAAGCAGTCATGTAGTCTGAATACCAGAAAAACCCGTTCTTCCATCTCCATCCACAAACTCGTCTACATTCTTACTTGTTTTTCTCAGACACTATCAGACTTATAAACAACTTTAGATCATCATGAAAAGTGTATTCCATTAACTAGGCAATAAAATACGAATTCTAAGTACAGATAAATCTGTAGGAAACCAGCTACAAGCTATAATACATGACTAAAGATAGATATGGCAAAATTAAAATAGAGATACATATAGAGTATATATATATATATATATATATATATATATATATATATATATATATATATATATATATATATATATATATATAGCGCTACCCCCGAAGGAGCCGCTGGTTGATTTCGGGGTCGGCGTATTAAGTTACCAATTACACTTGTCTAGGGGTGAATACATGTAGAAA
The DNA here is from genome assembly GCA_029574335.1 of Rana kukunoris. Classification (NCBI taxonomy): domain Eukaryota; kingdom Metazoa; phylum Chordata; class Amphibia; order Anura; family Ranidae; genus Rana; species Rana kukunoris. The sequence goes on along the minus strand of CM056056.1, from coordinate 103,583,310 downwards.
GTGAATAAAGCGAGTGTCCAGACATCAGAGTGCGTTTTCAAAGTTTTATTCCAAGGCCCAACATGGCCAACATCAACATGGCACACTATAGAGAAAGGTTGATGAGCGGAAGAAAACTGCAGTATCAGGCCTTGGATATTGTAAAGAGCAGCTTGCTCTCAGTACAGTCACACTTAAACGTCGCCACTCCTGTCAGAGTGGTTAAAGTGCCCCTGACAGGCGTCTAACTTGGGCCTGGCAGCCGGAAGGTCACTTGCAATAGTCACTGGGAGGAATTAGGGCCTCTGCCACAGGCCTGGGGAATTTCCATACTTTTCAAAGGAACTAATGGATCCTCCCAGTAAGTCACTCTCTAGGGTCATCAGAGGACAGTTGAAGTGTACCTGTCATGTAATGATGACCGGATCCCCGGTGGTTCGCCTAGGCCTCGTGGACAACCTTTGCCTTTGGGTCTCCTGAGCCAATCCCCCACCGTACAGCTCCCAGCTTAGGATCTGGGACCCAGCAAGCCGCTGGGGCCCCTTTCGATGTCAGGATGAAGCTCCGCTTGGTGCGTAGCTTCGGCCAGGCAGGCCTCGATGGCGGGGCCCATGGATGCGAGCACCCCGAAGGTGGATGCCACACCTGGAACACGGGCACCGCATAGAACGTCACACCCTTCTCTCAGCTCAGAGACACGTCTGTCACAGATATACCCTCCCACCAGCATGTCCAGAGGGAGGACCCTCCTCCGATTGGCTGCTGGGAGAAAGTGGGTCTGTCAGAACCTCTTCTAGCGCCAACTGTCACCCAGGGGTAAAAACACCTCCCCTAGCATGCAGACTGACCTAGAAAGCAGTTCTAAGCTGACAGCAGCCTGAACTTAACCAATTTGTGAGTGGGAGCAACTTAACTTTCCCATTCCCCACTAACTTTAGCGTAACGCCCTGCAAAATAGGGGGGGCGCTACATATATATATATATATGATAGAGATTATATATATATATATATATATATAGTTACATAGTTACATAGTTAGTCAGGTTGAAAAAAGACACAAGTCCATCCAGTTCAACCATAATTTTTTTTTTAAATAAAACAAAGTAAAATACAGTACATCCTCCCATACACCCAACTCCATACCCACAGTTGATCCAGAGGAAGGCAAAAAACCCCAGCAGAGCGATGATCTAATTTGCTACCGAAGGGGAAAAAATTCCTTCCTGATCCCCCGAAAGGCAATCGGATTTACCTCGGATCAACTTTACCTACAAAACTTAGTACTCAGTTATATTATGTGCATCTAGGAAAGAATCCAGGTCTCTCTTAAAGCAATCTACTGAGCTGGCCAGAACCACCTCTGGAGGGAGTCTGTTCCACATTTTCACAGCTCTTACTGTGAAGAAACCTTTCCGTATTTGGAGGTGAAATCTCTTTTCCTCCAGACGTAAAGAGTGCCCCCTTGTCCTCAGTGTTGACCTTAAAGTGAATAACTCAACACCAAGTTCACTATATGAACCTCTTATGTATTTGTACATGTTGATCATATCCCCCCTTATTCTCCTCTTCTCAAGAGTGAATAAATTCAGTTCCTCTAATCTTTCCTCATAGCTGAGCTCCTCCATGCCTCTTATCAGTTTAGTTGCCCTTCTCTGCACTTTCTCCAGTTCTCCGATATCCTTTTTGAGAACTGGTGCCCAAAACTGGACTGCATATTCCAGATGAGGTCTTACTAATGATTTGTACAGGGGCAAAATGATATCTCTATCTCTGGAGTCCATACCTCTCTTAATCCAAGAAAGGACTTTGCTCGCTTTGGAAACCGCAGCTTGGCATTGCATGCCATTATTGAGCTTATGATCAACTAAAACACCCAGATCCTTCTCCACTACAGATCCCCCCAGTTGTACTCCCCCTAGCATGTATGATGCATGAATATTTTTAGCCCCCAAGTGCATAACTTTACATTTATCAACATTAAACCTCATCTGCCACTTAGTCGCCCAATTAGACATATATATATATATATATATATATATATATATATATATATATATATTTTTTTTTTATTATATATACACACACACCGATTTTCCGCATACAAAAGCATAGAACTTTTGTCCGAAAGTGCGTTGGCCATGAACTTGTCTTGCATACAAATGGCAAAGAATTGTTGACCAATAAACACGAAACATGGTTTTTTAGCGCCACCCTTTGGGCAACTTCTGCCATTGTTGTGTTATGGTTAGCAATGCTTCTGAGCATGTGTGTTTGTACTTTGGAGTTTTGTCTGAAGGATTTCTGTACACGATGGAATAATCCGACAACACACATTTGTTGGCGAAAAATTTTAAGGCATGCTATCCCACATTTGTTGGCGTAAAATCCGACATTTGTCCGATGTAGCATACAAATGGTCGGATTTTCCAACAACAGCCTGTCATCGCACTATTCCTGTTGGAAAATCAGATCATGTGTACGAGGCGTCACAGTTCCAGTGATGATAGCTTTAGTTGTGCATAGAGTAGGGAAATGTTGAATACTGTGTCCCCACTGGGAGTATTGTCCTTGTGACCATTTTCACTGAGACAAACAAGGGTAGGAAATCCAAAATTAGTACAGTTGTCACCGAAATAGGAGAGGGAAGACTCCAATGGGGACGTCTGTCATGTCCTGTGTGTTTCTTTGGCAGGACTTTGTTCCATTCTCTACCCAAATTAGAAAAAAAAAAGTGTAGTGCTCACTCCCGCAGGAGCCGCTGGTTTTATGTGGGATTGGCGTAATTGAAGTTACCTCTGTAATATGTCTAGGGGTGATAGCAGTGACGGAATATCAAGGCAGTTGGTTGACATTTTAAAATGCTTTATTCTCGGTCAACACGACCATCAGTCAACTTGGAATAGATACGACAGATTGGTGAAAAGAGCAACCTTGCAGATTCAGGCTTTGGATAGAGGGAAGCAATCCTGCCTCCAAATAGTATTCTCGCTTTCGTCGCCACCCCAGCCGGGATGGGTGCAGTGCAACTCGGACAGGCCTAGACACCTGCAAGGTAACTCAACACGCCGATCCCACTTATAATCAGCGGCTCCTCCGGGAGTAGCGCTACACTAGTAATGGCGGCAATCAGCGACTTATCTGACACTTTTTGGAGACCAGTGACACTAATACAGTGATCAGTGCTAAAAAAATATGCACTGTCACTGTACTGACACTGGCTGGGAAGGGGTTAACATCAGGGGCGATCAAAGGGTTAACTGTGTTCCTAGCTAGTGCTTTACTAAACTGTGAGGGAGGTGCTTGTACTAGAAGAAGGCAGAGATCCGTGTTCCTGCTTATCAGGAACACAGGATCAATGGCCTCCCCCCTGACAGGACACCAATCTGCCTTGTTTACATATCCAGACTGTTGTTCTGCCTGTGTAACAAATAATTGGCGGATGACGGCGGACATTAAGTCAGTGGTGCCTGCCGATCAGCTCCCGCTGTGAATAATGACAGCAGAAGCGGTCCAATGGCGGCACACCTGCGCGCCTCTAACCCCGAGGTGCTGGATCTCGTAAACCCGGTATCCTCTTCAGGAGCCGGTGGTTCTCTTTCAGATAAAAGTGGTTTCTATGGTGGATTTGGCGCAAGATCAGTTTTATCGGCGGTGGTAGAGGGGCCCCTCTCCCGCTCCGGTGCCCTCCGCCGCTTACCGTGGCCGTCTGTTACGGCGGAGGAAATCCAGACCTGTCCCTAGCCTGACATGGAGACAAGTGAGGGGGAAGATGGCCCCCGACCCATCTCCAAGTCATTGCAGGGCGGAAGCAACGTCAAAACTTCACTTCCGCCCATAGCTCTTGAAGGGACATTTTATTATATATATTTTTTTTCAAAGGACAATTTTTTTATTGCATTTTTATGTAAACATGAGATGTAAGGTCTTTTGGACCCCAGATCTCATATTTAAGAGGACCGTCATGCTTTTTTCTATTACAAGGGATGTTTACAAGGAATAAAAGTGGCAATTTAAAAAAAAAAAAAAAAAAAAGGTAAAATAAATAAGAAAATACATTTTTTTTTTTAAACGCGCCCCATCCTGCCGAGCTCGCATGCAGAAGCAAACGCATACGTGTGTAGCGCCCGCATATGAAAACGGTATTCAAACCACACATGTAAGGTATCGCTGCGATCGGTAGAGAGAGAGAAATAATTCTAGCCCTGGACCTCCTCTATAACTCAAAACATGCAACCTGTAGAATTTTTTAAACGTCGCCCAAGGAGATTTTAAAGGGTAAAAGTTTGTCGCCACTCCATGAGCGGGCGCAATTTTAAAGCGTGACATGTTGGGTATCAATTTACTCGACGTAACATTATCTTTAACTATATATATATATATATATATATATATATATATATATATATATATATATATATATATATATATATAATGTTTGGGGGCTCTAGATAATTTTCTAGCAAAAAAAAAAGTTTTTCCAAATCTCAGAAATAGGCTCAATAATGTAGTGGTTAAATATACTGTACTTAAAAAGATTAAATAAAAAGGAATGATGGTCTTGCAGCATTTTCCGGATACACAAATGTGTATATGAAATACGTAATATAAAATGTTACTTGTTTTGGAGGAAGTCGTAGCAGTCGTACGAGGTTTTCTGACCTATCAGTTTGCTTTGAAAGTGTAGAGGAATAATAAAGTACCTGAGAAAAGCAGCAATGAGGATGTGATTGTGCAGTCATGACTCATGCTGAGTGTACAATCTGTGTGCTGCATCATGTTATAAAGTTTGTGTGGGCCAGCTTGCTTGTCATAGTACACGTTTCTCTATATTAGTAGTAAGGAAAGCATATTAGTATATTCTGGATTCTTTCCTGGTTGGTACTGTTCTAGGATATACAATTTCAGATGTAAAAATAATCCTATATCAGGGGCGGACTGACAACTCATCACTGACAACTCATCACTTGCCTGACGAAGAGATCCTGCGTGGCTTTGAAACGTTGCCTTTGTGTGTGATCGTTTCTTTGCATTAAAATTTTTTTGGACGTTCTTTTAAAAACGATCCTTGGTGTGCTGGCGAATATGTTTAGATGACAACTCATGGGGCCCCTGGGCAATAGAAGATTATAGGGCACCTAGGCTTACAGATGGCCACCACGCCAGGAGGCAGTGCAGAGGCAGGGCAGCTAAAATCTCTGGATTTTCACATCAAAAGCATGTCGGTTTTAGACATATCAGGGACAGATTAAAAAAAAAAAAACAACAGATTTTTACATACTGTCCCTGGTTTTACTGAGCCTGGCAACCCTGGTGGGGCCCCCTAGTGGCATGGGGCCCTTGGGCAGTGCCCGATTGATTTAATGGTCAGTCCGCCCCTGTCCTATATGCCAATTTATTTTTATTTTTTTGGAGACTGAAACACTTGATTTCATTCTTGACATGTGCATATGAATTAGGCATAAAATAAAGGCAAGATGACATGAGGAAGATGGTAACCGGTGTCGTTTACCAGCTTCTAGGCCAATACGGTTGGGTAGGCCTCTCCTTTTGGAACTGCTACAACCATATTTGGAAATTAGGGACCTCAATAGATTACTAATGTACTTGCCTAAGTCACCTAAGACCCATCAGTAGGTCAGTCCAATGGAAGCTTCTTTATACATGAGGACATCTGTAGAAGCTTCTAATACACATAATAAATGATAGTATTATGGACACAAAGACCTTTAATTATATTATTCCCATTAGTTCCTAATGACAAGAAGTCCTTCTAACCCTTGTGTGCCACTTCTGGCCTCTGTGTACACCTGTGGCGTCACTAGGGTCAGTGTCATCTGATACAGTAAAATACCAGGTGACACCCCTCCGTGTCTAGCCAGCGACAGTGCCCTGCAGGGCTCTGGGCAGGCTAGTTTTGGGCCGGCAGCACGCGGTCATGGTGCGCACCCCAAACCAGCCCCTTCCTACTTTATGGTGTCACCCCTTTGGCTGTGCGGTCTGCACCCCTGCACCCTCATAGCACGACGTCACTGGTGTATACAACGTAAGAACAGTGCTTCCCAAATTTTGGTCATTCATATGCCACAATTACTACCATACAGGATCCAACTATTATAAATATATTTTCACTAAACTACACTATTATAAATTTTGCCTACAGATATGAGGTGGTCCTAAACCAATGGACATTTTTTGATCAGATTAGGAATGGTCAATGTCAGTGTTTTTTAGCAACCTCTATAAATGCCTACCGTTTGTCCTATAATGTCTTAACATAAATAAATTATAAATCAGTGGCCAAAGTCATACCCTTGGAGGATGCCGAATATTCTTAGCATAGTGAACATACTGGTCCCTATTATAGAATACAATTTAGAAAGAAAGTGGCAAGTGCTGCCATTTTATTTCTTTGACCAATGAGTGGATTACGGTAGGGTGGGACTGGGACAATACAAGCCACTCTAGATGTCATACAGCTCTACTTATTCCAGATATTAATAAACAAATGTACATCTTAGTAAGACGGATCCCAATAAGAGACCCAAAGGCTGGGTTGTGCATGTGATCACATTTTCTGCAGGGGAAACTTGGGAGACATATTTTTTCACGCTGTGCAGGTTGTTTGCCAGTCAGGTGGTCCGAGTTTGAGCCAAACAGAAGCTGCCATGAGACAAAACCTCAGGATTCAAACTCTGCATGCAACGAAAACCTCTGTTTTTAACCTACAATATTTAATTTGACTTCTAGGACCAACTACCTGGAAAGAGTGCTAGAGATTTTTTTTTATTGGTCCATGATATGTTTTATCACATGGGCCTATGCAGAAGTGTGGCTCTAAAATGGGCCTGAACTCAAAAAGTGAAGATTTGTTGGTTTATAGAAGAATATCTAGAAATGAAATTTGTGCCTATGCAGTACCCTGAAATTTGCACCCATGGTCTGGAATTCCTCCTAAAATATAGCAGTGTACTTCCTGGTACATAGGGGGGCCTAGGCATTCCTGTGCCTACAGCTTCATAGGTATTTATCTGCATTGGGAAATTTAAGGAACTGCTGCTGATGATTGGTGGTCTCAGGAGATTTGGAGCAAGTTTTGCTCAAGTCACTAGTGTCCTGCTAACTGTTCTCCTTGTGGTAGACTCTGACAAGAAGAAACAAAGACTTCTCTCTATGAAGATGATCAACTCCCTAGACCTAGAGAGACTAATACCCAGTGTTGTAAATAATGGCGTTAAAATAAACGCCGTTACCTAACGCAGCCACTTTTGAGAGTAACGAGTAATCAAACTGATTACTCTTCCCCTCATGGTAACGCCGTTCCCATTACTTGGGCAGCGTTACCGCAATTACACAAGGAATACGATGCAGCTCTTCCTCCGTCTCCAGTCAATCACAGCTCAGTCAGGACTGACACAGAGCGACGCGCGCAGCCTCCTCCTCCTCCTCCTTCCGTCCAATCCCCATTTTGGCACGTTGTATGACATGTCCTGGCCCCACCCCTCCTCTACTCTCTCAGCACACAGCGATGGCGGCTCCAGGGGCGAGTTCCGGGGCTCCGGTGGTTCTGAACGGCCCGGTGGTCCTGGCCTCCATAGTGGACAGCTATGAGCGGAGGAACGGGGGGGCGATCAGGGTGATCGGGACTCGGCTGGGTGAGGGGGAGACCATTGTCTGGTCACGTGTGTGTGGGGGGGGGGGGCCAGGGGCCACACTGATCATATGGGGGCCACACTGATCATATGCTGGGCCCTTGTACTTATCATATGGGGGCCACACTGATCATATGCTGGGCCCTTGTACTGATCATATGGGGGCCACACTGATCATATGCTGGGCCCTTGTACTGATCATATGGGGGCCACACTGATCATATGTGGGGCCATACTGATCATATGGGGGCCCCTGTACTGTACTGATCATATGGGAGCCCCTGTATTGATCATATGGGGGCTCCTGTACTGTATGATACGGGGGTCACACTGATTAGCAATCTCCGCCCAACGGGCATCTCCTAGTCCGGAAACCGGTGCTGGAATCACATTTTTATTTTTATTGTGATAGCGCTTTGATAGTCTATTTAAAAAGGCTGCTTTAAGGCAAGGCAAAGCATTGATTTGCACATGTGCGAATTACCGGTAACATTTATTTGCACATTTTGGTCTAATAATTATGCCATAAAAAGCATTTTTATATCAGTTTGAAATGTGTAAAAATATGTTGATCCTAGCAAAAACCTAGACCTATGTTTTCTGCGTTTGTTATCTCATACTTTGCTGAGTAACTAATTACTTTTTTAATGTAGTAACTGAGTCACTAACGCAATTACTTTTTTGGAGAAGTAATTTGTAACTAATCACTTTTTTAAAGTAAGATGAGCAACACTGCTAATACCTAGTACTTATGATCATAACAGTTCGTCCAAAATTATCAGGACAAACATGTACATTTTTCTCGTATGGTACCAGATTGTGTGTGATTTTTGTTTAATCAGTACATTTTTTACCAAAAAAAAAAAATCAGAACAAGACTACGCATGCTCAGAGAGGAAAGAATACATTACAATACATTACATCACTTCTAAAGCTGTATTCTGTCGTAAGATTTTTTTGGGAAAACGATTAACCTCTTCATTTTTGATATGATATTTAAAAAAATAAAAAGGACAATCGTTTGTCCGATATTCTCATCTTGTGTACAGGCCTATAGTAAAGAAAAAATTATATGCAGCGAATTCATAGGCAAGACTAGCGATTATTCCTTTTCCCCCACCTGCAATGTTTGGGCACAACTTAGAGGTCAGGTCCTCTTTAAACCTGCAAGCATTGAACATGTTGGTGCACATTACTCTGTGTTGTATGCATGGAAGACACACTTGGCATATATTATGAACAACCATCCAAAGCTTTCTCAATCAACTACATGGTCTTTTACTGAATTTCACTGTGCACAGTTAAGTGACCGTGTATAATTGACTCCTAAAAAGGACAGAAATCCTGACATGTAACCCTGTGTATTAAAACTGTGCTGAACCCAGTTCAGAAGATTAATGGAACAATCAGGGGCCTCTTTAAATGTGGGTTTTACTTTTCCTTCTAATTATAAACATCTAGGACACAGGTGTCAAACACAAGGCCAGTGGGCCAAATCCGCCCTCCAGGCCATTTCATCTGGCCCTCGCACCTCTCCTGCAGCTGTGACAACCTCCTTGTTCCTATCCCCACCTTGTCTCACCCATTGGCAGCAGGGAGGAGGACAGATCTCCTCTGCCAGATCCTGCCCTTCTCTCTACAGCTGCAGAGAGGCTCATGTCATGTTTGCCCCCCTCCCCATTTCAGCAGTTGGCAACAGAGAGGAGGCCAGAACGCCTTCTACTGATCCTGTGCTTCCTACAGATCTAGCCACAGCACCCCCTGGTCTCCACCTCTCCTGGTCTCGCCATTCAGCTGGCTCCAACCCTCCTCTGGTCCTCCTCCAGACCTTGTAATTTTTGCTTCCCGGCTCCACTCCCAGCTTCTTACCGGCAGTAGCACATGGGAAGGGGGGTCAACTGTGATGTAAGAGAGGGTGGGGGAGGTATAAGGGGGTGTAGGGTGCTCTGGACAGCCAGTCCTACTGATACAACTGGCCCTTTGAGGACAACCATAATGCCGATGCAGCCCAAGATCAAAATTAAGTTTGGACACCCTTGATTTAGGATAACAATAAATTGAATTTACTCTTATAAATATATACTGCTGGAACCACGCAGAAAAGGCACCAACACCATTGACACTTCAAACAAATGAATACATAGCCTATTTTCTGATCCACTTTGTACTGACTTTAAAAAATGTTCACAGTATAACATTGACTTTCCCACCCCACACTGTGAATACAGTGCAGAAAATAAGTATTTGAACACCCTGCTATTTTGCAAGTTCTCCCACTTGGAAATCATGGAGGGGTCTGAAATTGTCATCGTAGGTGCATGTCCACTGTGAGAGACATAATCAAAAAAAAAATTCCAGAAATCACAATGTATGATTTTTTTAACTATTTATTTGTATGATACAGCTGCAAATAAGTATTTGAACACCTGAGAAAATCAATGTTAATATTTGGTACAGTAGCCTTTGTTTGCAATTACAGAGGTCAAACGTTTCTTGTAGTTTTTCACCAGGTTTGCACACACTGGAGGAGGGATTTTGGCCCACTCCTCCACACAGATCTTCTCTAGATCAGTCAGGTTTCTGGGCTGTCGCTGAGAAACACAGAGTTTGAGCTCCCTCCAAAGATTCTCTATTGGGTTTAGGTCTGGAGACTGGCTAGGCCACGCCAGAACCTTGATATGCTTCTTACAGAGCCACTCCTTGGTTATCCTGGCTGTGTGCTTCGGGTCATTGTCATGTTGGAAGACCCAGCCTCGACCCATCTTCAAAGCTCTAAATGAGGGAAGGAGGTTGTTGCCCAAAATCTCGCAATACATGGCCCCGGTCATCCTCTCCTTAATACAGTGCAGTCGCCCTGTCCCATGTGCAGAAAAACACCCCCAAAGCATGATGCTACCACCCCCATGCTTCACAGTAGGGATGGTGTTCTTGGGATGGTACTCATCATTCTTCTTCCTCCAAACACGGTTAGTGGAATTATGACCAAAAAGTTATATTTTGGTCTCATCTGACCACATGACTTTCTCCCATGACTCCTCTGGATCATCCAAATGGTCATTGGCAAACTTAAGACGGGCCTTGACATGTGCTGGTTTAAGCAGGGGAACCTTCCATGCCATGCATGATTTCAAACCATGACGTCTTAGTGTATTACCAACAGTAACCTTGGAAACGGTGGTCCCAGCTCTTTTCAGGTCATTGACCAGCTCCTCCCGTGTAGTCCTGGGCTGATTTCTCACCTTTCTTAGGATCATTGAGACCCCACGAGGTGAGATTTTGCATGGAGCCCCAGTCCGAGGGAGATTGACAGTCATGTTTAGCTTCTTCCATTTTCTAATGATTGCTCCAACAGTGGACCTTTTTTCACCAAGCTGCTTGGCAAATTCCCATTAGCCCTTTCCAGCCTTGTGGAGGTGTACAATTTTGTCTCTAGTGTCTTTGGACAGCTCTTTGGTCTTGGTCATGTTAGTAGTTGGATTTTTACTGATTGTATGGGGTGGACAGGTGTCTTTATGCAGCTAATGACCTCAAACAGGTGCATTTAATTTAGGATAATAAATAGAGTGGAGGTGGACATTTTAAAGGCAGACTAACAGGTCTTTGAGGGTCAGAATTCTAGCTGATAGACAGGTGTTCAAATACTTCTTTGCAGTATCATACAAATAAATAGTTAAAAATTCATAAATTGTGATTTCTGGAATTTTTTTTTTGATTATGTCTCTCACAGTGGACATGCACCTACGATGACAATTTCAGACCCCTCCATGATTTCCAAGTGGGAGAACTTGCAAAATAGCAGGGTGTTCAAATACTTATTTTCCGCACTGTATATACATGCTTTGTTAGATCCTAGATGAGAGTAGCCGAGGGCATCTTAACTGTTATGTCACAACGCGTTTCATGAGTTCCAAATATCCCACTTCCTCAGCAGAGGTGTATTTAGGTTTTGTGCTGCCCTAGGCCTGACTGAACTCGTGCACCCCCTAATTTAAATATCACCCACCCCTACCTGTCACGGCCACATCCTGTGTTGTTTAAGACCCGCCCTGAGATTTTCGAGTGAGGACACTAGTTCTGAGGGCCTGGGGGGGGGGGGCAATGGATTCCCTTAATTTATTTAGATCCATCCATCCCAGCTCAGCTATCCCTGCACAATACTCTGCAATACCCCAATACCCTGTGCAATACTCTGCAATACCCCAATACTCTGCAATACCCCCAATACCCTGCGCGATACTCTGCAATACCCCAATACCCTGCGCGATACTCTGCAATACCCCAATACCCTGTGCGATACTCTGCAATACCCCAATACTCTGCAATACCAATATGAAAACTGTGTTCAAGCTACACATGTGAGGTATCTCTGCGAACGTTAGAGTGCAATCATTTTGTCCCTAGACCTCCTCCGTAACTAAAAACATGTAACCAATAAAAGTAATTAAAGCGTCGCCTATGGGGATTTTTAAGTAGCGAAGTTTGGCACCATTCCATGAGTGTGCGCAATTTTGAAGTGCGACATGTTGGGTATCTATTTACTCGGCGTAACTTCATCTTTCACATTATGAAAAAAAATTGGGCTAACTTTACTGGGTTTTTTTAAGCACAAAAAAATTTTTTTTTTTTTAAAAACACGCGTTCAATAAATGTCTGCGAAAATACCATGCGAGATAAAAAGTTGTAACGGCATCCATTGTATTCTCTAGGGTCTTTGCTAAAAAAGCATATATAATGTTTTGGGGTTCTATGTAATTTTCTAGCGAATAAATGATGATTTTTACATGTAGGAGAGAAATGTCAGAATTGGTCTGGGTTTTCCAGAACGCCTGATGGCGTTCCCTGCATGTTGGGCCTCTGTATGTGGCCACGCTGTGTAAAAGTCTCACACATGTGATAGCGCCATACTCGGGAGGAACAGCAGAATGTGTTTTGGGGTGTAATTTGTGGTATGCATATGCTGTGTGTGAGAAATAACCTGCTAATATGACAGAAACAAGATTTTTTTTTTTTACAGAATTTTTAGTCGTTTTTCTTTAATAGCGCAAAAAATAAAAAACTCAGAGGTGATCAAATACCACCAAAAGAAAGCTCTATTTGTGTGAAAAAAAGGAAAAAAAAATCAAATGGGTACAATGTTGTATGACTGAGTAATTGTCATTCAAATTGTGAGAGCACCGAAAGCTAAAATTTGGTCTGGTCAGGAAGGGGGTTTAAGTGCCCAGTGGTCAAGTGGTTAAGTAGATGGTGCAGCAGAAACATATAGCACATTGAGGAAGGTCTTTGGTCCAGGATGATAAAAATGATCAAAATTGGAAGCGCGCCCCCCCCCCCCCCCACAGTTGCGGAATGCCGTCCGCCCGCATACCAGAAGCAGCGCGGCCGTTTTATAGGGGCGCTAGACTAATTTTCCTAACAGTGTAGCGCAAGCCGGCGGGGACTCTTTTCGTGCTGCCCCCCTGCAAAGTGCTGCCCCAGGCCTGGACCTGGGCCTAAATGTAAAAGAAGTCATATGATTACATTAGCCTTCTTTTATTGTCTCACAATAGATGCATGATCCTTAGAGAGGGCAGAGGTTATATAGCTGCATATCACAACCTTTCACCATCCAATAAACCATCTCTTAGTATGTGTTTCCCCAGGTAAAGCATTAGCAGGATATACGGTAACAATGTATATTATATAAATCCTGTATAATAATAAGATTATATGTATATTGTTAGGCACCTATAAAGTACCATTTCTAGTGTGTTTTTGATTTTGTTTATTAAATTTAATTAATCTTATTAAATTATGGTGCACAGCAAATTAACCTATAAATAAATATCAGCATTATAAACATGAATATACAGTAAGTTACAATAATCATAATAATGTGTTAGAAAATACAAAATAATGATTATGATGATGAAATAAAAAAGGGAGACTAAAACAAACCAAAAAAAAAAAAAAAAGTAAACTCTTGAGAAACGCTGCTTTAGGCAGCTGGATTTGTGAGGCTCTGATGCAACTCTACATAGTTTTGTATCATAACAAAGTAGATTAATTACACTTCTCAGTTGCTTTGGAGCCAAGCCATGTTCAGACTCAAGCCATGTAATGTATGTATGTCCTTGTGAATGCAGAAGGCAAATGCAACTCATGCCTGCAATCAACACAGATGGAAAGTCAACAAGGACAAACTTTAATACTAAAATCTCTAATATCTACAGGTATCCACAATCTAAGACTAACCTATCTAGCCCTGCAAAGAAGAAAATCGCTATACATACCTTTTTTTGAAGTCACTTCGGTCCGGTCTCCATCGGCGGAAGCTCTGCAGAAGAGACACCCGACAATGGCTGCAAAATGAATGGCAAGTGACGTCACCTATAAAGTTACTATGAGGCTTCCGTTGTCGGCTGCCTCTCCTGCACCCTCTCTTACTTAACCCCTTCCATACAGGGCATTTTCACCAACTTCCTGCCCAGACCAATTTTTAGTTTTCAGCGCTGTTGCACTTTGAATGACAATTGCGCGGTCATGCAACACTGTACCCAAATTAAATCTTTATGTTTTTTTCCCCCACAAATAGAGCTTTTGTTTGGTGGTATTTGATCATCTCTGCGGTTTTTATCTCTTGCGCTATAAACAAAAGAAGAGTGTCAATTTAAAAGAAAAAACACAATATTTTTTACTTTTTTATTTAATAAATATCACAATTAAAAAAAAAAAAAAAAAAAAAATTCCCCCTCAGTTTAGACCGATACTTATTCTTCTACGTATTTTTGGTAAAAAAAAAACACCCAATAATCGTATAATCGGCAGGTGATCAAACAGGGCTTGAACAAACCACCAGGGATCTGGTTACCAGACGCTGACAGAACATAGTAGACTGTCAGCTGGTGACCTCTACTAAAGGACCTACTGGGAGGATTTGCTCTACAACTCTAATTTGCTAACATTGGGCCTGTGAGAGAGGTTTCAATCTTAAAATCCTAATTTAATTAGAGCCAAGTCGGTGGCGGAGACTTGTTCCTTCCCAGAAGCTTTAAGTGACGCTTCGGCTGCCAGGCCTGTGAGAGGGACCTGTCCGGCGGCACTTCACTCACTCTGGCTAGAGTGGCGACGTGATAAATACTACTGTTGAAGGCAGGACTGCTTTCCTTATCCAAAGCCTGATGCTGCAAGGTTCATCTTCTTTCTTTCATCAACCTATCCTGTCTACCTCAAGTTGATGTTGGTCGTGTTTGACCGAAAATAAAGCACTTAGAAAACGTCAACCCTTGGCTTGGACATTCCGTTACTGCTCTCTGTCTTCCCTAGACACATCAAAGGTAACTTAACTTATGCCGGTCCCACATCTAATCAGCGGCTCCTGAGGGGGTAGTGCTACACTAGCATCACTAGGACCTTACTATTGATCTGGCATCCTCTTGTTATATACACTCGTGAAAATTGCATATAAATGGCTTTTCTAACATTTTGGAGATATACTGTAGGCAATTACCTATTTAAGGAATACTCAAGAATTGAGTGTGAACACTCTCTGTAGAAATTACCTAGGATTAGTTGGGAGGAACATCAGCCAAAGTTTTACCTGCACTTCCCACAGACTACACTTCATTCAAATCCAGAGTGAAATACATTCTGAGCAACTGTATATATAAATAAAACATTGGCTAACATTGAATAAACACTGAGAATACTCAGTAATATGCCATGTTGGGTAAGAACAAAGGTGCTGCTATTATAATAATATAACATAAATATTAGTTATTTCTCCACCCCCAATAAAAATGTACTTATGCAATTACTGTAGCTGACTTGACCCATTAATTGTTGACAAGGCAATTGTTTAGGAATAATCGGGGTTGTTACATAATGATTGTTGGTCACAAGTTTTATTTCACGCTGAGGCATGCTGGGAAACATTCCACAGAAGAAAACAACATTTCCATTCTAAAGATATAATCATGTTATCATTCTCTAATGCTGCCAGAACTTTATGAAGGGGAAGAAATTCGATTCCGGACCCTAGACTAGGGGAGCAATATTTTTTGTTGTATTAACATTTATGTTACTTAAAATAAACTTTTTGGTACCATAGAATGCTATATAATAAAGATATTTCCACATCTATTATTGAGAAATTAAGTTTTATTGTTTAATGTGCAAAACATATCACCTTTTTCATCTGTTTTAAAGTGTCATTGAACCCAAAACGTTTAAAAATGCTTCCATGTTGTTTTTTGTCGAAGCTTAAAAGGAGTTTAAAGGAAAACGATTAAAAATAGATAAAAAAATCAATCATATAATGTACCTGTAGTTTCAGTTTTGTTTTTGCATCTAGTTTAGTCTTTGCATGTTATAGAGCAGTGATGGTTTGGAAAACAAAACTAGAAGCTCCCAGTACTGTGGTCATCAGGAAACAGACAACAAGGAAGTGTCCAGAGCAGAGAAGAATTACAGCAACATCAGAGCAAAAATTAACAATGAGGACATGAAACCAGGACTGCAGTAAGGTAAAGAAAGCCATTTAGCTAAAAAAATAAATAAAAATAAATCCTTTAGTGACCCTTTAATTGAACAAGCTGAAGTTAGAAGCTGATTGGCTACATTGCACAGTTTTAGTAAATCAACCTCAATGTATTGATATTTATTATGTGTGTAGCCGGGTGCTTGACTAGAGACAAAGAGTGATTTAGGGCACTGCTGCAGTGCCTGCTATGCTCTCAATGGAGTTCAACTGAATAGGTTAGCACTACCTTGCCCTCATCCACCAGTGGGAGCTGATAAGCAGAAGGAGCTCAAGAGACTTGATGGTTGGCAGCATTGGATCATGGGAGATGAAGTTCAAAAAAAAAAAAAAAAAAAAAAAAACTTTACTATGGCAGTCAGTGGACTATAGAGTACAATTAATTTGCTCCAACAAAAGGAGGAGTGGGACATTAGAGACAAGTATGCACAAGCCTACAGATGTCTCAATCTGCGCACAAGCATGGGCACACCAGTGTGTGTACAAAGAGGGACTTGTATTGGTGTATGCGTGGGAGCGTGCCAATACCAGCACATGCCAATGTGCGCACATGCACATATGGACGCCAAGTAAGCCTGTTGTCTTTCAGCTAGTGCCTGTTGTACCTGATCTGTTCCAGTTTCCTGTTCCTGGCTTCACCTGAACCTGCTCCTTGACCTCCGCCTGTCTACCTGATCCCGGCTTGTGTTCGACTCCGCTTCTGTCTGATGTTTCTGTACCTTGCTGCCCGTCTGTGTACCGAACCTGGTCTGTGTCCCGTCTCTGGCTCTAGTCTCGGTAACTGCTCTGCCTGGCTGTTGATGACCCCCTGGCTTACGACCGTATCGTTCTGCTGCCCCAGCAATACAGAGCTTCAGTTCTCAGAGCCTGCCCAGCGCTCTTCAGCCACTTGGTTCCTGCCAAGAGCCAGCCAGTGCCAGCCTGCCCAGCCCTCTTCAGCAACTTGGTTCCTGCCAAGGGCCAGCCAAGCGCCATCCACAGCATTGGCCCTCATGCCACTATGTGTCCTTCAATCCCTGTCATCACTACCAGGGGTGTTGGACAGGAGGTGCAAGAGAAGCCCACTCTCTAGTTCGATCTCCACCAGGAAAGCGACAGCCAGGAGTAAACTAGGTACCCACCAACTGCAGTTAGGTCCAAATTCAAAGACTCAAGGAAACAAACAGTGGAGGTCCAAAGCCTCACAGAGGGACCCACCTCTTGTTTCTGAGCAACTGTCCAACTTGTTGTCCTTGACCTTTATGCATACAGCCTTTAGAAAGTCAGGGCATACCAACCTGTTGTAATTGAATCAAAACACCAGAAAAACAGCAGTCAACTAGGAGGCACAGATACAGACCACAGGACCTGCTACCACTGCTGCTCCAAGCAAAATACCTGACCATTGCGCACGTCCAATTTGACCATCTACATAAAGGCCCTTCTAGATACAGAAGCACAAGTGACACTGGGTACTGGGACTTCTACAACAGACATTTAAAGCTTCTGCCCTTACTGAATTCGGAAGAGCTGGAAGTTTGGGGTCTTGGAAAACTGAATTTTAAACTATGATGGGTATCTGCCAATAAAGTTGACCTTCGAGCCCTCTGTGGACTGGCAATCAGAGACATTCATCCACCTGGAACCAACAAGAGTAGGAACAAACACTTGACAGCCACAAACATGTCCACCCCAAGCTACAACAAGCGTACCAGTGCATGGTACAGGAGCAGAAGTCCCCAGCGGAAGGAGTAGGGAAGTTGAGGTGACTGAACAAGGGTAAAAAGCTACTGTAACCCGGAGAAATAGCACGCTATAATCAAGTTCACCTGAGACAAGACTGGGCCCATTGCTTTTCTTGAAGCCGATTCTCGTGGAAAGGACACGGGAATGACATTTATCCCTGAAGTAGTGTCAACAAGGGCCTTACAACTAAGTCATGGGAAGATCTCTGTCAGTGTTTGAAACATGACTGACTCTTCAGTAAAGTTATGGACCTGAATGCTGATCAGACAAGTAAATCCAGCTAATCCAGTCTCACCATCTGATCTGGCGGGCAGGAAAACAGAGGAAATCCCAGTAGAAAGATTCTACCCACAAAACACCCCACTTTCATGTGAATAGAGGGTGAAAGCCCAATTCTTGAGATGGCAAAAATGTTTTCCAAAAACCACTTCAATGTGGAATGTGCAAAAAGTACTCAAACGCAGAATTTGCCTTTCAGGAAGACAAAGAGTCATGAAGTCCTTAGGCCTCCCCATGGTGGTAGTGAAGAAGAAGAATAGCTCCCTAAATATGTATATTGCCTACCGAACACTTAACTGGAGAACTATTACTGATCAATATACACAGGGCTTTTTTTCTCAGAAAATAGGTGCAGGAACTCAACCATGACCCCTCAAAACCCCCTTGACCCCCACACACCCCTCAAACAGCAGCAAATACTGGGTGTGCAGGGCCGGCGCTAGCGCAAGGCAACATGGGCACTTGCCTTACGGCGCCAGGGAACAGGGCGGAAAATTTACAGCGTCACTGTTTCTCTCGTCTCGGTGAGTCACAGGATTACACACAGCAGGCATCTCCCGCTGTGTGTATTGGAGCTTAGTGTGTTAACTTTGACCGTGCTGTGAGAAAAGTCCCACCCTCCTAGATCAGCTTGTGTGATAGGTAGAACAATGTGTCCATCACACAAGCAGATCTAGGAGGAGGGCGGGACTTTTCTCACAGCGTGGCCAAAGTTTTCACACTGTGTGAAGTGTAGAGGAGGAGGGAGAGAGGGGAGCTCTGCAGCCACACTAGCAGTGTGTGTGATAAGTTCTCTATCATGTCACGCTGCCCCGGCGGCCCCTCCTCTCTTCTTGTCCATCCCCATTTCCTTGTGACATCATCTGGGATGGACGAGAAGAGAGGAGAGGAGAGGCCGCCGGGGCAGCGTGACATGAGAGAGAACTTATCACAGATGCTTCCTGCATACTGGCTTCCAGGTAAACGCTGTGCCCCAATGTGCTCCAACATGCCCCAATATGCCCTGATGTGCGCCAAGTGCCCAGATGTGCCATGTGTTCTGATGTCCCGTGCCTCAATGTCGTGTGCCCTGATGTGCTGTGCCCTTTACCCTCATGTGGCCTGGTGTGCTGTACCCTGATGTGCTATGCCCTGATGTTCACTGTGTCCTGATGTGCACTGTACCCTGATGTGTTGTGCCCTGTGCGTGCGTGCTGGGGGGGGGGGGAGTGGGGGGATTTGCAGGAAAATGCACCTTCGCCTGAGTTGGCATAAATCCTTGCACCGGCCCTGTGGATGTGGTCATATTTTACTAACAGTGGGAGGATCTTAAAGGGACATTAAATACCAGGAGTGCATTATGTACAGAGTGCAGAGGTGCGCTATGTGCAGAGTTCAGGGGTTGCGCTAAATACAGAGTGCAGCGTTCAGCCTTCTTCCCCAGCGGTTTACCTCTGCATCCCACATCCACATCTCACTTTTACTCCTCCTCCCAGCCGGTTCTAGGACCTCCCTGCACATTGTAACTGGCTCTACCTCTCTCACTTGCAGAGAGATTATCCAGTGGGGTCGTTGCCATCTGCACTGAACCCCAGGCCCCCTCAGCTCCCTTGTCCCCATCCTGCACTCAGTGAGAGCCACTCAGTAGATTAGATTTGTGGGGAGGTGCTAAGGGACAGGCTGTCTCTGGTAAAAACTGTGTTTGCAAGTGATGTGATAGTGCTGAGCAGGGAGCAGAGGGTCTGAGGCAAAGGTGGTGGAACTGAGGTCCACTAAGTTCCACCAATTTCCAGTTAGAAAAAAGCCCTGAATATACTACCACATAGATAAAAGAAGCTTTTCAATGCCTGTCTGGGGCAAAGTGGTTCAGTGTGCTAGACCTGAAGAGTGGGTACTATCAAATTCCCATGCATCCGGATAACAGAGAAAATACAGTTTTTATCTGCCCACTAGGACTCTGAGTTCAACAGGTTGCCCCAAGGCCTATCAGGAGCTCCAGCAATGTCTGATGGAATGTACAGTGGGAGACATGACTTTGATTGAAGTGTTGGTATACTTAGATGAAATTTTGCTTTCAGCGGAATCCTAGAAGAACACATGTCTACGGAAAGTGTTGCAAAGACTATAATGAGGGGTTGAATTTGTCTTTAGAGAAGTGCCAGTTCTGCCAGCCTTCTGTTACTTAGTGCAGGCATGTTGTCTCTGTTGAAGGAGCGACCACTGACCCCAGGAAGCTATAAGCTGTCCCTTTCTGGCCAAGACCAACAATATCACTAATTTAAGGGCATTTCTGGGGTCTACTTATAGTACTGACATTATGGAGGCGAGTGGTATGTCTGGTGCCACATCTGTGAAGTCACTGAAAAGTTCCCCCTTTTTCCTGGTTCTCCTGGTGATTCTGCGAGTTGCTGCTCATGTCGTATTGCTATGTGGCTTGGGTATGCAAATCTACCTTCTGTGCCAAGCTTCTTGGTAACTACCACAGAATGGTGGTAGAAAGCTGACCTGGCTAGCCCAGCTTCAACACTTTCTAGATCAGTGGTTCTCAACCTGGGGGTCAAATGATGATTTTCCAAGGGTCACGGAATCCTGAGCTGTTCCAGAAGCCCGCACCGCTCTCCCAGCCTTTTTGTGGCCGCCCAGCAGGGCTGTTCCTGGAACCAGCGGCCGCCCACTTAGCCTCTTTGCAGCCGCCCATTAAGTTCACGGCATGGCTTGGGGGCAGAGACTAGTCAGCTGACTAGTAAGAAATGTGAAGTGGGAGGCTCCTGATTTCGGCAAAGGTGTCACTGCTACGAGACACCACAAAGAGGTTTTAATATTGTACAAGTGGAAAGGAACCTTGGGAGCTCTAAATGTTCATGGGTTAGAGGCGCAAATTACCCGTCTTGCCTTGGGTGCTGACAACCCACGCTATGAAAATAATTTTATTGTTAGGGGTCCCCACAACCTGGGAAATTTTATCAAGGGGTCACAGCACTAGGAAGGTTGAGAACCACTGTTCTAGATAGAGAGCCTTTAAATTAGCCTTTAAGAAAATACAAATAGTGTATTATTCATAAAAAGTACCATCATCCAGAGATCAAGATTAAATAAAGTTGGATTTTGGTCCCCAAACCAAAAAAAACAACAGAAGGGGGGGGGGGGGGGTTTGTGGGCAAATTGGACTATCGCGGTACGGTGGATAATTATAAAAATGAACAATTAAAAGAAAATATAAGATTTTATTGACACAGAAGAAAACAGTATGGTACAAACAAAAATACAATTAAAATAGTAACAATCCAGATGTATCACCCCAGTAGTCATCCCCTGGAGGGGGGGGGGGGGGTTTGTCACACTGGGGATGGGAGTCACTGAAGGATGTCTCAACTAGTTTTGCAGCCATTGCTGCTTCGTCAGGAGAACAATCTGCAATTATTTATTATCTTTTTATTTGTGTATTGCAGATTGTTCTCCTGACGAAGCAGCAATGGCTGCGAAACTAGTGATATTTTTTGCATTTTTATAATTGTCCACCGTACCGCAATAATCCAATTTGCCTGCAAAACCTCCCCTTCTGTTGTTTTTTGGTTTGGGGACCAAAATCCAAATTTTATTTAACCACTTTCTAGATAGATGTATCTGTGTTGAGAACATGTTGGATATTGTGGACTGAGAGGATTTGGAGCGTTTCAATAAGTTTGTGTGGGATTTCTACAGATGCCAAAATTGTATCGAAACATTAAGAAGACCAATCCTGTGTACAAAGGGCCCATATTGTTTTATCGGGAATTCAGTTTGGGCAGGTACATCTTTAAAAACAGGGTGTTGCTAGTTCCCACTACGGGACCAGGCATGGGATTTTCAGTTCATCGCCCTCATTATATTACAGTTAGCTGTTATGGCGAATCCCTGCTTTTATGTCCGAGAGTTAAACACTCCATTTACTGTGATTGCTGACATTGTGCACAAAGGGTGAGGGTGTGCCATTCTTAAAAAAGGAAGGTGGATGTAGGCAGCTTATGTTGAGAAATAAACTACTTTTGCTACCGGAGGCCTCTGTGTGGTATTCCAATAGGAATTAAGTACAGCCAATGCCTGGGGTCAAGAATTGTGTGCTCCATTGGTGCAAACCTGGTTCTGTAAAAGAGGAAAGGAGTCCCCCATCTGATAGGTAGAAACAGCCCCCTAATGTTTCACGAGTCAGGTGGCCAGGGGGCCCTTGTTTCCTGGGCCTCAGGTGGTCTGTTGGAGCTTCTATCTGGACCATGGGTCAGTAATCCAGACATGAAGGGGTTAATGTATGCAGTGGCCAGGAGGATGATGACTAAAGGTCTACATCCCTGCATGTAAACGGTATGTGGGTTTGGGCTGAACACAAGCATGATGCCCTAAGACCATATATGTATAGGTGGGACCCAGCTGCGGATGTCAGCCATGTGAAGCTGGAGGTCTGGCTGTACACTTCACTATGATGGGCTGCCTCAATGGGCAATAATTAAAAAAACGGAGGCAGGAAGATGTGAACAAGCTTTAAACATATGGCAGAGATTTACCCATGAGAACAGCCCAGAACGGGAAAGCAAGATCCATAAAGACATGGCATGGATGAGCAAGTTTGAAGTGGAGGAACTTGACTGGCCTGCACAAAGTCCTGAACTCAACCCCTATAGAACATCTTTGGGATGAATTAGAGTGGAGACTGTGAGCCAAACCTTCTTGTGCAACATCAGTGCCTGACCTTACAAATGCGTTTCTGGAAGAATAGGCCAAACATTGCCATAGACACTCCTAAACCTTGTGGAGCCTTCCCAGATAAGTTGAAGCTGTTATAGCTGCAAAGGGTGGGCCATCTCAATATTGAACCCTACAGACTAAGACTGGGATGCCATTAAATTTCAATTTAAAAGTTAGGTGTCCCAATACATTTGGTAATGTAGTGTATGTGCAGGTACCTGATCTATAGATGTCTAAACATTATACCCGACAGCAGTGCTATCTTTTTTTTTTCTTTTAGAGTAGAATTGCTTTAGAATGTTTCCTATAGTTTGAAAATGACATCCTTGTCAACGTATAAATGGTTTAGTTGCTAACACCTTTAAACATATTGTAAAAAAGTACCTCTCTCTTAAATGCTCTATTAGCAGCTGCAGAAAGAATATGCTTTCTTGTACCCTCTACACCTCCTGGAGTCTTTTCATAATTTTTTTTTTTGATGGGCATTGAAAAAGTATTCAGACGTTCTAGCAAAGATCTGGTACTGTATTAAATCATCCAAAGTCATGAGAGGGTTAAGCGTCATGGTGGGGGTACTTGCAGGATCCGTGGCTTCTGCCGGTATGTAAAACTTCAACATGTTCTAACTGCAAACCACATCTCTTCCGGAACAACTATATTAAAAGCATCTGAGAGATTTGGGTACAGAGAGATTAACCAAATATTGTTTTTACTGTTTGAGGTAAGCTTAAAGGAACAAGCTTAATTGCTGTTATTTCACATGTATATTTATGTGATTCCTATATATTAATAGCAGACCCATGGTGAAAGAAATGCACCCAATAAATCTTAGACCAGATATTGCCATAGTTACCTATTCATTATGTCAAGTTTTATGTAGAAATAACATTGCTCAATGGAATACTGTTCAACAGTGAGTTATGAAAACATTCTAATGCCTCGTACATACGGCCGGACTTTCAGAGAAAAAAGTCAGACTCAGAAAGTCCGACCGTGTGTAGCCTCCATCAGACTTTTTTGTTTGGAAGTCCGACGGACCTTAGATAGAGATTCTGGGCCAGATTCACAGAGCCCTTACTCCTGTCTAACTTGCGTTAGACTGGAGTACTTTCAAATTACGCGCGTTTTTTCACTACTCTGAAACCTCAAACCATGAAAATACGGCTGCGGGCTTCAATCCGACTGGCATACGTGTTCGTACGCCTTCGGATCTACGCTGCAATAAATTTGCGGCCGCTGGGTGGAGTTCCCGTCGTTTTCTGCGTCGGAGTATGCAAATGAGCTTTTGCCGACGATCCACGAAGTTACGAAGGTCAATCGCAATCTCTTACGGCATCTTTAATCATCTTTTTGCTGCGTAAAATTTTACCAGCTTTTTGCTGGTCTAATATTAGACAGCCCATGTTAAGTATGGCCGTCGTTCCCGCGTCGAATGTCAACGTCTTTTTTTATTTTTTACGTAAGTCGTCCCGGAATAGGAATGTACGTAAACGATGCTACTCAAACAACGAATGACGTATCGACGTTATTTCGCGCAATGCACGGCGGGAAATTTCTGAACGGAGCATGCGCAGTTCGATCACCGCGGAGACGCGCTTAATTTAAATGCTTCACGCCCCCTAATCGCGTATTTCGATTACGCGGCGAGAAATACACTACGCCGCCGTACCGTAAGGGACAAAAATCTACCAGAATTCAGCGTATAGCCTGGTAAAATACGGCGGCGTAGTGTATCTCTGATACTCTGCGCCAATGTAATTGTATCTGAATCTGGCCCTCTGTTCTCTTTTTGTCCGTCGGACTTCTGACCGCCTCACGGTGGACTTTTGCACGGTCAAAAGTCCGACCGTGTGTACAAGGCATTACTGTACTTTCAAACCCTAAATGTTTTTTTTCTTCCTAATTTATAACCATAGATGTACCATTTCGGAATGGGGCCGGGTTGCATTTTCGTAGCTATCTTGGGCTCTAATAACCAATATTTGTAAGGGTTTCATTATGCCGCGTACACGCGATCGGATTTTCCGTCGGAAAAACCTTCCGCTCAAGCTTGCCTTTCATACTCGCGGTCACCAGGGTTGCCAACTTTCAGTAAATTTACAAACACTTTGTAAAATCCATAATTGTCGCATCTGTTCATGAATGTCAGTTACGGACATTCAGCCTACATGTCCGTAATGGACATCCAAGGACAGATGAAAAATGTACGGATTTTACAAACTGTTCGTAAATTTACTGAAAGTCGGCAACCCTGCTGGGCACACCCTAATTATTATGCGCAGTGCCAATTCCCCCTACTGCCCTCCTGTCCCCCCGGCTGCAGGGGATGTTCCAGGATGGAGAGCAGGGGAATGGGCTAGTAAATATGTAATTTATCGGCCCTTTCCTTTTCTAAATGAACACAGTCAACACACTCGCTCACTGAGTCAATTCAAAACTGAAGCACAGTACAATGTGTTTACTATGCTTCAGTTTGTGAAGAACGGTAAGTCGCTCAGCACAGAGCACTTCCCATGCATTCACTGTCCAGTGTAGCTGAGGCTTCAGAGAAAGGCATGATGCATGAGCTTTGGGGCACACACCCTAATGCAATAGGCTGCACACACTTATGACACTAGAGAAATGTTTGGACGTTCAAGGATGATCCAAAGGGCCTGTTGATTACTGCTCACATAGTGCTCACTTATATGCTTAAAGCGGAGGTCCCATGGCGATTCTTTTTATTTTTTTTGCCCATTGAATTATTTTTCCAATTATAAATGATTACTCACTGTTTCGATTTTTTTTTTTTACAAAACTTCCACATTCTGTTATCGTACAGAAGGATTAGTTATAAAAATTGCCAAAGGACGTTTTCATTCTGCTAGTGGGCAATTGAAGCCCACAAGCACCTATTTCCTGTATGTGGTGAATGCTTATTTCCAGGCATTCACTGCTCGATCCCGCAAATGCTCCTGCTCGCCGTCAACACTGTGGGTTGCCATCACAACGGGAGATTTTGCTGGGTGTCATTCCGCACTGAATCTTGGGAAAGATGATGTTTAGCTCTCATGATACAGTGTGGCGCCTGGGGAATACAGGATATACGTCAACTCCTGTGGGAGCGATAGACCGGATGTTCTCCTAAATACATAAATATAAAAAGGTATTTAAATAGCAAATAAATTAATTGAATGTCAACAGCATATCTATGCAATTTAACTAATGCGATATAGTTGAAAATTTGGGTGGAACTCCGCCTTAATGCAAAGGAGAGAGGAGTCAAAGATGGGCAATGGCAGAATGATCCCACATGGAAGGTAGTACAACTAGCACAGGTTTTCTATATATCATCCCATAGGTAAAAGATTTTGGCCTAATGGATCTGAAAAAAAGATCATCTCTAAGGTTGCAAAGGTCTTGAGAGTGCTCTTTGCTTTTACCCATTATGAGATGTTTCTTGTGTGACACCTTGGTAATGAGACACCTTTTTATAGGCCATTAGTTGAGACTGAACTGGCTGATATTAATTCACACTAACAAGAGGCAGGATTGCTTTCAAATTACTAATATATTTCAGCTAGGGTCTTGGATTTACATGCCTTTTTGCACCTCCCTTTCTTCACTTGTTCAATACTTTTCCCTGTGTAAGTCCATTTTATTACACATAACATAATTTGTTATGTTTTTGTTTGTATGTATGGATTGCATAGGTTGTTGTTAGTGTTACCGACGTGGTGAGAATTTCATGTCAATAGCACCTTTCGAAATATATTTACTTAGAAAACAGGTGTCGTGTTTAATACTTATTTTACACACACACATACATATATATACACACACACTGCTCAAAAAAATTAAAGGAACACTTTGAAAACATATCAGATCTCAACGGGCAAAAATCTCATGCTGGATATCTATACTGATATGGACTGGGTAATGTGTTAGGAATGAAAGGATGGCACACCATTTGATTGGAATGAAAATGATCCACTTACAGAGGGATGAATTCAAAGACACACTGAAAATCAAAGTGAAAAAAATGATGCAGCAAGCTAGTTCATTTTGCTGAAATTTCATTGCAACAACTCAAAATGGTCCTCAGTAGTTTGTATGGCCCCCAAGTGCTTGTATGCATGACTGACAACATTAGGGCATGCTCCTAATGAGACGACGGATGGTGTCCTGGGGTATTTCCTCCCAGATCTGAACCAGAGCATCACTGAGCACCTGAACAGACTGAGGTGCATCCTGGCGGCACCGGATGGACCGAAACATATTGTTCCAGAGGTGTTCTTTTGGATTTAGGTCAGATGAGCCATTCAATGGTATCAATTTCTTCATCCTCCAGGAACTGGCTGCATGCTCTCACCACATGAGGCCGGGCATTGTCGTGCACCAGGAGCAACCCAGGACCCACTGCACCAGCGTAAGGTCTGACAATGGGTCCAAGGATTTCATCCTGATACCTAATGGAAGTCAGGTGGCCATTGTATAGCCTGTAGAGGTCTGTGCGTCCCTCCATGAATATGCCTACCCAGACCATCACTGACCCATCACCAAACCGGTCATGCTGAACGATGTTACAGCAGCATAAAGTTCTCCGCGGCTTCTCCAGACCCTTTCACATCTGTCACATATGCTCAGGGTGAACCTGCTCTCATCTGTGAAAAGCATGGGGCACCAGTGTCGAACCTGCCAATTCAGGTTTTCAATGGAATATGCCAATCAAGCCCCACAGTGTCCGGCAGTGAGCACAGAGCACACTAGAGGATGTTGGGCCCTCAGGCCACTCCCATGAAGTTTGTCTCTGACCAAACATTCAGAAACATTCACACCAGTGGCCTGCTGGAGGTCATTTTGTAGGGCTCTGTCAGTGCTCATTCTGTTCCTCCTTGCACAAAGGAGCAGATACCGGTCTTGCTGGTGGGTTAACCACTTTCCGACCGCCCACCGCATATCGGGAAAACCTTCTGCACAACC